>CM060912.1:1004865131-1005478881 GCA_030737875.1 Allium sativum | reverse complement strand
GATGGTGGCAAATTGCTAAAGTAGACATGAACTGTAGGGGATGGGTCACTTTGGACATGTATATTGTCAAAATATCTTGTACAAGGGCTCAAGGACATGAAGAAACTATTTGTACGTCTTTGTTCCTTATTTATAGGGGACCATGCTTTGTATTGAATACTTTTTGTGGAATGAATTCACACCAGTGCTAAAGTCTGTAAATATATTTTGGCAAAAGATTTCATGCGTGAAGAAACTGTCCCTTTCTTGTTGTATTTTCTTTTTCTACTGTATGTGGTTTGATATTGTAGCTTTGTCATTGAATAGTTTTGGTTGGAAATCTTTTTCTTGGCTTCTACTTTATTTGCTTTGGTGTGGTACTTTGCTTTGTAATGTCCATTTCAGTTTTTCAATTGGCCTGACAAAAGATATTATACATGACTCAAGGACGTGGAACATGTTATTTTATTTTATATTTTCCTTACTTGATTTGGTTGGATGATTTCTGTTTCTAGGGTTCACTGCTCTCTTTACTTACCGCTACTGATTTTAGTTGCCTATTACACATACTGTTTGTACTTAGAAAAAATTTATAAGTTTAATTATAATTCTTATCCATTTCATATTTGACATTTGTTGTCGGTATACTTGGTCACACACGCTTTAAAATTTTGTATTCACTATGGGATAAATATATAACGCTGCGCATGGTGTACCTTTTGCTATTATACAGTAAGGTCTGTAATTAGTTTATAAAATATTATCGATAAATATTTAAATAAATCCCGAAACTATTAAATTCAAAATAAATAAATTAATTATCTTCGTCAGATATACCGAATGGAATAATGTAACACTTCAGATTAATCAATATCGAATTATAACTCCGCATCAACAAGTTCGAGTCAACCAATATCTAATTTCTATAGAAAACATTATTTAATATATTAAATAAACGTTATTGTTTATTAATGATTTCCATAGCGACTATTTAAAAATTTGATTTGGACATAACTAAAAATCCATAAACTGGAATCCTGATTTTTCTCTTCCAACAAAAAATTTTAATCGAACAGATTCAAACGTTTCTTGTTTCACGAAATTCCGACTTATATCGGTTCCTGTATATTCAATTGAAGTTCAAAACTGAATATTACGAACTACCATGCCCCCATTACGAGGAAGTTTTAATATTAGTATAATTTATAACGTTTAAGCTTCATTTTAGTAAACGAATTAATTATTAAAAATCCATAAATATTCCAATTAAAATATTTAAACCAAAATTAAATGTTCGAATTAAATTGGTCAAAAAATCTGGGTTGTTACAACAAAGTTTTTAATGTAAACATGTTTTATTTTGAAAACTTGCATGTTTGTCTTATTACATTGAAAATGCATCTTTTTAATGAAATCATATTTTCTATTTAAAACATGAACAACTTTCGTATTTTTAACATTTATATTATTACATTAAAAATGAATTTTTAATGTAGAACCTATATTCATTTTAAAACATGTTTCTTTTCTGCATTTTTATAATTACATTAAAAAGTGAAATTTTAATGTATAACATGTTTTGCATTTAAAACATGTACATTTTCTTTATTTTAACATTTCATTAAAAATGTTTATATTTTTAATAAAATCATGTTTTTAATTTTAAAACATGAATCTAATCTCTACATTCATTCTTGACACTAAAATATGATTTTTTTTAATGAAATCATGTTTTCTTTTAAAACATGTGTGATTTCTATTTTATTCAACATTGTTTAAAAATGTTAACTTTTACATGGAATCAAGTTGGATTGAAAACATATACATTTTTCCTATTTTCCGCATCTCAATAAAATGTATATTTTTTAACGAAATTATATTTTTAATAGAAACATGAACATTTTTCTTATTACCTACTATTACATTAAAAAGTATATTTTTAGTTTAGTAATGTTTTGACATTAAAACATAAACACCTTTCTTATTTTTAACTTTACATTAAAAAAGGTTACTTTTAATGAATTCATGTTTTTGTTCAAAAACATGAACATTTTCTTTACTTTCCAACCATTTCATTAAAATGTACATTTTATATGAAAATTATGTTTTTGTTCAAACTATGAACATTTTGCTAATTTCCTCAATGACATTAAACACTACACCAAAACAGGTGATTGCCAACGAGTATAACTGTCGCAAACAATTTCCGCAACACTTATTAGCGTTGCTATGGGGGCGTGGCAATGTATTACCAAGGCATATAAGCGTTGGAAAATATTCATTCCCAACGCTTATATGCGTTGGCAAATATTCATTCGCAACGCTTATATGCGTTGGCAAATATTCATTCACAACGCTTATAAGCGTTGGCAATATTATATTCGCAACACTTATAAGCGTTGGTAACACGCAACGCTAATATTTGCATATAAGATAGCACAAGCTCTATTTAATATGCATTCATTCAGCTATGGAATTATCTCAACATAGCAACATGTAACCAAATCAATAAGGAAAAAAAATCCATATTCATGATAACAGCAAAGTATGAACTAACAATAAAATTCAATACATAAAGATACTAAATTTAATACATATACAATATCCGATTCCATAGTAATAACAATACAGAATTAACATAATGCAAGATGTTTTTCATTTTTGAAGTCTACAAGTACCAAACGCGAAACTCCAACTATATAACGAACCATACATCCAAAAATTTGCATAGCTTGTACCACCAATTTTTCTCATTTTCTCTGCTTCTTCTACTGCTTTCTGCGTGCATTTAATTTAATAACATCAATTAAGTTTCAAATAGCAGAAAATGTTATAAGTTCAAAGTCATACCTTCTCAATTTTGACACATCTTTTGTCTATTGAGCTCGATGAAATCTTGCAATTTAAGCTCCTTTTTAAGCCTTTTGTTTTCTTCAAGAACCTCCAATGCAAATTCCACACCACGATCACATAATGGTTCGTCAATCCAGTGGATGAATCCACAATCTCTAAGAGTTCCAGTATTTGCACAAATAAAATATCGGCGACCAACATTTTTATTTAAATAGCATGTTCTGAATATTGGTTCAATGTTGCAACGGCATAACAACCTTCGAGATTGTGCTTCTTCAACATAACATGTTGGTAGGGGTGGCAATCTTGTAGGTGTGGTCGATCTGGTAGGCGATGCCATATCATTCTGAACACTTAATAATGCCAAATCTCTTTCTAAACTCGACTCTATTCTCTCTTAGACGCTAAACGGAGTTGGTGTCTGAGATTCGGCTGAGCAAACAATTTGAGTAGGACCGTCTGAATCGTCTGAATAGGCCGATGGACAATACCGTAGGAAGTAGTCATGATAATCAGTCGAAGGCCTTGAGTAGGAGGACATATGTAGAAAATAAATAAACAACAACAGTCTCAAAATGCAATCACTATTAAATATAGATTCCAAGTGCAAAATTATAGATGAATTACACGGTTCCACCTATTTTTCAAAGTTCAATGGTTATTTCTAAATAAGTCGGCACCTTGATGACATTTCTAAATAAGTCGGCACCTTGTGCAAAGATGTACAGTGTATTAACTCAAGCAGTTCGAAGGAAATAATAGAACCATGTATGTGCTAGTAATATCCTAGTGGTGTCTTGGCGGGTTCAAGTAAATGACAAAAATACTAATATATGCACTTGGGTTTTGGTCTGATAACCAAGCATCAATGCAAAATACGTGTAAACTTAGTTATCCTAACATAAAAGCTTATGTACATGTTCATGTCCAAAGTAAGGTGCAGCCTCCTATTAAATTTCAGATTTTGAAATGTAGCACTACAACAACTCAGGCAACTGATTTTAGAACTACCAAGGTAGCAACAAGTGATTCGAGCATTTCAGAATTATAATGATAGCATCGTGTGTTAACACTAAACAAAATAATTTAATTCTAATACAAATTTAAGGTTATTCAGCAAATGGAACATATACTTCTGATTACTGAAAGAAAATACACATGCAGTGGCGCATATGCGCAAGGTTGAAGTGCAGCAAGGACCTAAAACAAGACAAGCATGCACGGGTATACGAAAAGCACATACAAATGAATTTATATACTGGCATTCTACCCTCAAAAATACAACAGACCATTTGAGAAGTATACTAACTAGGAGGACAGTTAACATATGTATGTATGCCAAAAATAATTTTATTTTAACTTTAATTTAATAGAGTAAAACCCTGCTGTAAACCCAGGGACTCAGGTTAAAGACAAACAGCACCATTAACAGGTAGATAGTCTACAAAATGAATCAAGGTCGAGGGACGGTGTCTATTATATAAAGTAGACAGTGTCTCACATTATACAACTCTGGTTTTACATTTCAGTCACAAATTTAATCAAGTAACTTTGCATACATCTTTGTATTTTTGAAAACCTTTCATTGCAAAGAAAGAAACTGGCAACATTCACGGTCCTTTATTCAATTCTTACACTTCTGTTTACATTTTTAGTTCAAATTCGGTCTTCACCTAACCCATTTCCTACAACTACAGCTCACCACAATTTTTTGGTTAAATGCACTATTTACTACGGAATTTAACTATTATTTTTCTTTCCGTTGAAAATTGGAACTTGTGTTAATTTACAATTAGCTGCTAGATTAAAACTTAGCTACCAAAATAAAACTATAGGATAAATAATTGATCTGATGAGTATATCCTTCAACTAGACTAAAATAGAACTGATTAAGAAATCAAATAGAACTGATTAAGAAATCTGCTGTCTTTACCTGACTAAAATAGAATCTGCTGTCTTTACCTGACTAAAATAGAACTTATTAAGAAATCAAATAATAACAGTAAAGTAGAACTAATAAAGAAAGTAATCTCATAGATGAGCTTTGCCAAATACATTCTTTATTACCCAGATATATCCCATAAGTCCATAAGTGCAATAATAAAAGTAGCAAATTACGTGTTCCTAAATACTTCAGGACGCATGCATGGATTTTAAATGCTTTATGTATGTATCTATTATTATTTCAAACAGCAACAAATAAAAGAAAATTTTCATTTGCGGACCTAAACGAAATCAAGTGCATTTATGTTATGCAGACATAAATATATTCATTTCGTATTTACTATTTTAAACATTTACAAATAGTTTGAAGGTACAATTTTAACATGTTTCTTGTTATTTCAAGATTAGAATGTTTCTCGTTATTGCACTGAAAATGCCTATAAATTTGTCAGTGTAATAAAGTCTAATAGAACCCACGTTGAATGTCCATAAGGCTATTAACTATTAAACTAAAACACGCAAGAAAGAAGCACCATTTGCTTAAAAAGAAACCTTTTATTTATTACCCAAAAATTGAGGCTAACTTACTAAATCTGAAAAGTTGGTGACATGCATAGTTTATTGAAAAGTTTTGACTGTAATTGCATACACTAATGGTCTAATAGTGTCATCCATTTAGTTTATGTTTCTTATGTGGATATCAAGGTTTAAAAATTGTGCGTGTATAATAATTCATACTCTATATCTAAGATCTATACATGTCAAAAGCGATTAGTTAATACAACCAAAAAGTTATAATTGGAATTGAATAATAATAACAGATAAATAAATAAATTGATACATCCTTAACTGAGTATCTTTTAAGAGTAATGCTCTAAAAAAAAAATCATTTCGCCTAAAAGGATGAATTTTGATAACCTTTGCCTCATACTAAATTTAATAGGCCGCAGTATGAAAAACATTTGATGATAGATCAATAAGAACACAGCCATCACCACTCTTTAATACTTTTTATTGATCTGGTTTGAAACATGTTAACTTTAGTCCTTCCAAATTTTGACTGGCAAACACTGTAAAGTAGTAATATGCAGAAACGAAGCAAGTCACACATAAATTCAAAAATCAATATATCTAAAACGGTTATAGCATTGGGGTTCAATTGCTCTGACCAAGCAAGAGCAAAATGAACAAGCAGCGTAATCAAAATGTGTGAAATTATGCATATAGTGGTAAATATAAATACCACATCAATCAGTATAGAATAGAAAGAGTAAACAAAGCAATATTAATTACTTATAAAACATGCAATAAGTGAGCTAAAGGAAAAGATTTAAGCAATGAAAACACTAATGACCTAGCCTTTTTTCATACGATTATTGCAAAATGTCTTGCCAAATCAAATCATATTAAAGTGCTTCATCACAGGTTTTGTGCCAGTTCTATCTTCTAAAGTCTTGTATGACTATATTTCCTTAAAACTAAAGTGAGTTGATTAAAGAGAGAAAGAACAAAAACAGATTAGCTTACATAGGAACAGAACATGTGAAAGTCCATAACTGCATATAAGTTGTGGTAGAAACAGACATAATGTTTATATATTTAAATAGGAAACATAGCTCTTCATTATCATGGTGAATCAAAATATTCGGTTATGCATTATAGAGCAAACAAATTTTAACCCAGACCTTATCTCAAGCTTAAATAGATCCTACAATTATGACAAACGTTGGAGAGGCAGTAAAATTAAAATAACTAATGGCATGTTAACTGATTTCACTTTTTAAACTACCAAATGGAAGGATAAATAGTGCATTTAACCCTTGCTAACCAGTCAAATTAATCCTTGCTAACCAGTCAAATTAATCGGTTCCATTAACCTTTCAAACCCATCGGTTAACTCAAACGTTTGAATGACTCAAATGTCAGGGTCACTGCTTTTTTCTTGAGCATTATAATTTTACACTTGCTCTGTTTTCACACGCAACATAGTGTTGGAATAACTCAAACGTCATAGCTAAATAAAAAATATATTTGAAAAAGAGTTGATATTTACCGAGCTATTGTTTACTTACATATCATTTGCCTGATAAGTAACATTAATATATACTGTATCAGAGTGACATATTTATATAGGGTATATTCATCAAATTGTATAAAAAATAACTCTTAATGTAATATTTGATTACATGTTGTGAAGCAGCTATAGAGAGTCCAACTGTCCAAGGTGACCACTGATCATTTAAGCATTAGCAATAGGACTGCCACCCCCACTTGGAATCAGACTGCTCCATCTTGTACATGTTCATGCTCCAGTATTCCTCCGTAAGTTATATAACTATAACCAGATGATGTCAGGGTTTACAAGTGTCAGTATGCATACATTTGACTTTGCTTATACTGATTTTTAATGTGGTAAACATATTAATTTGAGCTTCTCATTGTTTCTGTCAACAAATATCCTTTCCAATTTTTATTCTCCTTGCAACAACATCAGCATAACATTTGATTGATGCAAGTTGTAGAAAGTCAAGATGCATAAGAAAAAATTATGTTTTATACCAATTGTTAATCCATTAGTTAATAAGTGATTTTATATACTAAGAAAGAAAATATTCTTCAGGATACTTACCACCTGCAGTTCGGTATATATATGATATGATTTGAAATTAGTAAAAAAAAGGGAAAAAACTAGAACAAAAACACAGGCTCAGCCAAAAGAGATATCGCAAATATTTGCTTGACCATGATATGCCATTAAGATTTTTGATAGTAACTAATAGACATTCAGACTTAACAATACATAGGTTCAGCCTAAACTTGTAAATCACCGGGATTGACCTGCAAGCATTTATATTTGCTATGGACTGAAAACTGGGTTCACATGCCCAATTTTAACTTAACCTGCAAACGACGCTTTAAGGAATACCCTAGTGGAGTTTATTTCTCTTAAAAAGACCTCTAATGTACATTTTCAAAATCAGAGAAACCAACAAAAAATGCGATGATCTTCACCTACTATAAACGACAACAACGAGTTTATAAATCAGTTTAGAAACTGAGGCTTCCGGTTCAGATTCCAAACTAAACTGAGCTTGAAAGGTTCAGTTTAGAATCAATAAGTTATCTCATAGGCACCAAAATTAATATACATACCTTCGACCTTCTTCCTTGTTTCTAATTTCCATCAAATTATTGATACCATTATACTTTACTCCTGTAACAAAAATTATACCATAGTATTTTTTTTCTTAAAAAAACCACTAAGAAAAGCATTCAAAAAAGAATAAATAAAAAATAGCACAAACATGTGTGTCATGCGCATCTAGCTTCACAGCAGCAGACGACTTTGTATCAAACTTTAAAGACTTCAGATTCGAAAGCATTACTTGAAGCAATCCTATGAATTACTAAAGGAACAAAAACATGAATATATGTATGCATTCAAGAATTGCTGCAGATGACTAGGTGAATATTTTAGAATACACACCTTGCGTCATGTACATGACCTATTAGTCTTGAGCTTTTACTCGTATAAAAAAAGCATACAAATAACAAGAACATGTATTCTCGTGCATCATCTATACTTGGGTTATGTAAATGATATATTGCCAGAAGTTTATTGAGTATCATACACACACACACACACAGAGAGAGTTTGTGAGAGCATAACATAAAGATATGAATATCTATCTGCTATACACTGTTCTATAAAACAAATGAATATTTATAAAACAGGTGGCATATACAAACAGTTTCAGATCTATAATGTGTATTACTTAGTGTACAATTCCCTAGTATATTTACAGTTTTAATCAAATCTCTACACATCACCTTAAACTGTATGAACAGATATGCAAAATGGGCCATGTGTCACTAAGCAATACACCTATCACCAAAAGATCTGAATAAATATGTAACTAGTAAATATGTAACTAGTCATGTGTTTGCTATTAATGTGATATATATGCTAAACTGACTAACCATTTACATAGCAGGTCATTTATTTCTCATATAAAGCAGACATATCAAACTGTCTAAATAGGTATAGCAAGTTGTGTGATTATTAATCATATACAAATGTATAACTGTGTAAACCAATATATATACTTCAGACCATGTGTTCATCAATCAAACACCAATGTATTACTGCTTAAACAAATAAGTAGCAGGTCAAGTGTTAACCATACAATAGGTATGCATGTCTATCCCAATTTGTTAACTGGTCTTTTAACATATGTATATAAACCTGTGGTCAATCGAATGCACAAAGTCAACCATGCAATACAACCAAGCATCCAATACACAAGACAATCGATTGAGTCAGAGTATTTAATCCCCCTTATTTCATTGTATTCATACCCCACCCTACCGTGAATACCCCAAATAATACCTTTGTGCTTCTACTTATGTTTACACAGAAATATTCAGTAACTAACATTCTATTCAAAGTTAAACACCACAAGCATGACTTCCAACCACTGTTTTTAAAAGTCATAGCATTCAGATCCATACAACATCAACCCACAAAAATACCCAAATCGGCACATATATCACTAACAAACCTCTACGTTTTATTATAATGATCCTGCCGTAAACGTATCCATAAATCTGCTGCCTCTAAAGGACTTAATGCAAAAGAAAAGAGAATACACTCACCTAGGGTTAGCTCTCGACTTTATCCCTTTTTGAGATCTCGATTAAATCTTCGATTATGATCTCTCTAGTTCTTGATTATGCAAAAATCAGACCACATAACCAAAGATGAGACACGTAGAAACAAATCAACAAAAACAGGATTTAAGTGAGCAAAAATAAAATAAAAATATACCTAAAGCGACTGAATGGGATTGAAATCGAGATTGAAATCGGATTTGGATAATGATTCAGGCGGCCGCTTCTTGGATAATGAAATCGTATTTGGATTGAAATCGAGACTGAACGGGATTGAAATCTACTCGCGGATGAATCTTCGGCAAGCTGCTTTTTTGTCCTCTGAAATCGGATTTGGATAATACGATTTAGGCGGTCGCTTCTTGGATAAGCGTTGGGCAAACGATTGGCACATGGTAAATAGGGTTACGGAAGGAAGTTTACGTTTTTACCCTTAGAAATCAGCGCTAACAACCTATATAAGCGTTGCCAATAAAAAAATTATAATTATGTATTTTTGGTGACACTTTTTTAATATAGCAACGCTTATTATTGTTATTACACTGCAACACAAATAAGTGTTGGCGATTGTGAAAAAAAAAGGGTTGCCAAATGGCCATTATGGTGTAGTGAAAGTATGGTTTTCAATGACTACATGCTTTTATTTCTAAACATATACATTTTTCTCTATTCTTAACATTTCCTTAAAATTGTATATTTTTAATGAATTCATGTTTTGGTTTAAAACATGGACATTTTCTTTACTTTTAACATTACATTAAATGTAAACTTTTTAACGTAATGTCCTTATTTTTATATAAAACATGAGCATTTCTATTTTTATAGTGATTCCATAATATGATAGAAATTTATTTTCATTTTATTGAATATTCTAATTCAAAAAAATGACAAGATTTGATATTTCCTTTTTGATTGGAAGTTTTAACTCAATAAAATAACTAAAAGAGGAGGGAGTTTTGGTGAGTGGATCGATGGAAATTAGTGGGGGAAGGTTGGAGGAATCACGACCATGGAAAAAAGAGGGTGGCAGTTGTACTGTAGCTTTAGGGTTTTGAAGAAGAATGTGTTTTTATAATATTTTATTGTTAATTTTACAAATAAATCCATAAATTCTAAACAACTCCAATTTTAGTCTAACATGAGTTGTTCACACCTAATTACCCATATTTCGGAACTAATGGGCTAGGTCCCGTCAGCCTAAACGATTGTTTGTGGACTGAATTCTTTAATTTAAATTTAAATCTTTTATTTAATTAATTCGATCGTATATTTAAATTCACCGGGGCCACATACAGACTCTAAAAATTCCAGAAAAATTATTTCTGGCTTTGTTTTAATGATACGGTCCTAACAAAATTAATTTCGTTGAATTCCGAGACCATTAGAAAAATGGTCATTTTCAAGTCGATTAAATTTGACCGAAATTGACCGAACACATTTTCTTTTGCCACGCTCACATATTAAATCCAAAAAATTTGGAAAATTAAATTTAGCAATAATTTGACATTCCGAATCCGACAAAAGTGGTTTCATCAATAACGGAGGTCGTTTGAAAAATGGCCCTTTATACGGGCTATAAATTATACTATAACTACTATTCTGAATATTCAACTGGCCCTAACTTTTGATTCCCTCTATGAAATTTCGACTTTTCGGATTCGTTGAAAAGATATTTTCAAACAATTTTAGATATTTTTAGTTTCACTAAAATCCGTTAAATTTTGAATCCGGTACATTCAGTCAAAGTTCAGGTTTGACTTTCCAAACTAGCATACTATATCTAATTCCTTTAGAAATTAAAATAATTATATTTGCTCTAATTTCAATTAAAATAATTTTTTAATGCTATTATTTAAAATAAATTATTTTAACTATTCAAAATTCATTGAAATAGCCAAAATAAAATTTTTAATTTAGTTCAGATTTTCCGGGTTGTTACAATCTCCTCCACTTAAAAGCTTTTCGTCCCCGAAAAGGAAACAATATTAAAGTAGGAAACAAAACGGAAAATGTGAGGTGTTGTACTATTGGCTAGCTTTTGGATCAAGCCACCAAGACTCATACACAAAGACAGTATAGAGCCTCACTCACCAAGCCACTGGAGACCCGATCTCGATCGCCCCATCTTCAACGGCTCATGTTGCTGGTACCATGACCCCCGATCGTGACCACTTATAGTGACCCGATCCACCCACTCCAGTGCTCCACGATCTGCTCCTCATGGCCAAAGAATGGAAGCAGCGAACTAGTCTTCCACGACTCGAAAGTCCCGGATCTCCTGACATCTGTCCATAACTGCCATTTTGACCATTTCTCCATCCACTCACAAACTAGTTCGAGATCATCGGGATTTGTGCCACGTATAACCACGATCTGCCTGCGAATATCACCTATAAATAGCCCATCACTTGGCATTTTTAAGGATCTTTCGGGCAGTTTTGAGTGTTGTTTCTACCATTGCTGCTTTTCTATTACTTCTAATCAATCTTAGCTCGAAATTATTGATTGAATCACATTGTAAAAGTGAGATTGAGAGAGAAGTAATTGGTTGTACTTGAATCTTACGTATAATCATAGATATAAAGTGGACGTAGGCTCGTTAACGCCGAACCATTATAAATCTTGTGTGTTTTCTGTGTTTTTCTTGCAATTCTAGATATTAATCTCTGCTTATTTAGACAATTTGGGTGTTAGAGCCATTTTTGGATCTAACATTTTGGTGCTTTCACTGAGAATTGAAGTCTCAGCATATCGGGTTATCGCTCTACTGTTTGGATACTCAAGTCCAAAGAAGATAGTCTGAATCTTCACTGTTTTGATTTTTGAAGAACTCAGCAAACTCAAAGTATTATGGCTGGAAAGAAATCCAAGGATGTGTGAGCTTCGCAAGCCGGTGAAGCTACGAACGAAGCTCACGAAGATAACATTCAAGAGCAAGTCGACGTGGACTCTTCGGATCGTGGTGAGGAGGGGGCGACCCGACCCGGTGGTGGTAACATGACTCGAGTGGCTGAGGGTGTAACGACCCGATCCCAGGACAACGCCGCCATCCCCCCTACTAGCATTACCACGATCCAACCTCAGGGGACAACCACGATCCGATGCCAAGAGGGTACCACGAGCCATCAACATAGGGCGAGCACGATCCGAAATGATAATCAGACCACTACTCGACCTAGGAAGGAAATTATGGCTCGTTCCACTCGTGCTGGTCCTTCTGCTAGACTTGGCTCGGGTTCCTTGCGTATAAGAGAGGATGTTGATGACCAGTTCAACCCCTCTGCCCCAGCTACTGAAGGAGATCTCTCTCGCATCATTGAAATGTTGGATAGGATGAATGATGAGTTGTCAACACAAAGACAAGAAAGCTCCTTGTTGCGACAGAATATCACTGCCTTGGACAGACGGATTGATGATATCCAGAGGCAGGTGTCACCTCCGCCAGCTCACCCTTTTACCCCAGAATACTCATCCTCGTCTGAAGAGCCTCGAAGAAACTGGCAATGGCCCCCATTAGAAAGGGCTGAGAACATAGAACAACTTCGATTTGGGTCACTTCCTTCTCGAGAAAAAGAGGCACTTAATCGGGGAACTAATAACCGTAACTTAAATGAGTCGGCTCAACCCCCTAGGAATGGATACATCATTGACCCTGCTCAGAATCAACCCATTCCTCCCGCTCGTCGCGTGATTGACCGCGACAATAGGGGCAACGGAGTTCTGCTTAGGCCCCAAACTTTACAACAGCACATTAAATAAATGCCGGAGGGGCCCGTAAGGCAAGAAGTGCTGATCCTGAATCCACCCTGACCCATGCAGATGTCAAAGCCATGATCAGACAAGTGATGGTAGAAAGTCATGGACAAAGGAATGAAGATTGGGGTATAGGCCGCAGCCATACGCCCTTCACGGATGACATATTAGAAGTTTGATTCCCTAGAAAATTTAGCATGCCACCTATGAACCGTTATCTAGGAAGGGCGGATCCAGTCCAACATCTAATGATATATTCATGGTACATGAATGTAGCTGCCGCCTCCGACGCTGTAATGTGTAAGGCATTCCCGATATTTCTGGAGGATACGACATTAACGTGGTTTACTCATTTTCCAGCGTGATTGATCTCCAGTTTCAGGGAATTAAGTGAACAGTTCGTGAATCTGTTCCGGCTGCATACTCAGAGATCTAAGAATGTCATCAAATTATCCCTTATTTAGCAACGCCGAGATGAATCTTTGAGATCCTATCTAGATCGCTTTAATCTAGCAGTCACAGAGGTTAGAGATCCCCATGAACAAACTGTTTTGATGGCCTTGATCAACGGAGTGGATAAGGATACAAAGTTTGGAAGATACTTGGCTAGCAAGCAATCACTGACCAGGGAAATATTTTATGAAAAAGCCAACATCCGCCTGTGTCAAGAAGAAATCTACGTCAAACGAAAGAGGAAGGCCACTGATAAGGAAGATATACAGAGTAATGTGGCTATTAAACAAACTGAGGACAACTCTGGAAAGGTGGAAGTGAACTAGGGAATAAAAACCATGGGAATAGTCGTTAATCTGGGAACGACAGCAAGAGGAGGAATCAAGGTAATAACTCACAGATGAGGCCTCGATACCGGCCATTCTAGAGTTTCACCCCATTAAATGATACCTTAGAAAATATCTTTATGGATACTTACAACGTCCTCCAGTATAAGAGGCCCCCACCTAGGGATTCTACAGAGAAAGAACGAGAGTCGGGGAAGTTCTGTCTTTTCCATCAAATCCATGGACACTCCACCAACGAATGCCGACATTAAAGGGATGTTGTTGAGAAGTTACTTCGTGAGGGAAAGTTGGACGAGTATAAGATTACGCCGAGAGACATGGGGCAAGCTGGAAAACCCTCGAATCAGAATCAACCTGCCACCAGACCTACCGCTCAATAGAAAGGAAAGAACATTATCATTAAATCTATAGTAGGAGGACCTCATCCTGTTGGACACAACTTTAGGGCAATGGATCAATATGTAAATGCAGCCAAACATCTTGAAGTAGGGGAGTGCAGTAATCCTGAAGTGGTAGCCCCGATGAAACATCAAAAAACTATGTCCGATGATGTCGTCTTTCGCGACAGAGATAACGTTGGAATTCATTCCCCCACTGAGGACCCTTTGGTGATCACCACATATATTGGCCCCACATTAGTCCACAAAGTTTTGGTGGATAATGGAAGTTCAGTAAATATACTCTTCAAAAAAGCATTTGATCAGATGCAATTGGAATCGAAAGATTTGAAGTCCTGTGATGGATGGATATGTGGCTTCAACGGAGCCTACACATCCCCGATCGGATATGTAGATTTGTCGGTTACTCTAGGAAATGGAGATTGCCGGAGAGTGAGAATCCTCACATTTGTAGTGTTGGACATTGAGTCGCCTTATAACGCTTTCCTAGGCCGACCAACCCTAGGAAAATTCAGGGCCTGTATCGCGCCCTGGTGCCTATTGTTAAAATTCCCGACAAATGCAAGAGTGGGAGTAGTTAGGGGCAATCAAGTCGCAGGAAGAGCTTGCTATATAGCAGAATTGAAAATGTTACTCAAGGGATTAAATATCGACCCAAAGGATACTTCTCTGCCTGCAAAGGAGAATACAACATAGCAATTAAAGACAGTTCCAAGGGAGCCGCCAAAGGAACTACCCGAGGATATAGATCCTAGAGAGGACGAGGAACCTGGGGGAAGAATGGCCACTCCTAATGAAACAACTGAGGATGTTCTGATCGATGATAATGACCCAGCGAAGGTCTTAAAGACCGGGTCCCAGTTGGACCCTGTTCGTGCAAAGGAACTGACCAACTTTCTGAAGGCCAACCTGGATGTGTTTGCCCGGACTCACGCTGATATGTGTGGTGTATCTCCATCAATCATGCGCCATTCTTTGAGTATTAATCTGAAGCATCCACCCATCAAGCAGAAAAGGCGAATGCTGGGCCCAAAGAGGTCGGCTGCCTTAAAAGAAGAAGTTGAGAAGTTGAGGAGCAACGGATTTGTCAGAGATTTGACTTACCCGGATTGGATTTCAAACCCGGTTTTGGTAAAAAAGCCCTACGGAAAATGGCGTAGATGTATCGATTTCTCCGACTTGAATAAGGCTTGCCCGAAGGAGAGCTTTCCACTTCCTAGAATTGACCAATTGGTGGATTAAACGACAAGTCACGAGCTCCTCTCCTTTATGGACGCTTATTCTGGAAATAACCAAACTCCCATGCATGTTTCGGATCAGGAACATACCAGCTTTATCACAGATTTGGGATTATACAGTTACGTGGTGGTGCCTTTCGGCCTAAAGAACGCTGGAGCGACTTACCAAAGGCTGGTAAACAGAATGTTTTATAACCAGATCGGGAAGATGATGGAGGTATATGTAGATGATATGCTAGTAAAGTCTAGACAGTCGATGAATCACACTGCTGATCTAGTTGAAATGTTCAATATACTCAGATGATATGGAATGAAGTTCAACCCTTTGAAGTTTTCATTTGGAGTTGCTTCTGCGAAGTTTTTAGGTTTCATTGTTAGTATGCGTGGAATTGAGATCAATCCAGATCAGATTATAGCAATCTGAAACATTTAGGAACCAAGGCAAATCAAAGATGTGCAGAGTCTCGCTGGAAAAGTAGTTGCGTTGAGTAGATTCATCTCCAAAGCTACAGATAAATGCATCCCATTCTTCGATCTGATCAAGCGAGGCAAGCACAACTTTAGATGGACTCCTGATTGTGTGGAAGCGTTTCAGAACTATTGGATCATTTGGAAAAACCCGTGATACTGTCTAAGCCAGTGGATCATAAGGATTTGTTCGTATACTTGGCAGTATCGTCCCACGCCATAAGTTCATCCTTAGTAAGAGAAGAGGATAAAGTTCAAAGGCCCGTGTATTACGTAAGCAAGAAGTTAGAGGCCGCATAGCGAAATTATCCAAAGATAGAAAAGCTTGCATATAGCCTGCTAATCACATCAAGAAAACTTCGTCACTATTTTCAGGCTCATCCCATTACAGTATATACGGATCATCCGCTAAGACAAGTATTGCAAAAACCCGAGGCGTCGAGAAGGCTATTAAAATGGAATATTGAATTGAGTCAGTTTGACCTAAACTTCCAGCCCCGAAGATCGATAAGGGGGCAAGTACTGGCAGACTTTATAGCAGAATTTACCATCCCCGAAGATAATGAAGTGAGTGAAGAAATTGATACCCAAAACAACTCCTTGACCCTAAAGCATGGAGACTATATACCAATGGAGCCAGGAATGATAGAAGATCAGGTGCAGGAATTGTATTGGAAACCCCTGAAAAACGATCAATATATTATGTTATGAGGTTGGAGTTCCACGCCATGAATAACGATTCGGAATATGAAGCCCTGATCGCCGGGCTTAGGCTTGCCAAGGAGTTGGGAATAACAAAGCTGGGTATCTTCTGTGATTCGAAGATAGTTGTGAATCAGGTCAATGGGGAATTCCAAGATAAAGGGCTGAGACTGGTCTCATATCTAAAGAAAGTAAAGGAAATGTTGAGTAGCTTAGAACATTGTAGCATTACACACATCCCTCGATCGGAGAATCAGAGGGCCGATAAGCTAGCCAAAATGACTAGTTCTGATAACCCCGAGGACACGGAGATGGTCCCGTAGAAACACTTCAGTCTCCAAGCATCGATCACATGGAAATTGATCCTGTGCTGGAGACTGAGCCGGAAAGGGAGTCATGGAGGACACCCTTGAAGAATTTCCTAGTAAATGGGACACTCCCAATCGAGAAAAGTGAGAGACGTGCCGTGATTCGGAAAGCTTCGCGATATGTCATGCAAGGTGAAGTTCTATATCGGCAAGGATTCTCGATGCTGCTTCTCCGATGTATAGCCCATGAAGATATAGAAAGGGTATTAAAAGAAGTTCACGAAGGAGAATGAGGCGACCACACTGGAGGACAAGCACTGGCAAAGAAGATACTGCAATATGGGTATTTTTGGCCCACTGTAAATAAGGATGCAGCTAAGTATGCTCGACACTGCGACGCATGCCAGAAATTCTCAAAGGTCTCCAGGGCACCTCCTAACCAATTAAAGACAATGTTGAGTCCGTGGCCTTTCGCGGTGTGGGGAGTTGATATCATCAGAAGTCTCCCCCTAACGAAGGGTGGAGCAAAGTTTGCTATAGTGGCCACTGATTACTTTACAAAATGGGTTGAAGTAGAAGCACTGACAGCGATTTCAACCAAGAAGGTGATCAACTTCGTAGTGAGAAATATCATATGTCGGTTTGGAATCCCAAAAGTTATCATAACTGATAATGGAACCCAATTCGACAACTCTGAGTTCCGAGATTTTTGTCAAAGATACCATATCGAGAAGAGGTTCACGGCTGTGGCACACCCACAGTCAAATGGGCAAGTAAAAGTGGTAAACAAAGTAATCAAGTCCATTTTGAAGAAGCGACTGAAGCGGGCCAAGTCCATGTGGGTCGATGAGCTACCTTTGGCTCTGTGAACCTACCGAACAACTTTCAAATTTGCTACCGGCATACTCCTTTCTCCCTTGCTTTCGGGTTGGAAGCAGTCATCCCGGTAAAGCTAGAAGTACCGTCCCACAGGGTCACTTATTATGACCCAATGACTAATAACAAGCTGCTTCTCGAATCCCTGAATATGGTAGGGGAAAAGAGAGACGAAGCGGACCTACGTGCCTTGTGGCACAAGCAGCAAGTTGCTCGGTATTACAATAAAAGAGTCCGAGCTCGAACCTTTGAACCCGGAGACTTGGTTCTAAAGCGTGTCTTTCCACCCCCAGTGCATTTGGGACCAAAGTGGGAAGGACCCTATGCCATCCTACAGAGGCTTGATAATAGATCCTTCAAGCTAACGACCGCGGATGGAATTGAAATCCCCGGAGTGTGGAATGCCCAGCATTTGCGGCACTGTTTGACATGAAAACTGTCATTCTTATCCTTTTGTTTGTAGGACCACGTAATATGGCTTGACTTTCCTAGAACAGTCCAATTATATGAACAAAAGATTATAAAGTGGACGTCAGTCATGATTCGACCGAACCACTATAAAATATCGTGTGTCATTTACTTTTATCGCACCTTTACTAATTATATTATTACTCTTGAATTATCATAAAATATGTAATTACTAACAATATGCAGGTTATCGAGAAGGCGATAAAGTAAACGACAAAATCATTGAATCTCTACTTCTCAAGACCTGAGAAGAAGTACATAGGACAAGGAAACAAATTGTCCGCAAGACGTGAAGGTGCACCATTATTTTAAAGACCGTCTCGACTAACACTCTACCCTTGGTATTCGACGGGAGAGTATAAAGGCGCTGGAGACTCGGCGCCACAAAAGAACTCCTACCCCGCTGAAGGATCGGGGCACAAACTGAAAGCTGAGTTCGAACTTTATCCTGGGCATACGACAGGAGAGTATAAAGGCGTTTTAACTAAATGCCGCACAAGGGCTCCTATCCCGCTGTAGGATTGGGAACGAGAATGAAAGCTGAGCCCGATCCCCTCATTTTCGGACATAGAGGGCAACCTAAGTGTGACTCTAATCAATCCTTAATAAGCCTTGGCGAGGCATTATAATGATGATTGATTGGGAGCATATTCATACAACACTTCACATTTACTTAGCACACGAACTTTTCAACGTTTATCATCTATGACTTCAACGCTAGTTGTGATTGTCAACATTACTTATGATTATATTTAATGTCTGTGATTTATAATGATAAACCTTGCAGATATTATAAACTTGCAGGTATGCGAAGATACAAAAGAAACAGATTTTCATTTACTAAGCCAGGAATTACAAAATAAAGCTAAGCAAAAGGCGAGGGCCATACTCGTGGCTACATCCTAAAGCCAGTGGAAATACTAAAAAGAAAAAAGCGTAACTAAATTAGCACTACTTGGGCTTTGGGGACGACCTCAGCCTCTTCTCCTTCTTTTTCTTCCCCGTCTCCTCCTCCTTTTCGACATCAGCTTTATCGTGCTTCTTCCTCTTCTTTTTGTCGGAAGGAGGATCCATGGGAAGGTAGGTAGACTGGCCTGCAAGCTGCGAAGTTATCGACTTAGACGGGAACTTTATGATTAACCTCGTTTTGGATTAACCCCGTTTTGGGATCAACAGCAGTGATAGGAGGCACATTTAGAGGCTCTTGTTCCTCTATTTTCAAAGCCAACTTCTTATCCCTCCTCGCTTTCATCCCGGCTAAATCTCACTCTCAGGATCTTTTGTTTCTCCCATGATGTCTTTTCCTCCTCTTCATCCTCGTGGACGTCATCAATATCATCCAAGGCCTCAATAATTTCAGCATCCTTTGGGGCACCCTTGATGGAAGCTTCAAGGGTTTCCCTAGTTATCTCAGTTTCGGGCTGCTTTGGATCTTCAGGAGTGACCTCAGGACTGGAGGCACACTAACCTTCTCGACATCCGCCGGCTTCTCTGTAACCTCCTCGGTAGACCTGACACCTACATTATGAGAAGCAATAGCTATTAGCTCAGGAGAAAGTATGGTCATCCCAATTGACTGCTCTGTATCATGACAACAAGTTATAACGGCTTTGACAAACTATGGAGAAAATGTGGAGATACCTTCCGCCGATCCTTCAGCCGAAGCTGCAGTGGAAGCTCCAACGGCAAGAGGGACTGGAATTCCGAAGATCAAGGGATCATCATGATTGTATTCCTCAACTTCAGATGTTTTAGGCTCCGGTGCTGAGATGGAACCCTTGTCGATTTTAGTTTTGCCCTTGAGATCAGTTTTCTCTTTCTCCATGGCCTCTTGGATCATATGTCTACCTTCCGCCAAGGCCTCAGGCTCTCCCCCCCTTAAGGAAGGTCTCCATAAGTCTGCTTTCGTCGATCTCATTAACCTCTAACCGCTGCTTCTCTCCATCGACTATCATATCCCAGACATTAACCAAAGTTTTGTTATAATCTTGGATCCAGGAGATATCTCGGGTGCGGATAACCTGGGAAAAAAAGTCCATAAGCAGCTCCTCAAACCCTTCAATCTCCTTCTCGGCTACAGCAAGGCGAGTAGTGGCAGCGGAAGTCGACTCAAGAGCAGCATTGGTATTACTCTCGGCAAGAGCTGCCCATTCTTCGGCATGGGTGAGTCTATCGTTCAAGCTTGTTCTCTCCTCTTCCCAAGCGGACCTTTATGTAGCAAATCGATATTGTGCAGCTTTCAGTTCAGCATTAGCAAGTTTTTGGTCCTCCACCTCCTTCTTCAAGGCCACGCGCTCTTGACTATTTGAATCAAGTTCGAGGTGGAAGCGTTTTGTGGCATTCTCTAGCTCGGTCTTATGATTATTATCATCCTGCTGAGATATCGCAAGAAGATCCCGTGCATCCTAAAGATCCTTTATTACTTTATTCCTGGCCATGGTGTCATTATCAATCTTTACCCTGGCCCTAGCTGCATCCGTCTCTAGAGTATAGATAACATCCGAAAGATTCTTGGCATGTTTTTTCATCACCCTATATTGCTTGGCTACACGGGCGATGTGTCCCACAACTTCGTCATCCCAATCCTCAGAAACCGGCTCTAGGTCTGGGACGAAGACCATCCTCTCAAAATAGATTTCGGGAAATTGCTTCCGCAAGTGCTCCAGTTTTGCCTTATTGTCAGGAGACAGGGCCACTTCTTGCGTAGTAGAGGACTCTAAATGTTGTTGACCCAAAGAAACGAGAGCTGTTTTCTCCTGCTCTTTGCCTTTGCTCGATTCTTTCTGTTTTCCCTTGGGATCATGGGGCTTTTTAGAAGATTTGTTGTGGGAAGGTAAGCCTTTTGGAGGAGTTGGAACCTTAGGAATTACTTTGCCCCCAACATGTAGTGATTGGAGACTGTGGGACTTCCTAAGATCCTGCTTAGAAGGAGAGCGGGAGCGCGGAGACTGAGGTTGATAGGAATCAGAACGTCTTTGACTATCCCTCCCACGACTACTGCTGCGGTCATGCTCGGACATGGAAGAAAGCCTGGGAGTATTCTCACAAAGAGTGCAGTAAGAATAAGAATGACGACAAGGCATATTTCCTGTAAAGAATAGTAAACGGAAATCAAGATCACGAATATGATTAATGTAAAAGTGTTGTGATAATGCATGTGGTGTATGTGTGTGTCCGCATAACCCCCCTAACAGACCACGACCCGAAGCTTGGTTTGTCTGTGCAGTCTCTTTATCTTTTGCAGGGGAGGTTTCCCCCTCAGAGGTAGGAAAGAATGCCCCCCCTCCAAAATCTTCGGAAGTGTAGAGGTCATCTGGTAAGGGAATCTTTTCTAAACCCTCATGTATTTGCTCATCTGTTAACAAGGGTTCGAGTGGTGGTGGAGTCTTAGCGGGGGACTGTCCCTCAGAGGAAGGGTTAACTTCCGGCTCACTGACCCAAGTATCACCCTCTTTATACATATTTAAATCCTTATCATCTTGATCGGTCAAAGGTGAAGGACTTTTAGGAATTTCAACAACTTTTGCAGCTTCTATGGGCCCTTCTCCTACAGCCGGGGGCATGCTGCTAGACTCCCCAATAGCAAGGGGCACATACTTATAAGGCTTACCACCTAAGCCAAGCCCAAACCTCATATCCAAAAGGCAGTGCTTGCGAAGATTCTCATCAGTGATACATCTCTTGATTTTTAAGAAATCGGATGTGCTTTTGAGAAGGCGGGACATTCGATCATCATATACCGAGCCTTCCGTTTTCGGGAAAATATGATCTGCATAGAGAAAAGAAACATGTTAGTGCTTTGATTATGTAATTAGGTCATGCATATAGAGACCTAAGGCTTACTTGACTTTAGCCACTTCCTCGCACACCCGGCCTGGTGTTTTATGTAGAACCAATCAGCTTTGGGATCCCCTATGTTGCTGTGACCCTTCGATGAAACCTTCTTGTTGGCCACTGATTCAAAGAAATTGAAGCTTGGAGTCACTGTGGAACGGTGTTTGAAGAGATAATAGAATTTTAAGTCCCTGGAGGTGAGCTCAGTCTGTAGAATCTCCACATACGCAACACATAGAGTGTATAAAGCCGCGTACGCGTTTGGATGAAGTTGCATAGGGGCAATGCGTAATCGTCTTAAGGTCTCAACAACGATTGATGGAAATGGAGGAATAGCGCCTACCCAGCACATTCGCCTATTGATGATCATGTACCCTGGTGGGGCAGAATGAGGTCTATCCTCACTTCCTGGGGTCTTAACATCGCCCCAAGGGATCCCATGTCTCAAACATAGTTTCTTAAGCTTTATGTTGTTTAATTTGGAAACTGGAGAATCGGTGAGCTTCTTTTTCTCAACTTCCTCAATTCCAGGAATTTCATCAGGAGCTTGGTGATCCTCTTCTTCCTCCTCCTCAAGCGATGTACTCTCAGAAGAATTTGATTCTGTATCTGTCTCATATTCGGAGCCAGAATTACTCCAGTCTGAGCCTGACGGAAGCACGTCAGGATTGTGGAATTTCGAAGACTCTGGGTCTGCTCTCATTTTGGATATTCTTGAGGAACATCTATCTGACATTGCTGTTTTGGCGAGTAAACATGAAAGATTAGGATGTAGTTACCCGTGAACCATGTGCGTGTGCAAGTGCTGGTATGTGCAAGTGTGCATAATACTGGAAAATATAATCACAAAGTGAATTGGATAAGCGTAATAAATATGCTATAAAGTCATGCTTTTGTTCAATCCGGAAAGTTCATCTTGAAGGCTCTAACCAAACTATCCATTGATATATATTGCACAGTGTTCTTAGCTAATATATGCATGGGATCGTTAATAAAGTTGGTTCGTTGAAGTCTTGAGGATCAGGTCGTAGTACAGATGCCAGTGCTTGGGACAGGGATCGGATCGTGGGTGTCGGATCGCTGACAAGCTACGCAGTGAGGGAGCATCGATTCGTGAACTATGCTATGGATCATGGAACAATCCGATTCGTGGCAATTCCACTTTACCAGAACGGCTCGTGGAAAAGACCCCCGATCCGTTCCACTCCACGAGCCAGTACTCCCCCAACGATTCACGACCCAATCTACTGTTCGTATTGACACCAACTCCATCTCACTTTCCTCCATCCCACTATCACCATGACCTGAGTGGTAACCCCTTCTACGAGACACCCTACTCTTCTACGTTTCTTCCTCGTCGTTTCCCTCCTTTCCATTCATAAATACACTAACCCATTACCATTGTCGCCAAACCCAAAGCTCTCACCATCGCTATCACCATATTAATGAAAATTTAAGGGAAATAAAGAGGCACGGAAAAGAAACCAAACAAAATGGGAAGTAAGCCTAACGCTGTTACCTTTTAATTATAAGAAAATCTTGATTTTTGGAATGCTAAATTAGGGTTTTTGTGGGAAAATTGGCAGCGGCTGCAACGAAAGAGAGAAGGAAGCGGCTAGCTTATATAGATAGTTTGATGACTGTTCGTCTCCCCAAGTTTGTCCTATTCAGACCCATGAAAATACTTGCACCACGGAGGCCCGTCGCAATACAGTAGATGACCCACTCGAACATGGGCTCGTTATGACCATCCCGATTGCGCCATATCGCAACGACTCGAGTTTAAAAAAAAGAAGAAGGAAGAAAAGTGAAAACTTACTTGACGGGTCGATGGCGATATCTTCTGAAATCCAAGAGATGAAAATTACCCTATGAACAAAGAAACGATTGATGATTTAATCCGTTATTTATACCAGTCAAAGAACGCGACTTCCTGAAGCAGTACAACGTTTCAAACAAACACGATTTTGATTCACATCGTTTCATGAAAAGATAGCTCAGTAATTTCGAAGCATGTTCCATATCCAATAAAACATACTTCGAGGGGGCAAAATGTTGGCTAGCTTTGGATCAAGCCACCAAGACTCATACACAAAGGCAGTATGGAGCCTCACTCACCAAGCCAGTGGAGACACGATCGTAATCGCCCCATCTTCAACGGCTCATGATGTTGATACCACGACCCCCGATCGAACTCGATCCATCCACTCCAGTGCTCCCCGATCTACTCCTCATGGCCAAAGAATGGAAGCAGCGAACTAGTCTTCCACGACTCGAAAGGCCCGAATCTCCTGACATCTGTCCATAACAGCCATTTTGACCATTTCTCCATCCACTCACGAACCAGTCCGAGATCCTCAGGATTTGTGCCACGTATGACCACAATCCGCCTGCGAATATCACCTATAAATAGCCTATCACTTGGCATTTTTCAGGATCTTTTGGGCAGTTTTGAGTGTTGTTTCTGCCATCGCTGCTATTCTATTATTTCTTATCATTCTTAGCCGAAATTATTGAGTGAATCACCATTGTAAAAGTGAGATTGAGAGAGAAATTATTGGTTGTACTTGAATCTTACGTATAATCATAGATATAAAGTGGACGTAGGCTCATTAACGCCGAACCACTATAAATCTTATGTGTTTTCTGTGTTTTTCTTGAAATTCTAGATATTAGTCTCTGCTTATTCAGACAATTTGGGTGTTAGAGCCATTTTTGGATCTAACATGTACCTCAACACAAAAGTCGCTCGGAGATGTCCACTCTGCACTTGGGATAGGCCTGTTTGATGCTATCCTCAGTCTCTCATGTACAGTCTCTAGGATCCCCGCTCCACTGCACCATGACTAAGTGGATCCTCTTGTTCCTCAGAACTCGGGTTTCCTTGCCAACGATTTTCACTGGTTCCCTCCTTACTGGTAGGCCCGGGGTAATCTCCAAATCTTGTTGTGCTGCTTCCTCCACAACTAAGTCTGGATCATGAACATGCTTCCGAAGCTGGGACACATGGAATACATCGTGAACCCCTGGCAACCAGTCAGGCAACTGCACCCTATAAGTGAGAGTCCCAATCCTTTCGTGAATAGGAAATGGACTAATGAATCTCGGCGCCAACTTTCCAATCTTCCCGAATCGAATTACACCTCTCAATGAGAAACCTTCAAGTATACAAAATCATCAACAGAGAATTCTAAATCCCTTCTTCGACTGTCTGCATAGATTTTCTGTCGGCTTTGAGCAGTCAGTAATCATTTCTTAATAAAATCAAATTTATCTACTGCTTCACGAATCATGTCGGGACCCAGTACTAATCGATTGCTTGGTTCCACCCAACATGCGGGAGATCTGCATTGCCTGCCATATAATGCTTCAAATGGAGACATCTGCAAGCTTGCTTGGTAGCTGTTATTATAAGAGAATTCAACCAAGTGAAAATGATCTTCCTATGACCCACCAAAATCTAGAATGTGTGCTCGCAACAAGTCTTCCAATATGCGGTTCACCCTCTCAGTTTGGCCATCTGTATGAGGATGATAAGCGGTGCTCATATTCAGCTTAGCCCCTATCTCTTCTTGGAAAGCTTCCCAGAATTTGCTAGCAAATATCAGATCGTGGTCACCGACAATGCTACTGGAACTCTATGTAGTCTGACAATCTCTCTGAAATAAAGTTGTGCCAAACTTCGAGCTATTCTATTAGATTTGATAGGGATGAAATGGGCAGTCTTTGTGAAGCGATCTACAATCACCCATGTATAGTCATTCCCTTTTCTTGTTCGGGGCAAGCCATCAATAAATTCCATAGAAATTTCATCCCACTTCCAAGTTAGAACCCCTAGCGGTTGCAACAGACCTGTTAGCTTTTGTTGATTACTTTTGACTTGCTGGCAGGTGGGACATCTACCAACATATATAGAAATGTCTCTCTTCATCGCCTTCCACCAAAAAGTATGCTTAAGATCATGATACATCTTTCTTACTCTTGGATGGATGCTAAGCTTAGATTTATGACATTCATCCATAACTTCTCTTTTTAGCTCAGGAATATCTGGCACATATATTCGCCCTTGCAGTCTAAGGGTTCCCTTGCTATCTATTTGGAAGCTTGACACTTCGCCCCTTCGAACTTGCTCACTAATCATCTGAATAAATTTATCACCTTTCTGAAGAGCAGAGATCTTATCGATCAAGGTAGGGGTAATAATGAGATTGGCAAGGATAAGATTGGTGCTGGCCGTATTCTTCCTGCTGAGAGCATCTGCCACTACATTGGCTTTCCCTGGAGTATATAAGATGTCCAGGTCATAGGGTGCAAGGAATTCAACCCAACACTGCTATCTCAAGCTCAAATCTCTTTAGGTGAACAGATACTTCAAGGATTTGTGATCAGTATACAGCTCGAATTTCTCACCTAAGAGATAGTGCCTCCATATCTTTAAAGCAAATACGATGGCCATTAGCTCAAGATCATGAGTGGCATAATTCTTCTCATGTGGTTTTAACTGACGGCTAGCATATGCGACTACTTTGTCCTTTTGCATTAGCACCGCACCAATACCTTAAATAGATAGAAGGATAACATGTTAAAATAAGATTTGACATTAGAAAAATGTCATCTCTGACATGTTTATTTAGTTGAAAAGAATAACCTTCTCTATAAGCGTCTGTCCAGACTTTCAGGTCCTGATTGCCATCTATAATGGTCAACACAGGAGCAACGATCAATCTTCATTTCAGCTCTTGGAAAGCTGCGTCACATTCGGGTGTCCAAATGAAATTTTTATGCTTCTTAGTCAGCTTTGTCAATGGACAAGATGATTTCAAAAAATCCTTAACGAATTTCCGATAATAGCCATCCAGTCCTAAGAAACTTCTGACTTCCATAGGCGTGCTAGGCTGCTTCCAATCTTGGATGGCTGAGATTTTCCTGGATCTACTGAAATGCCTTCCTTTGATACAACATGGCCGAGGAATTTTACCTCTTCTTGCCAGAATATGCATTTGGAGAATTTGGCTTTCAGCAAATTTCTTCGCAAAATCTCCAAGACTTTTTTCAGATGCTTTTCGTGTTCAGCAGTGGATTTAGAAAAGATTAGGATATCAACGATGAACACCAGCACGAATTTATTTAAAACATCTCGGAATAATCTATTCATCAGATCAACGAAGTATGCTAGAGCATAGCATAAGCCGAAGGGCATCACTAGCCATTCATAAAATAATTCTGGTCCTCTGAAAGTTGTCAAAGGCACACATTCCTCGGCAATGCATAATTGGTGGAAACCTGTAGCTAGGTCCATCCTAGAGAATACTCGTGATCCATTCAAGCGGTCTAGCAGATCATCAATGCATGGTAGTAGGTATTTATTTTTTAGTGTTTGCTTATTTAGATCACGGTACCGCACATAGCCTGAGGGTACCATCTGACTTTGGGACAAACACCACTGCTGCACCCCAGCTTGAGAAGCTAGGTCTAACCAGACCCTTCCACAAAAGTTGCTTAGTTTGATTTCTTAGTTCCTCTTTTTCTTTCAGTGATATTCTCCGAATACGGTGTACAACGGGCCTTGCATTTGGAACTAAGTCAATTTTGAAATTGATTTCTCTGCGCGGAGGTAAGCTGTCAACTTATTCAAACACATCCGCATAGTCTCTAATGATAGGAATATCCTCAATACAAGCAGGAGTGACTTCTAGAGAAGACCAAAATTCATTCCTATCTGTGGCTGAGCCGTGGCATGGAATAGCAATAATATCTCCAAATTTGGTTTTGATTCTGACTACTCTTTCAGCGCATAGTACCTCAGCCTCATATTTCGTTAGCCAGTCCATTCCAAGTATGACATCGTACCCGGAGAAATTCACGATGATCAGATTAAAAGGAAATTGGAAGTAGGAATAAGAAATAGGTACTCTATAATACTGATCGAGAATGAGTGAACCTCCTATCGGACTATGGGCCCTAATTGGTTCTTTAAGTTTTCTTGATTTCAATTTCAAATTTTTAATCATGTCATTAGATATGAAACTTCTAGATGCACCAGTGTCAAACAAAACTATAATAGGAATGTTCTTAATATTAAGAGTACCTCCTAAAACATCAGGCTTACCTGCTCCTTCGGAAGAAGCCGGTGCAGCTGATTCGACATAGGCGTGTGCTACTTCAGATTTCTTGAGCAGAGGGCAATTCTTGATAAGGTGTCCAGGCTTGTGGCAGTTAAAGCATTCCCTTAGGCCACGGTGATTCTGTCCGCTATTCTGACTCGGTCCAGACTCATTTTTTCTAGGCTTCTTCGGGGCTCGGCATTCATAGTCAAAATGCCCCATCTTCTGACAGTTGAAGCACTTCACCCTAGACTTGTCTCTTTTCTTTTTCCCCTGGGGCTTGGCGGTAGAAGGATTACCCGACTCTGATTTCTTGTCAGACTCTTTTCTCTTATTATTGGCTTGATTCTTTTCTCGATCTTGCTGAGAACCTTTCTGGTCAATCTCCTCATATCTGCAAGCCATCTCGATCACTTTAGCAAATGGATGCCCAATATGTGCCGTCACCCTATTATGGTACCTCCTCGCAAGACCATTAATAAATCTTTTATTCTTCTGAAGCGGGTCTTTATCTAATTTAGGGGCATATCTGGAGAGCTCGTCGAATTTCTTCACATATTCGGCAATCTTCATACTTCCCTGTTGGGGTTGGCAAACTCATCATGAAGACATTCAACTTCGTGAGGCGGATTAAACTTCTCATTGAAGAGATCTTTAAATTTCTCCCAAGTTATATCAGCTTCATTACCACCAATCATAGCCGTTTCCCACCAAATCTGAACCTGGTCCTTCAGGAACCATGTCGCCATAAATCGCTTCCTATGATCTTCTAGTTCTAGTCCTCCCAAGATCTTCTCAATTGTCTCAAGCCACGCTTGTGCCTCTGTCACCGTCCCTTGGCTGTGAAATGCATGCCTACTAGATTCTTGATTTTCTTTTCCACCTTGTCTAGATCAAAAGCACATGGAGGAGGTGGTGGTGGCGGCACCTCAGCATCCAAATTAGGTTGGTCCTGAGCAGCTGGGACTGTATCCCTTTCTCCACCCCTGCCTGCTGCTCCACCTCGACCTCTTCCTCTAGTTCTGGCTCTCATACTCATTTCTCAGTTAGTCTGAATCATCAAGGAAAGAGTCAAACTAAGAGAAACAATAATTTCAAAGGAAAGGTTAAAAGTAGAGACATATGATAGGATGATAATGAAGTAATGACTGATTAATATGTGTTATTCTGCTGTGCTCATTCTAGGACATGACTAAATCCTATCTCTAATGAGCTACTCGTATTAGAATACTACCGATTCTATCTAGACGAACTGTTCTAAAAATGTTATACTCCGAAGTCAAGGTTAACCTTTAGCTCTGATACCAAATGTGACAACCCCAAACTTCTGTGGTACGAAAGTAAGGATAATCATAGGAGCATAACATAATTAAAACAATAACAGATCTCATATAATAACAGAACATATAAATCATTGCAACGGAAATGGAAATGTCATCACAACATATCATCACAGACATCAGACTACGCAGTACAAGATACACTTAGCAAAATAGATGTCTAAACAAGGAAAAAAATAAAGTCTCAATCTCCACCAAAATACATCAATACACACTACTGTCTAAATGTCTCAAAAAGTAAATAAAAAGGGTTCTTCATCTCCTCCATAAGAAAGCTCCAGTCCAGAACGTATCCATACCTAAAACCTGTTATTTGGCTACCCGTGTGGAAAGAGGGCACCCGAGTTTGCAAAGTGAAACAAACTACGAGTCAGTCATAGGACTGGTATAAGAAATCTTAACTAACAACATGGCAAATCGCTGGACCACGCCGATGACGTGGAACGGGTTTACTCCATTGGATTGCCAGTACATAAGTTTCTTAAATTTTAAGTCAAAACAATGCAATGCTTTTAGAAAAGGAAATCATTATAAGACTCAAGTCCCATCACACAAAGCACCGCAAACCGGAGGATATAGTTTTACCTTATAATGATAAAAAATGCATGATACATAGAAAATAATATTTTGATATTATTATTAGTGTCTAATATGTTTCAAAATACTTCAAAGTAAATGTATCAATCCTAGACGGCATAGTACCCCTTCCTATTATGTCGCCATATATAGGTTTACAATCAAAACCGTGATGTCGTATTGGAGATTGGGTTTCCATCATGAGTCAAGGCTAGGGATGATCTTCTAACCGATTCGAGACACCCTAGCAATTTCTCAGGATTCGGACGCTGGCGAACCCTTGGATCCTGCATGACCGGTCCACATATACTTTAGTGGATTAATTATGCCTGAACACGCTTCCCGATCCTGTTGGACCTATAATTTGGCCATTGGAGACCAATAAATCCGAGGCGCCTCATTCCATCAACCACATAAGTAAAAATGTCGGGTCTTGTAAAAACCCAAACACCACTTCTAGCTAGAAAAAGACGTGTGCACTCCCTGCATTCCCTTGTCCCATTTCTAACTCTACCAGGGTGTGAGGCTCATGAGGTAACGTAATACACAAAGCTATGCCGAAATAGGATATGCTTTGATCATCATCCACAAGGCTCTACTTTTCAACAAAAGCCTCGATCAATTGCATCTTGGCATGTCACATTGACAGTTCACACCATGCGATCGATAACTACCAATATATAACCTTTGAGCTCATGCGTCTCAAAGAAGGCTATTAAGCAAGAGAATAAATTTTCCTCCACCACAGATATATATTAATAGAAACCAATTTAATTACACAGAATGAAATTCAATGTCGGACACACCTCCATTTACAAGTCCGTTCAGGGTTTGAACGAAACTAGAGCCACCTTATTCCTCGTTCCGTATGTCCAATATGGAAGAGAGGTACTCGCATATCCAAACAATCAACAAGTATGTCCGGACAACTACCACTTTGACTCTTTATTGGTAGCTAGCCAATGCCAGGCATTAGTAGTTATCCTTTCGATGTGAAGATCGTCGGTCTTCAATCGTCATCTTTAAGATCTTCAATTTAGATCGTCGTATAATCATTTGAAATGAGATTTAACTCGGTCTTTTCAAATGATTCTCGCATATATATAGCTTGAAATCATTTCATATCGTTAATAGTATTTAATAACGATTTATCGCTATTTTTATTTATTTAAAAATAGCTAAATTTATTTAACGACGCTTCGGGTCAGTGGGCGGCCCTAGCGCTGTTTTTATCAAATTTCGATTTACACTTATCTCGAAATCTAACCGTTGGATTTTAACAAAATTTATATCGTTGGAATGATCTTCCTAAAGTGGTCCTAACGGTTCCAGTTTTGGGAAAATCCGACAGTTGGATCTTTCGGTATAATCGTTTAAAGTTACGATTCCGAAACGCAAACTACCCTGCGTGATTCGTTTGATTTTAATATATATATATATAATTATATATATAATTATATATATATATATATAATTATATGTATAAACTCTTCGACGATCTCTCTAACGTATTTAACATGCCAAATAAAAGAACATTTTTATTGGCATATCAAAACCATGTACTATCAAACAAAATATTTTTCATTCTCATGAAAGTTTATCCAATGGCAGGCCAACTTTGCATATAAATTCTAATATATGCAAAGGTGAATATAAATGTAATTTTTGATAGTGCATATATTTCTAATATAAACAATGTAATTATAACCGTTATTTCAACAGCGCATATAAATTCTAATATATGCGATGTAATTATAAATATGATTTTAACAACGCATATGAACTCTAATATATGCGGTGTAATATAAATGTGATTTTAATAGCGCATATAAATTCTAATATATGTGGTGTAATTAAAAATATAATTTTAACAATGCAAATAAATTCTAATACATGCGATGTAATATAAATATGATTTTAACCATTTCATTAAAAACAAAGTGTAACGACCCGGTAGGGATTCGACCCCCGAATTCCGACAATAATACATCATATCGTATTACTTGCCAAAACTCAAGTATCGGACACACCAGATAGCTATTAGAAAGAATTTAGATGGTGAGATAAGAAAGAAAGAAATATTAGAATAGAAGTAGAAGAAGATCCATCACGACACAGAGTCTCACATCGCAGCGGAACAAAATATAATATGGAAATAAATATTTATTGAGAGCTTGAAAATATATTTATAATCATCAGAGTACATCACACATCTGGACAATTATAATAATCTGTCCTCGTATACAACACACAAAGCGGAATACTATAACTTCATACGTCTGAACTCTTCCAGCTCGTCTCTTCGCAGCATCCATTAACCTGAACCTGTACACCTCGGTCTAACCCGAGCATTACGAATACCGGGTCAGTCTGCTGAACCAGAGTGAGAAACCCACTAAGTTTAAAGATATCACACAACTTGATTTTAAAGTTAAAATCCTTTCTGAAAGAAAAGAATAATCGTAAGACCAAATCCACACATAAAAATGGATGGTTTTTACCTTACGATAACCCAAAACATTTTGTAATCAATATATTATTCTGATATTATAATAGTGTCTAAATACAAATAAATAGAATCTAGCGGAATGCTTGTATCTCACACTCCACATATATAGTATACAAACAAAACAGCGGGTGCTTATTGGGGAATGGATTTCCTAGCAAGGTATGGAAACACCTTCCGATAATGTACCTCCGGAGATGAATACATTGGGTTTCAACAAGAATGTCTTCAACCCGGCTACATATGACCGGTCCCTCATTTCTCTTGAGAGTATTGAATATATCATCACCATAATTGGGGGCCAACCAACCGAACCGATAGCGTACAAAATAAAATAAAAGGGACAATCGAAGGCATTTGATTTCTCTAGATTAGGTCATGAATACCCTTTTGATGGGTGCGACCCACATAGCCATGCTGCCTACCCGATTTTGTGCCACTTCCCATTTGATGAGGCTAGAGGTTAAGTTTATCCTTCAGAACAACGCAACTCCATCCACTTTGAATGCCACATCATCAAATCTGCCAGATATCACTAATTGGCGTCCCCAAAAATACTCTGGTCGTTAAGCTAAGATAAGTGCCCCTCTCCGCCACTAACAGATATACATTTGAAGAAATCAACGTGCGTGATCCATTTGGAAATACTCTGTCAGACACTCGTTCATAAAAGTCATCCAGGAACAGGATGAGCCGAAGGTACTCTCCTACTACATCCAATATAGGAATCATCCCATGAATTAGTAGTGAGGAGCCCTTGCAATCCATAGATTCCAACCACGACCGAATCACAAAACAAATAACTCTGGTTGCAAGCCAGAGAAATTCGGTAAGTAGTCCTTCCGCTTATGAAGATCCAAGTCTTCAACTGCTCCATCTTCAACCAGCATCTTTTACGAATTTATTGGTTCGAAATGGTTTTCGAATATAAATTCGATCCCGGTCTTTCCATACCAACAACGCATTGGGCATGATTTTGATAGTCGGTTATATAACTATCAAAATAAACAATCATAAAGTAAAATAAATCCATTGGTTTATTACACAGCGTCACTTGACCATTAAAATAATATATCAGTTATAATATCAAAGATAATATATTAGTTTTAAGATACAATATTCTCAAAACATTTATTTAAAATACTTAAAAGAAACACCTTAAAATCCTACCCAATTCCCCGTTACTATCCTTCAAAAATATTTGTCATCGCATTACTTATCATCGAGATCAATTTACTTACCATCGTAACCACTTGTTACAAAATCCCTTTTTATTTCGTTATTATGGAAATACCATTTCATATTCCTAAGCCCCTCTTAATTTCGTTTTGTTTCGGAATCCCATCATACATATATCCAAATTCTTTAAATAAAGTTACACTAATACTTTTCCAAAACAGTTTACTTTTACACCTCCATTATCATGACTCATATCATCTCTTGATAATCCTGAAATTGTTCAAGTTGGGGTATTTTAATTACCTCTCAGAGCTTGATTAACAACATTCTTATCTTAAGATGAATCGTAATTCAAAACTCCTATTCATTTTAATACCACGTCACTATTGTATTGTAATACGGTTTTATAAAATCTCCTTGCTTTTGAAAACTCCTTTATAAATATATGGTTATTCCTAAATTCATTGATTTAGAAAATAATTAATACACATTAACTTTAACGTCTTTAAAGTTATTAGTCCCATTTTCTGGATTTTTACTTCGGATCTTATTAATATACATTTTTCCAAATTCAATTACGGAAATTCCTTTTCTAATTCTTTAAATTCATTTCCTTTGGGAAATATTACTTAAATTTCATCCATTACCCATACGTCCATTATAATGTAACGTTAATTCACTATTTAACGCTTTAATTCCCCATTTCCTTATTCATAACTCGTTACCCATCTCTGGTTTAACATAAAGCCCTTTTTGCCATCTCGATTTTCTTTACTTAAAATATTAAGTAACATTTATTTTAAGCTTACTTTGCTTGCCTAAATTCACTTTATAACCTCATTTACCAAATTTGCTTTAAATATAAACCGGTTCATAAACTTCCTTTTCAACTTTATTATATTTTATTTCTAACTTCAATTTCTTATTTAAGTGAACTTCATTTAAGAAATAATACCTTAAATAAAAATATCATTAACTGGAATTAAGTTTCCTTTTCAAAACCTCATTAAGTAAATGACTATTCGCTAATTTATCATATTAGATTAATCGGCCCAATCTAATTAAATTAATTAATCAATTACTGATTTAAAACAGTTGGCTTGGTAAATCTTAAAACACGATTAACCCTTGATCAGCTCTTACTCATCTCTTCATTTAAACTAATAAATAACATTATTTATCCAAATAATCTCGTTCACTTTGATTATTAAACAATAATCTGTTTTATTCAACATTATGAAATTAATAAATAACATTCTTGACACTAAAATATGAAATTTTTAATGAAATCATGTTTTCTTTTAAAACATGTGTAATTTCTATTTTATTCAACATTATATTAAAAATGTTAACTTTTACATGGAATCATGTTGGATTGAAAACATATACATTTTCCTATTTTCAAAATCTCATTAAAATGTATATTTTTAATGAAATTATACTTTTAATAGAAACATGAACATTTTTCTTATTACCTACTTTTACATTAAAAAGTATATTTTTAGTTTAGTAATGTTTTGACTTTAAAACATAAACACCTTTCTTATTTTTAACTTTACATTAAAAATGTATACTTTTAATGAATTCATGTTTTTGTTCAAAAACGTGAACATTTTCTTTACTTTCCAACCATTTCATTAAAATGTACATTTTATATGAAAATCATATTTTTCATTAAACCATGAACATTTTGCTAATTTCCTCAATGACATTAAAGTATGGTTTTTAATGACCACACGCTTTTATTTCTAAACATATACATTTTCCTCTATTCTTAACATTTCCTTAAAATTGTATATTTTTAATGAATTCATGTTTTGGTTTAAAACCCGAACATTTTCTTTACTTTTAACATTACTTAAACTTTTTAATGTAATGTCCTTATTTTTATCTAAAACATGAGCATTTCAATTTTTATAGTGATTCCATAATATGATAGAAATTTACATTTCATTTTTGTTGAATATTATAATTCAACAAAATGACAAGATTTGATATTTCCTTATTGATTGGAAGTTTTAACTCAATAAAATAACAAACCAAAGTGATATTTTTATTTTGATTGAAAATTCTAGTTCAATCAAAAATAACAAAAGCGATGTTTTTATTTTGATTGAAAATTCTAGTTCAATCAAAAATAACAAAAGTGACATATTTTATTTTGATTAAAAACTCTAGTTCAATCAAAATTAACAAAAGTGACATATTTTATTTTGATTGAAAATTCCAGTTCAATCAAAATCAACAAAAGTGACATATTTTATTTTGATTGAAAACTCTAGTTCAATCAAAATCAACAAAAGTAACATATTTTATTCTGATTGAAAATTCTAATTCAATCAAACAAATAATCAAAGGTGATATTTTTATTGAATTGAAAATTCAAATTCAATTCAACAAATAAACAAAGGTGACATCTTTTATTGAGTTGAAAATTCTAATTCAATTCAACAAGTAAATAGAGGTGACATTTTTTTATTGAATTGAAAATTCTAATTCAATTCAACAAATATACAAAGTGATATATTTTTATTGAATTGAAAGTTCTAATTCAATTCAATAAAATAGACAAAGCGATATTTTTATATTGAATTGAAAGTTCTAATTCAATTAAATAAAATAGACAAAGGTGATATTTTTATATTGAATTGAAAATTCTAATTCAATTCAATAAATATACATGATGCTCCATTTTTTTTTTGAATATATATGATTCAACAAAATATCAACAAAAATGATTTACTCTAATTAACACATCATATATAGATCTGTATTAAACAAAATATCTAAATTAACAGATCTATATTAGCACACCACATACAAGTTAAATCACGTAACATAGCATATACATCGAATCAATGAGAATACAATCACGATTTATTCTACTTACTTTAAAATAAATAAAAAAATAGGATTTCTTACAATTCTATTGAATCTGAATAGTTCAGATTTGCAAATTTGACCCAAAATTCAATCAGCTCAGGATCGCTTCTTTTCAGTCTAGAATCGTAGATCTCGTCCCTATGATCGCAATGCTTCGAAAAATCGACTTATTTTGAGTCAGTATGAATGAGTTATGATTTAATTCGTATAATTAACATTTAAAATAAATTATTAAAATAAAATATGATTTTATACCCTTCTTCCTCAAATTACAGAACACGACCGTGGTGTTTGCAAATAGTTCGATTCTAGGTCAGGGATTTTCACCCAGACCGTCAGGCTTCGAGGTGATCAAAGATCACCACGCCGGGGAGGGGGATGGCATGTACAAGGGGGCCACCGTCAGTGAACTCGCACATGGGTAGGGGGCTGGGCGGAGCTTGGAACGCGGCTGGTTCTCAGGTCTGGAGCTCTCGAAATATGCGGTTTCAGGTAGGGTTCATCGTACGGATGGAGAGAGGCGGAAAATCTCTACAAATACGTCTAAAGGAGGAGGGAGTTTTGGTGAGTGGATCGGTGGAAATTAGTGGGGGAAGGTTGGAGCAATCATGAAACACCCCACCTCCGTTAGGGTCACTCTCAAAGGGAATGCCCTAATTTTGGTGGATGTTTATAAGTATAAGTCACAGATATACAAGACAGATATAAGAACACATATTTTTGAACAACGGAAAACAACAACTTTTATTTCATTAAAATACGTGTTACACCAACCATACCATAATTGTCTTACAATACTCCCAAAAACATAACATCTTCATAACTGTCTTGATTACATTATTTAAAGAAGCATAATGAAAACATAAATAAACTGCAAAAGTCCCATAATTGCTGTCCAAAGCCATAGTCCGAAACGAAAAGATCCAAGCAATACATTCTTTCTCTTCAAGCTGGATATGAAGGCTGGTCAAGCTGCGGTATTCCCTCCCTGTGGACCTGGGGGGGGGGGGGGGGGGACGGAAGAAAAGAAGACGAAAGAAAAGTAGAGTCAGACATAAAGCCTGAGTAAGTCTAGGACTATTCAGTCTATGAATAAAGAACTGGGTATGATAAGTATAAACTAGAAATGGGAAAGCACCATAAACTAAGTTAAGTTGTCTAGGGTCGAATATACTATCGTACCCCATATTAATCTCTGTACCCATATAAACTAGTTCCCAACAGGCACCCCATAATCAGGGTGAAGTGATCCATTTTATGATGATCGGCTCCTACTCGCATAGTTACATGTGTCTTACGGCCCCCGTTGTTGTAGTTACCTATGCTGGTCCCACCATGGGGTGTATCAAGTCCCATGGTGGCGGCCCGACACAATCCTAGAATGCACAGGTATGCTACTGGTGCCCAGTGCCTTATTTTTCTGCGCTGGAGTGTGTGCACGCCCGCACCCCGTTAGAACCTACACTGCTGCACCACCGCCGTCGATTTGACCGCTTACAATCAGCCCAGTAATCGTGCCCCACCCTGCCTAGTTTCAGGGTATCATGATACCTTGTAGGGTTACTGCTGAAAAGGGTCCCCCGCTACTAGGTTTTCTATTTCTAGCCAACATGCTAAGTTGGTTAAGTGTTTTATAAACCTAACCCCCAATCAGTCTGTTTAGTTTAGCATGTTCCATTTTGATTAAGTATTAATATAATTTACTTAATCCTATCAACCCTGACTCAGCCTTAATTGTCTTATTAAAGCCTTGACCTCTCACATTAGACAGGTATTGTTGTGGCAGCCTGTTGCCGGTTGGGTCCGGGTAGTCTTACGCCACAACTCAGTCTAACCTCGGGTCCTTATTGGGCTCCGTGTTTAACCACCCACATTGGATAGGTATTGTTGTGACTACTGGACAGCCGGGCGGTTCCGGGCAGGTTTACATCACAACTCAATCCAACCTCGGGTTAAACACATCGTATTTTCTACATTTACATATTTTGTCTCTTTTCTTTTTATATGTAAATATTTGCGGCCCATTATTCAAATTCATCTTTATTGATTAAGATTTATTTATGCCACTTAATTGTTTTTTTCAAGGTTGTTGGCATGCGTCAAACATGCCAACACATATGTTCTATATTTTAGCCCAAACGTCATTACCCCCGTTTTATACGTTCGCTCCAATGTAAGGTGTGTTGGGTTTAACACTTAAACCCAATTTAGCCATATGAAAAGGGGAGGCTTATAACATGGTGTTTATAAGGTAACATAAAAAGGGGAGTGTGAACGCATGAACTTGCAACATAACGATTCAATTAACATAAGGTAGGCACATGTGAACTTGCAATTGTAACAACATAAAATATAAGCAATACTTAAACATGAATCATACTATTCACATAATCATGATATAAACAAAACATGAATCATTCTATTCATGTAGTCATGGCATAAATAATACTTAAACATGAACCATTCTAATCATATAATTATGGCATAATCATAATTGAACCTGAGTCCTTCTATTCATATAGTCATGGCATAAACATAATTGAACATGAATCCTACTATTCATATAATCATGGTTTTTATCCTATCTATGTTACTTGCAAGTGGGATGTAATTCTAGTGTAATTCTAATGTAACTTATGTGTCACATATATTGTCATATGATTATGATAACAACATAAGCCTAAAAACATGTTTTCAACTAGGCATAATAACAAACATAGTTTAGTCATGTTCATAAAATTAATACAAGCTTACAAAGATGCTTGCTTTTGTCACTATCACAAAAGCATAATTTTTATACTTGAACTATAATGCCAATTCCAACATAACTTCATATGAATCATAATACTCAAATGGACCAAATTACACTAAAGATGACCATAGAATTATACATCATGTTGGCATAACAATAAATCATATACTTGCATGAATTTCAAATAAACTATTACAACATATAGTTGTTATTTTCAACATGAATCATATACTTGCAATTATCAAATGGGTGTTGTAAATAACTACCACAAACATGTAGTTTTCAATATGAATCATATGCTTGCATGAATCCCAATTAAAATTCCACAACATGTGGTTGTCAACATAAACCATATACTTGTATGAATCCAATCGTACACCATAGCATTGCCAAATCGTTTAGAATCAAAATAAAATACAAATATAGGTTATTATCGCCACAATTCCATTTCGTTGTTAACTTCCAAAGCAAATCGCGTACTTGCAAATATCCATTCGTATACCATAATATTCCCAAATCGTTTAGCATCAAAGCAACATACAAATATAGATTATTATCGCCACAATTCCATTTCTTACTTTACACAAATCAACACAATTATTTAATTCACATCGGAATAGCACTCTACTTACTACGTATGACGAATCTTCAATTCAGGAATCTGAATTCTGAATTTGGAGATGCTATCCTTTGTTGTAGGCGTTGATTCGATTAACGTTGCTTTAAGATTTGAATTATCTCCTAATTGTATCTCTATTTCTGACGGCTATCCTCAGTCTCTCCTCAGCAGCATGACGGTCTCATCTCCATTTTAGTTTGTGTAAATTAGGGTTAGTCTTAGGTCCTTTTTATAGAGTTTATGAGTTGATTTTGACCGTCGATGGAGCTTGGTTTAATAATAGCCGTTCGTTCAAAGGAGAGACCAACCAGGAGCTGACACCTAGCCCTAGTGACAAGGCAAAGCTCAGAAAATCGACCAAACACAGACCAGGCCAGCCAGGGTGGGCTGGGTTCGACCTGGCTCAGGGGCCAGGTCGACTCCCCAGTCGACCCCCAGGTCGACTCTAGAGTCGACCTGCCTGGGGCAGGTCGACACCTAGGTCGACTCCCAGGTCGACCTGGCCTGGCAGATTGACACTAGGGTCGACCCCCAGGTCGACCTGGTGGGTTGGGCGGGGACTTTTCCCACCTACTCTGATTGGGCTGAAATTCAAATCTGTTTTCGAATTTTGAATTTTCTGAAACTTCATCGGCCAATAATTTGGTCATACGGGCTCCGTTTTTCGAAAACTCGGACTCTATTTCGCATATTTTTCCAAGACGAACGCAATGGCATATCCCGTTTCCCTTAATACTTTGATTTGAAATTTATTATACTTTAATTTGTGAATTTCACTGTTATAAAATATACGGGGTGTTACAAATCACAACCATGGAAAAAGGGGAGTGGCGGTTGTACTGTAGCTTTAGGATTTTGAAGAAGAATATGTTTTTATAATATTTTATTGTTAATTTTACAAATAAATCCATAACTTCTAAATAACTCCAATTTCAGTACAACAGGAGTTGTACCCACCTGATTACCCATATTTCGGAATTAATGGGCTAGGTCTCGTCAGCCCAAACGACTGTTTGTGGCCTGAATTCTTTAATTTAAAATTTAAATCTTTTATTTAATTAATTCGATAGTATATTTAAATTCACCGGGGCCACATACGGACTCTAAAAATTCCAAAAAATTTATTTCTGGCTTTGGTTTGACGATACGGTCCTAACTAAATTAATTTCGTCGAATTCCGAGACCGTTAAAAAATGGCCATTTTCAAGTCGATTAAATTTGACCGAAATTGACAAATCACATTTTCTTTTGCCACGCTCACATATTAATTCCAAAAATTCTGGAAAATTAAAATGAGCAATAATTTGATATTCCGATTCGACAAAAGCGGTTTCATCGAAAACGGAGGTCGTTTGAAAAATGGCCTTTTATACGGGCTATAAATTATACTATAGCGACTATTCTTAATATTCAACTGGCCATAACTTTTGATTCCCACTATGAAATTTTGACTTTTCAGATTCGTTGGAAAGATATTTTCAAATCATTTTAGATATTTTTAGTTTCACTAAAATCCGTTAAATTTTGAATCCGGTACATTCAGTCAAAGTTCAGGTTTGACTTTCCAAACTAGCGTACTATTTCTAATTCCTTTAGAAATTAAAATAATTATATTCGCTCTAATTTCTATTAAAATGAAATTTTAATCACTATTATTTATAATAAATTATTTTAACTATTCAAAATTCAGTGAAATGGCCAAAATAAAAAAAATTAGTTGGTTCAGATTTTCCGGGTTGTTACACAATCACAACATTTATAGCAAGCGCAAAAGATTTAAATCCTACAGATGGTGACACTATTTGGTATGGTATTATTAAGGAGCTAATTGAAGTTGATTATTATCAATTTCAACATGTTGTGTTCTATTGCGATTGGGTGAATTTTGCTAACAAAATACATGGTTGTAAGACTTGTACAGACTCTAATTTGCTGATGGTGAATCTTAGCAAACTTAAAAGCAGTGATGGAGAGTACGATGAGCTTGACATTTTTGCATCAGAAGCAAGTCAAGTTTTCTATGTAAAAGGCATACAAAATCCTGATTGGTCCATTTTACGACATTCACCTAAACGTCTGACTAATAACGTGGACGATAACGAGGCATCAGCGAATTTTCAGTCTGTTTTAAAGGAACAACCAAACTTAGGAGCATTGTTAAAATGTATCGAAACCAAATAGATGAGCTTGATTTTGAGTCAAGTCTTTCTTTATGTGCTGAATATCTGAGATATTTGATGATTTTAAGATTGATGGTTTTAGTTGTAATATTTGAGTTATTGAATGCTTGTTGCCTCTTTTCTTATAATTGTGAACTTTCTTATGTTCATCATGTGTATGTATGGCACTATTGCTGATTTTCGACAGGTTAAATACTTGAATGCTTGTTGCCTTTTTTCTTATGACTGTGCGCTTTCTTTTCTTGTGGCTACACTGTATGCTTTCCTTTTCTTTTCCATTTTTTTTGTCTTACATTAGCAGCTTGTACCTAGTTCGTATATTAGTTTTATTTTCTTTTGTGTATTGAATGCAGGCTAAAATTCATGAGTTACTTATGCAGAATGTCGACTAGTAACAGTAATGCATCGCAATGTAGAGAAAGTGTAGAAGATATCGTTCCTCCTCCAGCAAATAAAAAGTACTACTAATTGTTGAAATGGATGGTGCAAAAGGCGATTGACTCATCATAAAGTGGGCTTCTCGTTGCGGCACTCTTTGATCCGAAGGCATATTCCAGTTAGCTACGACGATTGGAGGAAAGTTGATTCTTCTTACAAGAACAACTTATGGACAACACAAATGGTATATTTCTTTATTATTTCTGATTTTTTGGGCATATAAAAAGCATAGAATTATAATCAAAATCATTTACCTTTTCCACATAAAGAGTTTGACTTGAACATATATCCCAATGTTCCTCGACCTAATTTGGAGAAATTTTTTCCACAATATTTAAGATCGTCAAAATCACATTTGAGGAAGACATATATTAAAACAAAAGAAAAAAAAGCTTTTACCTAAGCATCTTGCAATTGAAAACCGACCCGACGAAATCGATAAAGATCAATGGGAGAAGTTCATCGACAATGAGTATACAGACAAGAAGAGAAAACAATGCAAAACGAATAGTGACAACAAGGGAAAAAATACTATAAATCGTACATCGGGAATAAAATCTTATGCTAAGTTGTATGAAACATTGGTTCATACTAGTAAATCCTTTTGAATACTTTATGGATATTTTAGATAATACTTTATGGCTATTGAATATATTTATATTTATTCATGTAGGAAAAGGAAAATCCGGAATGTAAGCCTACACAAACAAAAGTGTGGAAAGTGGCAAAGCATGAAAACATGTTCGATGACGCAGAAGGAATGTTTAAAATATAAGTTTTAATAAAATTGATTTATAATTAATCGAATATTTCTTTTTATCAAGTAACATGCGTTAATTAAACGATAGTAAATAATAATAAATTGCATTTACCAGTAAATCTACTAGATTTATTGCTTATTTGATAGGGATATTTGCCAATATCAGCTGTTTTTCTTATTAACGACCAGTGAAGTAGGCTGACACATTTCATAATTTAAAATTTGAGCATCAATTCATGACCATATCAAACGCGGGATGACAAAGATTGTACTCTGAATAAACAAACTATATTAGTACCAAAACATATATTAATTTATGTAACACCCCGTGTATTCTATAACTGTGGAATTAACAAATTAAAGTATAATTAATTTGAAATCAAAGAACTAAGGGAAACGGGATACGCCATTGCGTTCGTCTCGGAAAAATACGCGAAATAGAGTCCGAGTTTTCGAAAAACGGAGTCCGTATGAAGAAGATATAGCCTCCGGAAGTTTCTGAATTAAGTTTAAAATTAAAAATCGGGCCCAATTGGCCAGGGCGGGAAAATTCCCGCCTAAGACACCCAGGTCGACTGGGCTGTCGACCTGGTCTAGCCAGGTCGACAGGGCTGTCGACAGGGCTGTCAACCTGGTCCAGACCCAGGTCGAACCTAGTCCACCCTGGCTGGCCTAGTCTATGTTGGTCGATTTTCAGAAGCATGCTTTGTCATTAGGGCTAGGTGGCAGGCTCTAATTGGTCTCTCTTTCGAATGAATGGCTACGATCAATCCAAGCAACATCGATGGTCCTAATCAGTTCATAAACTCTATAAAAACGGCCCTAGACTCTACCTAACCTAAGTCTCTAACACAATTCTCTAGCCTCCATTGCTCTCTTCTTCTAATTAAAAATAAAAATGGCATCGCTACTCTGCTAGAATCAAAACTAGAAGTCAATCAACATCATCCTAAATTCAAATTTGAGATAAAAGCTTTTGCAACAAATCTGTAACAACTAAAGTTCTTTCTTTAATCCAATCAAGGCAAGTACAGTTATTTTCCGCTATAAACGTTAATTATAATTTTGATATGTTTTTAATTCTGAATCTGAGATTGTATATATATTCTCTTCTGTCAGACCTGTTTTTCTGTGACTGTTCTGTATCCCTTTTCTTCTTTTCTGTTTCTATAGCCAGGCTACCACGAGCCTGTGCCTAATCTCATAAGAGATGAACGTATGAACGCAAATTTTGGGATGAATGATGCGAAATTTGACAAGACTAAATTGAATGTATGACTTTAGGTCTGAGGCATAAAATATATTGGACATGTGACTTGGGATTGGATGCATAAATTTGACTATGAACATATAATTTATGCATGTTGTATGCATAGTTATGTTGTAATTTAGATCTGTAATTAATTAGAAAAAAAGATGAGCATATGTTGTAAACTAGATTTGGATCTATGCATATTCTATGATAGAAGAAAAGAGGAACCATTGTATGATTACATATGATTTGAGACTTTGGACAAAATGCATATAAAAGTCAAGATCTGATTTTTTTAGAAGATATGATTTAGATTGTTGGGTATATTTTGCATAATGATTCATGACTTAATAAGAAGAAGGATATGGAAACGTAGGTGTAAAAGATTTACATTAATTAGGATCTCTACTATTGTGATTACACCTAAATAGGGAATTTTGCATATATGGTATGCACTGTAATTAATGATCATATTTGGTATAATTTATATGTGAATCTGCTGTATAAGGTTAGTTTAACAAAAATTGGAACATATGTTATAGGGTAAATTATGTCCATATTCTGCGCTATGTAAAGGTATGCAAACATGGAAGTATATGATCTTATTGTGAATCACGACAATTATTTAGGCATATGAATTTAGGCCAATTTATGATTAGGCAAGGCATGTAAATAAACCCTTTAGAAATATTAAATTTGCTAAATATGCTAATTTGCCAAGTTGCCTAAACTGCTAGTTTTGTTATATTGCCTAGACTGCTAATTAGATTGAAATGCCTAATTTGTTAAATTTGTCAGTTGAAATGCCTAACCTGTTATATGCCAAAATCTGCTAAGTTGCTAAATCTGTTAAATCCGTTAAGTCATATAAAATCTGTTATCTGCTAAAGTCTGTTATCTGCTGTGTTGATATAATCATCCTGTTATTGATATAATCTGAATTGGCATATATATTGGGCGTGCGCATAAACGGTAAATTATTAATTAATTGGCCGCAAAGATAAACGTGACTAACTCGAGGTTAGAATGAGTTTGCGGCGTAATTCTGCCCGGAACCGCCCGGCACTTCCAGTGGCCGCAAACAATAGGTTCTAATGTGAGAAGTTAGTCATAACATGCGCAAGACACGAGGTTAGGTCTGGCTTGTGGCAGAAGTCTGCCCGGAACTGCCCGTCATATCCAGCGGCCACAAGCTACCGACCTAATGTGAGAGGTCTGTGCATTAATAATTAATTAATGCAAATCTAAGATAAGAATGACGTCTAAAACGTATTGGGGAAAATAGGGTTAAACCAACGGGATTAATAGGTGTAGTAAAACCCGTCCATGAATCTGTAGGCCCAATACAAAGTTAGACAAATCTGAAAAATCTGTACATCTGACCCGTTAGTCTGAAAACTTGTTAACTTAATTTGTGAACTAGTAAATCTGAATTCTGTATGTCTGAACTTGTAAACAAGTTAATATGAAATCTGTTAGTCTGGGGACACAAGGTTAGGAGGGGAATTACTTGTGTCATCTGTTGTTTGGGACCCATATTAGTCAGTAACCCTTTCTGGTATCAAAACTTTGACCCAACAGTAAGTAGGGTCCGGGCACGCTTACTGAACTAATTATAAGAGGTTCATTCTGATAATGGCGAGGGGTGTTGATGGTGCGTTCCAACTGGGTCATATGCGTGCATGGATCCCGGTCTGCCTCTGAGGATGTAAGACGCCGTGACATCTGTAAATAGGTCTGTGCCAATTGGTTGTCACTTTAGGGAGTGATACACCCTACTGTGGGGCCGACACAGGATATTTATGTATTAGGGAGCCGATCGCTTGGGGTAGGGTTTTAGGGTACACTTAGTTCTGTCTGTTTCTGTTGGTACCGTCTGTTTCTGTTGGGTGGTAACACCCGTCTGTTTCTATGTGGTACCGTCTGTTCGGGTGGTAAAGGCCCATTACTAGTGTACACCTAATTCTACATTCTGTTTCCGTAGGGATTAATCTGTTTCTGCTTCTGTCTGTTTCTGATCGAGTAGTGAAGGCCCATTATTAGTATTCTGTTTCGGTTAAAGTATTCTGTACCCGTTCCTGCTTCAATTTAGACATTAGGGTGACACCTAATTCTGCTATACTAGTATTAGTGCAGAGAAGTGTAAAACAACAGTTTATATCATTCTGTTTTTCTGTTATATCTGCTACACCTGTTATAGTTATCTCACATCCAGTTTTATGTTGATATCATATTATTATTATCTGTTCATATGCTGAAAGTCACTGGACTTGCCAGACTTTTTGTCTGACCCTTGTTGTTTCGCCTCCTTTCTTCCGTTCCCCCCAGGTTATCCAAGGAGGGAAATACTTTAGCTTGATCCGGATTTCTCTTTGCTTGAAGTGCTTAAAGTATGGCTTGGCTCTGTATAGCTTCCGTTCCATGGGGATTATGATTTTAAACTATGCATTTTGAAGGCTTTTGTACAAGACTGATATTTTGTACTTGAATTCTGAAATTAAAAGGATGTAACCATATTAATTTCTGTTTCCGCTGTAATAAAGTCAAAATTTTTCAAGTACTGTTTTATCTGTCTTGTAAGTTTCTGTCCTGTTACTAAAATGCTCAACCAAAGTTAAGGCATTCCCTTTTGAGTGGCCTTAACGGAGGTGGGGTGTTACACTTGGTATCAGAGCTGAAGGTTACCAGATTTTATATAAAAAAAAAGTTTTGAAAAATTATTTTCAAAAAAAAAAAAGGTTTCGAAAGGAAGTATTTTCAAAAATAAAGCTTATTTTGAAAAACATGATCCCCAAGAGCCATATATCTTTCTTTCAGTCCTTTTTGTATTGAACCTTTCCTTTTTCGTTCCAGCATGTCTGAAGCATCTGAGATACCAGAGGGTGTTCATGTACCCGGTTGGTTTCGTCAATATCTTGAGGCTAGGACCGCCGCTGCAGTTCCAGCAAATGATCCCCCTCCTCCACCCCCTCCTCGTGCAATTGCTTTCTCAAAGATCTGTAGAGATTTTAGGGCCATGGGTGGGAAGGATTTAAAAGGAACTGAATCATTCGTAGAAGCAAGGAATTGGCTCAAAGAAACTGAGGATCTATTCGTTATCTTCGAGGTGGACGATAGGCAGAAGGTACAGTTGGCAGTATGGCTGCTCAAAGACGAAGCTTCCTACTGGTGGGAGGTCACTAACGCCGAGAGGCCGGTTGAGACATGGATGGATTTCAGAACAAGGTTTGAGACAAAATTCCTCTCGCAAGCTGAACGAAGTTTACAATTGGAAAAGTTCTTGTCTCTTAAGCAAGGAAGTATGACGGTCAAGGAATACGTCAACCAGTTCAACCAACTAGTAAGATTCGGATTGGATTTAGTCAACACTCAGCATAAAAAGGCTCTCCGCTTTGTTAAAGGATTGAATGAGCCACTGCACAGCCTAGCCATGACCCATGTACCCATGGGAGCAACTTACGAGAAATTGGTGGTTATGGCACTACTGCACGAGGAAGACAAGGGCTCGAAAGAGACAAAGAAGGAAGAACCACAGAATAAGAAAGCAGGGCCCAAAAAGGAAACACAAAAGAAGGATGAGAAGTCTGAAGATAAGAAGGGGAAAAAGTGCTTTACTTGTGGGAGCTCGACTCATCTGAACAAGGATTGCAGAAAAAGGAAGGGCGCTTGCTTCAACTGTGGGGAGAGGGGACACTTCACTAGGGACTGCCCGAAGAGACGAGGACAAGGAGGGCAGGCGAACACTCTTGAGGCTAGTGGCTAGGATAGAAATAGGAAAATTTCTATAGTAGGTTTAATTTCTTTATCTGATTATGGAGTTAAGACTTTTTCTGATTCTGGTATTTTGATTTTGTAATCGATACTCTGCACTTTAATACTAGTATTATTTCTGAATTCCGCTATAGACTCAGACCCATAAGGGTTATGGATCATCTGTTTGAGATTGGGGTTTGAGGGATATCTGTGTTAGGCGTCAAGTATGGCACATACATTCTGAGTTTTCGTAGGGTATGATTTTATCATGCTTAGCTTCCTAAGAATCATTAGGGAACCTGATCTGTACCAGTAGTCTGTAAATATCTATATACTTTTTATAGGATTTCCAGTTTTGACATTGTCTAAAGAAGGTACTCCTCTGGGTGTCAATTTGATATTGGTTTCGGTCTTTGGGGCCGATACTTAGGACCCATGTCTAATGGGAATCAAATTTTCGTTCTATCTGTACTCGCTTCCATCATTCGACTGTATCCTATCGATCGAATATTTGAACTTTAGGTAAAAACTAATGGGTGTAAACATGTGTTTGAGACATGTTATGTTTGATGGTTGCAAGTGGATGCAAGTGGTTGCTAGTGGTTGCCCGTGGATGCATATACACACACTAGGCACTAGATCGGCTCGAAAACACTCTCATACTGCATATGGATGGGTGAGCATTTTTCAATTCTTGTGGATGCAAAATGGTTGATTCAGCACATGGATGTTGCATTTGAGTGAATGGTTGTGCACTCATATAGAAATAATATATATCATCAGAATTCTATTGCATACATGTTGGACTCATGACACTGACATAATTCGCATTAAGGAGGTCAACTGAATCAGTAGACCGCCTGATCTTTGCATTAGATAAGGAACATATACACACACTTTTGCATATGTTCATACAACATTAGAAGTTTTCTAAGGACAATGGATGCTTGTGGATGATGGTTGAGTAGATGGGTGATTGGATGGTAGGACACATTCTTCTTAACTTGAAGATTTCGGGGACGAAATCCTTTTAAGTGGGGGAGAATGTAACACCCCGTGTATTCTATAACTGTGGAATTAACAAATTAAAGTATAATTAATTTGAAATCAAAGAACTAAGGGAAACGAGATACGCCATTGCATTCGTCTCGGAAAAATACGCGAAATAGAGTTCGAGTTTTCGAAAAACGGAGTCCGTATGAAGAAGATATAGACTCCGGAAGTTTCTGAATTAAGTTTAAAATTAAAAATCGGGCCCAATTGGCTAGGGCGGGAAAATTCCCGCCTAAGACACCCAGGTCGACTGGGCTGTCAACCTAGTCTAGCCAGGTCAACAGGGCTGTCGACAGGGCTGTCGACAGGGCTGTCGACCTGGTCCAGACCCAGGTCGAACCCAGTCCACCCTGGCTGGCCTAGTCTATGTTGGTCGATTTTCAGAAGCATGCTTTGTCATTAGGGCTAGGTGGCAGGCTCTAATTGGTCTCTCTTTCGAATGAATGGCTACGATCAATCCAAGCAACATCGATGGTCCTAATCAGTTCATAAACTCTATAAAAACGGCCCTAGACTCTACCTAACCTAAGTCTCTAACACAATTCTCTAGCCTCCATTGCTCTCTTCTTCTAATTAAAAATAAAAATGGCGTCGCTACTCTGCTAGAATCAAAACTAGAAGTCAATCAACATCATCCTAAATTCAAATTTGAGATAAAAGCTTCTGCAACAAATCTGTAACAACTAAAGTTCTTTCTTTAATCCAATCAAGGCAAGTACAGTTATTTTCCGCTATAAACGTTAATTATAATTTTGATATGTTTTTAATTCTGAATCTGAGATTGTATATATATTCTCTTCTGTCAGACCTGTTTTTCTGTGACTGTTCTGTATCCCTTTTCTTCTTTTCTGTTTCTATAGCCAGGCTACCACGAGCCTGTGCCTAATCTCATAAGAGATGAACGTATGAACGCAAATTTTGGGATGAAGGATGCGAAATTTGACAAGACTAAATTGAATGTATGACTTTAGGTCTGAGGCATAAAATATATTGGACATGTGACTTGGGATTGGATGCATAAATTTGACTATGAACATATAATTTATGCATGTTGTATGCATAGTTATGTTGTAATTTAGATCTGTAATTAATTAGAAAAAAAGATGAGCATATGTTGTAAACTAGATTTGGATCTATGCATATTCTATGATAGAAGAAAAGAGGAACCATTGTATGATTACATATGATTTGAGACTTTGGACAAAATGCATATAAAAGTCAAGATCTGATTTTTTTTAGAAGATATGATTTAGATTGTTGGGTATATTTTGCATAATGATTCATGACTTAATAAGAAGAAGGATATGGAAACGTAGGTGTAAAAGATTTACATTAATTAGGATCTCTACTATTGTGATTACACCTAAATAGGGAATTTTGCATATATGGCATGCACTGTAATTAATGATCATATTTGGTATAATTTATATGTGAATCTGCTGTATAAGGTTAGTTTAACAAAAATTGGAACATATGTTATAGGGTAAATTATGTCCATATTCTGCGCTATGTAAAGGTATGCAAACATGGAAGTATATGATCTTATTATGAATCACGACAATTATTTAGGCATATGAATTTAGGCCAATTTATGATTAGGCAAGGCATGTAAATAAAACCTTTAGAAATATTAAATTTGCTAAATATGCTAATTTGCCAAGTTGCCTAAACTGCTAGTTTTGTTATATTGCCTAGACTGCTAATTAGATTGAAATGCCTAATTTGTTAAATTTGTCGGTTGAAATGCCTAACCTGTTATATGCCAAAATCTGCTAAGTTGCTAAATCTATTAAATCCGTTAAGTCATATAAAATCTGTTATCTGCTAAAGTCTGTTATCTGCTGTGTTGATATAATCATCCTGTTATTGATATAATCTGAATTGGCATATATATTGGGCGTGCGCATAAACGGTAAATTATTAATTAATTGGCCGCAAAGATAAACGTGAACAACTCGAGGTTAGAATGAGTTTGCGGCGTAATTCTGCCCGGAACCGCCCGGCACATCCAGTGGCCGCAAACAATAGGTTCTAATGTGAGAAGTTAGTCATAACATGCGCAAGACACGAGGTTAGGTCTGGCTTGTGGCAGAAGTCTGCCCGGAACCGCCCGGCATATCCTGCGGCCACAAGCTACCGACCTAATGTGAGAGGTCTGTGCATTAATAATTAATTAATGCAAATCTAAGATAAGAATGACATCTAAAACGTATTGGGGAAAATAGGGTTAAACCAACAGGATTAATAGGTGTAGTAAAACCCGTCCATGAATCTGTAGGCCCAATACAAAGTTAGATAAATCTGAAAAATCTGTACATATGACCCGTTAGTCTGAAAACTTGTTAACTTAATTTGTGAACTAGTAAATCTGAATTCTGTATGTCTGAACTTGTAAACAAGTTAATATGAAATCTGTTAGTCTGGGGACACAAGGTTAGGAGGGGAATTACTTGTGTCATCTGTTGTTTGGGACCCATATTAGTCAGTAACCCTTTCTGGTATCAAAACTTTGACCCAACAGTAAGTAGGGTCCGGGCACGCTTACTGAACTAATTATAAGAGGTTCATTCTGATAATGGCGAGGGGTGTTGATGGTGCGTTCCAACTGGGTCATGTGCGTGCATGGATCCCGGTCTGCCTCTGAGGATGTAAGACGCCGTGACATCTGTAAATAGGTCTGTGCCAATTGGTTGTCACTTTAGGGAGTGATACACCCTACTGTGGGGCCGACACAGGATATTTATGTATTAGGGAGCCGATCGCTTGGGGTAGGGTTTTAGGGTACACTTAGTTCTGTCTGTTTCTGTTGGTACCGTCTGTTTCTGTTGGGTGGTAACACCCGTCTGTTTCTGTGTGGTACCGTCTGTTCGGGTGGTAAAGGCCCATTACTAGTGTACACCTAATTCTACATTCTGTTTCCGTAGGGATTAATCTGTTTCTGCTTCTGTCTGTTTCTGATCGGGTAGTGAAGGCCCATTATTAGTATTCTGTTTCGGTTAAAGTATTCTGTACCCGTTCCTGCTTCAATTTAGACATTAGGGTGACACCTAATTCTGCTATACTAGTATTAGTGCAGAGAAGTGTAAAACAATAGTTTATATCATTCTGTTTTTCTTTTATATCTGCTACACCTGTTATAGTTATCTCACATCCAGTTTTATGTTCATATCATATTATTATTATCTGTTCATATGCTGAAAGTCACTGGACTTGCCAGACTTTTTGTCTGACCCTTGTTGTTTCGCCTCCTTTCTTCCGTTCCCCCCCAAGGTTATCCAAGGAGGGAAATACTTTAGCTTGATCCGGAATTCTCTTTGCTTGAAGTGCTTAAAGTATGGCTTGGCTCTGTATAGCTTCCGTTCCATGGGGATTATGATTTTAAACTATGCATTTTGAAGGCTTTTGTACAAGACTGATATTTTGTACTTGAATTCTGAAATTGAAAGGATGTAACCATATTAATTTCTGTTTCCGCTGTAATAAAGTCAAAAATTTTCAAGTACTGTTTTATCTGTCTTGTAAGTTTCTGTCCTGTTACTAAAATGCTCCACCAAAGTTAAGGCATTCCCTTTTGAGTGACCTTAACGGAGGTGGGGTGTTACAATTTATGTTGTGTTTTAAGTTTTATACTGTATACATGACTTTTAACTATTAGGAATTATTTATGGCTAATCGAATATGGCCTTACACAGGCACATTTTGCATGTTATTAATGTTATCTTTGGTGATTATATATACTTTAATACAAAGAGAATTATAAAATAACACTTGCTGACCATTCACGACCCTACATGGTTATTTAACTCTGTTTTTATTGACAACTGCGGTTCAACCGTTTAATTTTCCACAACACTTTTGTGAAAGCTTAAATAAATCTATATCGTTCCAAAAGAAAGTTCTGTCATTTATTGTCTTAATCACAGTAAATTTTTTTAAGTAACCAAACTTCTTTTGTTGTTAAGTTTTATTTACATTGTTGTACGCATTAAAACAATAAGTTTTTCAAGATCGTGCAATAAGCATTTGTTTGATTACATATTATGTTTGTTTTAAGAATTATATATGTGTTAATTAACGCGCATTGAAATGAGCAAGAACCAAATAGTTTATATGGTGAGAAAAAAAATATATAAGCTGATTTAAAACTAGAAAAAACATATAAGCTAAAAAAACCATATAAGCCGAAAATAAAAACATGTAAGCTGAAACGAGTTGATTAAATTTTGAAATAGTGTATATGGTGAGCAAGAACCAAATATAAGCTGAAAATAAAAATATATGAGCTGAAAATAAAAACATATAAGTTGAAATATGTATATGGTGAGCAAGAACCAAATATTGAAATGAGTTGATTAAATTTTCATATGAAAACAAGAAAATAAAAACATATAAGCTGGAATAAAAGGAAGAGAAAAAAACAGTGGAAAAAATAGGAAGTATAAGGATAGTAAACAAATAATGAAAGCAGGGCTCTGTTTTTCTTAGACGTTGAGAGTCAGGATTGCAAAATCAATAACAATGAGCTTTATCTATGGCTAATTAGATATGGCCTTACGCAGGCACATTTTGCGTGTTATTAATGTTATCTTTGGTGATTATATATACTTTAATACAAAGAGATTTATAACATAACGCTTGCTGACCATTCACGTCTCTACATGGTTGTTTAACTCTATTTTTATTAACAACTGCGGTTCAACCGTTTAATTTTCCATAGCACTTTTGCGAAAGCTTAAATAAACCTATATTGTCCAAAAGAAAGTTCTGTCATTTATTGTCTTAATCACGATAAGCTTTGTCAAGTAACCAAACTTCTTTTGTTGTTCAGTTTTATTTACGTTGTTGTACGCATTAAAACAATAAGTTTTGCAAGATCGTCCAATAAGCATTTGTTTAATTATATATTATGTTTGTTTTAAGAATTATATATGTGTTAATTAACGCGCATTGAAATGAGCAAGAACCAAATAGTGCAGATGGTGAGAAAAAACATATAAGCTGGTTTAAAACTGAAAAAAAAAACATATAAGCTGAAAATAAAAACATGTAAGCTGAAATGAGTTGATTAAATTTTGAAATAGTGTATATGGTGAGCAAGAACCAAATATAAGCTGAAAATAAAAACATATAAGCTGAAAATAAAAACATATAAGTTGAAATATGTATATGGTGAGCAAGAACCAAATATTGAAATGAGTTGATTAAATTTTCATATCAAAACTGGAAAATAAAAACATATAAGCTGGAAAAAAAGGAAGAGATAAAAAAACAGTGAAAAAAATAGGAAGTATAAGGACAGTAAACAAATAATGAAAGCACGGCTCTGTTTTTCTTAGACGTTGAGAGTCAGGATTGCAAAATCAATAACAATGAGCTTTTTAATATTTCAGTTCTGGTTTGAGAACTTTCCTCCTTCTCAATGTTTTGTCCTGCCAAACCCTTGATTCCATGTAGAGCTTTAACTATTGCTTCGTCGTCGTCTTTGAACTCTAAGTTAGGTATGTCGAATGCCAGGGAAAGACCCAGGGACATGCACATACAAGTAGCAAGAATGCCAAATGTTTTTGCTGTGATACTGCATGCAGGGCATTGAAAAAAAAAATTAAGCCATTACATAATAGACAGTACTCATTTGCTTCTGAAAATTTTACTATTTTTCTCCTTTAGTAACAGCCAAAAAGGCAAAAGAGCCTAAGAAAAAAATTGTTATTGCAACTAGGCATGCAAATCATGTATGCATAATATGGTAAATAGCTTAAGTATCATCATTCAGGACAATTCAGGATAGATAATATGGTAAATAGCTTAAGTATCATCATGTATGCATAATATGGTAAATAACCCTTCCAAATACCCTTTCCCGTTCAAAATCAAATGGACCCTTATCATCGACATCCAAATTAATTGCTATAAAATCTAAATATATTGCCAAAGAAAACTCAATGAATGCAATTCTGGGTTTATGTAAAGAAATGATTCTACCTAACAATGTAATGGCAGAAAATTGGTATTCATTATAAAAAAAGAAATGTCCGCATTCGGTTTTCCATATGAAAAGATCGACACATGTCGGAGTTGATGCATGATTTTATTGGAAAGAGGATAAAATTTCAAAAGTTATAAATTCTGCAATGAGCCAAGATATAAATTAACAAAATACTATGGTAAAGGTGTACCTTTCACCCGTATGAATTATTTCCCTCATACACCTAGGTTACAATGACTATATGTATCTCGTGCTATTGTAGAACGCATGCGGTGGCATCATGATCGACGTCAACAGGAAGGAGTTTTATGTCATCCTTCATATGGTGAAGCATGGAAGCATTTCGATAGAGTATATCATGCTTATGCTCGCAAAGCATGAAATGTTAGACTTAGTTTACGTATAGATGGTTTCGCACCATTTACTTTGTTCGGCAAACCGTATTCAACTTGGCCAATTATTATAACACCATACAACTTTTCCTCCTTGAACGCGTATGAAAATTCCATATATGTTCTTAACTACCATTGTTCCTAGACCAAAAAAATCCCAAGAATAGGATAGACGTATATTTGTAACCTTTGATTGATGAGTTGGGAAATTGTTAATTACGATGTGTTAAAGATTTTTTTTAAAGGATGTTCGCTTCTTTGTTATGGGCAGAGAGTGATTTTCCAGCATATGAGATGCTTTCTATATGAGTACCAGTGGGAAATTTGCTTGTCTTATTTGCATGGACTCGACAAAATCATTTTGACTTAAATATGGTGGCAAAAAATATTGGTGGGATCGTCACCATCGTTTTTTGCATCAAAATGAATGTTTTCAATTTGATAAGAAAATTGTAGAGCAAATACAATTATAACTTTAGGACTACCTGATATTATGGATAGTGAAGATGTGTATGACCTTGCGCAAGATTATCCTAAAATATACGAGATTGGAAAAACGCCAAAAAATGCTAGTAAAGGGCAGCATCACAATGAGACGACCCCGAACCCCGTACTGACGACGGCAAGGGTAATCCTTGGAATATAACACAGAAACAGATAATAGCAGAACAGAATTAAATAAATACACCAGAAAATGCACAATAGAATATACTGGATAAACGAAATTATCAGAGTTACACAGTATACAGGATCATACTTAGTACAAATACAATTCAGCTATACATAAATGTCTACAGTGGAAAACAAACATAATGTACAATAGGAGCTGAACAGCATAAAAAGAGATAAATGATAGAATCCATTTTTAGCTCCAGCTATCCAGAAAGAGCCAGCTAAAACCTGAATACAAGGCTGCCCGTGTAGAAAAAGGGGCACCCGAGTTTGAAAGTGAAACAAACTACGAGTCAGTCATGGGACTGGTATGAGAAATCTACTCAACACATTTAAAATATGGCTAATCACAGGACCACGCCACTTTCGTGGAACGGGTTTACCCCATCGGATCGCCAGTGCTTTAAAACAAATAATTCTTTTAAACATCGCAATGCTTTTTATAAAGATGAAGCCATTATAAGACTCAGTTCCCATCACACAATGCAACGCAAACCGGAGGATAGAGTTTTACCTTATAATGGCCAAAATATGCTTGATATGAATAAAACAAAAGCATTTGATATTATTACTAGTGTTTACATGTTTCAAAACAATTTTGAATCATAACTATCAATCGTAGACGGCATGGGTACCATATATCATGTCGCCATATATATATATATATATATATATATATATATATATATATATATATATATATATATATATACACACAATCAAAACCGCATAGTCACGTATTTGGAAATTGGATTTCCGTCATGAACCAAGGCAAAAGATAGTCCTTACCGAATTCGAGACGCTCTAGCCCGTGTCTCAGGGACCAGACTTAGGTGGGCCCTTGGATCGTCAGGGCCGGTCCACCGATGTGGATTATTATGCCTGAACACTATGTTTCTCCGCCTTATGGGGTGTCAATAAGCCAACGAATGACTCCATCGGTCCCGGATCGACCGATATATCCGAGGCGCCTCACTATCCATCATCCACATAAGTAAAATGTCAGGCCGTGTAAAAACACTGACACAACTCCTAGCTAGAAAGAAACGCAAGCCCTCCCTGATGTCCTCTCCCGTTTCTGGTTCATACCGGGGTGTGAGGCTCATGAATTCACGTTATACACAAAGCTATGCTACACAGGCGGTGCTTTGATCATCAATCACAAGACTTTGCTTTTCAACAGAAGCCCTGATCACTGCATCTTAGCATGTCCCACAGGCAATTTACACCATGCAACTGATGGCTATCAATCACATAGAATAAATTCCAATGTCAGACACATAATCCATTTACAAGTCCGTTCTAGGTTGGAACGAAACCGGAGGCACTATATACCTCGCAACCCATCGATCTCCACGTACGTCTGGACGATCACCACTCATTATCCATATTTCGGGATGCCTCCCAATCAGGACATCAGTTACCATCCAAACGAGGCGAAGATTTCCGGTCTTCAACCACCGTCTTCATCTTCGATTTCTTATCGTCGATTCAGTTATTCAAAATGGGATAAACCCGGTCTTTCCGAGCAACTCGCGTATATAATAAACAAGTTCTACACAAACACAACATATGCATCATTTCAATTCATTAGTCACTAACCGTAGACCAGTAAGAGAACGATTTCCCAAATATTAACCCCGAAGGTCGAAACCAACATCAGATCAACACCCAGGAAACCATTCGACGTAGCCAACCTTCAGTTAGTTTCTAAATTTCACATCCATATCGTTTATAATATTTTATAACGATTTATCGCTATTTTTATTTATTTTAAAATAGCCAATTTATTCAAAACGACGCTTCAGGCCATAACGCGGCCGTGACGCTGTTTTTCTTCAGATTTGATTTACACATATCTGAAAATCTAACCGTTGGATCTTCACAAAATTTACATCATTAGAAAGTTCTTTTCAAAACGAATCCAATGGTTCCAGTTTTGGGAAAATCCGACGGTCGGATCTGTCGGTACAATCGTTTGAAGTTTCGATTTCAAAATACGAACTACAGCGTCGTTATTCGATTTAATATATATATATATATATAATCGATTCTGGCGCTGTTTTTCTTCAGATTTGAATTAAATATTCCAGACAATCCAACCGTTGGATTTTTACAAAGTTGGTGCCATTGGAAAGATATTTCCAAAGCGAACCCAACAGTTGCGGTTTCGGGAAAATCCGATGGTCGGATCTGCCGCACTAATCGTTTGAAATCACGGTTTCAAAATACGAACTGCAGCTTCGTTATTCAATATATTTCAATTCTATTTATATATATATCGGTTCTTCGATTTCAAAGCTATATTCTTTTCATACATTTGATAAAAATGATATTTTTGTCTAACATACATTCATTTCGACACTTCACTATTTTTAACAATTCATGTATATAGTAAAAATGTGATTTTTATTGTAAAACAATTTATTTCAAAACTTGACTATTTTATATAGTTAATATAGGTGATAAAAATAGGATTTTTATTATAAAACAATTTATTTCAAAACAAGATTATTTTATATAGTTCATATTGATGATAAAAATAGGATTTTTATTATAAAACAATTTCTTTCAAAATATGAATACCATTCAACACATGAATTTCAATTCAACGAATGAATTTCGATTCAACACATGAAGGTTTTCTATAGTTTATATATATAGATAAAAAAGTGATTTTTATATTTAAAACACAAATACCATTCAACACATGAATTTCAATTCAACGAATGAATTTCGATTCAACACATGAAGGTTTTCTATAGTTTGTATATATAGATAAAAATGTGATTTTTATATTTAAAACACGAATACCATTCAACACATGAATTTCAATTCAACGAATGAATTTCGATTCAACACATGATGGTTTTCTATAGTTTGTATATATAGATAAAAATGTGATTTTTATATTTAAAACACGATTACCATTCAACACATGAATTTCAATTCAACGAATGAATTTCGATTCAAACATGAAGGTTTTCTATAGTTTGTATATATAGATAAAAATGTGATTTTTATATTTAAAACATGAATACCATTCAACACATGAATTTCAATTCAACGAATGAATTTCGATTCAACACATAAAGGTTTTCTATAGTTTGTATATATAGATAAAAATGTGAATTTTATATTTAAAACACGAATACCATTCAATACATGAATTTCAATTCAACGAATGAATTTCGATTCAACACATGAAGGTTTTCTATAGTTTGCATATATAGATAAAAATGTGATTTTTATATTTAAAACACGAATACCATTCAACACATGAATTTCAATTCAACGAATGAATTTAGATTCAACACATGAAGGTTTTCTATTCAACAGAAAAATATAGTTTCAACACAGGAAAATAATTCTAACACATGAATATTATTCAAAATTTCGGCAGCATAACGGCAGGGTAGTTAAAACCGGGACCGTCCCTAGTACGGCTCCTCGCTCTACCTTAAAGCCTCGCAGCTTTTGACAATGGGGATTCATGCATCTAGTCCGCACGCAGGCGACATGTATATTTTTTTTCTTTTCCACAAACTAATCCTATGTGGTTTCAACCAAATATTTCTCAACCACAAACGGGTATTTTTCAACCACAATCAATCAATTTCAACCACAAACAATTTCAATCAACCATTCGTAATCAACCAATTTTCGCACCAATCACAACCAATAAATATCGTCCATGGTTTGTGGACGAGGGTAGTATATATATATATAGCATTTCACTTCTATTTCAACACATATATAAAATTTACAATGCATATATAACTTATACATCGAACATACAACTTATACAACGCTTATACAAGAGGTGTACAATGCTTATATAACTCATACATCGACTATATAATTTATACATCGTCGTTTTCCACATCGTTTATAAATTAGAAATCTCACATCGGTTTGTCGCTTTGCCAAAAAATGTAGAAGGCTCAAAAAAATATCCGGTCTCTTCTAAAATGTAGAAGACGTCCTCACGGTCCCGGCGTCTCTTGTTTCACTGAATTTCGACCAAAAATGAAAAAGATATAATTTTTTTTCTAAAATCACATTTTGCAACGGTTTTAAAGTGTCGAAACAGTTTAAATAATATACTGTCGTACCTCTTTGTGAAGGTTCTAAACTAGGTTTAGATTTTTCTTCAGATTTGTTGGCCGAGGTAAGGATTGGGTTTTGCCACAGCGTAGAGCTCCGATGCGCGCACCGATCGACGGTGGTCCTGGCCAGTTCGACGCCGAGATGAACGGGCGGCGGCGCAAAGAATGGCATGACTTCGTGGCGGTAGATCTCGATACACGCGCAACGATATGGGGTGCTCCAAGTATGGATTCGAAGCTCTCGCCGAGCTCTTCAAAATCCTCAACTGGGTCGAGGTCTGAAACGAAGTGGTTTGGCCAGATAATGGATGGGAAGGTTTGAGCTGCTTTCCGCCTTTGATCTGAGGGTTTGATGGGGAGAGAGAAAAGTAAATGGCCAATCAGATTTTTTTTATTTAATTTATATATTTTCAAAATCCAAAAATACCCCTCATCTCCCACGACCTCCAATCCAAACCCAACAACTGTCGTCCCTAGCTAATTACCCCCATTCCGAACACAATGGGATATGTTTCATAGGCCCATTTGACTGTTTCAGTTAGTTTTCCTTCAAATTAAAATATATAACATTCAATATTTAATTTGAACGTACATTTCAATTTGCCAGGGCCACAAACTGATTCGTAAAATTCCAGAAAAATAAATCTACCTATGTTTTGATGATACGGTTCCAACAAAACTAGTTTCGTTGAATTCTGAGACCGTTTGAAAAATGGCCCTTTTCTGGTCGATCCAATTTAATAGAAATCGACCAAACACATTTTCCTTTGCCACGCTCACATATTAACTTCAAAAATTATGAAATTTGAAACCTAGCAATAGTTTAACATCCCGGATCCAACAAAAGTGGTTTCGTCAAATTCCGAGGTCGTTTGTAAAATGGCCATTTTCACGGGCTATATAAATTCCATAGCGACCTTTCTGAAAATTCATTTGGCCATAACTTTTGCTTTCCGCTATGAAACTTCGATTTTTCAGATTCGTTAGAAAGGTATTCACTAACAGATTTAAATATTTTTTGTTTCACTCAAATCCGTTTTGTTTTGCACCCGGTACAGTCAGTCAAAGTTTGAATTCAAATTTTGAAACTGCCGCGCCATTTCAGGCCTTGTTTATAATTAGAATTAATTATATTCGTTTTCAAATGTCAATTCAAACTTAGTTTTCATCTTTATTATTTAAAATTTTTATTTTAAATATTTAAAATCCACTATTTTAGCCAATTTAATTTTTTTAAATTGGTTCAGATTTTCTGGGTCGTTACACACAATTGGTGTAAACATAGTATATTTTGGGAATTACCTTATTGGAAGAATCTTAAACTTTATGTAATGCATAATGATAGAAATGTGTTCGAGAACTTTTTAACACAATAATGAATGTGAAAGGTAAGAACAAAAATGATTCAAAGTCAAGGCACGATATTGCATTCTATTGCAATCATCCGGAACTTAAACTCAATCATAAATGTCCTAACCTGAAACGACTTGCTTGTTATGATTTCAAAAATAAACATCGTTGAAACCTATTAGAGTGGATCGAAAATTTGAAGTTTCCAGATGGAATTGCTTCTAATATCAAATGATATGTTGATACAAAGGAACTTGATCAGCTGTCTAGTACAAAAAATCATGACCGCCATGTATTTCTCGAGGCTTTTTTCCAACAGAATTTAAGAAGCTATTACCATAGAAGGTCTGGTCATCCATAATAGAAATTAGTTTATTCTACAAAGATTTATGCTCTACCACTCTTAGCAAAAATCATTTAGAGAATATAGGCAAAGATGTACTGAAACTATTGTGTAAATTGGTGAAAATATTTCCCTCTGGAATTTTTAATTGCATGGAACATCGTTATGTATGTTTATCAACCGAAGCATTAATGTGAGGTCCAGTTCAATATAGATGGATGTATCCTTTCGAGAGGTATGCATAATGAAATGTAATGTCATATTTAATTTCCTAGTTAAAACAAGCATGATATATTTTGTATTGCATCTCATCAAATTCAAGTACTTGAGCTATTTAAAAAAAGGTGAAACAAAAAGAACGCGTTGAAGGTTCAATTTTTCAAGCATACATTACCGGAGAAATATCCACATTTTTCAGTTACTATTTTGAAGACAATGTTAAACCACTTTTTACTAGTGATCATCATAATGATGATGGTATTATAGATTATTCTATGGACATTTAATTAAATGTCTTCCAGAAACGAGGACATCCATGTGGTAAATGGAAACATTGTGGTTTTCAAATGCTTAAGGATTTTTGTTTAGCTAAGTCAACAATGCTTCTTAATTGGGAAGAACTATAAAATCTTATTAGGTACTTAACAGAGTTCTTGTCCAGTTAATGTTAGTTGTGTTTAAGATTAATTTATTACCTTATTATTATTAACTGTTAACAGTAAATTCAAAGAAGAAAATCCAACTGCTGTACCTAATAAAGAATTCGAGCATTAGTTCAAGAAACATGTTAGTATGATTTGTTTTTTGCTTAATGTTTACTCTATGTTAATTTGTATTTTATAATTTTAACAGGTTGATGATAATGGAATAAGCAAAATTTCTTAAAAAAACCTTGCATTTGGTCCGATGATGGAATATAGAAAATGTTTGATCATGTACTTGAACGACTTTAAATTTCATACAATAGATTTTGGAGCATATAAAATAACCTACAATAATGGGGTATGTGTTAAAGGAGGAAGCAATGATAATGATTTACATGATTACTATGGCGTGCTGCTCAAAACAATTGTGTTTACTTACTCGGTGGTACCAGAGCTTAAAACTTTTCTATTCAAATGTGAGTGATTTGATGGTAGGAAAGATGTGGGAGTGCAATACATACATAAGGAATATCGGCTTATTGAAATAAACTATAAGAGAAAATATCAAGGTTATGATCCATTTGTGTTATCCACACAAGCAACACAAGTTTATTATATGCCTTATCCTGCTACGAACACGTGACGACCTCCATTTCATACCATTTAAGTTAGCAATGAAACCAACTCAAATCGTTTGAAATAACATATTGTTTTAACTATGGGTCTAATAGAGTCAAATCACAGAAAATAGATACGAAATAGCAGAATAACTCGCAACGGAATAAATAGCTTAGTAGTTCATGAAGCTATTAATCATCAAAATTTCAAAATTAAAATACATAATATCAGAGTAATTATTTAATACACTAGAAAATCTCAGATACATAATTGTCTCCTATATAAGGAAATGATAGAAATAGAATAGGGTAAGTTTGGCTCACATTCCTAACAGGTTTTGAAATTCAGGTTACATCTCTCCCTTAAAATTTTATAAATTAGGTCCTTATTTCTCGTAATTTATCCAAAAAAATGCATAAATTCATAATTAACTACAACAACTAGTCATCATCAAATTCAGGCGTTAAAACCACTAAAAAGGCATCAAAAACCAAAAAACAATGAATCACTAGTATATTACATCAAAGGATGCAATTATTTGCAATTTCTACATACATTTATGCATATATTGCAGTTATGCATCAAACTGCAGTATAAATGCAGACGTGGAAATTGTGCAATAAACGCATCGTTTGATGCAATAAATCAATATCTGCATACATATATGCAGTTATACATTTCTGCATACATATATGCAGTTATACAGAATAACTACATACATATATGCACATATTGACAAGCCTTCATTTGTTTTAACATTTTTACATATATGTATGCAATTAAATATAGAATAACTACATATATTTCTGCACATATTCACCCCGCCTTTGAAGTCGTTCAACTTTATATGCATACATGTATGCAAGAATATGCATTAACTGCATACGTGTATGCAGTTATTCATCCAAATTTTCAATGTAAACTCAGGATGAATATATGCATACATGTATGTAGTTATTGCTTATAAATGCATTATTTGCTGATTTTGTTTTTTTTAGCATGTTTCTGGAAATATTTGTGATTTTTTGAAAAAAAAATAGTGATCAATGCATTTTTTCCGAAAAAACACGTAAGTCCCAAAATAGGGACCGCTTGAATAGAAACTTGGGGGGGCATTTGTATTATGAAACTTTTTGGGGACATGTCCCTTATTTTCAAAATAAAATAACATAATCACTAAGATAACAGTAGCAGATAGAGAACAACCTGAACCTCCAATTGATCTCCAGCTTTGAAAAGATGAATCAGCAAAGCTAAACTCCTCAGCCTAACTCAAGCATCAAGCAAAAAAAAAAAAAACATCGAGTCATGATTAACATTCTCAATAGCAAATCAAATCAAGTGAAATGCACAAGTAACTTAAAGAATGCTTGAAATTCCACTCTTTAAGGATACATTAAACTAGATATTATACAATATAATATGCTATTAATGTTTGTGGTTAAATATAATATTGAAAATAGCATAATCGAGATTACCATTATTACCCTTATATCGTTTATGAAGCCATAGTTTATACAAAAATTGTAAAGTTCACAGTAATTAGTGGCTATTAGACGACACTCCACAAGTACTACACAAATCAAAATCATAAGGGGCTCAACCAGGATAATATGACAAGGCACACAAGGTAATATCCAGGGTAACATTCTCCAATGCATGCCCGGACCAGTGGTAATGCATAGCCGCAACTATTGTCACACCTTGAACAACACTCCCAAAATCAAAGGGCCTCAATAAAATCACAAAGTAATAAACATGGTATCAAAGAAGTGTGTTCGATAATAGGTGCTACCTCGATTACTCACTGTATAACTTATGTTTTAGTCATTTTAATTATGACTCGAAGGTCAAGGTTATCCATCATCGTTCTCTTACTTCATTCTAGTAACGTTCACCAAACCAACCTACTTCATTATAGATTCTCCACCACGTACACAGTTGTTAAAGTGGTATAGGTATTCACAGAGAGTATGTTAATACCGGCTCAAGTCTCCAAACGCTTATTTCACACTTTAGTCATTTATATTTAAAATTATATTTAAAATATCACAAATCAGTAATAGTAATATAAATCTATATTCAGATAATTACGTTCAAATGTTTCAATGTCATAAATCATATTTCAAATTAATTCATTATTTGATTTAAGTTTAAGATTCGTATTCCATATTTACAAAACCATTTATGAACAAAATTACATTTTGGTTTCACAGTTCTATATCTTAATTGTCATTATTTCAAAATATTTATATTAACATTTTGGATTCAACGGCTAGGACTAGAAATAATTTTTAATTAATTTTTTTTATATAATATAGTAATTAAAATAATCAAATTTATATAAAATGGTTTGATTTAAAAATAAATATATAATATATAATAGTCAGTTTTTTTTAAAATGGTATATTTAAAATAGTTATAGAATGTATATCAATTAAGTTGAAATAATTACATTAAAATAGTTATAAAATAATAGCTAACTTTAAATAGTATAATTTAAATTAGTTTAATATAAAATAATACAAATTCCAAATAACTCAAAATAGTCCAATCTAGACCACTCATCTGCATTTCCAAAGTTCAACTTGTTTCAATTTAGATTTTCAAAATTTCAATTCAATCAATTCAAAACTTTAATCAAGATATTCTTAAGTTCATTTTATTTCAAAATAGTGTTCAAGTTGGATTATCCAATATTATTTTAAGATTCACATTACCTTTAAATCACATCTTATAGGTTAATATCAATAAATATAAAATTCACTTTAATTAGTTATAATACTTTATCTTTAGTTATATTTAGATTAAAAACATATACTTAATAAATTATTATCTAATCCATTTATTAAGTTTCAAAATCATGAAAATTTCATAAACCGGTTCATTAATTTAACTTTACATCTTAAAATCAGTTTATCTTACTTGATAAATTTCATTTCAATTATGTCATTTAACAAATCAAGTTATTATTAATTTCGAACTTCTCATTAAAACCTTTATATATTTATATTTTATAAAATTTATATATATATATATAAGTTTAAATTTTAAATAATAATTAAACTATATTAAAAGATCTATTTATTTACTTATAAATAATTTAAACTATTCAAAATTTAAAACTAAATAATATTATAATTTATAATCTTAAATTTATATTTAAAAACATATACTAACTTATATATTAAGAATTCATGACATTTAATTTTATTTTAAAATTTAAATTTAAATCTTTACTAAATTATCAAAAATATCAGTTTAAATAAAATTCAAAACTTTAATTCCTAAAATACGTTTATCAAATCATAATATTTTATAAATTAAGAAAATACTTTCAAAATAGACAAACGGTGTCTGTATATAATTTCCTACCTAGGACAAGTGATAAGGATAAATATCATTTCAATCCGTTTAATACTTAGTTTATGAGTATTTATCATTTCATCCCGCATCCCAGTAAATTCAGTTTTAATTCATAATTTCATACGATGGTTTGAATATATATCATTTCTACCCATACCAATTTTACAAATCTATAAGTAACTTGCAGCATGAGAACAAATATATACAACACTATATATATATATCACATATGCATCATAATATATCACAACAATTAAATATTATTTGCAAATAATTCATATCATAAATATCAAAAGTGTGTGTGTCACATGTGCATAAATTTATAACAAACAAATTAGGTTTTCTAGAGCATTCTAAAATTTCATGTGCCATTTCAAGGTGTGTCAATTTACTAAATGAAAATATTAATTATGAGTGATGGTTTTCATATTGCGTGGCAAATAAAAGGAAGACGACACATGTTGATACGGACACGAATACAAAAAGCAAGATGCATAACTTTAACTGCAACCACAACTACATGCTCTTTAACACCATGGCATGAATAAATTCACAAACTAATATCCCAAGAAATTTAAATGAAGAGAGCAGATGAGTTTTGGATAGGGAAGATCGATGGATTTAGATTTTTACCAAAATTTGCAAAAATCAAACAAAAGGTTCAATCGTTTTGAAATTGATTTTTGGACTAGTTAATCTCAGAATTTGAAGAAGTGCTATTTAATAAATCATAGTTCCTTTGATAAAATGTTTATACGAGTATATTTAAGAAGATCAAAATTGGGAGAATCAAATCGCAGTTCCTTTAATAAATCCCTTTATGAAATATCTTATTAAAAAAACATTTGTATTCGTAAAGTGCTTTTTAAATTAAAGACTTTATAAAAACAATTTATATTTAGAAATATTTTGCTTAAAGGTATTTTCTCTCTTAATATATTAGTAAGTTTGTACTTTTTAAAAAAACCACGTTAAAATAGAAACATGTTATTTTTGGATAATTGTACACATTTAAATTGTTATAAAAAATGGTTTATTACTTTAAAAAAATGCAACTGAAATAAATTACTTTATCTAAAACATCCTTAATGGATGATTACAAATCTTCAAAACCATTATAAATAAATGATTATTGATTTAATTTAAATAAATATATAGTCCTTATTTTTATATAATGATACTAGTTTTTAAAATCCTTATCAAATACATAGTAATTGATTCACTTTTAACGATATAAATTGTTGATTTAAAACTCATTATTATTGAACAAATATTATACTTAAAACCTTGTTAATAAGATAATAATTTAACTTCAAATCTTATTAACAAAGATATAATTTTGCTTTTAAATAAATAATCATTAACTATTTAATCTTCATTTAAATAGGAATTAATTAAATTTAAACATTATTATATAATAATTGAAAACACATAAATATTTTTAACTTTAAAACATGATTAATAAATAAAATAACTTATTTTAAAACATTATTAAACAGTGATTCTTCTTTCAAAACATCATGACTAAATAAATAAATAATAATTTGGAGACTTTTATTTTAAATGAATTTAATGATTGCAGTTACATGATGGTTACATCTCTATCTCAAAGAAAACATAAGCAACTGTAGCCCAAAATCTATATATTTAGAACATTATTCAATACGACTTGGCAATCACAATGGTAGTTAAATAAGTTGCCATATATATTTAATTTACCAACTAATCAATATGGTATTTACATAAATAGATATATGTAAATAACTAAAAAATTAGCAATTAAGAGCTAATATAGCACGTATTCAGTATAAATTAACTGACAAAAACAAAAATTTTAAATTAATATAATAGCAAAATGTGGTTTTATTCTGCTAACATAATATCAATTAGAGTAAGTATAATCAATTTCTAAACGGAGTTTATTTGGCCAAATAGGTTACATTAAGCATGTAATTTAGATTAACCACACTACAATTAAGTAACATAGTGAATAATATTTTATTCAACCATTCACATAAAATCAATACTTGCAATAAATATTGAATATAAAATAAACTCAAAAATATCTAATAGCAATTCGAGATGCTACATCGTGAACCTAATTAGATTCCATCAAACTAATAGCATTTCAAGATGCTATCTCATGATCCTAGATTTAATTAAAAGAATTAACCAATTTAATCATCTCCAAACATGCAATTTATAATATAATAATTTCCCAAGCCCAACAACTAACAATGTAACAACCCAAAAATTCTGAACCAATTTAAAATTTTATTTTAGAAATTTTAATGAATTTTGAATATTTAAACAGATTTATTTTAAATAATAATGACTAAAAAAATTGATTTTAATCAAATTTAAAACGAATAAACTTGATTTAATTATAAAAGGAGTTTGAAATGGCGCGGCAGTTCGAAAATTCGATTTCTAATTTCAATTGAATGTACAGGATTCAAAATTAAATGGATTTTAGTAAACCAAAAATATTTAAATCTATTTAAAATTATCTTTTCAACAAATCCAAAAAATTGAAATTTCATAGCGGTAATCAAAAGTTATGCCCAGTTTAAAATTCAGAACAGTCGCTGTAGAATTTATATTTTTTTATTATAGTATATGGCCCTTAACAATGGCCATTTTGCAAACGACCTCCGTTTTGGATGAAACCACTTTTGTTGGATCTAGAATGTCAAGTTATTGCTAGGTTTCAATTTTCATAATTTTTGAAATTATTATGTGAGCATGGCAAAAGAAAACGTGTTTTGAATGTTTCAGTCAATTTGTATCGACTAGAAAATGGCCATTTTTCAAATGGTCTCCAAATTCAATGAAATTAATTTTGTTAGGACCGTATCGTCAAAACAAAGCTAGATATAAATTTTTTTGTATTTTTTAGAGTCCGTATGTGGTCCTGGTAAATTAAAATGTATGATCAAATTTAATAAGTAAATGTTATATATTTTAATTTAAAGAAAAACTGACTTAAATGATCGAATTGGTTTGCGGGACATATCCCATTGTGTCCGGAATGAGGGCATTTGGCTAGGGGCAACATTGGTTGGACTGGAATTGGAGTCATTAAGAAGTAATGGTTTTTTTTTTGAAAATTAATGAATTAAAAAATATTTTATTATAAATTACTAAGGAATTAGAAAACCCTAATCTGTATACTAAAGAAGTTGCCGCCCCTATTTCCATGGCCTACGAGCTCTGATCTTCTTCCTTTAAAATCTCCTAACCCTTTCAGTAAATCCTCTCCAATCTTTAGACAACTTTGTAGCCGATGCCTCGAGCTATAAATCCATATGGATTTTGACCTGAACCAGCACCCAAATCGTCGGATCTAGGCCCAAGAAACCCGCCCGCGTCGACCGCCCTAGCCGCCACCTGCCACCGTCGAGTTGATCGGCGTTCCTCCCGCCGGTGCGCCACTCCAGGCCCTCGAACATCCAACCACCCGATCGTCTTCAGGTGCTTCGGATATCACGAAAAATTGGATTAAAGAATCGAACAAAACCGCTGAAGCCTACGGTAAATATAATTAAAGGAATTGTAACACTCTAAATCTGTTGCAAACCTTAAATTAAATTATAAAATTCATATCTTATTCATATGAATATAGAATTAGACGATTTCAGAGACGTTGTGACTGTGACAGCGAATACTACAACCTAAAATTGATTGGAACAGATTCTGAGCCCTTGTGAATTATAAATCCGATAGAGAACAAGGTGAGAATTCTAATTTAATAATTAAATTTTAATTGTTTTTCTCGCTTTTAAAATCATTGTAAGTATGTTGATAATTCAGATCTGCGTTGTATGTGATTTAGAATTTATTGGTTGTTGTTTGTGGTGTATTCTGATGTTCATAATTTGCTAGGTCTATGATGAAATTTCATTTTTGGTTGAATCTCTAGTTGCGGTTAAAATCATATTTTATTTTAGATCTATGGATACGGTTATAGTTTATAGTAAAATCATTCTTCTATTTTTTAGATTTACTTTCTATCATTCAGATCTATATCTTTCATTTTACATGCATACAGATTTGATTGAAATAAAAATTTCAACTTTTATTTTTAAATCCATTAATATTGATGTGATTTATTCATAAACTATAGTTTTTATTGAATACATAGACTTGGGATTTAGAGTTAGAATAAAGATTCCATTTTTATTTTAATTCATGAAACATGTAATTGTTGTAGATTAAAGATTTCATCTTTGTTTTGATTTATGAACATGAAATTTGATCAACGATAAAAATTTACAATTTTTATCGTTTTCAAGGACATGAGTTTTATCAGAATTGGGATTCGTAATAAAAATCACAATTTCATGATTCATATGAAACATGGATTTTTATCAAATCTAGATTTGGAATAAAAATCCCATTTTCTTGAATTACATGAAAATGGATTTTTATCATAATTAGATTTCCAATAAAATATCATTTTATTGATTACATAAAATATGGGTTTTGCATATTTTTATGTCATTTTCTTTTTGAATAAAAAGAACATATTTTGGTTTCATTTTCTTTTTGTATAAAAAGAACATATTTTGGTGTCATTTTCTTTTTGAATAAAAAGAATATATTCAAAAGAAATGTTTTTATTGTCATGTTGATTACAATAAAAATAATAGATTCAAAAGAAATGTTTTTATTGTCATTTTAGTTACAATAAAAAGAATAGATTTAAAAGACACATTTTATCGTCATTTTAGATATAATAAAAGAGTAGAATTTAAAATCATGTTTTTATTGTCATTTGGCTTCAATAAAAATAGTGAACATATTTTTTTTACAATTTTCATTTTATTTTCTTTTATGTCAATTTTATTAGAAATGTACATTAGGATAAAAGGAACATTTTGTTAGAAAATGTCGAGTTAGAATTGTCATATAAAAATACCATTTTTATGTCAAGTTAGAATTGTCATATAAAAATACCATTTTTATGTCGAGTTAGAATTGTCATATAAAAATACCATTTTTATGTTGAATCAGAATTGTCGTATAAAAAGATCATTTTTGTTAGGAAATGTTTATTTAAATTAAAGATAACTTTTTTTTAGAAATGTTTATTTAGATTAAACATGTCATTTTAGTAGGAATGTTTATTTAGATCAAACATGTCATTTTTATTAGAATTGTTTACATTAGAAATAAAATAACACTTCTGTTATAAAATGTTACATAGAAATAAAACAACATTTTTATTTTAAAATGTTGCATTAGAAATAAATAGCATTTTTGTTATAAAATGTTTCATTAGAGACAAATAGCGTTTTTGTTATAAAATGTTAAGTTTGACAAAAATATCATTTTTGTTATAGAATGTTACATTAGTATAAAAACATTATTTTTTTAGCAAATGTTATATTAGTACAAAAACATTATTTTGTTAGCAAATGTTACATTAGTATAAAAACATTATTTTGTTAGAAAATGTTACATTAGTATAAAAACGTTATTTTGTTATATTAGAATAAAAACATCATTTTATTAGTATATGTTATGTTGAAATAAACATGTCATTTATTTAGGATCATGTTTTGTAAAATAAAAATGTCATTTCTTTTTGTATTAAAATTGTCAGAAATATAAATATCATTTATGTTCATTTCGAATTCTAAGAAATGAAGTATCATTTATGTTCATTTGGGAAATGTCATTTATGTCCATTTCGAATTGTCACAAATGAAGTATCATTTATGTTCATTTAGAAATTCATTTATGTTCATTTAGAGATGTCATTTATGTTCATTTATAATTGTCAGAAAATGGAGTTCACTTATGTTCATTTAGAAATGTCATTTAGTTCTGTATACATATTAAAATTTACATTCTTATATGTCATGTAGATTAGAACATATATTTGTCAGATAAATATGTCATTTAGATTAGAACATATTTGTAAAATAAATTTGCCATTTAGATTTAAACATATTTTGTAAATAAATAGGTCATTTAATTAGAAATGTCATTTTATTAGAAAATTTATCATAAGTTAAAATATGATATGTTCTAGATTAAAACATTATCATTATAATGTTATTATGTGTAACGACCCAAAAAATTTGAACCAATTTAATTTTTTTTTAAATTGGCTAAAATAATGGATTTTAAATATTTAAAATAAATATTTTAAATAATAGCAATGAAAACTGAGTTTGAATCGACAATTGAAAACGAATATAATTAATTCTAATTATAAACAAGGCCTGAAATGGCGCGGTAGTTTCAAAATTTGAATTCAAACTTTGTTGGACTGTACCGGGTGCAAAACAAAACGGATTTGAGTGAAACCAAAAATATTTAAATCTGTTAGTGAATACCTTTCTAACGAATCTAAAAAATCAAATTTTCATAGCGGAAAGCAAAAGTTATGGCCAAATGAATTTTCAGAAAGGTCGCTATGGAATTTATATAACCCGTGAAATTGGCCATTTTGCAAACGACCTCGGAATTCGACGAAACCACTTTTGTTGGATCCGGGATGTGAAGTTATTGCTAGGTTTCAAATTTCATAATTTTTGAAGCTAATAGGTGAGCGTGGAAAAGGAAAACGTGATTTAGTCAATTACAGTTAAATTGGATCGACCAGAAATGGGCCTTTTTGCAAACGGTCTCAGAATTCGACGAAACTAGTTCTGTTGGGACCGTATCGGCAAAACATAACCAAAATTATTTTTTCTGGAATTTTTCGAATCAGTTTGTGGCCCTGGCAAATTGAAATGTATGTTCAAATCAAATATTGAATATTCTATATTTTAATTTGAAGGAAAACTGACTGAAACAGTCGAATGGGCCTACGAAACATATCCCATTGTGTTCGGAATGGGGGTAAAACACTAAGGATGACAGTCATTGGGTTCTGATTGGAGGTCGTGTTAGAAAACCCCCGGCCAATCAAATTGTTTCTTTCATAATTAAATAAAAAAAATCAGAACCCCCCCCCCCCCCCGGTTAAACACGATCGACGGTGGAAGAGTGCTCCATTCTTCCTGGCCAAAATCCGGCCGATCCCTTCATCGGTGACCCCTACCCTAGTTCAACTTTTCGAAGCTCTCTCCCCCCTCTTCAAATCAACACCGACTTCACCCCCTATCGTCGCACCATCGGAGAGAACGACCTCTCCAAAGTCCGAACCTTTAGCGCGCTGCCACCCCTCCTGATCGCCGACGAGTTCAACGGCGTGGGGACCCCCTGGTGTGGATTTCGGAGCAGATTCACGTGGCGCCGACCGATCTTGACCTCGAGCGATGGTTGGGCCAGAAAATCTAGACCTAGTTTTGAAGGGTTTAGTTGAAGGTACGGCGTATATATTTTTAACTGTCTATAACACTTTAAAGCGCTACGGTTTTTGATTCCACTGTAAAAATCAAATCTTTTTCGTTTCTTGACGAAATTCAGTGAAACAAGAGACAGTGGACTCGTGTGGACGTCTTCTACATTTTAGAAGAGACCGCATATTTTTCTGAGCCTTCTGCTATTTTTGGTGGAGTGGAACCCAATGTGAGATTTCTAATTTATAAACGATATAGAAAACGATGATGTATAAATTATATAGTCGATGTATGAGTTATATATGCGTTGTACACCTCTTGTATAAGCGTTGTATAAGCTGTACGTTTGATGTATAAGTTATATATGCGTTGTAAAAATTATATATGTGTTGAAATAGAAGTGAATTGCTATATATATATATATATATATACGCCCCCCGTCTACAAACCATGGACGATATTTATTGGTTGTGATTGGTGTGAAAATTGATCGATAGCAAATGGTTGATTGGGATTGTTTGTGGTTGATATTGATTGATTGTGGTTGAAAAATACCCTTTTGTGGTTGAGAAATATTTTGTTGAAACCACATAGGATTAGTTTGTGGAAATGAAAAATATATACATGCCGCCTGCGTGCGAACTAGATGCATGATTCCCCATTGTCAAAAACCGCAAGGTTTTAAGGTAGAGCGGGGAGCCGTACTAGGGACGGTCCCGGTTTTAACTACCCTGCCGTTATGCTGCCGAAATTTTTAATGATATTCATGCATTTGAATTATTTTCAAATGTTGAAACTATATTTATTCGTTGAATAGAAAACCTCCATGTGTGGAAACGATATTCATTTGTTGAGTTGAAATTCATGTGTTGAATGGTATTCATATTTTGAAATAAATTGTTTTATAATAAAAAAATCACATTTTTATCATCTATATGAACTATATAAAATAATAGTGTTTTGAAACAAATTGTTTTATAATAAAAATCACATTTTTATCATCTATACGAACTATATAAAATAATCATATTTTGAAATAAATTGTTTTATAATAAAAATCCTATTTTTATTACCTATATAAACTATATAAAATAATAGTGTTTTGAAACAAATTTTTTTACAATAAAAATCACATTTTTATTATATACATGAGTTGTCAAATATAGTGAAGTGTTGAAATAGAAGACAGTTTGATAAAAATATCATTTTTATCAAAAGTGTGAAATTTATGTGGTTTTGAAATCGAAGAATCGATATATATTTAAATAGAATTGAAATATATCGAACAACAACGCTGCAGTTCATATTTTGAAACCGTGATTTCAAACGATTAGTACGGGAGATCCGACCATCGGATTTTCCTGAAATCGCAACCGTTGGGTTTGCGTTGGAAAAATCTTTCCAACGGCACAAACTTTGTAAAAATCCAACAGTTGGATTGTCTGGAATGTTTAATTCAAATCAAAAGAAAAACAGCGCCAGAATCGATTATATATATAATTATAATTAATCGAATAACGACGCTGCAGTTCGTATTTTGAAATCGAAACTTCAAACGATTGTACCGGGAGATCCGACCGTCAGATTTTCCCGAAACTAGAACCGTTGGATTCGTTTTGAAAAGATCTTTCTAACGATGTAAATTTTGTGAAGATCCAACGGTTAGATTTTCAGATATGTGTAAATCAAATCTGAAGAAAAACAGCGCCACGGCCGCGTTATGGCCCGAAGCGTCGTTTTGAATAAATGGGCTATTTTAAAATAAATAAAAATAGCGATAAATCGTTATAAAATATCATAAATGATATAGAATGGAAATAAACTGAATTTGCTCGATTTATGTGGTATTTGATGATTGAATGTGGTTGGTGTGAAAATTACATTAAAGAACAAAATTGGTGTTGTCGAATGATTTAACCATTGAAATAAATTGATTTGAAATCCTAAATATACGTGAATTATTTGAAAAGGCCGAGTTAATTCTCATTTCAAATAATCGACCGACGATTGAAAGTCGAAGATGAAGACGGTGGTCGAAGACCGGAGATCTTCACCTCGTTTGGGTGGTAACCGAGGTCCTGATTGGGAGGCATCCCGAAATATGGATAATGAGTGGTGATCGTCCAGACGTACGTGGTGATCGATGGGTTTGCGAGGTATATTGTAACAACCCGTAAAATGCGAGCCAGTTTGAAATTTTTATTTTGGCCATTTTAGCGAATTTTGATTATTTAAAATGAATTATTTTAAATAATATCGACGAGAAAATTTATTTTGAATAGAATTCGACGTATATATTATATACGTCGTCGTTAGAATATATAATAATTATATATAATTATAAAAGGAAAGGAAAATGGCGCGGTAGTTCGAAAATTCGATTTCTAATTTCAAATGAATATACAGAATTCAATATAAGTCAGAATTGAACGAAACAAGAAATATTTGAATCTGTATAACTATGTCTTTGTAACGAAGTTAACAAACTGAGATTTCATCTTAGAAATGATAAGATATGTCCAGTTTAAAATTAGAAATAGTCGCTGTGGAATTTATATATATTTTTATATATATATAAGGCCCTTAAAAATAGCAATTTTGCAAACGACCTCGGATTTCGACAAAACCAGTTTTGTTGGGTCCGGGATGTCAAGTTATTGCTAGGTTTCAAATTTCATAATTTTTCGAATCAATATGTGAGCGTGGCAAAGGAAAACGCGTTTGACCAGTTTCAGTTGATTTTAATCGACTGGAAATTGGCCATTTTTCCAACGGTCTCAGAATTCGACGAAACTAGTTTTGATAGGACCGTATCGTCAATACGAAGCTAGAAAATATTTTTCTGGAATTTTTCTAGTTAGTATGTGACCCCGGTAATTTGAAATGTACGTTTAAAATTCAATATAGTGATTTAAATGAAAATTCAAAAGGAAACTGATTCAAACTATCAATTCAGCTTGCGGTACATATCCCATTGTGTTCGGAATGGGGGTGAAACGCTAGGGACGACAGGCGGTGGGCCTCGTTTAGAGGTCGTATGCGAAAGTCAACTTTTTAATAATTAAAAAAAAAAAAATATAATATCTCTTCCTCCTTTATGTTTCTGCCCCCCCCCCCCCCCCGTTTCTATTTCGATTCAGCTTATAAAAAAAAAATGGCGCCCCTCTACCCATCGCCTCCACCTCCGTTGACCGTCGCCCAACCGGAGCGCCGCCCCACCTCCCCGAGCTCCGCCTCTCTCTCCCCTTCCTCTCCCATCGAAACCGCCCCGAACCCCCAACGCCCCATTCCCCGAATCGATCTCGAGCCCCCCTAAAACCCACTGCGCCCCCTTTTGCTCCGACAGCCCCCCCCAGATCGACGTAAGAGCGCCTCCGAGCCCCTCCACTGTTAGCAGTTCCCCTCCCTCCCGCTGGTGAGTTTTTAAATTTTTTGTTTAATTAATTCTGTAGTTAATATAAACTGATTTTTATTAGGGTTTTAAAACTGATTTTTATTAGGGTTTTAAAACTGATATTTTTAAAAAGTAATAAAGCTGAAAATGTTTAAAGGTTAAAACTGATATTTTTAAAAAGTAATAAAACTGAAAAGGTTTAAAAGTTAAAAACTGATTTTGTTTTAGAAGTAAAAATCAGATTTTTAGAATTGAAAGTCGAAATAAAAATAGGATTTTTATATGTTGAAAGTCGAAATAAAAATAGGATTTTTATATGTTGAAAATCGAAATAAAAATAGGATTTTTATATGTTGAAAGTCGAAATAAAAATAGGATTTTTATATGTTGAAAATCGAAATAAAAATAGGATTTTTATATGTTGAACTTCGAAATAAAAATCAGATTTTTAGAATTGAAAGTCGAAATAAAAATAGGATTTTTATATGTTGAACTTCGAATTAAAAATTCGATTTTTATATATTGAATAGCGAACTAAAAATTCGATTTTTATATATTGAATAGCGTAGTGAAAATTCGATTTTTACATATGTAGTGGCTACGGGCAACGAAGATGACGAAGATGCGATAGCAAGGAAGATTTCTATCAATGAAGTGCCGTGGAGCTAGGATAGCTTTATGTGAGAATTTCTCACCTTTCAATTTCTTTTCTAGTTATATATATATATATACTAGGATGCAGACGGTGCTTAGTAGCACCCGACACAATCGTCCACAGACCATGGACTTGTTTGTTTGGTTGCATAGATTAGTTGAATTATTTGTTTGAATTGAATTGTTTGGTGAGATGAAATTGATTTGATTGATGTGTGAATGGCGTGGGCCTTCACTAGACCGGGGATAAGGCTAGGCCTTGTCCCGTTTCTAGTATCGTGTCGTTATGCCGCCGAAATTTTCTAAAATATGTTAGAAAAATAAAAATATCATTTTATAGAATAAATGAATTGAATAGAAATTCATAGATTGAAATAAAATGTTTTATCGTTAAAAATATAATTTTTAACGTGAAGTGAATAAAATAAAACATTCATTTATAAACCGGACGGTTTGTTTATGTACACCTATTTGAATGACATTGATTGGGACGATAAATTTTACACATCGCCCAACAGCACAAATAAAATAGGTGTTTGATTGTTTGAAACCCCACACGGGTGTTGGGATGAAATTTGAAGTTCACTCATCCTGATTGATTAAATATGTCGATCGATTGATTGACAGGCTGTTATAAGCGTTGAATATCTATAATTGATGCTTATACAGTGTAGTGCACTTTGGTTGATGGTTGATTATTTTCAATGCTATTATATACATGTGTTGTATGAAAATCCATATAATTAATTTTATATGGTAATTGATTGGGCCTCATTCCAATTTGAAAAATAAAGAAAATTTGAAAATAGAAATTTATGAAGCCGTGTTGATTAGATTGACGCCATTTTGACGTGAACGGTATTTGTATCGATTTTATTCATTTTAAAAATGAATATTGAAAAGTGATTTCGAAATCGACGATTTCGAAATGAATTGAATTGAAAACGATTTCGAAATGAATTGAATTGAAAACGATTTCGAAATGAATTGAATTGAAAACGATTTCGAAATGAATTGAATTGAAAACGATTTCGAAATGAATTGAATTGAAAACGATTTCGAAATGAATTGAATTGAAAACGATTTCGAAATGAATTGAATTGAAAACGATTTCGAAATGAATTGAATTGAAAACGAATTCAAATTGAATTGAAAGCGAATTGAAATGAATTCAAATTGAATTGAAATTTGAATTGAATAGAAATGAATTTTGAAACGAATTTATAAAGAAGAATTCAATTTTGCTTTGAATTGAAATGGAAGTTGAAATAGGTTTTGAAACGATTTTAAAACTATTTATATAATTCGTTTTGAATAGAAATCGACGAAATATATATTATATATATTATATATATAATATAATGTCCTGAATAGAACGCGCCGCGCCGCGGCAGTTCGTGAATTTCGACCATTTATTTCAAACGGACATTACGGGAGATCCGACCGTCGGATTCTCCTAAAACCGGAACCGTTGGGTTCGTATCGAAAAGAGCTTTCTAATGAATGTTAGAAATTTGAAATCTAACGGTTGGATTTGGAGATACGTCCAAATCAAATTCGAAAAAGGTCGCTGTAAGTGCAGTTCGATGGCCGTTGATGGAAATCGACTGTACGGGCCTTGATAAAATTATTAAAAATAGTAATAATTTGTGTAAAATCATAAGAAATGATTTAGAAAGAATTGGGATGAAAAACTCCATATTTGAAAAGATAAAAATAGATTTTTATCGAAATGAACTAGTTTTGAACTAGAATTATAATTCTATTTATTTTTAAATAAATAAATTGAATTCGAAAAGGGTTTTAAAAGTAACCAAAATTCCAATGATTGCATTGGAGTGGATTTGAATCGAAATTGTCTTCGGAATATTTCGATGTTGGAATTCGTGATTATACAGGTGTTGTTATGGAAATTTGAAAGATATATATGTATATCGTTATTTCCAATACGACATTTGTTAGTCGTAGAATTCGATATTGAATATAAGCCGATATATTTTCTATTCAGAGCCTTGTATTGAATATCGAATGTGATTTGGGTTTGTCGTGAATGGTGTCTTCACTAACACTGTTCTTGAACCCAGTTGAGAAAAGATTAAATCTTTTTATTTAGATTTAATGAAGTTTACCAATTAAATAATATTTAATTGGAATTGAATTGATATTGATTTTTGGGTTTATCGTGAACAGTGTTTTTAAATAGCACTCGTTCTTTAACCCGATAATTAATGAATGAGATTTTGGGTTTATCGTGAACCGTGTTTTAAATGACACTGATTCTTTAACCCAGTCGAAGATTAAAACTAAGTGGAGTTTTAATGAATCTTTAATTAGATTGAAATGATCGAAAATGGAGTATCACCAGTTTTGCTCCAGGCGATAGTTAAATCTTTAATTAGATTTGAACGTGAAATGGTAATTTAATTTACCGATAACACTGTGGTGTTAGATATGAAGTATTACCAGTTTTACTTCATGGGATGAATAGGTTGGGATTGGGAAATTAAAACAAATGATTACTTCGGTAAGGTTCGCTAATCCCGACTAGTTTGAATTGATATTCAAAAGTAGATTAAAGAATAAATTCAAGAATTTATCTTTGATAAAATTAATGGGAATCTTTCCCTATGAATGTGAAAATTTAGAAACTAACTGTCGGTTAGCTAAGCAGAAGGGTTTCCTGGATATTGATCTGATGTTGGTTTCGGCCTTCGGGGTTAATGTTTGGGAAATTATTCTCTTGATTAATTTATGGTTAGTGACTAATGGATTGGAATGAGGCGTATGTTGTGTTTGTGTAACACTTATTTAAAATATACGCGAGTTATTCGGAAAGACCGGGTTTATCCCATTCTGAATAACTGATGCGACGATAAGTCGAAGATGAAGACGATGGTCGAAGACCGGAGGTCTTCACGTCGTTTGGGTAATTACTGATGATCTTGATTGGGCTGTACACCCAAGAAGATGGAAACAGTTAGTGATCGTCCAGACGTACTTGGAGATCGATGGATATGCGGGGTACTAGGTGCCTCCGGTTTCGTTCAGACCCAGAACGGACTTGTTAAATGGACTGTGTGTCTGACATTGGATTTTAGTCCGTGTGATTGATCTCTATTAAATATATATTTGTTTGGCGGCGGAGAATTTATTCTCTTGCTTAACGCCCTTCTCTGAGACGTACGAGCTCAGGGGTTATATATTGATGGATATCAAACGCATGGAGTGAATTGCCTGTGTGGCATGCCTAAGTGGCAATGGATCGAGGCTTCTGTTGAAAAGCAAAGTCTTGTGGTGATGATCAAAGCAAGGCCTTTGTGGCGTAGCTTTGTGTAACGTTTACTTCGCGTGTTTCACACCCGGTATGAACCAAAAACGGGAGAGGACATCAGGGAGGACTTGCGTTTCTTTCTAGCTAGAAGTGGCGTCAGTGGTTTTACACGCCCTGACGAGTTTGACTTATGTGGTTGTTGCTGTTGCGAGGCGCCTCGGATTGATCGGTCGTTCTCGAACCGATGGAGTCATTTGTTGGCTCGTTTACGCCCCATAGGGCGGAGAGACGTATTGTTCAGGCATAATAATCCACATCGGTGGACCGGCCCTGACGATCTAAAGGGTTGATGCGTTCTGATCCTGAGACATGGGCTAGATTGTCTCGAATCGGTTGAGGACTATCTTTTGCCTCGGTTCATAGATGGAAATCCAATTTCCAAATACGTGACATTTGCGGTTTTATTTGTAAACCTATTTATGGCGACATAGTGGCATGGGACGCTCATGCCGCCTATGATTGATACTTATGATTTGAAGTTGTTTTAGACACTATGCACTTATAATAGTATCAAATGATTTGTTTTAAACGTATCAAGCATTCTTTGGCTGTTATAAGGGAAAAACCCTATCCTCGGCTGCGTTGCATTGTGTGATGGGACCTGGGTCTTATAACAGCTTCATTTTTCTTTATTTAGCATTGCGCTGTTTGTCTTATGCACTGGTATTCTTGGGAGGAAACCCGTTCCGCGTTAGCGGCGTGGTCCCTTGATTTACCTAACTTTTAAAATAAAGATCAATAACTGTTTTAGTTCTCACACCAGTCACATGACTGACCTGGAGTTTATTGTTTTTAACCTAAACTCTGGGTGCCCTTATTTTGACACGGGCAGCTAGTAGTTTTGGTTTTGCAGATTTATATTCACAGGATCCTGGTTTACAGCTGGAACGATATCCGGAAAGCTTTGTATCCGTATATCTCATTCTAGTTGTGTATTGTATTATTTTTCCGCTGCTATGTATTTAAATGTTATTTAAATCTCTGATATTTCTGTGTAATATTCTTTTATACTCTGTATATTCTTGTAATCTGATGCATTGTTGTAATATACAGTGAAATGTTCTTTTATATGAGTTCTGTTGTGGCTTGTTCTCGAACTATCCGACACTTTCCCTTACGGGGAAGTTGCGGGTCTTCACAGTTGGTATCAGAGCTTTGGTTTACAAAGCTCAGAGAACAAGGCACATTAGAACCATACGAAAGAATTCATCAGATATTGGATTAGCAATATCCAATGGAATGACTCGTTAGAGATAGGATCAGTAGTATCCTAGAACGGGTGTGAAGAGTATATTTTTAAAATGAAAACAAATTTTGTTTTGAAAATTTAAATCAACTATTCGTATTTGATTATCTATTAATATTGAGTTGGACAATCCAGTATATATAGATTTTGCGTATACGTCTGATCCGCGTGTATTCGAAGTTTTAATATATTGGATAGATATAGCATCACACTCTAGTCGCCCGAAGATGGTACTGATGATTGTCATGACATCATCAGTATTTATGTTCGTGTTTCGAAGGTGTGATTTTCTATATGTTTCCTATTGACTGGTGTGAGAACCAAAATTAGATAGGGCCTATTGTTGTGATTTGACATCAAAAATGTGATTTTTGTATATATATCAAAATTATGAATTTGAAACGTTAATCCACTAATTGATTGATGTTTGTGTTGTTTGTTTAATTGTTTGCTAATTTTGAACCATTTAGCCTAATTGTACCAAATATTGAATTGTATTGAAAATTGGTCGCATTTGCTTGCATATACATATACTTACATTGAACAGGTCATAGCAAGGAGGCTAGAGCAGAGAATAAAATTTGTTTGCCCGACAAATAGGTACATGTTTACTACATAATTTACTGTTTTGTTTGGGTGATGATGATTTTATGAGCCTATTGGCTAGCTGCTTGGCTTTTTCTTTTTCTTTTTGAGATCTGAAGGACCGAGGAAGCTATTTGAAATTCCCCGATGCTCCCGGTGCAGGGGAGGTTATGGCGAAATTTTTCGAAAATTTAGGGTGTTAGCCAAATTTTTGAAGAATTTGAAAATTCTCAGAAACTGAAAGGTTGGAGAATGGAAGCCGGATCGAACGTAGAGTTCAATAATCAAACCACTTTCGACTTTGTTCCTTTTCGGGGACGAAAAGTTTTAAGTGGGGGAGATTGTAACAACCCGTAAAATGCGAGCCAGTTTGAAATTTTTATTTTGGCCATTTTAGCGAATTTTGATTATTTAAAATGAATTATTTTAAATAATATCGACGAGAAAATTTATTTTGAATAGAATTCGACGTATATATTATATACGTCGTCGTTAGAATATATAATAATTATATATAATTATAAAAGGAAAGGAAAATGGCGCGGTAGTTCGAAAATTCGATTTCTAATTTCAAATGAATATACAGAATTCAATATAAGTCAGAATTGAACGAAACAAGAAATATTTGAATCTGTATAACTATGTCTTTGTAACGAAGTTAACAAACTGAGATTTCATCTTAGAAATGATAAGATATGTCCAGTTTAAAATTAGAAATAGTCGCTGTGGAATTTATATATATTTTTATATATATATAAGGCCCTTAAAAATAGCAATTTTGCAAACGACATCGGATTTCGACAAAACCAGTTTTGTTGGGTCCGGGATGTCAAGTTATTGCTAGGTTTCAAATTTCATAATTTTTCGAATCAATATGTGAGCGTGGCAAAGGAAAACGCGTTTGACCAGTTTCAGTTGATTTTAATCGACTGGAAATTGGCCATTTTTCCAACGGTCTCAGAATTCGACGAAACTAGTTTTGATAGGACCGTATCGTCAATACGAAGCTAGAAAATATTTTTCTGGAATTTTTCTAGTTAGTATGTGACCCCGGTAATTTGAAATGTACGTTTAAAATTCAATATAGTGATTTAAATGAAAATTCAAAAGGAAACTGATTCAAACTATCAATTCAGCTTGCGGTACATATCCCATTGTGTTCGGAATGGGGGTGAAACGCTAGGGACGACAGGCGGTGGGCCTCGTTTAGAGGTCGTATGCGAAAGTCAACTTTTTAATAATTAAATAAAAAAAAATATAATATCTCTTCCTCCTTTATGTTTCTGCCCCCCCCCCCCCGTTTCTATTTCGATTCAGTTTATAAAAAAAAAATGGCGCCCCTCTACCCATCGCCTCCACCTCCGTTGACCGTCGCCCAACCGGAGCGCCGCCCCACCTCCCCGAGCTCCGCCTCTCTCTCCCCTTCCTCTCCCATCGAAACCGCCCCGAACCCCCAACGCCCCATTCCCCGAATCGATCTCGAGCCCCCCTAAAACCCACCGCGCCACCTTTTGCTCCGACAGCCCCCCCCCCCCCAGATCGACGTAAGAGCGCCTCCGAGCCCCTCCACTGTTAGCAGTTCCCCTCCCTCCCGCTGGTGAGTTTTTAAATTTTTTGTTTAATTAATTCTGTAGTTAATATAAACTGATTTTTATTAGGGTTTTAAAACTGATTTTTATTAGGGTTTTAAAACTGATATTTTTAAAAAGTAATAAAGCTAAAAATGTTTAAAGGTTAAAACTGATATTTTTAAAAAGTAATAAAACTGAAAAGGTTTAAAAGTTAAAAACTGATTTTGTTTTAGAAGTAAAAATCAGATTTTTAGAATTGAAAGTCGAAATAAAAATAGGATTTTTATATGTTGAAAGTCGAAATAAAAATAGGATTTTTATATGTTGAAAATCGAAATAAAAATAGGATTTTTATATGTTGAAAGTCGAAATAAAAATAGGATTTTTATACGTTGAAAATCGAAATAAAAATAGGATTTTTATATGTTGAACTTCGAAATAAAAATCAGATTTTTAGAATTGAAAGTCGAAATAAAAATAGGATTTTTATATGTTGAACTTCGAATTAAAAATTCGATTTTTATATATTGAATAGCGAACTAAAAATTCGATTTTTATATATTGAATAGCGAACTAAAAATTCGATTTTTATATATTGAATAGCGTAGTGAAAATTCGATTTTTACATATGTAGTGGCTACGGGCAACGAAGATGACGAAGATGCGATAGCAAGGAAGATTTCTATCAATGAAGTGCCGTGGAGCTAGGATAGCTTTATGTGAGAATTTCTCACCTTTCAATTTCTTTTCTAGTTATATATATATATATACTAGGATGCAGACGGTGCTTAGTAGCACCCGACACAATCGTCCACAGACCATGGACTTGTTTGTTTGGTTGCATAGATTAGTTGAATTATTTGTTTGAATTGAATTGTTTGGTGAGATGAAATTGATTTGATTGATGTGTGAATGGCGTGGGCCTTCACTAGACCGGGGATAAGGCTAGGCCTTGTCCCGTTTCTAGTATCGTGTCGTTATGCCGCCGAAATTTTCTAAAATATGTTAGAAAAATAAAAATATCATTTTATAGAATAAATGAATTGAATAGAAATTCATAGATTGAAATAAAATGTTTTATCGTTAAAAATATAATTTTTAACGTGAAGTGAATAAAATAAAACATTCATTTATAAACCGGACGGTTTGTTTATGTACACCTATTTGAATGACATTGATTGGGACGATAAATTTTACACATCGCCCAACAGCACAAATAAAATAGGTGTTTGATTGTTTGAAACCCCACACGGGTGTTGGGATGAAATTTGAAGTTCACTCATCCTGATTGATTAAATATGTCGATCGATTGATTGACAGGCTGTTATAAGCGTTGAATATCTATAATTGATGCTTATACAGTGTAGTGCACTTTGGTTGATGGTTGATTATTTTCAATGCTATTATATACATGTGTTGTATGAAAATCCATATAATTAATTTTATATGGTAATTGATTGGGCCTCATTCCAATTTGAAAAATAAAGAAAATTTGAAAATAGAAATTTATGAAGCCGTGTTGATTAGATTGACGCCATTTTGACGTGAACGGTATTTGTATCGATTTTATTCATTTTAAAAATGAATATTGAAAAGTGATTTCGAAATCGACGATTTCGAAATGAATTGAATTGAAAACGATTTCGAAATGAATTGAATTGAAAACAATTTCGAAATGAATTGAATTGAAAACGATTTCGAAATGAATTGAATTGAAAACGATTTCGAAATGAATTGAATTGAAAACGATTTCGAAATGAATTGAATTGAAAACGATTTCGAAATGAATTGAATTGAAAACAATTTCGAAATGAATTGAATTGAAAACGATTTCGAAATGAATTGAATTGAAAACGAATTCAAATTGAATTGAAAGCGAATTGAAATGAATTCAAATTGAATTGAAATTTGAATTGAATAGAAATGAATTTTGAAACGAATTTATAAAGAAGAATTCAATTTTGCTTTGAATTGAAATGGAAGTTGAAATAGGTTTTGAAACGATTTTAAAACTATTTATATAATTCGTTTTGAATAGAAATCGATGAAATATATATTATATATATTATATATATAATATAATGGCCTGAATAGAACGCGCCGCGCCGCGGCAGTTCGTGAATTTCGACCATTTATTTCAAACGGACATTACGGGAGATCCGACCGTCGGATTCTCCTAAAACCGGAACCGTTGGGTTCGTATCGAAAAGAGCTTTCTAATGAATGTTAGAAATTTGAAATCTAACGGTTGGATTTGGAGATACGTCCAAATCAAATTCGAAAAAGGTCGCTGTAAGTGCAGTTCGATGGCCGTTGATGGAAATCGACTGTACGGGCCTTGATAAAATTATTAAAAATAGTAATAATTTGTGTAAAATCATAAGAAATGATTTAGAAAGAATTGGGATGAAAAACTCCATATTTGAAAAGATAAAAATAGATTTTTATCGAAATGAACTAGTTTTGAACTAGAATTATAATTCTATTTATTTTTAAATAAATAAATTGAATTCGAAAAGGGTTTTAAAAGTAACCAAAATTCCAATGATTGCATTGGAGTGGATTTGAATCGAAATTGTCTTCGGAATATTTCGATGTTGGAATTCGTGATTATACAGGTGTTGTTATGGAAATTTGAAAGATATATATGTATATCGTTATTTCCAATACGACATTTGTTAGTCGTAGAATTCGATATTGAATATAAGCCGATATATTTTCTATTCAGAGCCTTGTATTGAATATCGAATGTGATTTGGGTTTGTCGTGAATGGTGTCTTCACTAACACTGTTCTTGAACCCAGTTGAGAAAAGATTAAATCTTTTTATTTAGATTTAATGAAGTTTACCAATTAAATAATATTTAATTGGAATTGAATTGATATTGATTTTTGGGTTTATCATGAACAGTGTTTTTAAATAGCACTCGTTCTTTAACCCGATAATTAATGAATGAGATTTTGGGTTTATCGTGAACCGTGTTTTAAATGACACTGATTCTTTAACCCAGTCGAAGATTAAAACTAAGTGGAGTTTTAATGAATCTTTAATTAGATTGAAATGATCGAAAATGGAGTATCACCAGTTTTGCTCCAGGCGATAGTTAAATCTTTAATTAGATTTGAACGTGAAATGGTAATTGAATTTACCGATTACACTGTGGTGTTAGATATGAAGTATTACCAGTTTTACTTCATGGGATGAATAGATTGGGATTGGGAAACTAAAACAAATGATTACTTCGGTAAGGTTCGCTAATCCCGACTAGTTTGAATTGATATTCAAAAGTAGATTAAAGAATAAATTCAAGAATTTATCTTTGATAAAATTAATGGGAATCTTTCCCTATGAATGTGAAAATTTAGAAACTAACTGTCGGTTAGCTAAGCAGAAGGGTTTCCTGGATATTGATCTGATGTTGGTTTCGGCCTTCGGGGTTAATGTTTGGGAAATTATTCTCTTGATTAATTTATGGTTAGTGACTAATGGATTGGAATGAGGCGTATGTTGTGTTTGTGTAACACTTATTTAAAATATACGCGAGTTATTCGGAAAGACCGGGTTTATCCCATTCTGAATAACTGATGCGACGATAAGTCGAAGATGAAGACGATGGTCGAAGACCGGAGGTCTTCACGTCGTTTGGGTAATTACTGATGATCTTGATTGGGCTGTACACCCAAGAAGATGGAAACAGTTAGTGATCGTCCAGACGTACTTGGAGATCGATGGATATGCGGGGTACTAGGTGCCTCCGGTTTCGTTCAGACCCAGAACGGACTTGTTAAATGGACTGTGTGTCTGACATTGGATTTTAGTCTGTGTGATTGATCTCTATTAAATATATATCTGTTTGGCGGTGAAGAATTTATTCTCTTGCTTAACGCCCTTCTCTGAGACGTACGAGCTCAAGGGTTATATATTGATGGATATCAAACGCATGGAGTGAATTGCCTGTGTGGCATGCCTAAGTGGCAATGGATCGAGGCTTCTGTTGAAAAGCAAAGTCTTGTGGTGATGATCAAAGCAAGGCCTTTGTGGCGTAGCTTTGTGTAACGTTTACTTCGCGTGTTTCACACCCGGTATGAACCAAAAACGGGAGAGGACATCAGGGAGGACTTGCGTTTCTTTCTAGCTAGAAGTGGCGTCAGTGGTTTTACACGCCCTGACGAGTTTGACTTATGTGGTTGTTGCGAGGCGCCTCGGATTGATCGGTCGTTCTCGAACCGATGGAGTCATTTGTTGGCTCGTTTACGCCCCATAGGGCGGAGAGACGTATTGTTCAGGCATAATAATCCACATCGGTGGACCGGCCCTGACGATCTAAAGGGTTGATGCGTTCTGATCCTGAGACATGGGCTAGATTGTCTCGAATCGGTTGAGGACTATCTTTTGCCTCGGTTCATAGATGGAAATCCAATTTCCAAATACGTGACATTTGCGGTTTTATTTGTAAACCTATTTATGGCGACATAGTGGCATGGGACGCTCATGCCGCCTATGATTGATACTTATGATTTGAAGTTGTTTTAGACACTATGCACTTATACTAGTATCAAATGATTTGTTTTAAACGTATCAAGCATTCTTTGGCTGTTATAAGGGAAAAACCCTATCCTCGGCTGCGTTGCATTGTGTGATGGGACCTGGGTCTTATAACAGCTTCATTTTTCTTTATTTAGCATTGCGCTGTTTGTCTTATGCACTGGTATTCTTGGGAGGAAACCCGTTCCGCGTTAGCGGCGTGGTCCCTTGATTTACCTAACTTTTAAAATAAAGATCAATAACTGTTTTAGTTCTCACACCAGTCACATGACTGACCTGGAGTTTATTGTTTTTAACCTAAACTCTGGGTGCCCTTATTTTGACACGGGCAGCTAGTAGTTTTGGTTTTGCAGATTTATATTCACAGGATCCTGGTTTACAGCTGGAACGATATCCGGAAAGCTTTGTATCCGTATATCTCATTCTAGTTGTGTATTGTATTATTTTTCCGCTGCTATGTATTTAAATGTTATTTAAATCTCTGATATTTCTGTGTAATATTCTTTTATACTCTGTATATTCTTGTAATCTGATGCATTGTTGTAATATACAGTGAAATGTTCTTTTATATGAGTTCTGTTGTGGCTTGTTCTCGAACTATCCGACACTTTCCCTTACGGGGAAGTTGCGGGTCTTCACATATATAGTGCCTCCGGTTTCGTTCAGACCCAGAACGGACTCGTAGATGGACTGTGTGTCTGACATTGGATTTTATTCTGTGTTGATTGATCTCTATTAAATATACATCTGTTTGGCGGCGGAGAATTTATTCTTTTGCTTAACGCCCTTGTCTGAAACGCACGAGCTCAGAGGTTGTATATCGATGGACATCAGTCGCATGGCATGAATTGCTAGTGTGGCATGCCTAAGTGGCAAATGATCAGGGCTTCTATTGAAAAGCAAAGTCTTGTGGTGATGATCAAAGCACCGCCTGTGTGGCGTAGCTTTGTGTATAACGTGAAATCGCGAGCCTCACACCCGGTATGAACCAGAAACGGGAGGAAGGACCTCAGGGAGGACGTGCGTTTCTTTCTAGCTAGAAGTGGCGTCAGTGGTTTTACAAGCCCTGATGAGTTTGACTTATGTGGTTGTTGCTGTTGCAAGGCGCCTCGGTTATATCGGACGATCCGGGTCCGATGGAGTCATTCGTTGGCTCATTTACGCCCCATAGGGCGGGGAAACGCATTGTTCTGGCATAATAATCCACCTCGGTGGACCGGCCCTGTCGCTCCAAGGCTTTCCTGCGCGCTTGCCTATGGCTCAGGCTAGAGAGTCGCGAATACGGTAAGGACTATCTTTTGCCTTGGTTCATGACGGAAATCCAATTTCCAAATACGTGACTGTGCGGTTTTGATTGTATACCTATATATGGCGACATAGTGGTATGGGGCACTAATGTCGTCTATGATTGATAGTTATGATTCGAAATTGTTTTTGAAACATATAAACACTAGTAATAATATCAAATGCTTTTGTTTTATTCGTATCAAGCATATTTTGGCCATTTTAAGGTAAAATTCTATCCTCCGGTTTGCGTTGCATTGTGTGATGGGAACTGAGTCTTATAATGGCTTCATTTTGATAAAAAGCATTGCATTGTTTAAAAGAAAGAATTGTTTAAAGCACTGGCAATCCAATGGAGTAAACCCGTTCCACGAAAGTGGCGTGGTCCTGTGATTGGCCATATTATGAATGTGTTGAGTAGATTTCTCATACCAGTCCCATGACTGACTCGTAGTTTGTTTCACTTTCAAACTCGGGTGCCCCTTTTTCTACACGGGCAGCCTTGTATTCAGGTTTAGCAGGCTTTATCCGGATAGCTGAAGCTGAAGATGGATTCTATCATTTATCTCTTTTTATGCTGTTCAGCTCCTATTTTACATATTTTGTTTGTTTTCCGCTGTAGACATTTATGTATAGCTAAACTATATTTGTACTAAGTATGATCCTGTATACTGTGTAACTCTGATGATTATGTTTATCCAGTATATTCTATTGTACATTATCTGGTGTATTTATTTAATTCTGTTCTGCTATTATCTGTTTCTGTGTTATATTCCAAAGATTACCCTTGTCTCCGTCTGTACGGGAAATGGGGTCGTCACAACGTGGTATCAGAGCTTTGGTTAATCTTAGTTCTGGAATATAACATATTAACGAACTCGTCATAAATAGAACCAGTAGTGTTCTAGGACGGGTAACTCTATACAGATAGGATCAATAATATCCTAGTAGGAGTAAAGCAGAATGAAATTTCACCTCGATAGACACATTTACATTGAAGTATATGTTTCTATGTTTTAAAATATCTTGTCTGTGACCTGACACTTGATCTGGTGTTTGCAGAAGTACTAGAAAAATGAGTGTCAGAAACAGAAGAAATGCAGAATCAGATCCAAAGGCTCTATTTAAGAGATATCGAAATCTGGGTGGAGCACAATTCTCGGACAATGAATCTATTATTCAAACTCAAGCTTGGGTGAGCTCTGCAGAAAGAATATTTGAGCGTTTCCAGCTGAGAGACAACCAAAAAAGATTAGTAGCATCTTGGGCGCTCAATGGAGAAGCTTTAATCTGGTGGGAAACAATCATCAAAGATAATCCAGAAGGTGATATCACCTGGGATAGATTCAAAGAGATTTTCCTAGGAAGATTTACTCCTCCTGAAGTGACTGAGCGATTATGTGATGAATTTTCTTATCTGATACAAGGTGATATGACCATCCCAGAATATCATAAGAAATTCAACGAACTTTCCCACTTTGCTCCTCATCTGATACAAGATCCAAAGAGGAAAAATCTGAGATTTATTCATGGCCTGCAAAGGAGATATCAGAATAGTGCAATGAGGAGTGTGAAGCTTCCTTTTTCAGAAATGATATACATGGCTTATCAGTATGAAGATCTCCATAATAAAGGTATGTTGCGCGACGAAGAAGAAGTCAGATCTAGTAACAAAGAAGAGTCGGAAACTGATGTTCCTGAAGCCAGTACGAGGTCTGAGGTCAGTGAGAAGCCCAGTGCAAAGAGAAGAAGGGCTAAATCTAAGAAGGAACCGGCAACAACTGCCACATGCTCTAACTGCAATAGGCAAGGGCATCTCTCGGTAAGTTGCCGATCTCTAAAGAAACAAAAAAGGGATGAATCTAAATCCAAGAATAAGTTTCAAGTGACCTGAGAGTGTAATCTTTGTCATAAGATTGGTCATATAAAGAGAGACTGCTGGATGTTGAAAAAGACCAAAATGGTTCAAGTAAATGAAGTAGCAGAAACCTTAGTACCCTCAGATAGTCAGAGAAGGTCTGATGTTTCAGAAGGCACACTTAGTATCAAAAATATTCCAGTTAAAGTGTTGTTTGACACCGGCGTGTCACGAAGCTTTATTGTAAAGAATGCAGCTAAGAAGTCAAATTTGAAATTGAGGAAGCTCAAAGAACCAATGACTGTCCAAAATCTGGTTGGGGTTCCATCGATCTCAGTTGGGTTTGTGCAGTACCTGTCTCTTTTTCCTGGTATAAATTCCCTACTATCTCCATCGTCGTGAATTTTAAGGAGTTTGATCTTATATTGGGGTTGGATTGGCTAACCAAATATGAAGCAGAGGTCAGGTGTGCCGAGAGAGTGGTTAAAGCAAAAGCCCAATCAGGGAATTATATAACCATACCATGTGAAGGCCCAAATTCAAATAGAAAAGATTTCTGGTCAGCTCTTGATATTTCTCCTGCTCAAATAGAAAATATCCCTGAAGTTACAGAGAATATTCCCGACCTCATAAAAGATATTCCTGTCATCCAGAACTATGTGGATGTGTTCGAAGAAGTTGTTCGCTTACCTCCGCAGAGGTAAATGGATTTCAAGATTGCTTTGATTCCGAATGCAAGGCTGGTAGTTCACGCTATTTGAAGAATGTCCTTGAAAGAGAAAGAGGAATTAGACAATCAAACACAACAGCTAGTATGGAAGGGTTTGATCAGGCCTAGTTTCTCTGATTGGGGTGCAGCAGTGGTGTTTGTCCCAAAATCTGACGGTACTCTACACTATGTGTGGATTATCGTGATTTGAACAAGTAGACCATAAAGAACAAATATCCATTGCCGCGGATTGATGATTTGTTGGATCGATTAAATGGCGCACAAGTATTTTCACGAGTGGACCTAGCTACAGGTTTCCATCAACTTCGAATTGCCGAAGAGTGTGTTCCAATGACAGCATTCAGAGGTCCCGACTTATTCTACGAGTGGTTAGTAATGCCGTTCGGCTTATGTAACACTCCAGCTTACTTCGTCGATCTCATGAATAGAGTGTTCAGAGGGGTTTTGAATAAATTTGTTCTGGTTTTTATTGACGATATTCTAATCTTAAGTCAAAGGACGAACATGAAAAGCATTTGGAACAGGTTCTGGAAATTCTCAGAAAGAATGTGTTGAAAGCAAAGTTTTCCAAATGTATATTCTGGCAAGATGAAGTGAAATTTCTAGGCCATGTCATATCGAAAGAAGGAATTGCTGTGGATCCAAGTAAAATCACGGCTATTCAAAACTGGAAAAAGCCTAGTACTCCTACAGAAGTCCGCAGTTTTCTCGGATTGGCTAGCTATTACCGGAAGTTCGTTAAAAACTTTTCGAAGATATCTGGTCACTTAACGAAGCTTACAAAGAAGCACTCTAAGTTCAAATGGACTCCAGAAAGTGAAGAGGCTTTTGAAGAGCTAAAATTAAGATTAACGACAGCTCCAGTGTTAACCATCATTGATGGCAATTAGGATTTGAAAGTTTGGACTGATGCTTCTAGAGAAGGCCTTGGCGCAGTGTTAATGCAAAGGGGTCAAGTGATTGCTTATGCTAGCCGTCAGCTGAAGTCGCACGATAAAAATTACGTCACTCATGATCTCGAGTTATTGGCGATAGTATTCGCTTTGAAAATCTGGAGATACTATCTTCTAGGTGAGAGATTTGAACTGTTTACATATCACCTGTCGTTAAAGTATCTGTTCATCCAGAAAGACCTGAATCTGAGGCAGCAACGTTGGCTAGAGTTCCTTGCAGCATATGATTTTGAGATTATATACACTCCAGGGAAAGCCAATGTCGCGGCCGATGCGTTAAGCCGAAAGAATGAAATGATCGCCAACTTTATTATTACGACTTCCTTGATTGACAAAATATCTATTCTTCAGAAGGATGATAACTTTATTAAGGATATGATCAAAAGGATTCAGAAAGGAGAACCCTCGTGTTTTCAAATAGATGATGACGGGATCCTGAGATTGAAAGGAAGGATTTGTGTTCCTGGCATCCCCGAGTTAAAAAGGGAAGTGTTAGACGAGTGTCACAAGTCCAAGCTAAGTATCCATCCTGGTGTGGCCAAAATGTACAACGATCTCAAGCGAACATTCTGGTGGAAGGCTATGAAAAGGGACGTTTCAATATATGTTAGTCGATGCCCTACTTGCCAGCTAGTCAAGAGCGACCAACAGAAACTAGCTGGATTGTTACAACCGCTAGAAGTTCCTGGTTGGAAGTGGGAACATATTTCCATGGATTTCATTGATGGTTTGCCCAGAACCCTAAAGGGAAATGACAGTATTTGGGTGATCGTAGATCGCTTCACGAAGACCGCCCATTTCATACCTGTCAGATCAAACAGAACTGCTCAGAATCTGGCGTAGATATACTTCAAGGAAATAGTTAGACTACATGGAGTGCCACTCAGTATAGTCAGTGATAGAGATACAATATTTACTAGTAAATTCTGGGAGGCATTTCAAGTAGAGCTGGGAACAAAGCTGAATCTAAGCACCGCTTATCATCCTCAGACAGACGGTCAGACTGAGAGGGTGAATCGTATACTAGAAGATCTATTGCGGGCTTGTGTTCTAGATTTTGGTGGATCATGGGAAGACCATCTGCATTTGGCTGAATTCTCATATAACAACAGCTACCAGGCGAGTCTGACAATGTCACCATTCGAAGCATTATATGGTAGACCGTGCCGATCTCCTGCTTGTTGGGTCGAACCAGGTAATAGACTTATGTTGGGGCCAGATATGATCCGAGAAGCTGCCGACAAAGTCGATTCTATTAAGAGTGATTACTCGCCGCTCAAAGCCGACAAAAGAGCTATGCCGATAGGAGAAGAAGAGACACATCCTTTGTTGTTGGTGACTACGCATATTTGAAAGTATCGCCGATGAGAGGTGTTATCCGGTTCGGTAAGACTGGAAAGTTGGCGCCCAAATTCATTGGTCCATTTCCTATTATGGAACGGATCGGAACTCTCGCTTACAGGGTTAAATTTCCAGATTGGTTGCCTGGATTTCATGATGTGTTTCACATATCTCAACTTCGAAAGAACGTTCATGATCCAGACTTGATCGTGGAAGAAGCAGCTCAACAGGATATTGAAATTACTCCAGAATTAGCTATGAGAAGAGAGCCGCTAAAGATTATCGGCAAAGAAACCAAAGAGCTGAGGAACAAGAAGGTTCACTTAGTCAAAGTGCAATGGAGTGGAGATCCGCGAGATTGTACTTGGGAAACTAAGGACAACATTCAGAAAGCCTATCCTAGATGTCGAGTGGATATCTCTGATTGACTCCAGTGCAAGGTACATTTACCATACTTTGCATTACCAATTAGTGCTCTATTCTGTTGTTATTTTCTTTCCATGGATGTGCACATTTAATTCTATAGTCTGAATGATTTTAAAAGAATATAGAAATTGATTTGTATGATTTTGAAAAGTTAAAAACAAGTTGATTGTTGCTTGTGTTGTGTGATAGTAAATTTGATTAATAGAATTATTGAAACAATAGTTAATTTAATCAACAATAGAATAATGGTAGGATTTATTCATCTAAATCACACATCGAACTGATTAGAAAATAAATAGAAATATATACATGTGTATTATATATGTTTGAACAGGTAATTGGATTAGCTGTTGAGTAAAGATTTTATTTGCGTGCCCGACAAATAGGTAAACCTTAATGAGTTGGATGCGAAATATTATTATGTCAACTCCTGTGAATGCCATTGGATGCGGAGTGCTGGATATTCTGTGTGAAATAATAAATGTCGCCATAGGATAGTAACAATTAATTTTGAACTACATTACATGGCATACTTCTGGAAGATAGGCATACTTCATCATATACCACATAAGCATTACGAGCTTGTGTGACGAGGTGGAAGATTTACCATACGAGCGAGAGGCTTATATGGCGATGACTATATTTTACAGGTTGAACTGATGACTGATATGGACTATTTAAATTGTAACGATAAAATTGCCAGATTAATAAAAACCCCACACGGGTCTTGAGTTGACAATAATCACGTCTTCCTAGTTATTAGATACGGCACATGGACTATTTATTTCCCACACGGGACGAGGTAACGAGGATTTATCCTCTAGAGCAATTAAAATACACACTCCCTCAGGCTTTGACAGGGTGACGAGAATTTATTCTTTGGAGTTATTATCAATACACGCTCCCCTGTAAACACCAGAATATATCACTATAAATATGTGTATGCTTATTAGGATTTATTGGGTACCTAATACGACCCAATAAATTTCCAAACCTCTCCCCGTACAAAGGAGGTTATGACGAAATTTTTCGAAAATTCCGGGTATTAGCCAAATTTTTGAAGAATTTGAAAATTCTCAGAAACTGAAAAGTTGGAGAATGGAAGCCAGATTGAACGTAGAGTTGAGTAATCAAACCACTTTCGACTTTGTTCCCTTTCGGGACGAAAAGTTTTAAGTGGGGGAGATTGTAACAACCCAGAAAATCTAAACCAATTTAAAATTTTTAAATTGGCTAAAATAATGGATTTTAAATATTTAAAATAAATATTTTAAATAATAGCAATGAAAACTGAGTTTGAATCGACAATTGAAAACGAATATAATTAATTCAAATTATAAACAAGGCCTGAAATGGCGCGGTAGTTTCAAAATTTGAATTCAAACTTTGTCGGACTGTACCGGGTGCAAAACAAAACGGATTTGAGTGAAACCAAAAATATTTAAATCTGTTAGTGAATACCTTTCTAATGAATCTGAAAAATCAAATTTTCATAGCGGAAAGAAAAATTTATGGCCAAATGAATTTTCAGAAAGGTCGCGATGGAATTTATATAGCCCGTGAAATTGGCCATTTTGCAAACAACTTCGGAATTCGACGAAACCACTTTTGTTGGATCCGGGATGTGAAGTTATTGCTAGGTTTCAAATTTCATAATTTTTGAAGCTAGTATGTGAGTATGGCAAAGGAAAACGTGTTTTGGTCAATTACAGTTAAATTGGATCGACCAGAAATGGGCCTTTTTGCAAACGGTCTAAGAATTCGACGAAACTAGTTTTGTTGGGACCGTATCGGCAAAACATAGCCAGATTTATTTTTCTGGAATTTTAATGTATGTTCAAATCAAATATTGAATATTCTATATTTTAATTTGAAGGAAAACTGACTGAAACAGTCGAATGGGCCTACGAAACATATCCCATTGTGTTCGGAATGGGGGTGAAACGCTAGGGACGACAGTCATTGGGTTCTGATTGGAGGTCGTGTTAGAAAACTCACTTTTAAAAGCCCCGGCCAATCAAATTATTACTTTCATAATTAAATAAATAAAAAATCAGAACCCCCCCCCCCCCCCCCGTTAAACACGATCGACGGCGGAAGAGTGCTCCGTTCTTCCAGGCCAAAATCCGGCCGATCCCTTCATCGGTGACCCCTACCCCATTTCAACTTTTCGAAGCTCTCTCCCCCCTCTTCAAATCAACACTGACTTCACCCCCTATCGTCGCACCATCGGAGAGAACGACCTCTCCAAAGTCTGAACCTTTAGCGCGCTGCCACCCCTCCAGATCGCCGATGAGTTCAACGGCGTGGGGACCCCCTGGCGCGGATTTCGGAGCAGATTCATGTAGCGCCGACCGATCTTGACCTTGAGCGATGGTTGGGCCAGAAAATCTGGACCTAGTTTTGAAGGGTTTAGTTGAGTGTACGTCGTATATATTTTTAACTATCTATAACACTTTAAAGCGCTACGGTTTTTGATTCCACTGTAAAAATCATATCTTTTTCGTTTCTTGACGAAATTCAGTGAAACAAGAGACATTGGACTCTTGTGGATGTCTTCTACATTTTAGAAGAGACCGCATATTTTTTTGAGCCTTCTGCTATTTTTGGTGGAGTGGAACCCAATGTGAGATTTCTAATTTATAAACGATATGGAAAACAACGATGTATAAATTATATAGTCGATGTATGAGTTATATAAGCGTTGTACACCTCTTGTATAAGTTGTACGTTCGATGTATAAGTTATATATGCGTTGTAAAAATTATATATGTGTTAAAATAGAAGTGAATTGCTATATAAAATATATATATATATACGCCCCTCGTCCACAAACCATGGACGATATTTATTGGTTGTGATTGGTGTGAAAATTGATCGATCGTGAATGGTTGATTGGGATTGTTTGTGGTTGATACTGATTGATTGTGGTTGAAAAATACCCATTTGTGGTTGAGAAATATTTAGTTGAAACCACATAGGATTAGTTTTTGGAAATGAAAAATATATACATGCCGCCTGCGTGCGAACTAGATGCATGATTCCCCATTGTCAAAAACCGCGAGGTTTTAAGGTAGAGCGAGGAGCCGTACTAGGGACGGTCCCGGTTTTAACTACCCTGCCGTTATGCTGCCAAAATTTTGAATGATTTTCATGTGTTTGAATTATTTTCATTTGTTGAAACTATATTTATTCGTTGAATAGAAAACCTCCATGTGTGGAAACGATATTTATTTGTTGAGTTGAAATTCATCTGTTGAATGGTATTCATATTTTGAAATAAATTGTTTTATAATAAAAAAATCACATTTTTATCATCTATATGAACTATATAAAATAATAGTGTTTTGAAACAAATTGTTTTATGATAAAAAACACATTTTTATCATCTATACGAACTATATAAAATAATCATATTTTGAAATAAATTGTTTTATAATAAAAATCCTATTTTTATTACCTATATGAACTATATAAAATAATAGTGTTTTGAAACAAATTGTTTTACAATAAAAATCACATTTTTATTATATACATGAGTTGTCAAATATAGTGAAGTGTTGAAATAGAAGACAGTTTGATAAAAATATCATTTTTATCAAAAGTGTGAAATTCATATGGTTTTGAAATCGAAGAATCAATATATATATATTTAAATAGAATTGAAATATATCGAATAACGACACTGCAGTTCGTATTTTGAAACCGTGATTTCAAACGATTAGTACGGGAGATCCGACCATCGGATTTTCCTGAAATCGCAACCGTTGGGTTTGCGTTGGAAAAATCTTTCCAACGGCACCAACTTTGTAAAAATCCAACGGTTGGATTGTCTGGAATGTTTAATTCAAATCAAAAGAAAAACAGCGCCAGAATCGATTATATATATATAATTATAATTAATCGAATAACGACGCTGCAGTTCGTATTTTGAAATCGAAACTTCAAACGATTGTACCGGGAGATCCGACCGTCGGATTTTCCCGAAACTGGAACCGTTGGATTCGTTTTGAAAATATCTTTCTAACGATGTAAATTTTGTGAAGATCCAACGGTTAGATTTTCAGATATGTGTAAATCAAATCTGAAGAAAAACAGCGCCACGGCCGCGTTATGGCCCGAAGCGTCGTTTTGAATAAATGGGCTATTTTAAAATAAATAAAAATAGCGATAAATCGTTATAAAATATCATAAATGAAATGGAATGGAAATAAACTGAATTTGCTCGATTTATGTGGTATTTGATGATTGAATGTGGTTGGTGTGAAAATTACATTAAAGAACAAAATTGGTGTTGTCGAATGATTTAACCATTGAAATAAATTGATTTGAAATCCTAAATATACGTGAATTATTTGAAAAGGCCGAGTTAATTCTCATTTCAAATAATTGACCGATGATTGAAAGTCGAAGATGAAGACGGTGGTCGAAGACCGGAGATCTTCACCTCGTTTGGGTGGTAACCGAGGTCCTGATTGGGAGGCATCCCGAAATATGGATAATGAGTGGTGATCGTCCAGACGTACGTGGTGATCGATGGGTTTGCGAGGTATATAGTGCCTCCGGTTTCGTTCAGACCTAGAACGGACTCGTAGATGGACTATGTGTCTGACATTGGATTTTATTCTGTGTTGATTGATCTCTATTAAATATACATCTGTTTGGCGGCGGAGAATTTATTCTTTTGCTTAACGCCCTTGTCTGAAACGCACGAGCTCAGAGGTTGTATATCGATGGACATCAGTCGCATGGCATGAATTGCTAGTGTGGCATGCCTAAGTGGCAAATGATCAGGGCTTCTATTGAAAAGCAAAGTCTTGTGGTGATGATCAAAGCACCGTCTGTGTGGCGTAGCTTTGTGTATAACGTGAAATCGCGAGCCATACACCCGGTATGAACCAGAAACGGGAGGAAGTGTAATGAAAAGGGATTTCGCTCGATCCGAATCAGTCGCTAAACCGACCCAGACCGTTCGAAACGCCTGATTGTTTTGAGAACACGACAAAATAGAACGCAGACGGAAGAACTTTTCATTGTATATTACAACAATTCCATCAGATTACAAGCATATACAGAATATGAATAAATATTACACAGAAATATCAGAGATTTAAATTACATTTAAATACATAGCAGCGGAAATAATACAATACACAACTAGAAGAGATATACGGATACAAAGCTTTCCGGATATCGTTCCGGCTGTAAACCAGGATCCTATGAATGTAAATCTGCAAAACCAAAACTGCTAGCTGCCCGTGTCAAAATAAGGGCACCCAGAGTTTAGGTCAAAACAATAAACTCCAGGCCAGTCAGGGGACTGGTGTGAGAACTAAAACAGTTATAAATCTTTATTTTAAAGTTAGGTAAATCAAGGGACCACGCCGTATAACAAGGAACGGGTATCCTCCCAAGAATACCAGTGCATAAAACAAACAGCGCAATGCTAAATAGAGAAACATGAAGCTATTATAATACCCAGTTCCCATCACACAATGCAACGCAAGCCGGAGGATAGGGTTTTTACCTTATAATAGCCAAGAATGCTTGATACGTTCAAAACAAATCATTTGATACTATTATAAGTGCATAGTGTATAAAACAACTTCAAATCATAAGTGTCAATCATAGACGGCATAAGCGCCCCATCCCACTATGTCGCCATACTAGGCTCTACAAATAAAACCGCAAATGTCACGTATTCGGAAGTTGGATTTCCATCTATGAACCGAGGCAAGGGATCATCCTCACCGTCTTCGAGACAATCTAGCCCATGTCTCAAGGTCAGAGCGACAGGGCCTGTCCACCGATGTGGATTAGACGAAATCCTGAACACTACGTCTCTCCGCCCTATGGGGCGTAAATGAGCCAACAAATGACTCCATCGGACCCGGATCGTCCGATCAAACCGAGGCGCCTCGCAACAGCAACAACCACATAAGTCAAACTCGTCAGGGCGTGTAAAACCACTGACGCCGCTTCTAGCTAGAAAGAAACGCATGTCCTTCCTGAGGTCCACTCCCGTTTTTGGTTCACCACCGGGGTGTGAGGCTCGCGAATTCACGCTACACAAAGCTATGCCACACAGGCTGTGCTTTGATCATCAACCACAAGACTTTGCTTTTCAACAGAAGGCTTGATCATTTGCCTCTTAGGCATGCCACACAGGCAATTCACTCTATGCGTTTGATATCCATCAGTATATAACCCCTGAGCTCGTACGTCTCAGAGAAGGGTGTTAAGCAAGAGAATAAATTCTCCGCCTCCAAATAGATATATATTTAATAGAAATCAATCACACAGACTAAAATCCAATGTCATACACACAGTCCGTTTACAAGTTCGTTCTGGGTCTGAACGAAACCGGAGGCACTTGGTACCCCGCATATCCATCGATCTCCAAGTACGTCTGGACGATCACCAACTGTTTCCATCTTCTTGGGTGTACAGCCCAATCAAGATCATCAGTAATTACCCAAACGACGTGAAGACCTCTGGTCTTCGACCACCGTCTTCATCTTCGACACCACGTCGAATCAGTTATTTAGAATGGGATAAACCCGGTCTTTTTGAACAACTCGCGTATATATATATATATATATATATATATATATATATATATATAATAAACACGTGTTACACAAACACAACATATGCCTCATTCCAATTCAGAATATTCTTTTATTCAAATATTCTTATATTTTGGGAAAGGTTCCCATTAATTTTATCAAAGATAAATTCTTTAAATTTATTCTTTAATCTCCTTTGAATATCAATTCAAACTAGTCGGGATTAGCGACCCACACCGAAGTAATCATTTATTTTAATTTCCCAATCCCAACCTATTCATCCCATGAAGTAAAACTGGTCATACTTCATATCTAACACCATGGTGTTATCGGTAAATTCAATTACCATTTCACGTTCAAATGTAATTATAGATTTAACTATCGCCTGGAGTAAAACTAGTGATACTCCATTCTCGATCACTTCAATCTAATTAAAGATTCATTAAAACTCCACTTACTTTTAATCTTCACAGAAATCAATATCCTGTCTTTAACTGGGTTAAAGAACCAATGTCATTTAAAACACGGCCCACAATAAACCCAAAATCACATTCATTAATTATCGGGTTAAAGAACAAGTGTTATTTAAAACACTGTTCATGATAAACCCAAAAATCAATATCAATTCAATTAAATACTATTTAATTGGTACACTTCATTAAATCTAAATAAAAAGATTTAATCTTTTCTCAACTGGGCTTAGGAACAGTGTTAATGAAGACACCATTCACGACAAACCCAATTCACATCTGATATTAAATACAAGGCTCTGAATAGAAAATATATCGGCTTATATTCAACATCAAATTCTACGACCAACAAATATCGTATTGGAAATAACGATATATATATCTTTCAAATTTCCATAACAACATCTGTATAATCACGAAATCCAACATCGAAATATTCCAAAGACAATTTTGATTCAAACCCATTCCAATTCAATTATTGGAAATTCTAGTTATATTTCAAAACCATTTCAAACTCACTTTATTTATTTTAAAAAAAAATTACTATTCTAGTTCAAAACAAGTTCATTCCGATAAAAAAACTATTTTTATCTTTTCGAATATGGAGTTTTTCATCCCAATCCTTCACAAATCATTTCTTATGATTCTACACAAATTATTACTATTTTTAATAATTTTATCAAGGCCCGTACAGTCGATTTCCATCAACGGCCATCGAACTGCACTTACAGCGACCTTTTCCAAATTTGATTTAGACATAATTCCAAATCCAACCGTTAGATTTCTAATTTCTAATATCCTTAGAAAGCTCTTTTCGATACGAACCCAACGGTTCCGGTTTTAGGAGAATCCGACGGTCGGATCTCCCGTAATGTCCGTTCGAAGTCAATGGTCGAAATTCGCGAACTGCCGCGGCGCGGCGCGTTCTATTCAGGCCATTATATTATATATATAATATATATAATATATACTTCGTCGATTTCCTTTTGAAATGAATTTTATAAATCGTTTTAAATTCGTTTTCAAAATGATTTCAACTTCTTTTTCAAATTCAAATCAAAATTTAATTTTCCCTTACAAATTCGTTTTAAATTCATTCCAACTTGATTTCAATTCAAATCGATTTTGAATTCAATTTCAATTCGTTTTCCATTCAATTCAATTTCAATTAGAATTCATTTCTATTCAATTTAATTCGAATTTCAATTCTTTTCAAAATATCAGATTTTGAAATCACTTTCGATATTCATTATAAAATGAATAAAATCGATATAAATATCGTTCACGTCACAATGGCGTCAATCTAATCAACACGGCTTCATATATTTCTATTTTCAAATATTCTACTTCAAATATTTCTATTTCACATATTTCTTTTTTTTCAAATATTTCTATTTCAAATATTTCTATTTCAAATATTTCTATTTCAAATATTTCTATTTTAAATATTTCTATTTCAAATATGGAATGAGGCCTAATCAATTACCATATAATGTTAATTATATGGATTTTCTACAACACATGTATACAATAACAACGATGAATAATCAACCATCATCCAAAGAGCATTCTACAATGTATAAGCATCAAATATAAATATCCAGCGCTTATAACAGTCTGTCAATCAATCGATCGACATACAACTAAACAATCGGGATTAGTGTACGCCAAATATCATCCCAATACCCGTGTGGGATTTCAAACAATCAAATACAGATTTTATTTGTGCAGTTGGGCGATGTGTAAAATTTATCGTCCCAATCAATGTCAGTCAAATGTGTGTATATAAACAAATCGTCCGATTTGTTTATTTTTATTTCATTTTATATACACGTTAAAAATTCTATTTTTAACTATAAAATATTTTCCACTATAAAATATTTTATTTCATTTCACAACACACAATCAACTACGCATCAAAATCAAAAAATCAAGCATACAAGCCGTCCATGGTCTGTTGACGACGGGTGTCGGGTGCTACTAAACACCGTCTGCATCCTAGTATATATTTAAACTAGAAAAGTAGATTGAAGAGTGAGAAATTCTCACTGAATTGCTAATCCAACGCCATGACTCTTCTTTGTAGAAAATCTTCGCCACTCGCCCTTTGTCACTTTCTTTGCCCGTATTCTCTACATATGTAAAAATCACATTTTTACTTCGCTGTTCAATATATAAAAATCAAATTTTTACTTCGCTATTCAATATATAAAAATCGAATTTTTACTTCGCTATTCAATATATAAAAATCGAATTTTTACTTCGCTATTCAATATATAAAAATCGAATTTTTACTTCGCTATTCAATATATAAAAATCGAATTTTTACTTCGCTATTCAATATATAAAAATCGAATTTACTTCACTATATATATAATCAAAATCAGGTTTTTATTTCGCTACATATATAAAGATAATATTTTTATATTCTCTATTATATAGAAATTCTATTTTCAATGCATTACTTATATAAAAACAGTAATTTTATATCTTCTATGGTATAAAGATCATTTTTTTAATACTCTACACAAGTAAAAATCATATTTTTAATTCACTACTAGTATAAAAACTATATTTTTAACCTTCCTATATTATAAAAATTATATTTTTAACCTCATAAAAATCGTATATTTTTCAGTTTTAAAGATCATATATTTTCAATGCAAAGAAATCATACTTTTATACAATGATATGATTTAAAAATCATATTTTTACTCACCTAAATAAATAAAACAATAAAATAAATAAATAGAAAGGCTCACCGGCGTGTCGGAGGCTGAAGGTGGAATGTCAGGGGGTGGTCGGTGGCTCAGCAAGGTGTGGTGGTCGCTGATGTCGGCGCAGGGGTTCGAAGGCTAGGGGGGAGGCTGAAGGGGGAGTTTTGCGCAGTCGGCAGCAGGAAGAAAGGGGGGTAGTCGCGATCGACAGCAGGAGGGGGGGGGGGGTAGTCGCGGCGGTGGAAGAGAGGGGGGGGGGGGGTTAGCACGATCGACAGCAGGAAGGGGGGTTAGCACGGCGGCAGCGCCGCCTGGGGGGGGGGGGGTCGATTTGAGGATGTCGCGTGTTTTTTTTCCTTCTGAATGAAATCGAACAAATAAAGGAGGAGGGGGAGAGAGAAAGTAAAGGGTGGGGTTTTTTATATTTTTTTATATTATATTAATTCTAAAAAGCAACTTTTATTTTTGACCTCGAAACGAGACCCACCGCCTGTCGTCCATAGCTAATTACCCCCATTCCGAACACAATGGGACATGTACCACAAGCTGATTCGACTGTTTCGATCTCTTTTCGTCAAAATCAACATATAACTCTATATATTGAATTTGAACGCGCATTTCAATTTACCGGGGTCACATACTAACTCAAAAAATTCCAGAAAAATTATTTCTAGCTTCGTATTGACGATACGGTCCTAACAAACCTAGTTTCGTCGAATTCTGAGACCGTTTGAATAATGGCCATTTTCCAGTCGATTAGAATCAACTAAAACTGGTCGAACACGTTTTCCTTTGTCACGTTCACATATTGACTCGAAAAATTATGAAAATTGGAACCTAGCGATAATATGACATCCAACAAAAGTGGTTTCGTCGAAATCCGAGGTCGTTTGCAAAATTCCCATTTTTAAGGGCCTGAATTCCATAGCGACCATTCAGAATTTTCAACTGGACATATCTTTTTATCCCCACTATGAAATTTTGATTTTTCGGATTCATTGGAAAGATATTCTCTATTAGATTCCATTATTTCTAGTTTCACTAAATCCGGTTTATTTTTCACCCGGTACATTCAATTGAAGTTTGAAATCGAATTATCGAACTACCGCGCCATTTTCAATTCCTTTTATAAATATAAATAAATATTTATATTCTATCGTCAATTCAAACGAATATATAAGTTCGAATTATATTCAAAATAAATTTCTTGTCGTTATTATTTAAAATAATTCATTTTAATTAATCAAAATTCGCCAAAATTGCCAAAATAAAAATTTTAAACTAGCCCAGATTTTCGGGTTATTACAATCTCCCCCACTTAAAATTTTTCGTCCCAAAAAGGAACAAAGCCAAAAGTTGTTTAATTAATCACTCAACTTTCAGTATTTGGATTACGGCTCAAGTTCTTCATCTTTTCAGTTTCTAAGAACTTTTCAAAATTTTCAAAAATTTGGCTAACACCCTAAATTTCCGAAAAATTTCGCTATAACCTCCCCTGCACCGGGAGCACGGGAAAATCCCGAAATTGCCATACAGGCCTTCTGATCTCAAAAAGAAAAAGAAAAAGCCAATCGGCTCATAAAATCATCATCACCTAAACAAAACAGTAAATTATGGTAAACATGTACCTATTTGTCGGGCAAACAATTTTATTCTTCTGCTCTAGCCTCTTTGATATGACCTGTTCAATGTAAGTACATGTATATGCAAGCAAACGCGACTAATTTTCAATACAATTCAATGTTTGACCAATTTTGTTAAAGTTTCAACATTTAATTATTCAAACAATAATCAAACAATACAACCATCAATCAATTAGTGAATTATCGTTTCAATTTCATAATTTTGATATATAGCCTAAAAATCAGATTTTTGATGCAAAATCACAACAACAGGCCCTATCTAATTTTGGTTCTCACACCAGTCAATAGGAAATATATAGAAATCTCACTTTCGTCACTCGAACATAAATTCTGATGATGATGCATCAATCACCAGAATTCTCTCCGGGCGACTAGAATGTGATCCTATATCTACCCAATATATCAAAACTTCGAATACACGCGGATCAGACGTATACACAAAATCTATATATATTGGATTGTCCACATCAATATAAATAAATAACCAAATACGAATAATTGATTTAAATTTTCGAAACAAAGATTGTTTTCACTTTAAAAATACACTCTACAACTCGTTCTAGGATACTACTGATCCCATCTCTAACGAGTCTTTCTCATTGGATGTTACTAATCCAATATCTGATGAATTCTCTCGTATGGTTCTATCGTGTCTTGTTCTCTGAGCTTTGTAAACCAAAGCTCTGATACCAACTGTAACGAAAAGGAATTTCGCTCGATCCGAATCAGTCGCTAAACCGACCGATACCGTTCAAAACGCCTGATTGTTTTGAGAACACGACAAAATAGAACGCAGACGGAAGAACATTTCATTGTATATTACAACAATTCCATCAGATTACAAGCATATACAGAGTATGAATAAATATTACACAGAAATATCAGAGATTTAAATTACATTTAAATACATAGCAGCGGAAATAATACAATACACAACTAGAAGAGATATACGGATACAAAGCTTTTCGAATATCGTTCCAGCTGTAAACCAGGATCCTATGAATATAAATCTGCAAAACCAAAACTACTAGCTGCCCATGTCAAAATAAGGGCACCCAGAGTTTAGGTCAAAACAATAAACTCCAGGTCAGTCATGGGACTGGTGTGAGAACCAAAACAGCTATAAATCTTTATTTTAAAGTTAGGTAAATCAAGGGACCACCCCGTATAACACGGAATGGGTTTCCTCCCGAGAATACCAGTGCATAAAACAAACAGCGCAATGTTAAATAGAGAAACATGAAGCTATTATAAGACCCAGTTCCATCACACAATGCAACGCAAGCCGGAGGATAGGGTTTTTACCTTATAATAGCAAAGAATGCTTGATACGTTTAAAACAAATCATTTGATACAATTATAAGTGCATAGTGTATAAAACAACTTCAAATCATAAGTATCAATCATAAACGGCATAAGCGCCCCATCCCACTATGTCGCCATACTAGGCTCTACAAATAAAACCGCAAATGTCACGTATTCGGAAGTTGGATTTCCATCTATGAACCGAGGCAAGGGATCGTCCTCACCGTCTACGAGACAATCTAGCCCATGTCTCAGGGTCAAAGCGACAGGGTCGGTCCACCGATGTGGATTAGACGAAATCCTGAACACTACGTCTCTCCACCCTATGGGGCGTAAATGAGCCAACAAATGACTCCATCGGACCCGGATCGTCCGATCAAACCGAGACGTCTCGCAACAGCAACAACCACATAAGTCAAACTCGTCAGGGCGTGTAAAACCACTGATGCCACTTCTATCTAGAAAGAAACGGATGTCCTCCCTGAGGTCCTCTCCCGTTTTTGGTTCACCACCGGGGTGTGAGGCTCGCGAATTCACGCTACACAAAGCTATGCCACACAGTCTGTGCTTTGATCATCAACCACAAGACTTTGCTTTTCAACAGAAGCCTTGATCATTTGCCGCTTAGGCATGCCACACAGGCAATTCACTCTATGCGTTTGATATCCATCAGTATATAACCCCTGAGCTCATACGTCTCAGAGAAGGGCGTTAAGCAAGAGAATAAATTCTCCGCCGCCAAACAGATATATATTTAATAGAAATCAATCACACAGACTAAAATCCAATGTCAGACACACAGTCCATTTACAAGTTCGTTCTGGGTCTGAACGAAACCGGAGGCACCTGGTACCCCGCATATCCATCGATCTCCAAGTACGTCTGGACGATCACCAACTGTTTCCATCTTCTTGGGTGTACAGCCCAATAGAGATCATCAGTAATTACCCAAACGACGTGAAGACCTCCGGTCTTCGACCACCATCTTCATCTTCGACACCACGTCGAATCAGTTATTCAGAATGGGATAAACCCGGTCTTTTTGAACAACTCGCGTATATATATAATAAACACGTGTTACGCAATACGCCTCATTCCAATTCAGAATATTCTTTTATTCAAATATTCTTATATTTTGGTAAAGGTTCCCATTAATTTTATCAAAGATAAATTCTTTAAATTTATTCTTTAATCTCCTTTGAATATCAATTCAAACTAGTCGGGATTAGCGACCCACACCGAAGTAATCATTTATTTTAATTTCCCAATCCCAACCTATTCATCCCATGAAGTAAAACTGGTCATACTTCATATCTAACACCATGGTGTTATCGGTAAATTCAATTACCATTTCACGTTCAAATCTAATTAAAGATTTAACTATCGCCTGGAGTAAAACTAGTGATACTCCATTCTCGATCACTTCAATCTAATTAAAGATTCATTAAAACTCCACTTAGTTTTAATCTTCACAGAAATCAATATCCTGTCTTTAACTGGGTTAAAGAACCAATGTCATTCAAAACACAGCCCACAATAAACCCAAAATCACATTCATTAATTATCGGGTTAAAGAACAAGTGTTATTTAAAACACTGTTCACGATAAACCCAAAAATCAATATCAATTTAATTAAATACTATTTAATTGGTACACTTCATTAAATCTAAATAAAAAGATTTAATATTTTCTCAACTAGGCTTAAGAACAGTGTTAATGAAGACACCATTCACGACAAACCCAAATCACATCTGGTATTAAATACAAGGCTCTGAATAGAAAATATATCGGCTTATATTCAACATCAAATTCTACGACCAACAAATATCGTATTGGAAATAACGATAAATATATATCTTTCAAATTTCCATAACAACATCTGTATAATCACGAAATCCAACATCGAAATATTCCAAAGACAATTTCGATTCAAACCCATTCCAATTCAATTATTGGAAATTCTGGTTATATTTCAAAACCATTTCAAATTCACTTTATTTATTTTTATAAAAAAAATACTATTCTAGTTCAAAACTAGTTCATTCCGATAAAAAAACTATTTTTATCTTTTCAAATATGGAGTTTTTCATCCCAATCCTTCACAAATCATTTCTTATGATTTTACATAAATTATTACTATTTTTAATAATTTTATCAAGGCCCGTACAATCGATTTCCATCAGCGGCCATCGAACTGCACTTACAGCAACCTTTTCCAAATTTGATTTGGACATAATTCCAAATCCAACCGTTAGATTTATAATTTCTAATATTCGTTAGAAAGATCTTTTCGATACGAACCCAACGGTTCCGGTTTTAGGAGAATCCGACGGTCGGATCTCCCGTAATGTCCGTTCGAAGTCAATGGTCGAAATTCGCGAACTGCCGCGGCGCGGTGCGTTCTATTCAGGCCATTATATAATATATATAATATATACTTCGTCGATTTCCTTTTGAAATGAATTTTATAAATCATTTTAAATTCGTTTTCAAAACGATTTCAACTTCATTTTCAAATTCAAATCAAAATTGAATTTTCCCTTACAAATTCGTTTTAAATTCATTCCAACTTGATTTCAATTCAAATCGATTTTGAATTCAATTTCAATTCGTTTTCAATTCAATTTCAATTCGAATTCATTTCTATTCAATTTAATTCGAATTTCAATTCTTTTCAAAATATCAGATTTTAAAATCACTTTCGATGTTCATTATAAAATGAATAAAATCGATATAAATATCGTTCACGTCAAAATGGCGTCAATCTAATCAACACGGCTTCATATATTTCTATTTTCAAATATTCTACTTCAAATATTTCTATTTCACATATTTATTTATTTTTTCAAATATTTCTATTTCAAATATTTCTATTTCAAATATTTATATTTCAAATATTTCTATTTCAAATATTTCTATTTCAAATATTTATATTTCAAATATGGAATGAGGCCCAATCAATTACCATATAATGTTAATTATATGGATTTTCTACAATACATGTATACAATAACAACGATGAATAATCAACCATCATCCAAAGTGCATTCTACACTGTATAAGCATCAAATATAAATATTCAACGCTTATAACAGTCTGTCAGTCAATCGATCGACATACAACTAAACAATCGGGATTAGTGTACGCCAAATATCATCCCAATACCCGTGTGGGGTTTCAAACAATCAAACACAGATTTTATTTGTGCAGTTGGGCGATGTGTAAAATTTATCGTCCCAATCAATGTCAGTCAAATGTGTGTATATAAACAAATCGTCCGATTTGTTTATTTTTATTTCATTTTATATACACGTTAAAAATTCTATTTTTAACTATAAAATATTTTCCACTATAAAATATTTTATTTCATTTCGCATCACAACACGCAATCAACTACGCATCAAAATCAAGCATACAAGTCGTCCATGGTCTGTGGACGGCGGGTGTCGGGTGCTACTAAACACCGTCTGCATCCTAGTATATATTTAAACTAGAAAAGTAGATTGAAGAGTGAGAAATTCTCACAGAATTGCTAATCCAACGCCACGACTCTTCTTTGTAGAAAATCTTCGCCACTCGCCTTTTGTCACTTTCTTTGCCCGTATTCTCTACATATGTAAAAATCACATTTTTACTTCGCTATTCAATATATAAAAATCAAATTTTTTACTTCGCTATTCAATATATAAAAATCGAATTTTTACTTCGCTATTCAATATATAAAAATCGAATTTTTACTTCGCTATTCAATATATAAAAATCGAATTTTTACTTCGCTATTCAATATATAAAAATCGAATTTTTACTTCACTATATATATAATCAAAATCAGGTTTTTATTTCGCTACATATATAAAGATAATATTTTTATATTCTCTATTATATAGAAATTCTGTTTTCAATACATTACTTATATAAAAACAGTATTTTTATATCTTCTATGATATAAAGATCATATTTTTAATACTCTACACAAGTAAAAATCATATTTTTAATTCACTACCAGTATATAAACTATATTTTTAACCTTCCTATATTATAAAAATTATATTTTTAACCTCATAAAAATCGTATATTTTTCAGTTTTAAAGATCATATATTTTCAATGCAAAGAAATCATACTTTTATACAATGATATGATTTAAAAATCATATTTTTACTCACCTAAAACAATAAAATAAATAAATAGAAAGGCTCACTGGCGCGTCGGAGGCTGAAGGTGGAATGTCAAGGGGTTGTCGGTGGCTCAGTAAGGTGCGGTGGTCGCTGATGTCGGCGCAGGGGTTCGAAGGCTAGAGGGAGGCTGAAGGGTGGGTTTTGCGCGGTCGGCAGCAGGAAGAAAGGGGGGTAGTCGCGATCGACAGCAGGAAGGGGGGGTAGTCGCGGTGGCGGAAGAGAGGGGGGGTTAGCGCGATCGACAGCAGGAAGGGGGGTTAGCGCGGCGGCAGCGCCGCCTGGGGGGGTCGATTTGAGGATGTCGCGTGTTTTTTTTTCCTTCTGAATGAAATCGAACAGATAAAGGAGGAGGGGGAGAGAGAAAGTGAAGGGTGGGGCTTTTATATTATTTTATATTATATTAATTCTAAAAAGCAACTTTTATTTTTGACCTCGAAACGAGACCCACCGCCTGTCGTCCATAGCTAATTACCCTCATTCCGAATACAATGGGACATGTACCACAAGCTGATTCGACTGTTTCGATCTCTTTTCGTCAAAATCAACATATAACTCTATATATTGAATTTAAACGCACATTTCAATTTACCGGGGTCACATACTAACTCGAAAAATTATAGAAAAATTATGTCTGGCTTCGTATTAACGATACGGTCCTAACAAAACTAGTTTCATCGAATTCTGAGATCGTTTGAAAAATGGCCATTTTCCAGTCGATTAGAATCCACTGAAACTGGTCAAATACGTTTTCCTTTGTCACGCTCACATATTGACTCGAAAAATTATGAAAATTGGAACCTAGCGATAATATGACATCACGGATACAACAAAAGTGGTTTCGTCGAAATCCGAGGTCATTTGCAAAATTCCCATTTTTAAGGGCCTGAATTCCATAGCGACCATTCAGAATTTTCAACTGGACATATCTTTTTATCCCCGCTATGAAATTTTGATTTTTCGGATTCGTTGGAAAGATATTCTCTATTAGATTCCATTATTTCTAGTTTCACTAAATCCGGTTTATTTTGCACCCGGTACATTCAATTGAAGTTTGAAATCGAATTATCGAACTACCGCGACATTTTCTATTTCTTTTATAAATATAAATAAATATTTATATTCTATCGTCGATTCAAACGAATATATACGTTCGAATTATATTCAAAATGAATTTCTCGTCGTTATTATTTAAAATAATTCATTTTAAATAATCAAAATTCGCTAAAATTGCCAAAATAAAAATTTTAAACTGGCCCAGATTTCCGGGTTATTACAGGAAGGACCTCAGGGAGGACGTGCGTTTCTTTCTAGCTAGAAGTGGCGTCAGTGGTTTTACACGCCCTGACGAGTTTGACTTATGTGGTTGTTGCTGTTGCGAGGCGCCTCGGTTATATCGGACGATCTGGATCCGATGGAGTCATTCGTTGGCTCATTTACGCCCCATAGGGCGGGGAAACGCATTGTTCAGGCATAATAATCCACCTCGATGGACCGGCCCTGTCGCTCCAAGGCTTGCCTGTGACTCGGGCTAGAGAGTCGCGAATTCGGTAAGGACTATCTTTTGCCTTGGTTCATGACGGAAATCCAATTTCCAAATACGTGACTGTGCGGTTTTGATTATATACCTATATATGGCGACGTAGTGGTATGGGGCACTAATGTCGTTTATGATTGATAGTTATGATTCGAAATTGTTTTTGAAACATATAAACACTAGTAATAATATCAAATGCTTTTGTTTTATTCGTATCAAGCATATTTTGGCCATTACAAGGTAAAACTCTATCCTCCGGTTTGCGTTGCATTGTGTGATGGGAACTGAGTCTTATAATGGCTTCATTTTGATAAAAAGCATTGCATTGTTTAAAAGAAAGATTTGTTTTAAAGCACTGGCAATCCAATGGAGTAAACCCGTTCCACGAAAGTGGCATGGTCCTGTGATTGGCCATATTACGAATGTGTTGAGTAGATTTCTCATACCAGTCCCATGACTGACTCGTAGTTTGTTTCACTTTCAAACTCGGGTGCCCCTTTTTCTACACGGGCAGCCTTGTATTCAGGTTTAGCAGGCTTTATCCGGATAGCTGGAGCTGAAGAATGATTCTATCATTTATCTCTTTTTATGCTGTTCAGCTCCTATTGTACATTTTTTGTTTGTTTTCCGCTGTAGACATTTATGTATAGCTGAAATGTATTTGTACTAAGTATGATCCTGTATACTGTGTAACTCTGATGATTACGTTTATCCATTGTATTCTATTGTACATTATCTGGTGTATTTATTTAATTCTGTTCTACTATTATCTGTTTCTGTGTTATATTCCAAAGATTACCCTTGTCTCCGTCTGTACGAGAAATGGGGTCGTCACATTAAGGTAGTGAAATTAAATTATAATTATTTATTTATAATTTAAACAAATGAAAATTTATTAAATAGAAAATAATTCAAATTGAAGTAGAATTGGTTAAATTGATTGACCAATGATTTATTTATATAAATTGTTGTTGTTTGAAAACCCCACACGGGTGTTAGGATGATAATTGACATACACTAGTCCCAATATTTAGTTATATGTTAATCGATGGATTGACAGTCTGTGATGAGCTTTATTTATTTATTTTAATGCTCACACAGTTATAAATTTCACTTTGGAAGTGAATGGATTGTTTAATGATTATTTATCATTACTGTTATATACATACAATGTATGAAATCCATATGATTGAATTTATATGGTAATTGATGGAGTCACAATCCGATTCAGAATAATTTTAACAGAATAATATTTTGAAATAAGAACATCTTTATATAGAGAATATTTTAAAGTAAAGAATCTTGTAAATAAAGAATATTTTAAAATAATGAATAATTTAGAATAATATTCAATGAAGAATAAAAATATTGACATGTGAAGCCGGACTAAGTAGAAACGTCGTTTTTAACCCGAACGGGTTTATCGATCGATTTAGTTCATTTAAAAGCGAATATAAAAAGAAGTTATTCACAAATCTAATTTTTTGAAAATATAAATATTTTAATATGATAAAAATATAGGATATTCAATTTTTATTTAAAAATTTAAAAATGAAGTTAAACCATTTTAAAATGAATTTATAAATATTTTATAAAATATGTTTTAAATAGAAATCGATGATATATATTATATATAAATGGCCTGAATAGAATGCGCCACGCAGCGACCGTTCACGAATTTCGACCATTAACTTCAAATTGGCGTAACGGGAGATCTGACCGTCGGATTCTCCTAAAATCGGAACGTTGGGTTCATATCGAAAAGAGCTTTCCAATGAATACAAGAGTTTTAAAATCTAACAGTTGGATTTGGAATTATGTTCAAATCAAATTTGGAAAAGGTCGCTATAAGTGCAGTTCGACGACCTCTTATGGAAATCGACTGTAAAGGCCTTAATAAAATTATTAAAAATATGGTAAAATTATGTCAAATCATAATAAATGATTCGAAAAGATTTTGGATGAAAAAATTCCATATTTAAAAAGATAAAAATATATTTTTATCGAAATGAACTAGTTATTAACTAGAATAAATCTTCAAATTAAGATTTAATGAAGTTTTCTAATTAATTAATATTTAATTGGAATTAAATAAAATAAATTGGATTTTGGTTTTGTCATGAATGGTGTCTTAAATAACACTGTTCTTAAACCCCGTATTAAAAGGATAAATCTTTTAATTAAGATTATTAGAGTTTCCAATTACATTTAGTAATCGGAATAAAACGAAATGTGAATTGGGTATATTGTGAATTGTGCTTTTAACGACATTTATTCTTTAACCTAATTAACGGTGAAAATATAATTTGGAATTTATAAGTCTTTTATTAAGATTTAAATGGGGATTTTCCAAAGTAAAGTTTTCTAATTTAATATGTTAAATTGGAATTGAATAGAATTCGATTTAATAATAATCGAGATGAGCTTCTTTAGAAGAAGACCGTTACTATATATGGAATTTAAAAGGCTTGGCCATTATTCCATTTATATTATTAGTCTGATATGAGAATTTATATTGATTATATATTGATTATATTTTTGTGAAAATTCCATATTTTATGGAAGATGATTTTTGGGTTTATCGTGAACTGTGTTTTAAAATGACATTGGTTCTTTAACCCAGTTAAAGACAAGATTAATTTCTTAAAGTTGAATAATCATTAAATAATGATTTTTGATATTAAAATCAAATTGGAGTTTTAATGAATCTTTAAAAATAAGATTAAAGGACAAATTTAAAGAATTTATCTTCGATAAAATTAATGGGAACCTTTCCCTAATAATGTGAATATTTTATTAAAAGAATATTCTGAATTGGAATGAGGCGTTTTATGTGTCTGTATAGCATTTTATCATTAATTATAAAATACGCGAGTTATTCGTAAAGACCGGGTTTAACCCATTCCGAATAATTACTACGACGATTAAGAGTCGAAGATGAAGACGGTGATTGAAGACCGAAGGTCTTCACATCGTTTGGACGATTACTAATATCTTGATTGGGAGGCATCCCAAGACAAGGTAATAAGTGGTAATCATCCAGACGTACTTGGAGATCGATGGATATGCGAGCACCTCTCTCCTTTATTGGACATATGGGACGAGGAATAAGGTCTCTCCGGTTTCGTTCAGACCTAGAACGGACTACTTGTAAATGGATGTGTGTCTGACATTGGATTTCATTCTATGTAAATTAATTTCTATTCAATATATAATTGTTGGTGCTGGAGATTTTTTTCTCTAGCTTAACACCTTAGAGGTTATGTATTGATAGTTATTGATAGCATGGCGTGGATTGTCAATGTGGCACGCCAAGATGCAAATGATCAAGGCTTTTGTTGAAAAGCAGAGCCTTGTGGTTGATGATCAAAGCATAGCCTATTTCGGCATAGCTTTGTGTATAACGTTACCTCGCGAGCCTCACAACCCGGTTAGAGTCAGAAACAAGATAAGGGAATGCAGGGAGTGCACACGTTTCTTTCTAGATAGAAGTGATGTTATAGTGTTTATAAAGCCCGACATTTTTACTTATGTGGTTGAAGGATTATGAGGCATCTCAGATTGATTGGTCGATTGTGACCATTTTATAGGTTCAATAGGACCGGGAAACGTGTGTTCAGAAATTGCAAATCCACTAAGTTATTTGTGGACCGGCTCTGCAGTATCCAAGGGTTCACTGCGGGGGATCTTGAGACATTACTAGAGTGTCTCGAATCGGTAAGTAGATCGTTCCTAGCCTTGACTCATGATGGAAACCCAATTTCCAATACGACACCATGCGGTTTTGATTGTATAACTAGTATGGCGACATAGTATATGGTAGTTATGTCGTCTATGATTAATACATTATGATTGAAATGTTTTTGAAACATATGTACACTAATAATAATATCAAATCCATTTTATCGTATCAAGCATTTTTGACCATTATAAGGTAAAACTCTATCCTCCGGCTTGCATTGCATTGTGTGATGGGACCTGAGTCTTATAACGATTTCATTTTTTCTAAAAAGCATTGCGTTGTTTAACGATTTACTTTATTTGAATTATGCAATGGCAATTCAATGGAGTAAACCCATTCCGCGATAGCGGCGTGGTCCTATGATTAGCCTTATTACTAGTTAAGTTAAGTAAAGATTTCTCATACCAGTCCTATGACTGACCCGTAGTTTGTTTCAGTTTGCAAACTTGGTTGCCCTCTTTTCCATATGGGCAGTCGAGTAGCTTATTTTGTAGATGTATTGAGCAGGATTCTGGATCGAAGCTTAAAGCTGTGCCCGGAGAATTGATAGACTTCCGCTGTATCAGTTTATTCATTTCCACTGCAATGTATTAAATTATTGTAAATTATCTTCCGCTGTATTTTACTAATGTACTCTGATGTTCTGTACTATGATGTAACATTATTATGATGTAGTAAAAATCTTCTGCTATTTTTTCTGATGTGTTGTATTCCCAGAGTTAGCGTATTCGTGTTTTGAACGGTCTTGGTCGATTTAACGGTCGATTAGGTCCGAGCGAAATCCGAGTCCTCACAAACAATTTTCAAAGTCCAGCTGGTAATAATTATTATTATCTACTATATTTTACACTACTAGATCAGAAATGTGAGTTTTACTTACCATCGTTTCCGTTGTCATTCATGCATTCCAAATCATCTAAATTCTAAACAACGTTCGAAATTTGTCGAATTTTTCATTAGCTCCGATTTCAACCAAATAAGCTTCATTGTGAAGCCTTAATTATTATGAGCGCAACGCAAAAACCCTCATCTCGATTGGACCCTGAATGAGCGAGTAATTAAATTTATAAGTTAAGGAGACCTAAACATTGTTTAAATCCACTAATTAAAAATTTAAAACCTTAATTATTTCTTAATCCTTCTCCTCCCTCCCTTAACCGGAACCAAGACTTATAGCTTCCAAAGCGCTACATTTCCATCTTCTAAATCCAATTCCCTCTCTCCGTGATCCACAAAAACCAAATCCAATCACAACATTGAACATCTCCTTCCAATCTCCATTAGTTCGCGACGATCCAAGCATCCTTAAAACCATCAAGCAAAACACATCGATCTCCTAGCTCATGTAGCTTACACTAGGCACATGACCTATATACGAACGGAAATCCAACAAAATTCTTGGAAACTTCACTATGAACCCAAATATAACCTTAATTTGGCAAAACAAACTCTACACTTCTAAAAAATCCAAGCTCTGGTTCCTATCAACTCGTAAACTCTTCTCAATTCCACGCACCTCCTAACATAGCCATACTCCTCCAAAACTCCTGCCAAAAATGATGATCTCTTCATTCCAAACCCAAAGATATCCTCTTTTTAAATTGGAGGATTTTTACTCAATTTAATATTGAATTTAGAAGAGAAGGTTTTGTTTTGTTTTTATTTTTTTGTTGCCTGATGTTGAATGTGAAAGGAAAGGAGAGAAGTACTTAATGAAGATGAGTTGTCTAATTCTTGAAGGTGGAATTGCACTTGATTTATATCAACTTTATCGGTTTCGCATTGCATAGAATTTTATTTACAGACATACTCCAAACGACTCAACACAAATACTGCCAAACCAAGAACAACGACACTATCCCAAATCGATAATCATGTACGTTAGTTATTGAATTCTGAAAAATCACAAAAACTTTGCTATTTAAAATCGATTATTCAAATTTAAATTCCTAAATTGACGTTACAGGTTTTAAACGTGCATTATCAAACAATAAGCCTGATTGTTACAAAACTTAACATCTTACAATAATATACTATTTCAAACGCGATGAAACTAGTTTCGTCGAATTTCAAGATTGTATGCAAAAAGGTTAATTTCGGGTATTAACAAAAATCCAGTAATAATAAATCGATTTTCAAACGTCTATAATTCATTGATAATCATTTATTATCGTTCACATTCAAATAGAACTTTTATAACGACCTGAACTTCCCCGTGTAGGAAAGCCCGGGTTGCTTTAAGAACACGACAAATCAGACAAACGAAAGAACATTTCGTTACTTATTACAACAACTTACATTAGAGTACAAGAATATACAGAGTACAAATAAATAATATTCATTCGATAAATATCAGAGATTTACAAATTACAATGCAGCGGAAAATAATACAAAACACAACTGAAAGAGATAAACAGATACAGAGCATTCTGAATATCATTCCAGTTGTAAACCAGGATCCTGTGAATATAAATCTGCAAAAGCAAAACTACTAACTGCCCATGTGGAAAATAAGGGCACCCAGAATTTAGGTTAAAACAATAAACTCCAGGTCAGTCATGTGACTGGTGTGAGAACTAAAACAGATATTAGCTAGATTTTAAAGTTAGATAAATCAAGGGACTACCCCGTATAACACGGAATGGGTTTAACCCCAAGAATACTAGTGCACAAAACAAACAACGCAATGCTAAATAAAGAACAATGAAGCTATTATAAGACTCAGGTCCCATCACACAATGCAATGCAAGCCGGTGGATAGAGTTTTACCTTATAATAGCCAAATATGATTGGTACACGAAAGTTATCTTTTATTATTGCTATAAGTGAAGAAATCAACTTCAAATATAAATGTATCAATCATAGACGACATAGTGTCCCATCCCACTATGTCTCCATACTAGGCTCTACAATTAAAACCACAAAATGTCGTATTGGGAGTTGGATTTCCATCTATGAACCAAGGAAAGGGATCGTCCTTACCACTTCGAGACTCTCTAGCCCGAGCCTCAGGGTCAGAGCACATCGACCCTTGGATCGTCAGGGCCGATCCACTCGATGTGGATTAAAATGCCTGAACACTACGTTTCGCTGCCCTATAGGGCGTAAAATTGGTCTGTATAAAGACCATACCATACATCGGCCCCGCAGTGCCAATATATCTGAGGCACCTCGCTATCCATCATCCACATAAGTAAAACGTCTAGGCGTGCAAAACCTAGACACCACTCCTAGCTAGAAGGAAACGCATGCCCTCCCTGATATCCTCTCCCTTTCTGGTTCACACAGGGGTGTGAGGCTCGCGAATTAACGCTATACATAAAGCTATGCTATATTAAAGCGTGCTTTGATCATCAACCACAAGACTCTACTTTTCAACAGAAGCCTTTATCCTTTGCATCTCAGCATGCCACACAGGCAATTTATGCTATGCAACTGATGTCTATCAATCACACAGAATGAAATCCGATGTCAGACACACATCCATTTACAAGTTCGTTCTAGGTCTGAACGATACCGGAGGCACCTTATTCCTCGTCCCGTATGTCCAATACATGAGAGAGGTCCTCATATATCCAGTCAATCTCCAAGTACGTCTGGAACGATCACCACTTATTACCTTGTTTTGGTGTACAGCATAATCAAAACATTAGTAATCATCCACACGATGTGAAGACCTCCGGTCTTCAACCACTGTCATCATCGTCAACTTATCGTCGAATCAGTTATTCAGAATGGGTATGAACCCAACATTTCCGAATAACTCGCATATATAATAAACAAGTGCTATAAACATATAACATACGCCTCATTCCAATTCTGAATATTCTTTTATTTAAATATTCATATCCTTTGGGAAAGGTTCCCGTTAATTTTATCAAAGATAAATTCTTTAAATTTATTATTTAATCTTCCTTTGGATATCAATCCAAACCAAATTATGGTTTATCCAAACTAGTCGGGATAAGCGATCCTTACCGAAGTAAATCATTTGTTTAATTTTCCAATCCTAACCTATTCATCCCATGGAGCAAAACTGGTAGTACTCCCTATCTAACACCACAGTGTTATCGGTAAAGTTGGAGTAAAACTGGTGGTACTTCATTCTCAATCATTTCTCGAATTTGATAATTTTAGTTATCAAATTCACCTTTCAATCTATTTAAAGATTTATTAAAACTCTAATTTAGTTTTGATTTCCAAATAACATTACTTAATGATTATTCAAGGTTAAGGAATAAATCTTATCTTTAACTGGGTTAAGAACTAATGTCCTTTAAAACATAGCTCACGATAAACCCAAAATCACATTCCATTAACAATGGAATCTTCATGGAATACATATCAATATATATAATCGATATAAACTTCCATATCCAACCGATAATATAAATGGAATCATGGAAAAGCCTTTTAAGTTCCATATATATTAACAGTCTTCCTCCACAGAAACTCACTTCAATTATTATCAAATCGGATTCCATTCCATTCCAATATATTAAATTGAAAAACTTTAATTTGGAAAATATCCACTAAATCTTTATTAAAAAGATTTATAAGTTCGAAATCTCATTTCACTGTAAATTTGGTTAAAGAACGAATGTCGTTAAAACCACAGTTCACAATAAACCCAATTCGCATTCCATTCAAATCCAATTAAATGTTAATTAATTGGTTGTAACGACCCGGAAAATCTGAACCAATTTAAAAAAATTAAATTAGCTAAAATAGGGGATTTTAAATATTTAAAATAAATATTTTAAATGATAAAGATGAAAAGTAGGTTTGAATCGTCATTGAAAGTGAATATAATTATTTCTAATTATAAACAAGGCCTGAAATGGCGTGGTAGTTTCAAAATTTGAATTCAAACTTTGACTGACTATACCGGGTGCAAAACAAAATGGATTTGAGTGAAACCAAAAATATTTAAATCTGTTAGTGAATACCTTTCTAACGAATCTGAAAAATCGAAGTTTCATAGCGGAAAGAAAAGGTTATGGTCAAATGAATTTTCTGAAAGGTCGTTATGGAAATTATATAGCCCATGAAAATGGCCGTTTTGCAAACGACCTCGGAATTCGACGAAACCACTTTTGTTGGATCCGGGATGTTAAACTATTGCTAAGTTTCAAATTTCATAATTTTTGAAGTTAGTATGTGAGCGTGGCAAAGGAAAATGTGTTTGGTCGATTTCTATTAAATTGGATCGACCAGAAATGGGCATTTTTCAAACGGTCTTAGAATTCGACGAAACTAGTTTTGTTGGGACCATATCGTCAAAACATAGCCAGATTTATTTTTCTGGAATTTTTCGAATCAGTTTGTGGCCCTGGCAAATTGAAATGTACGTTCAAATCAAATATTGAATGTTTTATATTTTAATTTGAAGGAAAACTGACTGAAACAGTTGAATGGGCCTACGAAACATATCCCATTGTGTTCGGAATAGGGGTAAAATGCTAGGAACGACAGTCGTTGGGTTTGGATTGGAGTTCGTGTGTGAAAGGGAGTATTTTCGAAATTTAAAAATATATAAAATAAAGAAAAAACGTGATTGGGCCTTCATTTTCTCTCTCCCCGTCTTCTTCTCTGAAACCCCTCAAACCGACGGCGGTTGTTCTTCATTCCTTCTCCCCTCGTTTTCTCCTCCTCCACGCAATAATAGCCACTGCTCCAGTTAAGCTTTTTGTAGAGTTTTCCTCCGTCTCCAAATCCATACCACTCTCAACCCCTATCCCTTCGTAAATCGCAAGTATCTAGGCTGGGAAGTGCCACCGTTTGCGCCTGATTTACTCCCCCGATCTGACCGTGGTTGGCACCCCTTGGCACGTCGTTCGGAGCACTCCATTGTGACGTAACCTGATCGGCCAACCACTGAACGGATTGATCGAAAAATCTGAACCCTAGTTCGAACAGATTTTGAGTTATATAAGCGTTGTACACCTCTTGTATAAGCGTTGTATAAGTTGTATATGCATCGTAAAAATTATATATGTGTTGAAATAGAAATGAAATGCTATATATATACACACATACATACATATAAATATATATATATATATACACACGCCCTTCGTCCATAAACCATGGACGATATTTATTGGTTGTGATTGGTGTGAAAATTGATTGATAGCGAATGGTTGATTGAAATTGTTTGTGGTTGAAATTGATTGATTGTGGTTGAAAAATACCCGTTTGTGGTTGAGAAATATTTGGTTGAAACCACATAGGATTAGTTTGTGGAAATGAAAAAATATGCATGCCGCCTGCGTGCGAACTAGATGCATGATTCCCCATTGTCAAAAGCTGCGAGGCTTTAAGGTAGAGCGAGGAGCTGTACTAGAGACGGTCCCAGTTTTAACTACCCTGCCATTATGCTGCCGAAATTTTGAATAATATTCATGTGTTAGAATTATTTTCATTTGTTGAAACTATATTTATTCGTTGAATAGAAAACCTTCATGTGTTGAATTGAAATTCATTCATTGAATAGAAATTCATGTGTTAAATGGTATTCGTGTTTTAAATATAAAAATCACCTTTTTATCTATATATATAAACTATAGAAAACCTTCATGTGTTGAATTTAAATTCATTCGTTGAATACAAATTCATGTGTTGAATGGTATTCGTGTTTTAAATATAAAAATCACCCTTTTTATCTATATATATAAACTGTAGAAAACCTTCATGTGTTGAATTGAAATTCATTCGTTGAATAGAAATTCATGTGTTGAATGGTATTCGTGTTTTAAATAAATTGTTTTAACAATAAAAATCACATTTTTACTCTATATATATAAATTATAGAAAACCTTCATGTGTTGAATCAATATTCATTCGTTGGATAGAAATTCATGTGTTGAATGGTATTCATGTTTTAAATATAAAAATCACCTTTTTATCTATATATATAAACTATAGAAAACCTTCATGTGTTGAATCGAAATTCATTCGTTGAATTGAAATTCATGTGTTGAATGGTATTAATATTTTGAAAGAAATTGTTTTATAATAAAAATCCTATTTTTATCATCAATAAGAACTATATAAAATAATCTTGTTTTGAAATAAATTGTTTTATAATAAAAATCCTATTTTTATTACCTATATTAACTATATAAAATTGTTGAAATTGTTTTATAATAAAAATCCTATTTTTATCACCTATATTAACTATATAAAATAGTCGAGTTTTGAAATAAATTGTTTTACATTAAAAATCACATTTTTATTATATACATGAATTGTTAAAAATAGTGAAGTGTTGAAATAGAAAACAGTTAGATAAAAATATCATTTTTATCAAATGTATGAAAATCATATAGTTTTGAAATCGAAGAATCGATATATATGTACATAAATTGAATTGAAATATATCGAATAACGAAGCTACAGTTCGTATTTTGAAACCGTGATTTCAAATGATTAGTGCGGGAGATCCGACCATCGGATTTTCCCGAAACCGAAACCATTTGGTTCGCTTTGGAAATACCTTTCCAACGACACCAACTTTGTAAAGATCCAACGGTTGGATTGTCTGGAATGTTTAATTCAAATCTGAAGAAAAACAGCGCCAGAATCGATTATATTTATATATATATAATTATATTAAATTGAATAACGACGCTGCAGTTCGTATTTTGAAATTGAAACTTCAAATGATTATACCGGGGGATCCGACCATCGGATTTTCCTGAAACTGGAACCGTTGGATTCGTTTTGAAAAGATCTTTCTAATGATGTAAATTTTGTGAAGATCCAACGGTTAGATTTTCATATATGTCTAAATCAAATCTGAAGAAAAACAGCGCCACGGCCGCGTTATGGCCCGAAGCATCGTTTTGAATAAATTGGCTATTTTAAAATAAATAAAAATAGCTATAAATCGTTATAAAATATTATAAACGATATGGATGTGAAATTTAGAAACTAACTGAAGGTTGGCTAAGTCGAATGGTTTCTTGGGTATTGATCTGATGTTAGTTTCGGCCTTCGGGGTTAATATTTGGGAAATCGTTCTCTTACTGATTGACGGTTAGTGACTAATGAATTGAAATGATGCGTAGTAGTGTTTGTGTAGCACTTGTTTATTATATACGCGAGTTGCTCAGAAAGACCGGGTTTATCCCATTCTGAATAACTGAATCGACGATAAGAAATTGAAGATAAAGACGGTGGTCGAAGACCGGAGATCTTCACCTCGTTTGGATGGTAACCGATGTCCTGATTGGGAGGCATCCCGAAATATGGATAATGAGTGGTGATCGTCCAGACGTACGTGGAGGTCGATGGGTTTGCGAGGTATATAGTGCCTCCGGTTTCGTTCAGACCCAGGACAGACTTGTAAATGGACTGTGTGTCTGATATGGGAATTTATTCTGTGTGATTGATAGCCATCGGTTGCATGGGGTGAATTGCCTGTGTGGCATGCTAAGATGCAGTGAGCAAGGCTTCTGTTGAAAAGCAAAGTCTTGTGGTGATGATCGAAGCACCGCCTGTGTAGCGTAGCTTTATGTATAACGTGAATTCGCAAGCCTCACACCCCGGTATGAACCAGAAACGGGAGAGGACCTCAGGGAGGACATGCGTTTCTTTCTAGCTAGAAGTGGCGTCAGTGGTTTTACATGCCCTGACGAGTTTGACTTATGTGGTTGTTATTGTTGCGAGGCGCCTCAGTTATATCGGACGATCCGGGTCCGATGGAGTCATTTGTTGGCTCATTTACGCCCCAAAGGACAGGGAAACGCAGTGTTCAGGAATTTTAATCCACATCGGTGGACCGGCCTTGACGATCCAAGGGTCGATGCGCTCTGACCCTAAGGCTCGGGCTAGAGAGTCTCAAAGTCGGTAAGGACTATCTTTTGCCTTGGTTCATGATGGAAATCCAATTTCCAAATACGTGACTGTTCAGTTTTGATTGTATACCTATATATGGCGACATAGTGGTATGGGGCATTAATGCAGTCTATGATTGATAGTTATGATTCAAAATTGTTTTCAAAACTTATAAACACTAGCAATAATACCAAATGCTTTTGTTTTATTCGTATCAAGCATATTTTGGCCGTTATAAGGTAAAAACTCTATCTTCCGGTTTGCGTTGCATTGTGTGATGGGAACTGAGTCTTATAACGGCTTCATTTTTATAAAAAGCATTGCGAGGTTTAAAAGAATTATTTGTTTTAAAGCACTAGCAATCCGATGGAGTAAACCCGTTCCACGAAAGTGGCATGGTCCTGTGATTAGCAATATTTTAAATGTGTTGAGTAGATTTCCCATACCGGTCCCATGACTGACTCGTAGTTTGTTTCACTTTCAAACTCGGGTGCCCCTCTTTCTACACGGGCAGCCTTGTTGTAACACCCCGTAATTCCATGACGCTAAGATTCACAAACCAAGGCAGAATTAAAAGTTATAATCAAAATTAAGGGAAACGGGTTGCGCCATTGCGTTCGTCTCGGAATTCTGCATGAAAACGAGTCCAAGTTTGCGTGAATCGGTGTCCGTATGAGGAAGATATGGCCTCCGGAAGTTTTAGCAAGGTTCAAATTTCAAAACAGACTCAGAAGCGGGCTGGGCGAGAAATTTCCCGCCCAGGACCCCAGGTCAACTGGGGAGTCGACCTGGGTGTCGACCCCCCCCCCCCCCCGGTCGACTGGGGAGTCGACCCCCCCCCCCAGGTCGACTGGGGAGTCGACCTGGGTGTCGACCCCCCTGCTTTTTCCAGCTTTCTGAACCTTGTTCGTTTCTCCGTATCTAGACGCCATTCTGACCAGATTCGTTGACTTCTACACTATATAAACAACCCTAGTCTCCTTCTCAATTCACAATTCTTCTCTACCCTTATGCTGCAAAGATTCTTAGTGAACATGGCTTCTTCTCCTCCACTTAAAATAAATAATAAATATAATAATATATATAAAATAAATCAAGACGAGGAGATGTTGCTCAAAGACTTTCAAGAGATTCGAATCAAGATTAAAGCTTCAAGATAAGGATCAAAGGCTAACGTCGCACGAATCATAGCAACGCCGTCTTTCTTTTCTAATCTAAATTTCTGTAAATCAGTTATTTCTAGATTTGAACGTTTTTCTCTGTTCGTGACATGAAATTAAAGGAATAAAAGAATATGCCTAATCTCTCTCTCTATTCGAATCAGTGCCTATACTCTTGAACCTGATTAAGAACTGTTATGATTCGAGGACAAATAAGACCATGACTATGAAACTATGGACTTTAAAACCATATTCCTATGACTATGAACATTTGCCTATGACTATGAACATTGCCTATGACTATGGACATTGCCTATGACAATGAACATTGCCTATGACTGTGACTGTGACTATGAGGATTATTTTCTTGACTAAGCCTATGCCTTTGATTAGGAAATATAAACTATTGCCTATGACATAACAAGGACATCTGTGATTAAACACCTGTGATTCATGACTAGGAAAGTGTTGCTTAAGTTTTGTGACTATGAAATTGGGTCTAAACCCGATCATCTATTATGTCTATTCTTGGTTATCTTTGGTTTTAGACCTTGGGAATTTACCTATTAAGTTAGGTCTACCCATGTTCTTGAACCTATGTCTCTATTCTGTCTATCCTTGGTTTTAGACCTTGGGAATTTACCTATTTAGTTAGGTTTACCCATGTTCTTGAACCGACGTCGTTATTCAACCCTTTTTATGCCAGTTAGTATGTCTATCTTTTGCATAGCATCTTTGGTTCATTCCCTATTTTCTACGAACCTAGCTTTATTTATAATCTAAACTGAATCACGATTATACGAACGGTGGGAATGCGGTTTGGGCAAAACATGAAATTTACTAAAAACATAGTTTAACTTGGAAATTGGCATAAATTGGGAACATTTATTATGGCATGTTCATAGAAATGCAAGTTGAATAAATTTGACATGAATTATAAGATGTGTAATTTGAATCTAATATTGACGTGTAAATCTAGCATTTACATGAATAGTGAACTAGAGTAATAAGTCTAGAATTAGAATGTTGATTCGGAATTGGATTAGCTAATTTGGCACGGTAAGTATATTGGCATAAATGTGAAATTGGCCATAATTGGGAGCAATTGGCAGGTTTAGCAAAATCATGGTTAGTGACACTTAATTTGGTATAGTCCACATACCAAAAAGCATAAATATGATTTAGAAGGGGAAATGGGCCATAAGAATGAATGTAGACAATTTACATTAAAAGAGTAATTAGGAAATAAGTAAATTAGAAATAATATACTTATAGAATTTGGCCTGAATGAGGAAATATAAATTTAGACAAAATTAAAGGTTTCTTAACGACATCTCTTTAATGACACACCAGAAAGTTCTAGGGTGACAGAGAGGATAGTGTCTAGGCTTGGATTTGGAAAATACAAGTTTCCTGCTCTCCCTGGCTATCCCTAACTGATCCGACGAACGGGATGGTTACTTTCAAAACTTCATTTGAAAATAAATTGAAACCCTTTGAACTTAGAAAACACGAATATGCCTAGCCCGAGGTTAGACTGAGTTGCGATATAAACCTGCCCGGAACCAACCGGCACATCCAGTAGTCGCAACAATACCTGTCTAATGTGAGTGGTAGCGGCTTTAATTTATTTAGTTAAATCTAGAACAAGAATGGTAGGGTTAAGTTAACTAAGACACTTAACCAGTTCAACATGATAACTAGACTAATGGGTGGGGTTAGGTTCAGACTGACACTTAACACAATTAAGCTAGAAAGGGAGGGCTAAGTCCATAGAGACACTTAACCAAACTCAAGGTAGCAAAACGAGACTTGTAGGGGTTAAGTAAAGTTAATACACTTAGCCAAATTAATATGTTAACTAGACTAGAGGTTGGGGTTAAGTAAAATCTAATACACTTAGCCAATTTTGATATGTTAGCTGGGCTAGACCGTAAGGTTAAGAAAACCTGAATACTTAACCATCAGGTTGTGATAAAGGAATGAGGTTAAGTCTAAAACATGAAGGCATAATACTTAACCATTAATAACATGTTAGTTAAAACAGACGGGCAAGGTTAAGTTAAAAAGGAACACTCAACCAATACAGGATGAAGGGGTAAGGTTAAGTAATAAGAAATATTTAACCAATATAACTTGGTTTGTGGTAGGATTAAGTCAACGTGAATTGCTAATGACACTTAACCAGCTTAACAGGATAAATGAAGAGGGTTAAGTTAGCTTGAATTGACTAATGATACTTAACCAATCCAAATTGATGGGAAAGAGAACTAAGTAGTAAGCCTTAGTTAAAAGGAGCTAAGTAGTAAACCTTAGTTAAGAAAACAACGATTCTGGAAACTAAGTGGTAAACCTTAGTTGACAAAACTAAGTAGTAATTCTTAGTAAAACACGAGGAGGGGTGAACGTCCGTCTGATTAAAAAGAAGGCTCTAACGAATTGGGTTACGAAGCCCGAGGCTTCAAGGGGACGTGAGGGTACTCTTGGTATCCCTCTATGAGGCTGCAGATGATCCGCCTGGACCCACAGAGGTTAAGGTCTGCGTAGAAGAACCAGGGGTATGCCTTGGTTGCAATACATGGCAACCTAAAGACCAGGATGGACCTGCGTGATCCAGCGAGCAAACGGTAGCCCTGTGATAGCGACTCGTCGTCTACCATCCATCTTGAGTCAATCGAAATACGTGAAGCGGAAAGGCGGAGAACTCCAAAAGACCATATACTTGCTATCTAGTTATGGTTGCGGATGGCCATAGGATAGTGGGGCACCGGGGGCCGGCGTATAGTTCTCATTTTACAAGGTGTGCCTTTCATTAGTTGAGGGATGGGTCAAGTGGGACCATAGCCACTGGAATAAAAACAGACCTTAGCATCTGCATCGGCAGATATCTGAAAGCTCTTGACCGAGTTCTGTATTCCTTGATTTTCCCTATCACAGGACTCGGACCGCACATTACAGGACATGTGCATCTAGACAAGCGATAACGATTTGTGATACATGCGTAGGGAGGTATAGGAACATCTACCACTCTAGGTAGTGTGTCCTAGACTTGGGGGCATCGTTCGACCAGTAGCGTAATCCCTCGTTGGACTAGGTGGCAAAAAAAACCCGAACTCGAGAAGCATTCAGCAGATAGCGTAAAACTCTAGTTAAATCTAGAAAGCACTTGATAGAAAACCCTAGATTAGATCTAGGTAATAAATAATAAATGTATGCCTGAAGGCAATGGAAACTACAGGGGTTGGGATCACGTTATCGTTACTAGTTGGAACACTAGTTAGGTGGTGCAGAGATATAGAAACCAGTATAACAAGAAAATAGCGAAGCGGCGAAAGTATTAGAGCATATCCAGTTTATCTTATCTTAGCATATCTTGTGATCATCTTGTCTAATCTTGCAAACCCTATGGTCATGGTGTAATCTTGGATTCAATTAATTCATGTCATTTGTTTTTCCATGTTCACGTGCTAGAATTTACTGAACTTACTCAGGCTTTATGTCTGACTCTGTTTTTCTTTCGTCTTCTTTTCTTCCGTTTCCCCCCCCCCCCCAAGGTAGTAGAGGAGGGAGTAGTATAGCTCAGGTTAAGTTGGATTGTCACTCTTTCCCAGCTTGAAGATTGGTCGAAGTTTTGCTTGGATTCTCTTTTCAGATGCTATGGCTGGTTCTTGCTACATTGGGGAATATAAATGTATTTTTATGCTTCTTTATTTTGTAAGACAGATGATACTCTGGTATTGTAAAGAAATCTTTGTACAAACTATTTTATCAATAAAGCAAAGTTTTATTTTCCGCTGTTTAATTTTTGTCTGTCTTGTAATTTATCTGCATCTTTTACCCTAAATTCTCCACAGAACTTAGTGCATTCCCTTTGTGAGTGACACTAACGGACGTGGGGTGTTAAACGTGGTATCAGAGCTGAAGGTTACCAGATCAGATAAAGGATTTGAAAAATTATTTTTAAAACGGTTTTTAAAGAAGCATTTTCAAGAGAAAAGGTTTGTTTTAAAGACATATTCCCCAAAGCCAAATGCACTATCTTCTCTTCCTCTGTTTAAATTCATGTCTCCTTCTTTCTTGAGTCTCTAGGGCTCCTGGCTTTCTGGGAGGTAACCTCATCGAAGGGCAAAGTAGTGCCCGGCTTCCATCCATAGCCGTAGTTGTTTCATCTACGGGCAGTTTTCTTCCGAAGCTTATAGGGTTTTCCGGACGATGGAGGCAGTTTTCGAGAGAATTGTCAACATGACTACACGCGGAAGGGGATGAGGAGTTTGGCTAAGGAGCATAACCCTAGGATGAGGAATTCATGGATGTAGACTTAGCACACGAAGGAGGAAGAAATTATAAGACCTAAGATAAGAGGAAGTATCTTTACTAGGGTGAGATAGGGCATATACTTAAGAACAAGGGCAAGAACGAGGACGAGATTTTCAGAAGGACAAGTACATGCTTTCGCCACCAAGCGTATCTAGGAGAAAGTTAGTCCGGATGGAAGAGTCTAGTTTTCTGTTCGTACTATTTCCTTAGGTTCTAACGCTTCTCGTTTGTTCATATCCACTTCCATAGTTGGGTCTCTGCACCATAGTACTTGTATAGTAGAAAAATCCCACTAGAGTCTCAATTCCAATTGGTGGTCCGACCAGTTTATTTTTGGTTAGTAGAGATTTGAGAATAGCTATCGAGTTTGCTTATATCATCTCACGTAGATCATTTAAATTCGGGGGAGATATTCCTTGGGTGCTTGTCTGATATTGGTTTAGGCTTTTGGGGCTTGTACTTGAGGAATGTCGAGTTCGGTTTGGATGGTTTGCGTGAGAGATGAATAGTTGTGGCAGGCAATCCAAAGAGCACGTAGTGACCTTTCGGTTCTTATAGTTATGGCATGGCGGATAAGAGGGAAACCTCTAATCATCTTAGTACATATACTTGGTACCGTGATTGACATCTATTTATTTTGGAAATGGAGATCCGGAACTTCACAATCGTGAAGTTAAAATAGTTAAGATACAGTGAAGTAAAGCTCAAGAAGGCTAGATACTAGCATCATACCCTTTTTCCTTAAGGGTGCATCCTTGATTTCTTTGTTTAGGAGCTTTACGTATAATTGTTTCTCTTTTTCCAAAGTATATCCTCTAGGTCGTATCTTCGATCCTTAGGTAGAAGCCAATGGATGTAAACATGTGTTTGAAACATGTTATGGTTGGTGGTTGCAAGTGGTTGCTAATGGTTGCTCGTGAATGCATATGCACTAGATCAGTTCGAACGCTTTAATATTGCATTTACAAGAATGTATTTGTTTGTAAGTTGAGCCTGATATGTTATCACATGGATGTTGCATATGGATGAATGGCTATGCACACAAATAGTATTTATATAACTATGGATGCTTGCATACATGGTTGGACGCATGGCACTGACATGATTTGCAATAAGGAGGTCAACTGAATCAGTAGACCGCCTGATTCTGCATTAGATAAAGACATATACACACACTATGCATATGAACATGAAAGCATTAGAAATCTTTAAAGGACAATGAATGCCTGTGATTGAATGGTTGAGTAGATGGGTGATTGAATGGTAGGACACATTCTTCCTAACTTGAAGATTTCGGGGACGAAATCCTTTTAAGTGGGGGAGAATGTAACACCCCGTAATTCCGTGATGCTAAGATTCACAAACCAAGGCAGAATTAAAAGTTAAAATCAAAATTAAGGAAAACGGGCTACGCCATTGCGTTCGTCTCGGAATTCTGCATGAAAACGAGTCCGAGTTTGCGTGAATCGGAGTCCGTATGAGGAAGATATGGCCTCTGGAAGTTTCAGCAAGGTTCAAATTTCAAAACAGACTCAGAAGCGGGCTGGACGGGAAATTTCCCGTCCAGGACCCCAAGTCGACTGGGGAGTCAACCAAGGTGTCGACCCCCCCCCCCCCAGGTCGACTGGGGAGTCGAGCTGGGTATCGACCCCCCCCCCCCAGGTCGACTGGGGAGTCGACCTGGGTGTCGACCCCCCCCCCCGGTCGACTGGGGAGTCGACCTGGGTGTCGACCCCCTCCCCAGGTCGACTGGGGAGTCGACCTGGGTGTCGACCCCCCTGCTTTTTCCAGCTTTCTGAACCTGGTTCGTTTCTCTGTATCTAGACGCCATTCTGACCAGATTCGTTGACTTCTACACTATATAAACAGCCCTAGTCTCCTTCTCTATTCACAATTCTTCTCTACCCTTATGCTGCAAAAATTCTTAGTGAACATGGCTTCTTCTCCTCCACTTAAAATAAATAATAAATAGAATAATATATATAAAATAAATCAAGATGAGGAGATGCTGCTCAAAGACTTTCAAGAAGAGATTCGAATCAAGATTAAAGCTTCAAGATAAGGATCAAAGGCTAACATCGCACGAATCATAGCAACGCCATCTTTCTTTTCTAATCTAAATTTCTGTAAGTCAGTTATTTCTAGATTTGAACGTTTTTCTCTGTTCGTGACATGAAATTAAAGGAATAAAAGAATATGCCAAATCTCTCTCTCTCTCTCTATTCGAATCAGTGCCTATACTCTTGAACCTAATTAAGAACTGTTATGATTCGAGGACAAATAAGACCATGACTATGAAACTATGGACTTTAAGACCATATGCCTATGACTATGAACATTTGCTTATGACTATGAACATTGCCTATGACTATAAACATTGCCTATGACTGTGACTGTGACTATGAGGATTATTTTCTTGACTAAGCCTATGCCTTTGTAACGACCCAGAAAATCTGAACCAATTTAAAAATTTTAAATTGGCTAAAATAATGGATTTTAAATATTTAAAATAAATATTTTAAATAATGGCAATAAAAACTGAGGTTGAATCGACATTTGAAAACGAATATAATTAATTATAATTATATATAGAATTGAAAATAGCACGGTAGTTCGATAATTCGATTTCAAACCTCAATTGAATATACCGGGTGCAAAACAATCCGGATTTTAGTGAAACCAAAAACATTAGGATCTAGTTGGTAATATCTTTCCAACGAATCCGACCAATCGAAATTTGATAGCGGGAATCAAAAGATATGTCCAGTTGAAAATACTGAATAGTCGCAATGGAATTCAGGCCCTTAAAAATGGACATTTTGCAAACGACCTCGGATTTCGACGAAACCACTTTTGTTGGATCCATGATGTAAAGTTATTGCTAGATTCCAAATTTCATCATTTTTTGAATCAATATGTGAGTGTGGCAAAAGAAAACGCGTTTGACCAGTTTCTGTTGAATTTAATCGACTGGAAATTGGCCATTTTTCAAACGGTCTCAGAATTCAACGAAACTAGTTTTGTTAGGACCGTATCGTCAATACGAAGCTAGAAAATATTTTTCTGGAATTTTTCTAGTTAGTATGTGACCCCGGTAATTTGAAATGTACGTTTAAAATTCGATATAGTGATTTAAATGTAAATTCAACGGAAACTGATTGTAACGATCAAATCAGCTTGCGATACATATCCCATTGTGTTCGGAATGGGGGTAAAACGCTATGGGCGACAGGCGGTGGGCCTCGTTTCGAGGTCGTGGGTAAAAGTCAACTTTATGCAATAAAATTAAATAATTAAATAAATAAAATATAATATATTTTTAATTCCCTCTCCCCTTCATCTTCCTGCGCCCCCCCCCCCCCCCCCCCCCGTTCATTCGATTCAGTTAAACAGAAGAAAAAAAAACCTAAAAGCCAGCGCGACGTTCACCAGCCCCCCCCCCTTCGAGCGAACGCCGCCGACGAAGACGCAGCGCCACCGCACCCCTCGTTCACCAGCGACCCAAGCCCAACCGCCTGTCCCTCCTCCAACCGTTCGAAACCCCGAGCGCCGCCGCCTCGAAGCTGCCTCCGACGAACTGCAGAACCCCCCCCCCCCCCCTCTGTAAGTTTTCTTTTATTTTATTTATTTATTTTATTTTTGTTTTAATACTGATTTTATTAACATAGGAAAAGAATGCTTTTTTTTTAGTTTAAATACCGTGGGTTTTTTTTAGGTTTTAAAACCGATTTTTAAAAAAGAATGTAAAACTGTTTTTTTTTAGAATTCAAAACTGATTTTATATAAAGTTAAAACTGATTTTTATATAAAGTTAAAACTGATTTTTATAGGATTTAAAAACTGATTTTAATTAGATTTGAAAACTGATTTTAAAGAATTAAAATCCTGATGTTTAAAAGGAAAAAAAACTGATTTTTGTTTAAAAGGAAAAAAAAAACTGATTTTTGTTTAAATAGAAAAAAAAAACTGATTTTTTTTAAAAAGAAAAACTGATTTTAAGAAAGGTTTTAAAACAGATTTTTGAAAAGGTTTTAAAAGATTTGAATTTTGAAAAGTAAAAGATTTGAATTTTGAAAAGTAAAAGATTTAAACTTTAAAAAGTAAAAGAAAAGATTTGATCTTTGAAATGGAAAAGACGGAATTTTTATTAAGATGTAAGATATGATTTTTATATATTGAAAGTCGAAGTAAAAATCAGATTTTTATATATTGAAAGTCGAAGTAAAAATCATATTTTTATATATTGAATAGCGTGGTAAAAATTCGATTTTTATATATTGAATAACATCGTAAAAATTTGATTTTTACATATGTAGAGGATACGGGCGGAAGCGACAAAAGGCGAAGATTTCTATAAGTGAAGTGTCGTGCAGTTGGATAGCTATTGGTGAGATTTCTGATTTAAAAAATTATATATATGTGTTGGAAATGAAAGTGAATTGCTATATATAAATATCTATATATATATATACGCCCCTCGTCCACAAACCATGGACGATATTTATTGGTTGAAATTGTTGTGAAAATTGATTGATAGCGAATGGTTGTTTGGGATTGTTTGTGATGGATATTGGTTGATTGTGGTTGAAAAATACCCGTTTGTGATTGTGAAATATTTGGTTGAAACCACATAGGATTAGTTTGTGGAAATGAAATAAATATATACATGCCGCCTGCGTGCGAACTAGATGCATGATCCCCATTGTCAAAAACCGCGAGGTTTTAAGGTAGAGCGAGTGTTAGCCTACTTTGTGAACTAGGCAACACAAAGTCAAAAAAAAAACAACCATTGAAGAGTATTTTAAGTTATAAGACCTCGGTTCGGATCGGAAGAAAACACTACAGTTCAAATTGGTAGCTGCGGTTGTTCGGATCGGATAGGATCCTCTATTCGGATCGGGTTAGAGCAGCATATTGGATCGGATCGGATAGAGATCTCGGTTCGGATCGGTGGTCTCTTACGGGATAGACTGGTAAAGCATGTCAAGTCGGATCGGAGGACAACTAAATCTCGCATGGAAATCCATCTGCTTGTCACGACGCTGGAGCGGAGCGGAATAGATTAGAGACGGAGAGACGTCCAAGCCATTCCGGTTCGGATCGGGTATCCCGATCCGAACCCCTTGCCTGCGCGCCTCCGACCCGCACCCATGATCCAAGTTAGTCTCCTGTAAAATCGCCTGGAGAACCGGACCGGATATGACTAATTCCTACCCCTAACGTCCATCTCTTTGATGTGTTGTCAGCTTGATAGTTCATCCGAACCCGAAGAGAGTGCGATGGATGACACGTGTTCCGACCCGGATTGAATCTCAGGCAAATTCACACCTATAAATACCCCATCTAGAGACAAAGAGAAGGATCTTTTTTCAGCACTTTTGAGAATCCAAGTACCTCCATCATCCGAACTCCTTTACTCCCGGAGAATCCAAATCATCTTTCATTTCTTGTTTTAATCATTTGAGTGAACAAAAGTGAGTTGTGAGTGAATCTTACATTGCATTTGTAACTGGATTACTGAATATAGTGAAAAATAAGTGGACGTAGGCATTTCTTCGCCGAACCACTATAAATCCTGTGTGTTCATTTTTATTATTGTCTCATATAATCTTGTTTCTAATCAATTTGGGTGTTAGAACCACTTTTGGGTCTAACATTTTGGTGCTTTCACTGAGAGTCCTCATCTAAATTCTTTATTTTCCGGGATCTCTTTCTACTTTTTGGACCGTTGAGTTCAAAGAAGTGAATCCTTAAGTTTCTCCGCTTTCTTGCATTCGTTGAAGTAATTGTCAAAGACTCATGGCCAAAGGAAAAGGCAAGGAAGTTCAGTCTGTTCAAGGAAATGGAGCTGGCGAAGATCAGCAACATGCTGTTGTAACAAGGTCGCGGGGGCAGAGTTCAGCAGCAGGAAGAATCAATGCAGGAAATCCGAACCGACAGCAAGGGGAGAGCTCCGATCCGATCCGGGTAGGAGACTCTGAAGCAGTGCACTCCCCCAATCTGAACCGACCCGAGTTGCTCGCTGCACACCGATCCGACCAGGCACCCCAGCTCCGATCCGACCCGGCTTCCTACCTCCGATCCGACCCGATGCTTGGTGAAGCTGGAACATCTACTCGAGTCCCCACGAATGCTCCAATTCCAGCTGCCAGGGTTGGAGATCAGGTCAACCCATCTGCGCCCATCACTCAAGGAGATTTCTCGCGCTTGCTTGATATGCTTGAGAGCACGAGGGAAGCTATGAGAGTTCATGAGCGCACTAATCTCATGATGCAGGAAAATATGAGGCTCATGAGTCGGGAGATCAATGAGCTCCGCCGGCAAAGAACTCCATCACCGGTTCGTCACACACCCGTAGATCAATCTTCATCTTCCGAGGAAGAGAGGCCCCGTGAACGAAGGCCACTCGAACGACCTCAGAACGTGGAGCAGCTAACGTTTGGATCTTTGGGATCTCGCGAAGATATCGCACGAGCGTTAGGAAACGATGACCCCACTCGGGTGCAAAGACTCCAGTCCCCTCTTCCCGAGATCGACCGGGAACACAGGGAACGGAATCGAGCAGAGGCAGCTCGAAGAAGAAGGGCATCTCCTGAGCATGAGCCCAGAAGGAACTCGGACACTAGGGCCAGGGAACCTGAGCAGCCCCTAACTAGTGCCGATGTACAGGCAATGGTTCGCCGAATTATGTCCGAGAGCCGGAATTATACAAATGAAGACTATGGCATTGAGCGAAGCCATACTCCGTTCACTGACGATATCCTAGACTTCCAGTTTCCCCGACGCTTTAACTTGCCACAGATGGACAAATATAACAGAAGGACTGATCCGGGACAGCATTTGATGCGGTATTCGTGGCTCATGAACGCCGCTGCTGCCCCTGACGAAGTAAAGTGCAAAGCATTCCCAATCTATCTAGAAGATGTGGCATTATTCTGGTTTACCCGACTTCCTCCTCGTTCAATTTCTAATTACAAAGAACTAAGCGAGCGTTTCATGAACCAGTTCCGACTACATGCCCGAAAGTCCAAGAGTGTTATTGAATTGTCGAGGATCAAACAGGCACCAGGAGAGTCTTTAAGGGCATATTTAGATCGTTTTAACCAAGCTGTAACTGAGGTCAGTGACCCGCATGAGCCCACTATTCTGATGGCATTGAAGGAAGGAGTCGATCCTGAATCTGAGTTTGGAGACTACCTTTCTGGGAAGACACCCCCCACAAGGGCGATATTCTACGAAAAAGCCGATATTTATTTAAGACGAGAGGAGGCCAGGGCAAACCGGAAGAGAAAGTCTGAGACAGCTTCAAAGGAGAATGTGCAGAGTAATATTGCCGTGAAGCAGTCTGGGGAAAGTTCTGGCAAGGTTGAAGTAAATGTAGGAAACAAGGGTGGAAACAGCAATACTGGAAACGGGGGAAACAACAACAACCGTAATTCGAACGGTAACAGGAGAAACAGAAATAGGGGAAGCGACCCTAACAAAAGGCCCCGATTCCAGAACTACGAGAACTATACGCCATTGAATGACACCCTGGAAAATATTTACCTGGATACGTACAATGTGTTGCAGTACAAAAGACCGCCACCTCGTGATTCGACCGAGAAAGAAATGGCGACAGGGAAATTTTGCTTATTTCACGGAACACATGGACATTCGACCAATGAGTGTCGGCATTTGAGGGATGTAATTGAAAAGCTGCTGCGTGAAGGAAAGTTGGATGAGTACAAGGTTGCCCCGAGGGACAGGGGGCAAGGAGAGCAGGCTCCAAAACAGATCCTACCTGCTCCTAAGCCTACCGCGCAGCAGAAAGGTAAAGGGATCGTCATCAACTCCATAGTAGGCGGACCTCACCCGGCAATCCGAAGTTTTAGGTCAATGGACCAATATGTGAATGCTGCCAAGCATCTAGATGTGAATGAAGGTGACGATTTGGAAGATGTCACCCCTATAAAACAACAAAAAACCATGTTCGATGACGTGGTATTTCGCAGCCGAGACAACACGGGGATACAATCTCCCACCAATGATCCGTTGGTTATTACTACCACTATTGGGCCGGCCTTGGTCCATAAGGTATTAGTAGACAACGGAAGTTCCGTTAATATTTTGTTCAAGAAGTCATTTGATCAGATGAAGCTTGAGCCCGAAGATCTGAAACCTTGTGAAGGATGGATTAAAGGCTTCAACGGAGCGACGACAGCTCCCATGGGATATATAGAGTTGCCCGTGACCCTAGGGCAAGGAGAACGTAGAAGAGTGCGAATGCTTCAGTTCGTAGTATTGGACGTAGATTCGCCATATAACGCATTTTTAGGGAGACCTGCCCTCGCTGAATTTAGAGTTTGTATCGCCCCTTGGTGCTTGTTACTAAAGTTCCCAACCGAAGCCGGGACTGGAGTAATAAGAGGGGATCAGGTTTCTGGACGAGCCTGCTATGTGGCCGAACTGAAGATGTTGATGAAAGGAGTTAATGCTGAGAGTAAGGATGCCTCATCTCCCTCAAAGGGGGACTCGGCATAGCAATTAGAGAGATTGAACCCAAGGGAGTTGCCCAAAGGAACGCCTGAAGACCTGGATCCTAGAAAAGACGAGGAACCAGAGGCTAGGAATGCAACTCCTAATGAAGCGACAGTGGAAATTCCTGTTGATAAAGCTGATCCGACGAAAGTTTTGAAGATTGGTTCCCAATTGGATCCACGTCGTGCTGAAGAGCTGACGGACTTCTTGAAGGCAAACTTAGATGTGTTCGCCTGGACCCATGCTGACATGTGTGGGATATCGCCTTCCATTATCAGTCACAAATTGAATGTAAATCCGAAGCATCTGCCTGTGAAGCAAAAGAGACGCATGCTGGGCCCAGAGAGGTCGGCTGCTCTCAAAGAGGAAGTAGAGAAATTGAAGCAAAATGGATTTATTCGAGATTCGACTTATCCCGACTGGATATCGAATCCTGTCTTGGTAAAAAAGCCAAACGGAAAGTGGCGAACTTGTATTGACTTTTCAGACTTAAATAAGGCTTGCCCAAAAGATAGTTTCCCACTTCCCAGGATTGACCAGCTTGTAGACTCGACAGCAGGTCATGAACTTCTCTCTTTCATGGATGCATACTCTGGATACAATCAAATTCCTATGCATGTACCAGACCAAGAGCATACAAGTTTCATTACGAATTTGGGGTTATATTGTTATGTTGTAATGCCGTTCGGATTAAAAAACGCTGGAGCTACTTATCAGCGGTTGGTAAATAGAATGTTTTATGATCAAATAGGAAAAACTATGGAAGTTTATGTGGATGATATGCTTGTTAAATCAAAGCAGTCTTCCAGTCATACGCAAGACTTAGCGGAAATGTTTGGTATCTTGCGAAAATACCGTATGAAATTGAATCCTTTAAAATGTTCATTTGGAGTGGCATCGGGAAAGTTCCTTGGCTTCATTGTGAGTTCCCGAGGAATTGAGATCAACCCTAGCCAGATAGCGGCGATTAGAAATATCAAAGAACCAAGGAGAATTAAAGACGTCCAAAGTCTAGCAGGGAAGGTAGCGGCGCTGAGTAGATTCATCTCCAAAGCCACCGATAAACGTGTTCCATTTTTTGATTTGATAAAAAAGGGAAAGAAGAACTTCCAGTGGACTCCCGGTTGTGTCGAGGCCTTTCAAAATCTGTTAGAGTTGTTAGAGAAACCGCCAATCTTATCAAAGCCCGTAGATCACGAAGAACTATTTGTTTATCTAGCAGTCTCGGCTCACGCTGTCAGCACAGCTCTGGTTCGAGAAGAAGACAAAGTACAAAGGCCAGTATACTATGTGAGTAAGAAATTAGCAGCGGAAGAGCGCAACTACCCAAAGATCGAGAAGCTTGCTTACAGCCTCCTGATTGCATCCCGAAAACTTCGTCACTACTTCCAAGCCCATCCAATAACCATATACACCGATCAGCCGTTAAGACAGGTGTTGCAGAGACCCGAAGCGTCGGGAAGGTTGATTAAATGGAACATAGAACTAAGCCAGTTTGATTTGAATTTTCAACCACGAAAGTCAATCAGGGGGCAAGCTCTAGCAGACTTTATTGCGGAGTTCACCATTCCAGAGGAAGAAATAATCAATGACCGAGTGGTCAAATCCGAGGATAAGCTAGAGATGAATTCGTGGAAATTATATACAGATGGAGCTAAAAATGACCGAAGATCCGGAGCTGGAATTGTCTTAGTCACTCCCGAGGGACGGTCGTTATATTACGCCCTGCGATTAGAATTTTCGGCAACAAACAATGACTCTGAGTATGAAGCCCTGATTGCCGGGCTGAAACTCGCTAAAGACCTCGGAGTAAAAACGATGGACATATTTTGTGACTCTAAGATTGTTGTTTGTCAAGTGCGAGAGGAATTCGCGGCTCGAGGACCTCGACTTGTCGCTTACCCCAAGAAAGTGAAAGAGCTATTAAATAGCTTAGAGCGGTACAACATAACACATATTCCCAGAGTAGAAAACCAGAAAGCGGATAGACTAGCAAAATTGGCTAGTTCCGACAATCCAGAAGAGACTGAGATAATTCCAATTGAAACGTTGGAGTCGCCAAGCTTTGAGTCAATGGAAATTGAATTCGTTCTTGAAACGGAACCAGAGAAGGAGTCATGGATGACTCCAATCAAGAGTTTTCTTAAGAACGGGACACTCCCATCGAAGAAAAGTGAGAAAAGAGCTGTAGTTCGCAAAGCTGCCAGATATTTTATGCAAGACGATACTCTCTATAGACAAGGATTTTCTATGCCCCTGTTACGATGTATCGCACACGACGACATCAAGCGTGTACTGAGAGAAGTGCACGAAGGTGAGTGTGGAGATCATACAGGAGGTCAAACTTTAGCGAAGAAAATATTGCGGTACGGATACTTCTGGCCTACAATCAACAAAGATGCAGCTGATTATTCACGACGCTGCGATAAGTGCCAGAGATTCGCCAAAATCCCCAGGGCACCGCCAACCCAGCTTAAATCGATGGTGAGTCCTTGGCCATTTGCCACATGGGGAATCGATATCATTGGAGTGTTACCGATTGCTAAAGGAGGGGCTAAGTATGCCATAGTAGCCGTGGATTATTTCACAAAGTGGGTGGAAGCTGAGCCCTTGACTAAGATCACCACAAGAAAGGTGATAAGTTTTGTGGTCAGAAATATTATATGCCGATTCGGGATCCCAAGGACGATTATTACTGACAACGGGACCCAATTTGATAGCACTGAATTCAGAAATTTTTGCCAGAAATATAAGATAGACAAACGATATACTGCAGTTGCCTATCCACAATCTAACGGGCAAGTAGAGGCGATAAACAAGGTAATAAAATCCATCCTCAAGAAGCGATTACAGCGCGCAAAGGCAAAATGGGTTGATGAATTGCCCCTAGCCTTGTGGGCATACCGAACAACGTTCAAAACGGCTACCGGTCATACCCCTTTCTCTCTCTCCTTTGGCTCAGAAGCAGTAATTCCAGTTGAACTGGAAGTTCCTTCCCACAGGGTGACGTATTATGACCCGATGACAAATCGGGCACTTTTACTTGAGTCTCTTGATGAAATCGAAGAGAAAAGGGACGAAGCAGACTTGCGTGCAGCAAGACATCGGCGTCAGATGGCACGCTATTATGACAAAAAAGTTCGTCTCAGAACTTTTGAACCAGGAGATTTGGTGCTAAAGAGAGTTTTTCCATCCCTTCCTCACTTCGGCTCAAAATGGGAAGGACCCTTTGTCATCCAACGGAAACTTGAAAAAGGAACCTTCAAGTTAACGACCGTAGATGGCGAAGAAGTTCCTCGAGCATGGAATGCCCAACACTTAATGCGATATTTGGATTAGAAATGCTATATTTTTACTGTGGATTCTGTAAAAAGACATGCTTTGCCTTGGGAAAATCTGATGATATGAATAAAGGACTATAAAGTGGATGTAGGCTATGACTTAGCTGAACCACTATAAAAATATTGTGTGTTATTTACTTTTATGCATTTACATTCGTTAGTTGTTCTGTTGTGATTATAAAATACAGGATAACTTAGAGCCTAAAAAGGTTGAAACAGTTTGGACATAAAAAGAAGCACAATGATTATTTGTGCAATAAGACATAAAAGAATGAGAAAACGACATTCTAACTCTAACTCTCCAGAGAAAGAGAGAGAGTATAAAAGCGTCTCAGACTGAGCGCTGAAAAAGAAATTCTATTCTTAGCTCTAACTCTCCAGAGAAAGAGAGAGTATAAAAGCGTCTCAGACTGAGCGCTGAAAAAGAAATTCTATTCTGAACTCTAACTCTCCAGAGAAAGAGAGAGAGTATAAAAGCGTCTCCGACTGAGCGCTGAGAAAGAGGTTCAACTCCGAACTCTAACTTTCCAGAGAGAAAGAGAGTATAAAGGCGTCTCCGACCGAGCGCCGAGAAAGAAATCTTTTCCCGTTGAACGACCGGGGAATAAACAAATAACTGAACTCGAACTCTAACTCTCAAGAGAATGAGAGAGAGTATAAAAGAAATGCCAGGAAAAACAACAGGTATTGATGACACAGGAAATGCTATCCCGTTAGAGAATCGGGAGCATTCAGATTGCATGGTTAAGCACTGAATAACTTATGGAGATTGACTGGGGACACATATACATACACATATCTCCCCTCTCCACAACTTTGTTTCATAACTATAGATATGCATTTTTACATAAGTACAGATCTGCTAACAAATAAACATTGCAAAAAGTGAATTATTTTTATTTACAAATGAATGAATTTGTACAGGGAAATAACTGAAAAAGAAAGTGCGGAAGCTGCTGGTATAGCAGCACTTATTGGTTTACAAAGATGCTAAAAGGACACAGGGGAACCCACTATTTGGGTTTGGGATGAGCCTTCGATTTCTTGGCAGTTTTTTCCGCATCCTTTGCTTCCTTCTCGGCTTCAGTCAAGATTCGTTTTGATTTCTTTTTCCCTGAACCTACATCCACAACTGCGAGGGGCTTGAGGACCTCAGGGTCTAATTCTTCAGCCTTTAATTGCAAGCGCTTGTCTTGATCGGCCTTCATGGCCGCCAAGGTAACGTCATCGGCACTTTTTGACTCCCCGGTTATCGTAACCTCTGGTTCCTCATCATGCCCCTCGTCTCCTCCGTCTTTTTTTAAAGCTGCAATCATTTCTTCATCATGGGGAGTAGTGACCTTAGTTGGCTCACTTCTTTCCCCCAGGTCTGTTGAAGCAGCCTTGTCTTCCCCTTCTTTGACCCTATCAGCGGGCTTTGTCCCAGCGGTAGCTCCTTGAGCTACATCTGTCTTTGCGGATGATTCAACGCCTACAAAACGAGAAACATTGGTTATCAACTCAGGCGAGAGCAAAGGATTTCTCATCGAACGTTCAGTCATGTAGCCAAAGGTAGTAGTAGCCTTGACAAATTGAGGAGAAAAGATAGGGATACCTTCTGAAGACTTTTCAGCGAGGGTGACTACTACCTCTGGAGTTATTTCAGGAATAGGAGATAGCAAAGTTGTTCGGGGGATTCCCGGGTTTTCGGGATCATACCCTTCTACTTCGGGAGTTACAGGAGCAGAAGAAGAGGAACCAGCTTCAGGAACGGTTTTCTGTTTAGACTTCCGCCTCTCTTCTTCCATGGCCTCAGCAATTAGACGGCGCCCTTCAGCTAGGCGCTCCGGTTCGTCGTCTCTCAAGTATTTCTCCATCGGCTTATCTTCATCGAGGGAATCGACCTTAAGTTCTTCTTTTTCCCACTCGACGATTTGATTCCACACTTGAACCAGAGTGGATGGATAGTCCTCGATCCAGGAAATGTTTCGACGACGAATAATGTGCGCGAAGAATTCAATCATTAGCTCGCCGAAGCCCTGAATATCAGCCTCCGCCTCTGATAGTTGTTTACGGGTTTCCTCCGCAGATTTAATAGCGCATTCCACATTGCCCTCAGCCAGAGCAGCCCTGTTTTCCGCCTCTAACAATTTTGAAGCCAAGTCTGCGTTTTTCTTTTCTAACTCAGCACTCCTTTTCGCTAACTCGGCGTTTTTCTGCTCAAGCTCAGCATAAGCAAGGCGTGTCTTAGCAGCCTCTGATTTGGCCTCGTCAGCTTGCTTCTTTAACTCAGAACGCTCCTGAGTGTGGGATTCAAGCAGGTCATGATAGCGCTTTTACATGTCCTCAAATTGTTGTTTGAAGTTAGAAGCGTTCTTTTGAGCGACAGCTAGTTGAGCTTGAGTGTCTTCTAAGTTTTTTCCTAAGGTTTTTAAGGCCTTAGCATCCTCCTCTGCGGTCTTTTGCATTGAGTCAGCATTTGTCATTAGAGTGCGGATGATTCTAGAAAGAGTGCGGGAATACTTGAACATCTCGGTATATTGTTTTTCCACCAAATCAATCTTTGCTTTGGCCTCCTCTGCCCAATTAGAAGAAATAGGTTCAAGGGTAGGTAGAAAGGTCAGAGTCTCGAAGTAGTGCTCGGGAAATTGCTCCTTTAAATATGCCAGCCTTACTGCAGTTCCCGCATCTGGTGGAGGAGGAGCGAGGATTGTTAGTTCAGTGTCCCTTCCTGAAGAAGATTCTGTAGAACCCTTGTCTGTCCTAGGTCGTTTAGTAGCAGGGACTTTTTGCTTACTTCTAGACCCAGTTTCCTTTGGAGGAGTTTTCTCTCTACTCCGCTTTTCATGGGAGGAAGTGGAATCCCTGGATTGTGGTCTATCCTCCTCCCTACGACCTTGATAGCTCTTGTATTTTTCTTGTTCCGGTCGAACTGGTGAGCGGGAGCGTGAGAGTCGAGATCGATAGGAATCATAGGGTCTTTTTTCCTCCCTACCACGGTCATCCCGGCGATCATACTCGACATCCTGAGGAGGATTGGACATGCTGCGACGAAGCTTTCTTATATCATAAGAGGATCGAGACATTGTACCTGCACGATAAAATAAGCGAAGTTTAGAATCAATGGATTCATGGAGAAAGAAGTGCAATGAATGCTAATGATGTGGTGTAAAGTGCATCCTAAGTGGTGTGTGTGTCCCCCCAACCAACCCGAGTCTGAAGCTAGACTGGTGCGGGCAGGCTCTTTGGCCTTAGCAGGAGTGGTTTCTTCAGAAGAAGTGAAGACTAAAGGGTCCTTCCTGAAATCTTCTGAAGTATATATAGTCTCAGGTAAGGGGAGATCCCCCAAACCCTGAAATATGTGCTCGTCGGTGCTAGGGACATCCCCTTCGGAAGCGCGAAGTGGCGACTCTTGGAAAGACTTTGACTTGTGTGGAGAAGTAGTCTCCTCGGGGGCAATATACCCTTCACGATGTTTCTTGGCCAGATTAGCCAGTTCATCATCTTGAGTGGAAGGGGGAGAAGGTGAAGTTTAAAGAGGAGCTGCAGGAATTCCCGAGCCTTCTCCTATTTCTGGAACTGTTTCCACTGGAGGAATATATGCATAAGGGACCGTCCCATGACCGATGCTACGGAAAACGGATAGCAGCCCGTGAAAATGAAGGTACTCATCTTTAAGGACCTCGTCAATAGTCAGGAATTTTTGGTCGCCATTGAGAAGACGGTGCATCCGATCAAAGAACACTTGGTCTGATATCTGTTTGGGATTGTCGACTGCAAACAAAAAAGGAAAACAGGTCAGAGTGATGATTCAAGTGTATAGAGTCCGGGTTCAGAAAATCAATGCTTTACTTGATTTTGTCCATCTCCTGGCGCATCCAGACTGTTGCTTTATATAGAACCACTCTAGTCTGGAATCTCCAGCTTTACTGCTAAACGGCGTAGAGATTATCTTCCTCTTTGGGACTGATTCAAAGTAACAGAAAGAAGGGGTTTCTCTAGTCCGATGTTTGAAATTATAGAAGAAATGAACATCGTCGAACGTGAGCTCCACGCCTAGAATTTCACGATATGCTATGAATAAGGTATGCAGATAGGCATATGAATTGGGATGCAACTGCATGGGGGCAATCCGCATTTGTCTTAAGAAGTCAACGATGAAAGGCGAGAATGGAGGAATGGCGCCAACCATGCACATCAGTCGAGTAACCGTCATATATCCTTCTGGAGGGTTGTGGGGACGGTCAGAGCGTGAGGGCACTAGAGTGTCCCTTTTCATTATTCCATACTTCAAACAAATTCGAACAAGTCGGTCATTGTCGATTGTCGATTCTACAGAATCTGGAGGTGACTCCAATATAATGGCTGAGTCAAATTCATCGGGTGCTCGATGGTCACCAATCCCTCCTTCCTCCTCAAAGCCTAGGGAAACTTCATTTTCTGAAGACATTTCGTCGCTTTCCCGATGACCAACTCCGTAATCCGGACCCTCGTTGTCCCATTCTGGGTCAGATGAAGAAGATATATCCTCGAGAGTGGTTTTGTTGGAAGATTCTGGAGCCTCTTTCCTCTCAGCTAGACGAGAAGAGCGTCTGGGCCTCATTGTCATGGAACTATTGAAGAAGCAATAGCACGAATTAGAGTAAATTATCCCGTGTCCCCCTTTTTTGTGTATGTGTGTGAACTAAAGTGTGTGCAGCAAATGTGGGAAATACGAAATAAAAGTACAGCAATGTAAGACGAAGCTTTAAAGAGAAGGTGATAGTCAGAGTTGTTCTTAATTCTCGTTTATGTTCACAAGGCACTATCCTAACTGTCCGCGAAGCATATTCGTCTAGAGTAAGTGTTAGTTGAATTAGTTGAGTAGTCTTTATGTGCCAAGTTTGATGCGTTCGGTTCGGTTCGGATATGCATGTGATGATTGGCTCAATACAGATGCAGATGTAGGTTCGGTTCGGATGCATCGTTAAGGCTTGGACAGTTCAAGACAAGGGAGACAGTGGGTTCGGAAGCAGGACTGATCTGATCGGATCGGGTGACCCGATCCGAACCGAACTAGCATCACTCAACCAGTCCGTTCATGTCAGCCTCTTATCTCATTCTCATCTCCGACCCGAGCCGACATTTTCCTTCCTCCCATCTTTCTAAAATGTGCAATCCGAGCCGATCCCCTTTCCTTCTCCTTCCTTTTTTGATCCTCCGTCTTCTACCCGAACCGACTCCAGTTTGTCATCCCACTCTTCATCTCCTTCCTCTTTCCCCCCTACTCACAAACGAGTCCGCTTTATCACCAAAGCCACTGTTGAGGATAAATATTTGCCCTCTCCAGCCTCGCAACGCCTCGAAGCGATGGCGCATCCACCAGCAGCGGCGGGGGGTTCAAGCGAGGCTTATGGCCAAACCATCCCAATCCAACACGAATTGAAATCGAAAACGGTTACAACGAAGTTATTCGAGATTAGAAAAGCTACCTATATGTTTGATTCGGGAAATCTACAGGAAATAGTTTTAGAATATTGGAGTTTCTAACGTTTTCAATGCTAGGGTTGGGAGCGGCAGCAGAAAAGAAGAAGGAAGGAAAGAAGATAGTGGCGGATTTATATAGGGGGTGAAGTTGACTCCTCGTATTCCTGTTCTCTCTCTCTCACCCGCTCGGACCGGAGTGAAGGCCCAGTAGCACAACTCTGCCTGAAGGCCCACTGCCCAAGAATCAAAGCGTTTCGGATCGGCACCCGAACCGGACAGGTTTCATACATTAATTTAACATCTGACTAGAATTGAGTTCAAGAGAAGAAGAATAAAGGAAGAACATACCTGCACGAAGCATTATATGTCGAGAAAAATCCCCAAATTTGCTCAGAAATGAAGAAAAGGTGCTCGGGTCGGACACCGAACCGAATAGAAATCTGTGCATTACTCCTGACAATACTGATTAAACGACATCAAAGCACGCTTCGTACAACAGAAGCATCCTTTGAGGGGGCAAAATGTTAGCCTACTTTGTGAACTAGGCAACACAAAGTCAAAAAAAAACAACCATTGAAGAGTATTTTAAGTTATAAGACCTCAGTTCGGATCGGAAGAAAACACTACAGTTCAAATTGGTAGTTGCGGTTGTTCGGATCGGATAGGATCCTCTATTCGGATCGGGTTAGAGCAGCATATTGGATCGGATCGGATAGAGATCTCGGTTCAGATCGGTGGTCTCTTACGGGATAGATTGGTAAAGCATGTCAAGTCGGATCGGAGGACAACTAAATCTCGCATGGAAATCCATCTGCTTGTCACGACGCTGGAGCGGAGCGGAATAGATTAGAGAGGGAGAGACGTCCAAGCCATTCCGGTTCGGATCGGGTATCCCGATCCGAACCCCTTGCCTGCGCGCCTCCGACCCGCACCCATGATCCAAGTTAGTCTCCTGTAAAATCGCCTGGAGAACCGGACCGGATATGACTAATTCCTACCCCTAACGTCCATCTCTTTGATGTGTTGTCAGCTTGATAGTTCATCCGAACCCGAAGAGAGTGCGATGGATGACACGTGTTCCGACCCGGATTGAATCTCAGGCAAATTCACACCTATAAATACCCCATCTAGAGACAAAGAGAAGGATCTTTTTTCAGCACTTTTGAGAATCCAAGTACCTCCATCATCCGAACTCCTTTACTCCCAGAGAATCCAAATCATCTTTCATTTCTTGTTTTAATCATTTGAGTGAACAAAAGTGAGTTGTGAGTGAATCTTACATTGCATTTGTAACTGGATTACTGAATATAGTGAAAAATAAGTGGACGTAGGCATTTCTTCGCCGAACCACTATAAATCCTGTGTGTTCATTTTTATTATTGTCTCATATAATCTTGTTTCTAATCAATTTGGGTGTTAGAACCACTTTTGGGTCTAACAGCGAGGAGTCGTACTAGGGACGGTGCCGGTTTAACTACCCTGCCGTTATGCTGCCGAAATTTTGAATAATATTTGTGTGTTTGAATTATTTTCATATGCTTAAACTATATTTATTCATTGTATAGAAAACATTCATGTGTTGGATTGATATTCATTCGTTGTTTAGAAATTCATGTGTTGAATGGTATTCATATTTTGAAATAAATTGTTCGATAATAAAAATCACATTTTTATCTATATATAAAAACCATAGAAAACATTCATGTGTTGAATTGATATTCATTCGTTGTTTAGAAATTCATGTGTTGAATGGTATTCATATTTTGAAATAAATTGTTCGATAATAAAAATCACATTTTTATCTATATATAAAAACCATAGAAAACATTCATGTGTTGAATTGATATTCATTCGTTGTTTAGAAATTCATGTGTTGAATGGTATTCATATTTTGAAATAAATTGTTCGATAATAAAAATCACATTTTTATCTATATATAAAAACCATAGAAAACATTCATGTGTTGAATTGATATTCATTCGTTGTTTAGAAATTCATGTGTTGAATGGTATTCATATTTTGAAATAAATTGTTCGATAATAAAAATCACATTTTTATCTATATATAAAAACCATAGAAAACATTCATGTGTTGGATTGATATTCATTCGTTGTTTAGAAATTCATGTGTTGAATGGTATTCATATTTTGAAATAAATTGTTTGATAATAAAAATCGCCTTTTATCGACTATATGAACTGTGTAAAATAATCTCGTTTTAAAAAGAAATTGTTTTATGATAAAAATCCTATTTTGTCACCTATATGAACTATATAGAAAAATAGTGTTTTGAAATGAATTGTTTTACAATAAAAATCACATTTTTATTGTATGCATAAATCGTTGAAATGTGAAGTGTTAAAAATAGCCACTTGTTCAAAATAAACATATATGAGATGAAATATTCATTAATTAGCTAATGAAATGATTTGCACCTATTTATGTAACATTAGAATGAATGGAGTTTTTAAACCAAATAGAAATCAAATATGAAGTCGAATAGAAATTGATAAATGATAAGAACTGTATATATATGTACATGCAATATTCATTGAACAGGTTATAGCAAAGGGGCTATAGAAGAGGAATAAAATTTTGTGCCCGACAAATAGGTACACATTTACTGATTTGTTTGGGTGATGATTTTGAGCCTGTTGGCTAGCCGCTTGGCTTTTTCTTTTTCTTTTTGAGATTAGAAGGACCGGGAACGCTATTTGCGATTTCCCGATGCTCCCGGTGCAGGGGAGGTTATGGCGAAATTTTTCCAAAATTTAAGGCGTTAGAAAAATATTTGAAGTGAAAACGATATGGAAATCATTGAATGAACTATATTTATATAAATATAAATAAAATTAAAACGAAACGAGGCCGTGCAGTTCGTATTTTGAAACCGTGATTTCAAACGACTAGTACGGGAAATCCGACCATTGGATTTTCCCGAAACCTCAACCGTCGGGTTCGCCTTGGAAATATCTTCCCAACGGCACCAACTTTGTAGAAATCCAACGGTTGGATTGTCTGGAATGTTTAATTCAAATCTGAAGAAAAACAGCGCCAAAAACGATTATATTTATATATATATATAAAAATATAATTATATTTAATCGAATAACGACGCTGCAGTTCGTATTTTGAAATCGAAACTTCAAACGATTGTACCGGGAGATCCGACCGTCGGATTTTCCCGAAACTGGAACCGTTGGATTCGTTTTGAAAAGACCTTTCTAATGATGTAAATTTTGTGAAGATCCAACGGTTAGATTTTCGGATATGTGTAAATCAAATCTGAAGAAAAACAGCGCCACGGCCACGTTATGGCCCGAAACGTCGTTTTGAATATATTAGCTATTTTAAAATAAATAAAAATAGCGATAAATAGTTATAAAATATCGTAAGCGATATAGAATGGAAATAAACTGAATTTGCTTGATTTATGTGGCTTTTGATGGTTGAATGTGTTTGGTGTGAAAATTACATTAAAGAACAAACGTGATGTGGTCAAATAATTTAACCATTGAAATAAATCGATTTGAAATTCTAAATATACGTGAATTAATTGAAAAGGCCGAGTTAATTCTCATTTCGAATGATTGACCGACGATTGAAAGTCGAAGATGAAGACGATGGTCGAAGACCGGAGATCTTCACCTCGTTTGGATGGTAACCGAGGTCCTGATTGGGAGGCATCCCGAAATATGGATAATGAGTGGTGATCGTCCAGACGTAAGTGGTGATCGAAGGGGTTTGCGAGGTATTTAGTGCCTCCGGTTTCGTTCAGACCCAGAACGGACTTGTAAATGGACTGTGTGTCTGACATTGGATTTTATTCTGTGTAGATTGATCTCTGTTAAATATACATCTGTTTGGCGGCGGAGAATTTATTCTTTTGCTTAACGCCCTTCTCTGAGACGCACGAGCTCAGAGGTTGTATATCGATGGACATCAGTCGCATGGCATGAATTGCCTGTGTGGCATGCTAAGATGCAGGGATCAGGGCTTCTGTTGAAAAGCAAAGTCTTGTGGTGATGATCAAAGCCCCGCCTGTGTGGCATAGCTTTGTGTATAACGTGAATTCGCGAGCCTCACACCTCGGTATGAACCTAAAACGGGAGAGGACATCAGGGAGGACATGCGTTTCTTTCTAGCTAGGGTGGTGTCAGTGACCTACCAGCCCTGACATTTATATACTTTTCACCTATGTGGTTGTTGTTGTTGCGAGGCGCCTCGGTTTGATCGGACGATCCGGGTCCGATGGAGTCATTCGTTGGCTCGTTTACGCCCCAAAGGGCGGAGGAACGTATTGTTCAGGCACTATAATCCACTCCGTGTGGACCGGCCCTGACGATCCAAGGGGCAGTTGCGGCTGTTTCGGAGACATGGGCTAGATTGTCTCGAATTCGGTAAGGACTATCTTTTGCCTTGGTTCATGACATAAATCCAATTTCCAAATACGTGACGATGCGGTTTCGATTGTATATATATTTGGCGACATAGTGGCATGGGACGCTCATGTCGTCTATGATTGATAGTTATGATTTGAAATTGTTTTCAAAACATATAGACACTACCAATAATATTTAATGCCTTTGTTTTGTTCGTATCAACCATATTTTGGCCGTTATAAGGTAAAAACTCTATCCTCCGGTTTGCGTTGCATTGTGTGATGGGAACTGAGTCTTATAACGGCTTCATTTTATAAAAAGCATAGCGATGTTTAAAAGAAAGATTTGGTTTAAAGCACTGGCAATCCAATGGAGTAAACCCGTTCCACGAAAGTGGCGTGGTCCTGTGATTAGCCATATTATATATATGTGTTGAGTAGATTTCTCATACGAGTCCCATGACTGACTCGTAGTTTGTTTCACTTTCAAACTCGGGTGCCCCTTTTTCTACACGGGCAGCCTTGTATTCAGGTTTAGTTGGTTCTTTCTGGATAGCTGGAGCTGAAGATGGATTCTATCATTTATTTCTTTTTATGCTGTTCAGCTCCTATTGTACATATTTTGTTTATTTCCGCTGTAGACATTTATGTATAGCTGAACTGTATTTGTACTAAGTAAGATCCTGTATACTGTGTAACTCTGATGATTACTTTTATCCAGTATATTTTGTTGTTCATTATCTGGTGTATTTATTTAATTTTTTTCTGCTATTATCTGTTTCTGTGTTACATTCCAAAGATAACCTTGTTTCCGTCTGAACGGGAATTCGGGTCGTCTCAGCCTTTGATTAGGAAATATAAACTATTTCCTATGACATAACAAGGACATCTGTGATTAAACACCTGTGATTCATGACTAGGAAAGTGTTGCTTAAGTTTTGTGACTATGAAATTGGGTCTAAACCCGATCATCTATTCTGTCTATTCTTGGTTATCTTTGGTTTTAGACCTTGGGAATTTACCTATTAAGTTAGGTCTACCCATGTTCTTGAACCTATGTCTCTATTCTGTCTATCCTTGGTTTTAGACCTTGGGAATTTACCTATTTAGTTAGGTCTACCCATGTTCTTGAACCGACGTCGTTATTCAACCCTTTTTATGCCAGTTACTATGTCTATCTTTTGCATAGCATCTTTGGTTCATTCCCTATTTTCTACGAACCTAGCTTTATTTATAATCTAAACTGAATCACGATTATACGAACGGTGGGAATGCGGTTTGGGCAAAACATGAAATTTACTAAAAACATAGTTTAACTTGGAAATTGGCATAAATTGGGAACATTTATTATGGCATGTTCATAGAAATGCAAGTTTGATAAATGTGACATGAATTATAAGATGTGTAATTTGAATCTAATATTGACGTGTAAATCTAGCATTTACATGAATAGTGAACTAGAGTAATAAGTCTAGAATTAGAATGTTGATTCGGAATTGGATTAGCTAATTTGGCCCGGTAAGTATATTGGCATAAATGTGAAATTGGCCATAATTGGGAGTAATTGGCAGGTTTAGCAAAATCATGGTTATGACACTTAATTTGGTATAGTCCACATACCAAAAAGCATAAATATGATTTAGAAGGGGAAATGGGCCATAAGAATGAATGTAGACAATTTACATTAAAAGAGTAATTAGGAAATAAGTAAATTAGAAATAATATACTTATAGAATTTGGCCTGAATGAGGAAATATAAATTTAGACAAATTTAAAGGTTTCTTAACGACATCTCTTTAATGACACACCAGAAAGTTCTAGGCTGACAGAGAGGATAGTGTCTAGGCTTGGGTTTGGAAAATACAAGTTTCCTACTCTCCCTGGCTATCCCTAACTGATCCGACGAACGGCATGGTTACTTTCAAAACTTGATTTGAAAATAAATTGAAACCCTTTGAACTTAGAAAACACGAATATGCCTAGCCCGAGGTTAGACTGAGTTGCGATATAAACCTGCCCGGAACCAACCGGCACATCCAGTAGTCGCAACAATACCTGTCTAATGTGAGTGGTAGCGGCTTTAATTTATTTAGTTAAAGCTAGAACAAGAATGGTAGGGTTAAGTTAACTAAGACACCTAACCAGTTCAACATAATAACTAGACTAATGTGTGGGGTTATGTTCAGACTGACACTTAACACAGTTAAGCTAGAATGGGAGGGCTAAGTCCATAGAGACACTTAACCAAACTCAAGGTAGCAAAACGAGACTTGTAGGGGTTAAGTAAAGTTAATACACTTAGCCAAATTAATATGTTAACTAGACTAGAAGTTGGGGTTAAGTAAAATCTAATACAATTAGCCAATTTTGATATGTTAGCTGGGCTAGACCGTAGGGTTAAGAAAACCTGAATATTTAACCATCAGCTTGTGATAAAGGAATGAGGTTAAGTCTAAAACATGAAGGGATAATACTTAACCATTAATAACATGTTAGTTAAAACAGACGGGCAAGGTTAAGATAAAAAGGAACACTCAACCAATACAGGATGAAGGGGTAGGGTTAAGTAATAAGAAATATTTAACCAATATAACTTGGTTTGTGGTAGGATTAAGTCAACGTGAAATGCTAATGACACTTAACCAGCTTAACAGGATAAATGAAGAGGGTTAAGTTAGCTAGAATTGACTAATGACACTTAACCAATCCAAATTGACGGGAAAGAGAACTAAGTAGTAAACCTTAGTTAAAAGGAGCTAAGTAGTAAACCTTAGTTAAGAAAACAACGATTCTGGAAACTAAGTGGTAAACCTTAGTTGACAAAACTAAGTAGTAATTCTTAGTATAACACGAGGAGGAGTGAACGTCCGTCTGATTAAAAAGAAGGCTCCAACGAATTGGGTTACGAAGCCCGAGGCTTCGAGGGGACGTGAGGGTACTCTTGGTATCCCTCTATGAGGCTGCAGATGATCCGCTTGGGCCCACAAAAGTTAAGGTCTGCGTAGAATAACCAGGGGTATGCCTTGGTTGCAATACATGGCAACCTAAAGACCAGGATGGACCGGCGTGATCCGGCGAGCAAACGGTAGCCCTGTGATAGCGACTCGTCGTCTACCATCCATCTTGAGTCAATCGAGATACGTGAAGCGGAAAGGCGGAGAACTCCAAAAGACCATATACTTGCTATCTAGTTATGGTTGCGGATGGCCATAGGATAGTGGGGCATCGGGGGCCGGCGTATAGTTCTCATTTTACAAGGTGTGCCTTTCATTAGTTGAGGGAGGGGTCAAGTGGGACCATAGCCACTGGAATAAAAACAGACCTTAGCATCTGCATCGGCAGATATCTGAAAGCTCCCGACCGAGTTCTGTATTCCTTGATTTGCCCTATCACAGGACTCAGACCGCACATTACAGGACATGTGCATCTAGACAAGCGATAACGATTCGCGATACATGCGTGGGGAGGTATAGGAACATCTACCACTCTAAGTAGTGTGTCCTAGACTTGGGGGCATCGTTCGACAGGTAGCGTAATCCCTCATTGGACTAGGTGGCAAAAAAAAAACCTGAACTCGAGAAGCGTTCAGCAGATAGCGTAAAACTCTAGTTAAATCTAGAAAGCACTTGATAGAAAACCCTAGATTAGATCTAGGTAATAAATAATAAATGTATGCCTGAAGGCAATGAAAACTACAGGGGTTGGGATCACGTTATCGTTACTAGTTGGAACACTAGTTAGGTGGTGCAGAGATATAGAAACCAGTATAACAAGAAAATAGCGAAGCGGCGAAAGTATTAGAGCATATCCAGTTTATCTTATCTTAGCATATATTGTGATCATCTTGTCTAATCTTGCAAACCCTATGGTCATGGTGTAATCTTGGATTCAATTAATTCATGTCATTTGTTTTTCCATGTTCACGTGCTAGAAGTTACTGAACTTACTCAGGCTTTATGTCTGACTCTGTTTTTCTTTCGTCTTCTTCACTTCCGTTTCCCCCCTCCCCCCCCCCCCCCCTCCACAGGTAGTAGAGGAGGGAGTAGTATAGCTCAGGTTAAGTTGGACTGTCACTCTTTCCCAGCTTGAAGATTGGTCGAAGTTTTGCTTGGATTCTCTTTTCAGATGCTATGGCTGGTTCTTGCTACATTGGGGAATATAAATGTATTTTTATGCTTCTTTATTTTGTAAGACAGATGATACTCTGATATTGTAAAGAAATCTTTGTACAAACTATTTTATCAATAAAGCAAAGTTTTATTTTCCGCTGTTTAATTTCTATCTGTCTTGTAATTTATCTGCATCTTTTACCCTAAATGCTCCACAGAACTTAGTGCATTCCCTTTGTGAGTGACACTAACGGACGTGGGGTGTTACACTTGTATTCAGGTTTTATCTGGCTCTTTCTGGATAGCTGGAGCAGAAGATGGATTCTTCATTTATCTCTTTTTATGTTGTTCAGCTCCTATTGTACATATTATGTTTGTTTTCCGCTGAAGACATTTATGTATAGCTGAGCTATATTTGTACTAAGTATGATCCTGTATACTGTGTAACTCTAATGATTACGTTTATTCAGTGTATTATTTGTACATTATCTGGTGTATTTATTTATTTCTGTTCTGCTATTATTTGTTTCTGTGTTATATTCCAAAGATTACCCTTGTCACCGTCAGTACGGGGAATGGGGTCGTCACAACGTGGTATCAGAGCTTTGGTTAAGCTTAGCTCTGGAATATAACATATTAACGAACTCGTCAGAGATAGAACCAGTAGTATTCTAGGACGAGTAACTCGGTACAAATAGGATCAGCAATATCCTAGTATGAGTATAGCAGAATCAGAACAACTCGTTAGAGATGGGGTCAGACGTGCCCCAGAACGAGTTGAGAGTTATATGTTTTAAATAACGTATTTTTGATTATATATATAGTTTTGTTTTAGAAATATAATTTTTGAATATATAAAAGATATATATTTGAAAGGTTGAAAAGTTAAAAACAATTTGATTGATTGTTTGTGTTGTGTGATAGTAAATTGGATTAATTAAATTATTGAAACGATAGTTAATTTAATTAATAAGATAATGAATGGTAGGATTTATTCGATTGAATCACGCATTGAAATGATTTAAAAATAGATAGAAATATATACATGTACATTATATATGTTTGAACAGGTAATTGGATAGCTGTTGAGTAAAGATTTTATTTGCGTGCCCGACAAATAGGTAAACCTTAATGAGTTGGATGCGAAATATTATTATATCAACTCCTGTGAATGCCATTGGATGCGGAGTGCTGGTTATTATGTGTGTAATAATAAACAACGCCATAGGATAGTAACAATTAATTTTGGACTACACTACATGGCATACTTCTTGAAGATAGGCATACTTCATCATATACCACATAAGCATTTGGAGCTTGTGTGACGAGGTGGAAGATTTACCATACGAGCGAGAGGCTTGTATGGCGATGACTATATTTTACAGGTTGAACTGATGACTGATATGACCATATAAAATGTAACGATAAGTTGCCAGATTAATAAAAACCCTACACGGGTCTGGAGTTGACAATAATCACGTCTCTCTAGTCATTAGATACGACACAAGGACTATTTATTTCCCACACAGGACGAGGTGACGAGGATTTATCCTCTGGAGCAATTAAAATACACACACCCTCAGGCTTTGACAAGGTGACGAGAATTTATTATCTGGAGTTATTATCTATACACGCTCCCTTGTAAACACCCGAATATATCACTATAAATATATGTATGCTTTATAGGATTTATTGGGTACCTAATACGGCCCAATAAATTTCCAAACCTCTCCCCGTACAAAGGAGGTTATGGCGAAATTTTTCGAAAATTCCGGATGTTAGCCAAATTTTTGAAGAATTTGAAAATTCTCAGAAACTAAAAAGTTGGAGAATGGAAGCCAGATTGAACGTAGAGTTGATTAATCAAACCACTTTCGACTGTGTTCCTTTTCGGGGACGAAAAGTTTTAAGTGGGGGAGATTGTAACGACCCAGAAAATCTGAACCAATTTAAAATTTCAAATTGGCTAAAATAGGGGATTTTAAATATTTAAAATAAATATTTTAAGTGATAAAGATGAAAAGTAGGTTTGAATCGTCATTGAAAGTGAATATAATTATTTCTAATTATAAACAAGGCTTGAAATGGCGCGGTAGTTTCAAAATTTGAATTCAAACTTTGATTGACTGTACTGGGTGCAAAACAAAACGAAATTGAGTGAAACCAAAAATATTTAAATTCGTTAGTGAATACCTTTCTAACGAACCTGAAAAATTGAATTTTCATAGCGGAAAGAAAAAGTTATGGCCAAATGAATTTTCTGAAAGGTCGCTACGAAAATTATATAGCCCGTGAAAATGGCCGTTTTGCAAACGACCTCGGAATTCGACGAAACCTCTTTTGTTGGATCCGGGATGTTAAACTATTGATAAGTTTCAAATTTCATAATTTTTGAAGCTAGTATGTGAGCGTGGCAAAGGAAAATGTGTTTGGCCGATTTCTATTAAATTGGATCGACCAGAAATGGGCCATTTTTCAAACGGTCTCAGAATTCGACGAAACTAGTTTTGTTGGGACCGTATCGTCAAAACATAGCTAGATTTATTTTTCTGGAATTTTTCAATCAGTTTGTGGCCCTAGCAAACTGAAATGTACGTTCAAATCAAATATTGAATGTTTTATATTTTAATTTGAAGGTAAACTGACTGAAACAGTCGAATGGGCCTATGAAACATATCCCATTGTGTTCGGAATGGGGGTAAAACGCTTGGAACGACAGTCATTGGGTTTGGATTGGAGTTCGTGTGTGAAAGGGGGTATTTTCGAAATTTAAAAATATATAAAATAAAAAAAACGTGATTGGGCCTTCATTTTCTCTCTCCTCGTCTTCTTCTCCGAAACCCCTCAAACCGACGGCGGCTGTTCTTCATTCCTTCTCCCCTCGTTTTCTCCTCCTCCACGCAATAATAGCCACTGCTCCAGTTAAGCTTTTTGTAGAGTTTTCCTCTGTCTCCAAATCCATAACACTCTCAACCCCTATCCCTTTGTAAATCGCAAGTATCTAGGCTGGGAAGTGTCGCCGTTCACGCCTGATTTACTCCCCCGATCTGAGCTCGAGCAGGCCGTGGTTGGCACCCCCTGGCGCGTCGTTCGGAGCACTCCATTGTGGCGTAACCTGATCGGCCAACCATTGAACGGATTGATCGAAAAATCCAAACCCTAGTTCGAACGGATTTTGAAAGGTACGGCCTATTTTATATTAAACTATATTATAGCAGTTTAAAGCGCTACGGTTTTTGATTTCATTGTAAAAATCATATCTTTTTCGTTTCTTGACGAAATTCAGTGAAACAAGAGACAGTGGAATCGTGCGGACGTCTTCTACATTCTAGAAGAGACCGCATATTTTTCTGAGCCTTCTGCTATTTTTGGTGGAGTGGAATCCAATGTGAGATTTCTAATTTATAAAAGATATGGAAAACGACGATGTATAAATTATATAATAGATGTATGGGTTATATAAGCGTTGTACACCTCTTGTATAAGCGTTGTATAAGTTGTACGTTCGATGTATAAGTTGTATATGCGTCGTAAAAATTATATATGTATTGAAATAGAAATGAAATGCTATATATAAATATACATATGTATATATATATATGCCCCTCGTCCACAAACCATGGACGATATTTGTTGGTTGTGATTGGTGTGAAAATTGATTAATAGCGAATGGTTGATTGAAATTGTTTGTGGTTGAAAAATACCCGTTTGTGGTTGAGAAATATTTGGTTGAAATCACATAGGATTAGTTTGTGGAAATGAAAAAAATATACATGCCGCCTGCGTGCGAACTAGATGCATGATTCCCCATTGTCAAAAGCTGCGAGGCTTTAAGGTAGAGCGAGGAGCCGTACTAGGGATGGTCCCGGTTTTAACTACCCTGTCGTTATGCTGCCGAAATTTTGAATAATATTCATGTGTTAGAATTATTTTCATTTGTTGAAACTATATTTATTCGTTGAATAGAAAACCTTCATGTGTTGAATTGGAATTCATTCGTTGAATAGAAATTCATGTGTTGAATGGTATTTGTATTTTAAATATAAAAATCACCTTTTTATCTATATATATAAACTATAGAAAACCTTCATGTGTTGAATTGAAATTCATTCGTTGAATAGAAATTCATGTGTTGAATGGTATTCGTGTTTTAAATATAAAAATCACCCTTTTTATCTATATATATATAAACTATAGAAAACCTTCATGTGTTGAATTGAAATTCATTCGTTGAATAGAAATTCATGTGTTGAATGGTATTCATGTTTTAAATAAATTGTTTTAACAATAAAAATCACATTTTTACTCTGTATATATAAATTATAGAAAACCTTCATGTGTTGAATCGATATTCATTCGTTGGATAGAAATTCATGTGTTGAATGGTATTCATGTTTTAAATATAAAAATCACCTTTTTATCTATATATATAAACTATAGAAAACCTTCATGTGTTGAATCGAAATTCATTCGTTGAATTGAAATTCATGTGTTGAATGGTATTCATATTTATTGTTTTATAATAAAAATCCTATTTTTATCACCTATATTAACTATATAAAATAGTCGAGTTTTGAAATAAATTGTTTTACATTAAAAATAAAAATTTTATTATATACATGAGTTGTTAAACATTGTGAAGTGTTGAAATAGAAAACAGTTAGATAAAAATATCATTTTTATCAAATGTATGAAAATCATATAGTTTTGAAATCGAAGAATCGATATATATATATATATATATAAATAGAATTAAATATATCGAGTAACGAAGCTGCAGTTCGTATTTTGAAACTGTGATTTCAAACGATTAGTGCGGGAGATCCGACCATCGGATTTTCCCGAAACCGTTGGGTTCGCTTTGGAAATACCTTTCCAACGACATCAACTTTGTAAAGATCCAACGGTTGGATTGTCTGGAATGTTTAATTCAAATCTGAAGAAAAACAGCGCCAGAATCGATTATATTTATATATATAAAAATATAATTATATTAAATCGAATAATGACGCTGCAGTTCGTATTTTGAAATTGAAACTTCAAACGATTATACCGGGGGATCCGACGGTCTAATTTTCCCGAAACTGGAACCATTGGATTCGTTTTGAAAATATCTTTCTAATGATGTAAATTTTGTGAAGATCCAACAGTTAGATTTTCATATATGTGTAAATCAAATTTGAAGAAAAACAGCGCCACGGCCGCGTTATGGCCCGAAGCGTCGTTTTGAATAAATTGGCTATTTTAAAATAAATAAAAATAGAGATAAATTGTTATAAAATATTATAAACGATATGGATGTGAAATTTAGAAACTAACTGAAGGTTGGCTAAGTCGAATGGTTTCTTTGGTATTGATCTGATGTTGGTTTCGGCCTTCGGGGTTAATATTTGGGAAATCGTTCTCTTACTGATTGACGGTTAGTGACTAATGAATTGAAATGATGCGTAGTAGTGTTTGTGTAGCACTTGTTTATTATATACGCGAGTTGCTCAAAAAGACCGGGTTTATCCCATTTTGAATAACTGAATCGACGATAAGAAATCGAAGATGAAGACGGTGGTCGAAGACCGGAGATCTTCACCTCGTTTGGATGGTAACCGATGTCCTGATTGGGAGGCATCCCGAAATATGTATAATGAGTGGTGATCGTCCGGACGTACGTGGAGGTCGATGGGTTTGCGAGGTATATAGTGCCTCCGGTTTCGTTCAGACCCAGGACGGACTTGTAAATGGACTGTGTGTCTGATATGGGAATTTATTCTGTGTGATTGATAGCCATCAGTTGCATGGTGTGAATTACCTGTGTGGTATGCTAAGATGCAGTGAGCAAGGCTTCTGTTGAAAAGCAAAGTCTTGTGGTGATGATCAAAGCACCGCCTGTGTGGCATAGCTTTGTGTATAACGTGAATTCGCGAGCCTCACACCCCGGTATGAACCAGAAACGGGAGAGGACCTCAGGGAGGACATGCGTTTCTTTCTAGCTAGAAGTGGGGTCAGTGGTTTTACATGCCCTGACGAGTTTGACTTATGTGATTGTTACTGTTGCGAGGCGCCTCGGTTATATCGGACGATCCGGGTCCGATGGAGTCATTTGTTGGCTCATTTACGCCCCAAAGGGCGGGGAAACGCAATGTTCACGAATTTTGATCCACATCGGTGGACCGGCCCTGACGATCCAAGGGTCGATGCGCTCTGACCTTGAGGCTCGGGCTAGAGAGTCTCGAAGTCGGTAAGGACTATCTTTGCCTTGGTTCATGACGGAAATCCAATTTCCAAATACGTGACTGTGCGGTTTTGATTGTATACCTATATATGGCGACATAGTGGTATGGGGCATTAATGTCGTCTATGATTGATAGTTATGATTCGAAATTGTTTTCAAAACTTATAAACACTAGCAATAATACCAAATGCTTTTGTTTTATTTGTATCAAGCATATTTTGCCGTTATAAAGTAAAAACTCTATCCTCCGGTTTGCGTTGCATTGTGTGATGGGAACTGAGTCTTATAATGGCTTCATTTTTATAAAAAGCATTGCGAGGTTTAAAAGAATTTTTTTTAAAAGCACTGGCAATCCGATGGAGTAAACCCATTCCACGAAAGTGGCGTGGTCCTGTGATTAGCCATATTTTAAATGTGTTGAGTAGATTTCTCATACCAGTCCCATGACTGACTCGTCGTTTGTTTCACTTTCAAACTCGGGTGCCCCTCTTTCTACACGGGCAACCTTGTATTCAGGTTTTATCTGGCTCTTTCTGGATAGCTGGAGCTGAAGATAGATTCTTCATTTATCTCTTTTTGTGCTGTTCAGCTCCTATTGTACATATTATGTTTGTTTTCCACTGAAGACATTTATGTATAGCTGAGCTGTATTTGTACTAAGTATGATCATGTATACTGTGTAACTCTGATGATTACGTTTATTCAGTGTATTATTTGTACATTATCTGGTGTATTTATTTATTTCTGTTCTGCTATTATCTGTTTCTGTGTTATATTCCAAAGGTTACCCTTGTCACCGTCAGTACGGGGAAATGGGTCGTCACATTGGTAATTGTTCTCTACTTCTTAATTAAAAGATTTATTCTTTTCACACGGGATATAAGAACAGTGTTACTGAAGACCCCATCCTGTCAGTCTCTAACCGTAAATTAGTTAGATAATAATTCCCTAGGTATTAATCCCGAAGGCCGAAACCAACATCAGATCAATACCCAGGAAACCATTTAACTTAGCTAATCTCCAGTTAGTTTCTAATTTTCATAACTCCAATGGGTTTAAGAACATTATTATTAAAGATACCATTCACGACAAACCCAAAATATCATTCCATTGTTAATCGGGATAAAGAACGAGTGTTATTTAAAACACCGTCCACGATAAACCCAAAAACCAGTTTCAATTTAATTCCAATTAAATGTTAATTAATTGGTAAACTTCATTAAATCTTAATAAAATATTTATATCTTTTCTCAACTGGGTTTAAGAACAGTGTTAATGAAGACACCATTCACGACAAATCCAAATCCAGTTTGATATTAAATACAAGGCCTTGAATAGAAAATATATCGGCTTATATTCAGTATCAAATTATGAAATCTACAAATATCGTATTGGGAATCACGATATATATATCTTCCAAATTCCTCCACAATATCCGTATAACCACGGAATCCAATATCGAAATATTCGGAAGATAATTTCGATTCAAATCCATTCCAATTCATATATAGGCAATTCTGGTTAATTTTAAAACCATTTCAGATCCGATTTATTTATTTAAAAATAATTAGATTATAATTCTAGTTAATAACTAGCTCATTTCGATAAAATATATTTTTATCTTTTCAAATATGGAATTTTTCATCCCAATTCTTTCCAAATCGTTTATTATGATTTTACACAAATTATTGCTATTTTTAATAATTTTATCAAGGCGCGTACCGTCGATTTCCATAAACGGCCATCGAACTGCACTTACAGTGACCTTTTCCAAATTTGATTTGGACATAATTCCAAATCCAACCATTAGATTTCTAATTTCTCATATTTGTTAGAAAGCTCTTTTCGATACGAACCCAACGGTTCTGATTTTAGGAGAATCCGACAGTCGAATCTCCCATATTGTTCATTCCAAGTCAATGGTCGAAATTCGCGAACTGCAGCGGCGCGGCGCATTCTGTTACGGCCATTATATATATATATATATATATATATATATATATAATATATATTTTTTGTCAATTTCCATTTAAAACGTATTTTATAAATCATTTTAAATTCTTTTTCAAAACGATTTCAACTTCATATTAAATTTCAAATCAAAATTGAATATTTCATATCATTAATATATAAATGATAATATTTTCAAAAAATAGATTTGTAGTCACTTCCTTTTCGATATTCATTATAAAAATGAATAAAATCAATATAAATATCGTTCACGTCAAAATGGTGTTAATCTAATCAACACGGCTTTATATATTTAAATATATTCGTGTCCATCCCAAATCGGACATCAAAATCAGATTTTGATCTTTTACTGAATATTTTTTTGAAATATTCATTATTTTAAAATAATCCTTATTTTAAAATTTTTTTTTTTTATGAATTGGAATCAGACACAGTCAATTACCATATAATGTTATTTATATGGATTTCATACAACACATGTATATAACAACAATAATAAACAATCATCCATCATCCAGAGTGCATTACACAACTGCATAAGCGTTAAATATAAATAATTAACGCTTACAACAACCTGTCAACCAATCGATCGACATACAGCTAAGCAATTGGGATTTGTGTACGTCAAATATCATCCCAATACCCGTGTGGGGTTTTCAAACAACAACCACTGAATATTATCTGTGCAGTTGGGCGATGTGTAAAATTTATCGTCCCAATCAATATCAGTCGAATGGGTGTACATAAACAAATCGTCGATTTGTAAATGAATATTTATTTTATTCATATACACGTTAAAAATTATATTTTAACGATAAAATATTTTATTCAACTCATGAATATTTTATACAGTCCATTTATACAATAAAAATGATATTTTTGTTCTTTAAATATTTTTATTCAACGTATGAATATTTTCTACAGTTCATTTCTCATCACAAACAATTTTCATAATACAATCAAACAAACAAGTCGTCCATGGTCTATGGACGACGAGGAGCAGTTCATATATACAGTTATAAAATAAATAACTGTACAGAAATAATTTGAGTGAGAAGGAGTTCTCACATTCGTTTTACACTCCTCCAGTGTTTGTTTCTGAATTTCTTGTACCGTTTGGATTTGAATTTCCTTAAATTCTGATTTGCTCCAAATTGGACCCGGTCAGTTTTGTTGCGAAGCTCTAGGCTCCACGATCACAACGGATCCAGTTTCGTGCTATTTGGACCTCGTACGAAAAAGTTACAGGTTTAAGTACCTTAGGATTAATAAATGAGTAATTAATTTAATTAATTATATACTTTACCTTTTATAACACTTTTTAAAACGTTGCCATTCAAAATCGAATTCTAGAACCCGTCGTTCGCCACTAGGTTGGCCGTAACCGCCGCCATGTTGATCGTGACCTAGATCGGAGGCTACCACGTCGAAGGCCATCGCGTGGTGCACCTCGGGCACCCCACCACGTGGAGTTCGACGTCCTCCAGCCACCAGGGAGCAAGCACGAACGACGATGCTTCCCTGGCCAATTCTGGCCATCTCGCACACCCAGACCCCCATCTCAGCCGTTGAAGATGGAGATCCCTCTTAGCTCTTTCACGTTCCCTTTGGAAGCTTTGGAAACGGGTGATCGGAGAGGGAGATGGTTAGAGCGACAATCGCCATTCAGTCCTAGGGCCAGTGCGGGTTTTTATCTTTTTTCTGAATGAATTTCCTGATTGGCCCATGCTTTATATAATTTATTTATTTCCAAAAATAGCAGCTTTTCAATTCGAACTCCAAATCAAACCCAACGACCATCGGACCTAGCTAATTACCCCTATTCTGAACACAATGAGATATGTTCGGTAAGCCAATTCGACTATTACGATCAGTTTCCGCTAAATTACAATATAAATCAATATATGTTTAATTTAAACGTATATTTCAATTTATTGGGGCCACATACAGACTCCAAAAATTCCTGAAAAATAAATCTTGCTATGTTTTGACGATACGGTCCTAACAAAACTAATTTCATCGAATTTGGAGACCGTTTGAAAAATAGTCATTTTCCATTCGATAAAATTCAACTGAAATTACCAAACACGTTTAAATCCACCACGCTCACATATTGATTCCACAAATTTTGAAAATTGGAATCTAGCAATAATTTGACATTTCTGATTCAATAAAAGTGGTTTCGTCTAAAAACGAGGTCGTTTGCAAAATAGCTATTTTTAAAGGGTATATTTCCATAGCAACTATTCTGAATTTTCAACCGGGCATAACTTTTTATTTCCGCTTTGAAATTTCAATTTTTCGGATTCGTTGGAAAGATATTTTCAAACAGATTCAAATATTTCTGGTTTCACTAAAATCCAATTTATTTTGAATCATGTACATTCATTTGAAATTTGAAATCGAATTTTCAAACTACCGTGTTATTTCCAATTCCTTTTTATAATTAAAATAAATATTTAAAATCTAACTTCGATTTAAATAATTTATACGTTCTAATTTTATCCAAAACAATTTTCGAGACGTTATTATTTAAAATAAATCATTTTAAATATTCAAAATTCATTAAAATAGCCAAAATAAAAAAATTAAATTCGTTCCGATTTTCCGGGTTGTTACAATCTCCCCCACTTAAAATCTTTTCGTCCTCAAAAAGGAAAGGAGCTGAAAGTTGTTTAACTAGCCAACTCAACTTTTAGTTTGGCTTTCATTCTTCAACTTTTCAGTTTCTAAGAATTTTCAAATTCTTCAAAAATTTGGCTAACACCCTAAATTTTTGAAAAATTTCGCCATAACCTCCTTTGTACGGGGAGCATCGGGAAAATCCCCAAACCGACACACAGGCCCTCTCATCTCAAAAAGAAAAAGCCAGGTGGTTAGCCAATCGGCTCATAAAATCATCCAAACCCAATAAATTAGTAAACATGTACTTATTTGTCGGGCATACAATTTCATTCCTCTTCTCTAGCCTCCTTGCTATGACCTGTTCAATATATATGCATGTACACATATGCAATTTCAAACAATTTTCAACTCTGTTTCATATTTGACTTGTAAATTTGCCTTTCGTTCACATGTTGGTTTAATAAATAATAAAACAACACAATCAGCAACCAATTTGTGAATTAAATTTTCAAACATATATTTTTAATATATATAGTCAAAAATCATATTTTTGATGACAGATCACAACAATATATTCTAACTATATTTTTGTTCTCACACCAGTCAATTGGAAATACATAGGTATCCTACCTTCGAAACTCGAACATAAATACTGATGATGACATGTCAATCATCAATATCATCTCCGGGCGACTAAAGTGTGATTCTATATCTATCCAATATATTAAAACTTCGAATATACATTCATGACGCGTATATGCAAAATCTCATATACTCGATTGTCAAAATCAATACAAAATAAATAACCAAATACATATATTAAGATTTTAAATTTTCAAAACAAAATTGGTTTTCATTTTTATTTTAAAAATAACACTCTTCAGACTCATTCCAGGAGACTACTGATCCTAACTCTAACGAGCCATTCTTATTGGATATTGCTAATCCAATCTCTAATGAATTCTTTTGTTTGGTTCTAATATGTCTTGTTCTCGTGCTCTGTAAACCAAAGCTCTGATACCATGTGTAACGACCTGAACTTCCCTGTGTAGGAAGCCCGGATTACTTTAAGAACACGACAAATCAGAACACAAGCAGAAGAACATTTCATTGCTTATTACAACAGTTTACATCAGAGTACAAGAATATACAGAGTATGAATAAATAATATACACTCGATAAATATCAGGGATTTACGAATTACAATGCAGCAGAAAATAATACAAAACACAACTGAAAGAGATAAACAAATACAGAGCTTCCCGAATATCATTCCATCTGTAACCAGGATCCTATGTATATAAATCTGTAAAACCAAAGCTACCAGCTGCCTGTGTGGAAAATAAGGGCACTCAGAGTTTAGGTTAAAACAATAAACTCCAGATTAGTCATGTGACTGGTGTGAGAACTAAAACAGTTATTAGCTTGATTTTAAAGTTAGATAAATCAAGGGACCACACCATATAACATGGAACGGGTTTAACCCCAAGAATACCAGTGCATAAAACAAACAGAGCAATGCTAAATAAAGAACAATGAAGCTATTATAAGACTCAAGTCCCATCACACAATGCAATGCAAGCCGGAGGATGGAGTTTTACCTTAAAGTAGCCAAATATGCTTGATACAAAAAATTTATCTTTTATTATTACTATAAGTGAAGAAATCAACTTCAAATATAAATGTATCAATCATAGACGGCATAGTGCCCCATCCCACTATGTCGCCATACTAGGCTCTACAAGTAAAACCGCAAAATGTCGTATTGGGAGTTGGATTTCCATCTATGAACCAAGGCAAGGGATCATCCTTACCGCTTCGAGACTCTCTAGCCCGAGCCTCGGGGTTAGAGCGCATCAACACTTGGATCGTCAGGGTCGGTCCACTCGATGTGGATTAAAATGCCAAAACACTACGTTTCCCCGCCCTATGGGGCGTAAAATTGATCTGTATAAAGACCATACCATCCATCGGCCCCGCAGTGCCAATATATCTGAGGTGCCTCGCTATCCATCATCCACATAAGTAAAACGTTCGGGAGTGCAAAACCCAGACACCACTCCTAGCTAGAAGGAAACGCATGCCCACCCTGATGTCCTCTCCCGTTTTTGGTTCACACTGCGGTGTGAGGCTCGTGAATCAACACTGCACACAAAGCTATGCTATATTAAAGCCGTGCTTGGATCATCAACCACAAGACTCTGCTTTTTAACAGAAGCCTTGATCCTTTGCATCTCAGCATGCCACACAGGAAATTCACGCTATGCAACTGATGTCTATCAATCACACAGAATGAAATCCGATACTGAACGAAACCAGAGGCACCTTATTCCTCGTCCCGTATGTCCAATACAGGAGAGAGGTCCTCGCATATCCGGTCGATCTCCAAGTACGTCTGGAACGATCACCACTTATTACCTTGTCTTGGGTGTACAGCCCAATCAAGACATCAATAATCATCCAAACGATGTGAAGACCTCCGGTCTTCAACCACCGTCTTCATCGTCGACTTATGATCGAATCAGTTATTCAGAATGGGTATGAACCCGGCCTTTCCGAATAAATCGCATATAAAATAAACAAGTGCTATAAAAACATAACATACGCCTCATTCCAATTCTGAATATTCTTTTTTTTAAATATTCATATCCTTTGGGAAGGTTCCCATTAATTTTATCAAAGATAAATTCTTTAAATTTATTTTTTAATCTTCCTTTGGATATCAATCCAAACCAAATTATGGTTTATCCAAACTAGTCAAGATTTGCAATCCTTACCAAAGTAATCATTTATTTAATTTCCCAATCCTAGCCTATTCATCCAATGGAGCAAAACTGGTAGTACTCCATATCTAACACCACAGTGATATCAGTAAAGTTAATTACCATTTCTCATTCAAATCTAATTAAAGATTTAACTGTCGCCTGGAGTAAAACTGGTAGTACTCCATTTTCGGTCATTTCTCGAATTTGATGATTTTAGTTATCAAATTCACCTTTCAATCTATTTAAAGATTTATTAAAACTCTAATTCAGTTTTGATTCCCAAAAAGCATTACTTAATGATTATTCAAAGTTAAGAAATAAACCTTATCTTTAACAAGGTTAAGAACTAATGTCCTTTAAAACATAGCTCACGATAAACCCAAAATCATATTCCATTAACAATGGAATCTTCACGGAATACAGATTAATATATATAATTGATATGAACTTCCATATCCAACCTATAATTTAAATGGAATAACAACAAAGCCTTTTTCCATATATATTAACAGTCTTCCTCCACATAAACTCATTTCGATTATTATCAAATCGGATTCCATTCCATTCCAATATATTAAATTAGAAAACTTTATTTTGGAAAATCTCCACTAAATCTTTATTAAAAAAAATTATAAGTTCCAAATCTCATTTCACTGTAAATTGGGTTAAAGAACAAATGTCGTTATACACACAGTTCATAATAAACTCAATTCACATTCCATTCAAATCCAAATAAATGTTAATTAATTGGTAATTCTTCTCTACTTCTTAATTAAAAGATTTATTCTTTTCACATGGGGTTTAAGAACAGTGTTACTGAAGACTCCATCCCATCAATCTCTAACCGTAAATTAGTAAGAGAACAATTCCCTGGGTATTAATCCCGAAGGCCGAAACCAACATCATATCAATACCAAGGAAACCATTCAACTTAGCTAATCTCCAGTTAGTTTCTAATTTTCTTAACTCCAATGGGCTTAAGAATAGTATTATTAAAGATACCATTCACGACAAACCCAAAATCTCATTCATTATTAATCGGGCTAAAGAACGAGTGTTATTTAAAACACCGTCCACGATAAACCCAAAAGCCAATTTCAATTTAATTCCAATTAAATGTTAATTAATTGGTAAACTTCATTAAATCTTAATAAAAGATTTATATCTTTTCTCAACTAGGTTTAAGAACAGTGTTAATGAAGACATCGTTCACGACAAACCCAAATCCAATTTGATATTAAATACAAGGCTCTGAATAGAAAATATATCGGCTTATATTCAATATCAAATTCTGAAATCTACAAATATCGTATTGGGAATAACGGTACATATATCTTCCAAATTCCTCCACAATATCCGTATAATGATGGAATCCAATATCGAAATATTCCGATGATAATTTCGATTCAAATCCATTTCAATTCATATATTGGAAATTCTGGTTATTTTTAAAACCATTTCAAATCCAATTTATTTATTTAAAAATAATTGGATTATAATTCTAGTCAATAGCTAGCTCATTTCGATAAAATATATTTTTATCTTTTCCAATATAAAATTTTTCATCCCAATTCTTTCCAAACCATTTATTATGATTTTACACAAATTATTGCTATTTTTAATAATTTTATCAAGGCCCGTACAGTCGATTTCCATAAACGGCCATCGAACTGCAGTTACAACGTTCGTTTCCAAACTTGATTTGGACATAATTCCAAATCCAACTGTTAGATTTCTAATTTCTCATATTCGTTAGAAAGCTCTTTTCGATACGAACCCAACAGTTCCGGTTTTAGGAGAATCCAGTGGTCGGATCTCCCATAATGTCCATTCGAAGTTAATGGTCGAAATTCGCGAACTGCCGCGGCGCGGCGCGTTCTATTCAGGCCATTATAATATATATATATATATATATATATATATATATATATATATATATATCGGCGATTTCCATTTAAAATGTATTTTAAAAATCGTTTTAAATTCGTTTTCAAAACGATCCCAACTTCATATTCAATTTCAAATCAAAATTGAATATTCCATATCATTAATATATAAATGATAATATTTTCAAAACATTAGATTTTTAAATCACTTCCTTTTCGATATTCATTATAAAAATGAATAAAATCGATATAATATCGTTCACGTCAAAATGGTATTAATCTAATTAATATGGCTTTATATATTTAAATATATTCATGTCCATCCCAAATCGGACATTAAAATCCGATTTTGATCTTTTACTGAATATTATTTTAAAATACTCACTATTTTAAAATAATTGTTATTTTAAAATATTGCTTCTTTTTGAACTTGAATTAGACACAGTCAATTACCATATAATGTTATTTATATGGATTTCATACAACACATGTATATAACAACAATAATAAACAATCATCCATCATCCAGCGTGCATTACACAACTGCACAAGCGTTAAATATAAATAATTAATGCTTACAACGGCCGATCAACCAATCGATTGACATATAACTAAGCAATTGGGATTAGTGTACATCAAATATCATGCTAATACCCGTGTGGGATTTTCAAACAACAACCACTGAATATTATCTGTGCAGTTGGGCGATGTGTAAAATTTATCATTCCAATCAATATCAGTCAAATGGGTGTACATAAACAAATCGCCGATTTGTAAATGAATATTTATTTTATTCATATATGTGTTAAAAATTATATTTTTAACGATAAAATATTTTATTCAACTCATGATTATTTTATACAGTATACAATAAAAATGATATTTTTATTCTTTAAATATTTTAATTAATCATATGAATATTTTCTACAGTTCATTTCTCATCACAAATAGTTTACACAACACAATCAAAAAAACAAGTCATCCATGGTCTATGGACGACAGGGAGCAGTTCATATATGCAGTTATAGAATAAATAACTGTACAGAAATAATTTTAGTGAGAAAGAGTTCTCACATTCGTTTTCCACTCCACCAGTGTTTGTTTTTGAATTTCTTGTACCGTTTGGATTTGAATTTCCTTAAATTTTGATTTGCTCCAAATTGGACTCGGTCAGTTTTGTTGCGAAGCTCTCGGCTCCTGATCGCAACGGATCCAGTTTCGTGTGATTTAGACCTCATACGAAAAAGTTACGGATTTAAATACCTTATGATTATTAAACGAGTAATTGATTTAATTAATTATATACTTTACCTTTTATAACGCTTTTTAAAATGTTGCCATCCAAAATCGAATTTTGGAACCCATCGTTTGCCATTAGCGTTGGCCGTAACCGCTGCCACGTTGATCGTGACCTAGATCGAAGGCTACCACATCAAAGGCCATCGCGTGGCGCACCCCGCGCACCCCACCACGTCGAGTTTGACTTCCTCCAGCCACCATGGAGCGAGCACGAACGGTGGAGCTTCCCTGGCCATCTCGCGCACTCAGACCCCATCTCAGCCGTTGAAGATGGAGATCCCTCTGAGCTCTTTCACGTTCCCTTTGGAAGCTTTGGAAACGGGTGATTAGAGAGGGAGATCGGAGAGGGAGATGGTTGGAGCGATAATCGCCATTCAGTCCTAGGGACAGCACGGGTTTTGATCTTTTTTCTGAATGAATTTCCTGACTAGCCCATGCTTTATATAATTTATTTATTTCCAAAAATAGCACCTTTTCAATTCGAACTCCAAATCAAACCCAACAACTGTCGCCCCTAGCTAATTATCCCTATTCCGGACACAATGAGATACGTCCGGTAAGCCAATTCGACTGTTACGATCAGTTTCCACTAAATAACAATATAAATCAATATATATTTAATTTAAACGTATATTTCAATTTATTTGGGTCACAAACAGACTCCAAAAATTCCCGATAAATAAATCTAGCTATGTTTTGACGATACGGTCCTAACAAAAAGAATTTCGTCAAATTTGGAGACCGTTTGAAAAACGGTCATTTTCCAGTCGATAAAATTCAAACTAAAATTACCAAACACGTTTAAATCCACCACGCTCACGTATTGATTCCAAAAATTATGAAAATTGGAACCCAGCAATAATTTGACATTCTGTATTCAACAAAAGTGGTTTCGTCGAAAACGGAGGTCGTTTGCAAAATCACTATTTTTAAGGGTTATATTTCCATAGCGACTATTCTGAATTTTCAACTGGACATAACTTTTTATTCCCGCTATGAAATTTCAATTATTCGGATTCATTGGAAAGATATTTTCAGACAGATTCAAATATTTCTGGTTTCACTAAAATCCTATTTATTTCGAATCCTGTACACTCATTTGAAATTTGAAATCGAATTTTCAAACTATCACGTCATTTCCAATTCCTTTTTATAATTAAAATAAATATTTATATTCTAACTTCAACTCAAATAATTTATATGTTCTAATTCTATTCAAAATAAATTTCTATTCGTTACTATTTAAAATAAATCATTTTAAATATTCAAAATTCATTAAAATAGCCAAAATAAAAATTTTAAATTGGTTCCAATTTTCCGGGTTGTTACAGTTTTACATAAGTCAAATCAACTTCGATTTCGTTTTTAAACTCAAGAGTGAATTTTAGGTTGCTTCAAATTCAATTTCTCTATTGTATTTAATTCAAGTCATTAAATTTCAAAATTAATCGTTTTAATATTCGCATAATAAAAATCGAATTCATTACAACTCAAATTGTAACATATATTTAATAACGGGATGACATGGCAGAGATAGCTTTCCCATGAAGCTAATCTTAATTCAAACATATGTAGGAGGGATAACAGTACAAACGCGGTCCTATTTGCATAGTTTTTCATAGAAAATGTCAAATTTGGAGCAAATAAAAGTGGATTTTCACGGAACAAAAAATGAAACCTTTATAATTTCAAGTAAAATCATAAAAAAAATCAAAATTCAGAACTTCTAAATTTCCAATTCGTATTTTGACAACTTTTGCCAAAAATGACCTTTTTATATTTTAATTGATTTGGTAAATTAAAATGCTAAGTAATTCAAATACTTACTTATCTTTTTGTTTAAGGACTTACTTAAATTCGAACATCACAAATTGAATTAACTTAACAAGTTCAATCTTATTTGACAGTTGTTTAATTCATTATTCCAAGGTATTTATTTTTGTACATAAGCAAAATCATATTCATTTATTTCATTCAATTCAGAATAAATAAAATGGTAAATTTAAAAGTTTAAGATTTCAATTAAACCATTAATTTTATGGCATAGCCGACCGGTTTCATAGTGATGCATGATACTTATTATTATAACAAGATAGTAAGTACAATAAGTACAGAAGGTTAGCCAATTGCCAATCAACTATTTTGGTTTTTAAGGTGGATTGATCACCACTACCGTCTTTTAAAGTGGCCAGGCCACTACAACTATTCTAGCTTACAGCATTGGAGCTAGTCAAAGTGACTAAACTACCCTAAAAAACTCCATCCATAAAGTACAATGACAAAGCGTAAAGCAAACACGGTTACAAACTTCAACGAAAGTGACTTTACATGAGATATAGTACAACATGGCCTAGAAGGCATGTAACACAATAACATCACACTGCTAAACAGTGCACCAAGTAGCAATGGACAAAGGCTTGACTTGGCTTTGGGACATAGACAAAATGAAGCTGCCCATCCCTAACACTGAACGAACATGACATAAAATAGCTACACATCCCATAGACAAGACCGAAGACATCCACAACATTGTTGAGGAAGAGCTTGGCAACGCTACAGAGATCATCAACAAATGTTAGAGAACCACACCAATAGGCAGCTTCTGAAAGCACTAGAGCTCACAAATATACTAAACATCCCCAAAAGGAAAAAAATGTAACAATCCGGAATTTAACAACCAAATTTTTTTAAATATAATTTAATAGGAAAATACGATTGAATTTCAAAAATCGGTTTAATAATATTACTGCCCTTTAAAATGTATATTTTGCTAGCAACCTCCGTTTTCGACGAAACCAATTTTATTGAATCCAGAATGTTAAATTATTACTAGATTTCAAATTTCGCGCCAAACGAAGTTAGTATGTGGCCGTACGAGATAAAATAGTTCGATGTAATAATAACGATCTGTTTACAATGGGACATTGTTGAGAACGGAGGCTAACTAACACACTTTTATAAACGTTGAGTTTTAGAACTTGAGTTTTAACAAAAGACAGCCAACGGGCCAATGTGATTTTATCGTGACTCAAGGGATTGCGCCACCTTAACGATCTGCGTGAGGGATGACAATTTTGCCAAAACCCTCTTTCTCCATTTCTTTTTTTCTCCCTTTCTCTTTCTCTCTTTCTTATTTCTCCTCCTTTAACGGCCACCTCCACTAAAACTCCACCAAATCCCCTCTGCCCCACCTGACCACAGCCTCTCCCATCCCTCTGGCGCCGCCACACAACAGCCCCCCTCCATAGCTCGGTTGTGGTCCTCCCTCGCCTCCAAATTGCCTAAACCCCTCCTTTCTCCACTTTTTCATCTCCTACCACCTTCTTCCACCACTTCATACTCTGTAGCCTCTCCAACTCGTTGTACAAGCCCCAGATAGTGGACCCCCTTGCTGCCCTAACTCAAACACCCTCTAAAACTCCCCCGTTTCACCTCAAACTCTCAGATCTACTAATATACACGTATACAAGTGTATTAATGAGTGTTAGCAAATTATTTGAGCTCTGTGGACCTCCAGAAAGCCGTGTGGAAGCTCAAAAAGTGTTGCATTCCTTCGCATAAAAGTTTGGTGGAGTGAAAATCTCGGTGAGAAATTTTAAACTCATTTAAAATGGGCTAGACTAGGAATAAATCATTTGCAAGTTAATGGTTAAATTAAAAAATGAGTATTGGTCAATAAATAAAATTTACTAAGATGTTAAATGATGATTAGAAAGTTAAAAATATCATTTTTAACTATTGTATGCGAAGTAGTTCGGATATGTGATACTTACGTGTAAAACCGTATTAATGACAAGAAACAATAGCTTTAAAATGGTTAAATAAAATTAACAATTAATTGTTAATTGATTGTAGTTAAGAATAAAATTAACTACGGAGTTGTATGATAAATATGGATTCATAAAAATATCATTTTTATTTGAGTATGCGTAGATATGGGTATTTATGCGAAATTAAAATTCATGCATAAAGGAAATAAATTTTAATTGACTGTTAATTGTTGATTAAAAATATATAATAATGTTTACCACTGATCATGCAAGTTTATTGTTATTTTAAACATTTTGTAGTGCATTAAAAATGTGATTTTTAACTATTATTAGAAACGTTGTTTGAATATGCGATACCTGCATTTCAAACAACGTGGATGGACACTTTGTGGTGCCTTAAATGACATTGATTGAGTCATTTAAATATTATCATTGATTGTGAGTGAATTGGAGCGTTGTGATGGTTTCTTGGATGTAATTAAACATACGCCATTGGATAATAAACAGATATGAATTGTACTATATAGCATATCCACATAAGCATGTAGTTGTTTGATTCTTATATGTTGTGAACCGTATAGCATACATTTATTTGATGCTTATACGACGAGAACAAAAGAACCAAAGGACAGGTAATGGCTTAATGATTATCATATAGCATGAAATTGTGGATGCTTATATGACATGGACTAAATAAACCTATAACAAAAATCATAGGATTTGATAACAAACCCTATATGGGTCTTAAGATGACGGAAATATACACATCTCTCTTGGGTGTATATAGGTCACAATGGTTGTTCACATGATTTAAATCCCACTCACGGGTGTTGGGATGATATATTTTTACACATCTCCCAATTTACATTGAGTAGATATATATACATATATATATATTGAAAATGGGTTTACTTTTATTACTGGGCTTTAGCGGCCCAAATGAAAACAATGGCCCAAGGCCACGTTACAAGGATCGGTGCATATGATAACACAAACCGACAATACAATGCTTTTCAAAAAGAAAAGTCGAGAATAACCAAAAAGCACAGTTCATTCTCTAACATTCTCAAACCCTCGTAATGTAGGCCTTCTAAAGCGAGTTGTGAATTTTCCGAGCACTCCGTACAAAGGAGGTTATGGCGAATTTTTCTGAAAATATACGGCGTTAGCCACATATTTAATAAATTAAATATTTTAGAAGTTGTTCGTCTTATAATAAAATATATACGTCGAATATAAATTAAAATAGAACGTATTGCACAGTAGTAGTTCGCGTTTTCAACTCGAAATTTTAAACGAGTATACTGAGAGATCTGACCGTCGGATTTCCCTGAAATTAGAACCTTTAGGTTCTTTTCGAAAAGATCTTTCCAACAATAATAAGAATACTATAATCCAATGGTTAGATCTTAGAAATATTTAATTTAAAGTCGAAGGAAAATAGCAGTAGTGCAGTTAAATGTCATGAAATATCATTTAACTTGAATGACCTATTTTTTTATATATAAAACAGAGAAACATCATTGTAAAATATTATAAATGATTTGGAATGAGATTTTGGGTCTTATGAAAGAGAATCAATTAAAAGGAAGTGTAATTGGTGAATCAATAGTTTAAAATAAAGAATTTGATTTAATTTGAATATGTGAGGATTATTTGAAAAGAACGAATTTAACCCATTTCAAATAATAAAATGACAACTAAAAGTCAAAGATAATAAAAACGACGCAAGACCGACAATCTTTACATTGAAAGGATTACTACTGATGCCTAGATATGGGTAGCTCCCTTGAAGGGGTAATAGTGGTAGTTGTCCGGACATACTTGTTGATTGTCCGGATATGTGAGGACCTCTCTACTATATTGGACATATGGAACGAGGAATAAAGTGCCTCTGATTTCTTTCAGACCTAGAATGAACTTGTAAATGGATTGTGTGTCTGAATCGGTATTGTGAGCTGTATTGATTGATGTCTGCTAAATATACATCTGTTTGGTGGTGGAGAATTTATTCTCTAAGGCGTACGAGCTTAGAGGTTATATATTGGTAGTTATTAGTGATATAGTCTGGAATGACTATGTGGCCTGCTGAGATGCATGGATCAAAGTAGAGCTTTGTTGATGATGGTCAAAGAACGGCTTTAATATAGCGTAGCTTTGTGCATAACATTAGTTTGTGAGCTTCACACCCTAGTATGAATCAAAAACGGGATGAAGGACGACAGAGTAAGGACATGTGTTTCCTTCTAGCTAGAAGTTATGCCATGGTATGGAGCCCAGGAAAATTTACTTACGTGGATGATGGAAAGCAAGGTACCTCGGATGTAGGTGCACAAGGCCAAGATGGTGGACATACTGACCAGATTTTAGGTCCGAGGACCGGGGAACATAATGTTCAGGAGAAACCCAAACTCACCACAGATAGGTGGGCCGACTTTGCATGTTCCAAGGGACGATGCATTCTGTTCCTGGGGCATGTGCTAGATTGTCCCGAATCGGAAGGAAGATCCTTTGCCTTGGTTCATGACGGAATCCAATTTGCAAAACGAAACTGTATGGTTTTAGTTGTAAACCTATATGGCAACATAATAGGATGGGGTATTATGTCATCTAAGATTGACACATTTATTTTGAAATTGATTTTAAATCACTTAGCCACTAATAATAATATCAAATGAATTTTATTTTCCTCATATCAAGCATGTTTGGCCATTATAAGGTAAAACTCTATCCTTCGGCTTGCGTTGCATTGTGTGATGGGACCTGAGTCTTGTAAAGGCTTCATTTTTCTAAAAAGTATTGCCTTATTTCATTTATTTTATGTATGACATTCGCGTGGAAGAAAACCGTTTCGTGTTATACGGCATGGTCCCGTTATATGCCTTATTTTAAATAAGTTAAGTTAACTGTAGGATTTCTCATACCAGTCCCATGACTGACTCGTAGTTTGTTTTCCCTTGCAAACTCGGATGCCCATAATTTTACACGGCCAACCTCGTACTCAGGTTTTAGCTTGGTTTGTTTTGGGTATGTACACAAGCTATGGAAGCTGAAGATGGACTTTTATCATTTCTGTTGGACTGCTCCAAATTTATTATGTATATTATGATTGATTCCACTACAAACTTATTATCTTAAGTTGGAACTATATTTTTATTTGGTGGATCCTATTATGTTGTGCAACTCTGATGATGATATTATTTTCTTTGTAATCTAATGTACATTATGTTGAGTAATATAATATTTCTGTTCTGTTGTTATGTTTATGTGTTATATTCCATTGATTATCCTTACTTCCATGGCACTGGGGTTTGGGTTGTCTAATTTGGTATCAGAGCCAATGATTAACCTTTGTTTTGGAGTATAACATGTTAACGAACTCAACAAAGATAGAATCAGTGGTATTCTAGGATGAGTGACTCATTAGAGATAGGATTTGTAATGTCCTAGAACAAGTATAGCAGAGTAGCATACACCTCAATAAACGCATTTATATTCATATATATGTCTCTATCCTTTCATAATTTCCTTGAGATATCTTTTCTGGTTGCTTGACTCTTTTCTTGCTAGTTACATACATAGTAGAAAATGAGTGGCAAAGGCAGAAGAAGTAATTATGTAGTTCGGCAACAAAATGAGCCAGTTGTGCCCCCACAGCCAGAACCAGATCTAGATATTCTAGCAAAGAAGTATAGAAATCTGGGTGGAGTACCCTTCTTGGGCAAGGAATCTGTTATTGAAACACAAACATGGATGCATTTTTGTGAGAGAATTTTTGAAGGCTTGGGATTGAAAGATGATCGGAAAAGATTTCTTACATCTTAGTTGCTCAAAGACGAAGCTTTGATCTGGTGGGAGACAGTTACGATGGGAAATCCAGAAGGTAATATTACCTGGGATGGATTTAAGGAAATTTTTGAAAAATATTTTTTCTCTCAGAAGCAGTTGAGCGGCTATGTGATGAGTTCTTCAATCTTAAACAAGGAGATATGACCATTTAGGAATATCTGAGTAAATTCGATAAACTTTCTCGCTTTGGTCCAGAGGTAGTTCAAATTCCTTTAACGAAGAACTTGAGGTTTATTTAAGGACTTCAAAGAAGGTAAAGAAGTAGAGTAACTGCACATGTGAAGCTTCATTTTTTTAAAGATGGTAGAAATGGCTTGTCATTATGAAAATATCGATAAATAGAATTCTTTGGAGGATAAAGAAAAGGCGAATTCTAGCAAGAAAAGGAAGATTGAGAGTAAGAAACCTAAGGTAGGTAAGAAACCCAAGGTAAGTAAAAAATCAGAGGCAAGTATGAAACCTGAAGCCAGTAGGGAAAGGGTTAGGGCTAAGGAAGAATGGCTAACGACCGCCACATGCTTCAACTTCAATGAGAAAGGGCATCTACATAAGAACTGTAATTCTTTAAAGAAGCATAAGAGGAATGAATCTATATCTGGTAAGAAGTTTAAAGAGAGTAGAGGATGCAAAAATTTCCATAGGACTGGTCATCTTGCAAGGAATTGCCCACTATGGAGGGAGTCTGAAGAGGCTCATGTCTATGAAGTGACAGATGCTCCCGCAGCTTCGGACGGTGGGATAGGTACTAAAGTTCTGTAAGGCACACCTACTATTAAAGGTATTCCAGTTAAAGTGTTGTTTGATACGGGGCATCACGTAGTTTCGTTTCCAGTAATATGGATGAGAAGCTAAATCTGAAACTCAAATATCTTAAGAAGCCAATTAGTGTTGGGAATCCAATAGGAGGCTCCTTCAATCTTTGCTTGCTTTATAAGGTTCCTATCTCTTATTCCTATTTCCGGATTCCTTTCAAATTGGTTGTCTTGGATTTTATAGAGTTCGATATTGTACTTGGAATGGATTGGCTAACCTATTATGAAGACGATGTTAAGTGTGTCGAAAGAATTGTTAAGGTTGAGACCAAGTTTGGGAATATCATCACTATGCCATGCAAAGGTTTGGATTCAGATAGAAAAGAATTTCGGTCTGCCCTTGAAGTTTCTTCCACTTCTATGGAAAATATTCCTATTGTTAGGGATTATGAGGATGTCGTCGAAGAAGTTGATAGCCGTCCGCCGCAAAGAGAGATTGATGTCCGAATTGATCTAGTTCTGAATGTAAGTCCAGTTATGAATGCAATTCGGAGAATGGAATTGAAGGAGAAAGAAGAATTAGATGATCAAACTCGACAACTTTTATGGAAAGGTCTGATCAGGCCTAGTTTCTCGAGTTGGAGAGTAGCAGTGGTGTTTGTTCCGAAGTTAGATGGTACTCTTAGACTTTGTGTAGATTACCGAGACCTTCATAAGCAAATGCTCAATAATAAGTACCTACTTCTGCGTATTGATGGTTTGTTAGATCGTTTGAATGGAGCGTAAGTATTCTCGAGGATGGACCTAGCTATAGGTTTTCATCAGCTAAGAATTGCAGAAGAATGTGTTCCTTTGACAGCTTTCAGAGGCCCATATTTATTCTGTGAATGGTTAGTAATGCCTTTTAGATTATGTAATTCCCCAGTCTATTTTATTGATTTGATGAATCGGATATTCCGAGAAGTGTTAAATAAGTTTGTATTGGTATTTATTGATGATATTCTGATCTTATCGAAGACAGTAAAGGAGCATGCTAGACATTTAGAACAGGTATTGGAAATTTTGATAATGAATATATTGAAAGCCAATTTTTCTAAATGCATATTCTGGAAAGAAGAAGTGAAATTCCTTCGTCATGTTGTAACGAAGGAAGGGATATCAATAGACCTGAGTAAGATTATGGTCATCCGAGATTGGAAGCAACTTAGCACTCCCACAGAAGTTTTTTTTTTTGAATTGGCAGGTTACTATTAGAAATTCATTAAGGATTTTTCATAGTTATCTAGTCCATCGACAAGGCTTACAAAGAAGTACGCCAGATTAATTGGACGACAGAATGTGAAGCAGTTTTCCAAGAGCTGAAAGAAAGATTGACTATTGCATCAGTGTTGACTATTAAAGATGGTAATCAGAATTTGACTGTCTATACAAATGCTTATTATGAAGGAGTAGGTGCAATGTTAATGCAAAGAAGCAAAGTTGTTTCTTATGCAAGTCGTCAGTCGAAGCCGCATGAGAAAAGGTATGTTACTCATGATTTGGAGTTGTTAGCAGTGGTGTTTGCCTTAGAGATTTGGAGGCATTATCTATTGGGTGAGAAGTTCGAGTTGTATGCAGATCATTAATCTTTGAAATATCTGTTCACCTAGAAGGATTTGAATTTGAGACATCTACGTTGGTTAGAGTTTCTTGCATCTTATGATCTAGATATTTTATATACTCCAAGGAAGGCCAATGTTGTGGCAGACGCGCTCAGCAGAAAGAACACAATTATTGCTAATCTTATTGTTACACCCTCACTGATTGAGAAGATATTTGTTCTTCAGAAAGACGATGAATTAATTCAGAAGATTAGCAACTAGTGGTTTTAAGAAGGCGAAGGCTTGGATTTTCATATTGATAGCAAACTGATTCTGCGATTGCTAGATCGAATCTGTGTTCCGAATATTCCTGAGCTCAAAAGGGAAGTGACAGATGAATGCCACAAGTCTAAGTTAAGTATTCACCCAGAGGTGAGTAAGATGTATCAAGATCTAAAGCACGCATTCTGGTGGAAATCTATGAAAAGTGATATTTCTATACATGTTAGCAGGTGTCCAACTTACCAACAGATTAAGAGTGATCAACAGAAGGTAGCTGGGTTGTTGCAACCATTAGAAATTCTGAAATGGAAGTGGGATCTGATTTCTTTGGATTTTATTGACGGTTTGCCTAAAACCAAGAAAGGTAACGAAGGCATATGGGTTATTGTAGACCGTTTAATGAAAAGTTCCCATTTTATTCCTGTGAAGGCGAATTGAACAACTCAAAGTTTGGCTCAGTTGTATTTTTGAGAGATTGTTAGATTGCATGGTGTTCCCAGCAGAATAGTTAGTGATCGAGATCTGATCTTCGTCGGTAAGTTTTGGGAAGCGTTTCTGTCAGAGTTGGGAACAAATCTAAATCTTGGCACTGCATATCATCCTCGGATAAATGGTTATACTGATAGGGTAAATAATATTTTAGAGGACCTGTTACGAGCTTGTATTCTTGATTTCGGAGGAACTTGGGAAGATCATATACATTTGGTTGAGTTCTCGTATAGTAACAGCTTCCAAGCAAGTTTGAAATTGTCACCGTTTGAAGCATTAGATGGTAGTTAGATCTCCTGCATGTTGGATTGAACCCGGTAATCGGCTTATGCTGGGTCTAGATATGATCTGAGAAGCTGCAGATAAAATGGATATCATTAAAAAGCGATTAAAAGAAGCACATAGCCGACAGAAAAATTATGCAGATTCTAGAAGAAGAGACTTAGCATTTTCTATTCGTGATCAAGTATATCTGAAAGTTTCTCCATTTAGAGAAGTGGTCCGTTTTGGGAAGATAGAGAAGTTGACACCTAAGTATATTGGTCCGTTTCCAATACTGGAAAGAATAGGAACTCTAGATTACAGGGTTCAGTTGTCGGATTGGTTGCCCGAAGTTCAAGATGTATTTCACGTTTCTCAACTTTGGAAGCATGTACATGATCCAAAATTGATTGTTGAAGAAGTGTCGCAACTGATATTAGATATTACTCCGAATTTGTCTATGCATAATGAGTCGATGAAGAAAATTTGCGGAGAGACAAGAGTTCTAAGAAACAAGAAGGTCCATCTGGTCAAGGTACAGTGGAGGGGAGATCCTAGAGACTATACATGGGAGATAGATGATAGCATTAGATGGGCTAATCCCAGGTGCAGAGTGGATATCTCTGAGTAGCACTTGTGGGAGGTAAACTTATGTTAAGTTATCATTTTGTTTCGTTTTCTTCCTTTTCGGGGACGAAAGTTCTAAGTATGGGAGATCGGAACAACATGAAATTTCATAACCAATTTAATTTTTTTAGTACAATTTAATAGGAAAATACAGTTGAATTTCAAAAAACGGTTTTAATAATATTATATAGCCCTTTAAAATGCATGTTTTGCTAGCAACCTCCGTTTTCGACGAAACCAAATTAGTTGGATCCAGAATGTTAAATTATCGCTAGATTTCAAATTTTGTGCCAAACAGAGTTAATATGTGGCCATGCGAGATAAAACAGTTCGATGTAATAATAATGATCAGTTTACAAAGGAACATTATTGAGATGATCTCGAAATTCAAAGAAACTTTTTTAAAATTCGTAGCATCGAATAATGGTAGAATCCCAAATTTCATAATTTTTGGAGCTAACGTGTGGTCATGCGAGAAGAAAACGTACGCTAAAATCGCATTTTTCAAACAAACTGAAACATGATCAAAAAATAAAATGGAAGGTCTAATGAACTCAGAATTCGAAGAAACCTGTTCCGTTGGATCCGAAATTACGTTCATTGTCAGATTTCAAAATTTTGTGGCAAACGAAATTAATTTGTGATCGGGCGACCAAAAGAGGTAGAGGCTAACTAGCACACTTTCATAAATGTTGGGTTTTAGAACTTGAATTAAAACAAAGGTCATCTGACAGGCTAAGGTGGTTTTGTTGCGACTCACGAGATCGCGCCATCTTAGCAACCCGCGTGAGGGGTGACAATATTGCCAAAAACCCCCCTTTCTCCTTTCTCTTTTCTTTTTTCTCTCTTTTTCTTTCTCTCTTTCATCTTCCTCCTCCTTTCCTCATTCCTCCTTCACTATAATGGTCACCTCTACTAAAACTCCCCCAAACCCCCGCTGCCTCACCTAACCACCGCCTCCCCTCCCTTCGGCACTGTCACACAACATCCCTCTTTCCCTAGCTCGACCGTGGGCCTCCCCTTGCCTCCAAATTGCCAAAACCCCTCCTTTATTCACTTTTCACCACCTATTACCACCACTTACACACTCTGTAGCCCCTCTACCTCGCTGTATAATCCCCGGACAACGGACCCCCTTGATGCCCTAAACACAAACTCCCCCTAAAACTCCCTCATTTCTCCTCAAACTCACGGGTCTACTAATATACACGTATACAAGTGTATTAGTGAGTGTTACCAAGTTATTAGAGCTCTGTGGACCTCCGAAAAGTTGTGTGGAAGCCCGGAAAGTGTTGCATTCCTCCACATAAAAGTATGGTGGAGTGGAAATCTCGGTGAGAAATTTTAAACTCATTTAAAAGGGACAATACTAGGAATAAATCATTTGCAAGTTAATGGTTAAATTAAACAATGAGTATTAGTTAATAAACAAAATTTATTAAGATGTCAAATGATGATTATAAAGTTAAAAAATATCATTTTTTCACTATTGTATGCGATGTAATTCGGATATGTGATACTTACGTGTAAAACCGTATCGATGACAAGAAACTGTAGCTTTAAAATGGTTAAATAAATTTAACAGTTAATCGTTAATTGATTGTAGTTAAGAATAAAATTAACTACGAAGTTGTATGATAAATATGGGTTCATAAAAATATCATTTTTATTTGATGTATGCATAGATACAGGCATTTATGCGAGATTAAAATTCATGCAGGAAGGGAATGAATTTTAGTTGATTGTTGATTTAAAATATTTAATAATGTTTACCATTGATCATGCAAATTTATTGATATTTTAACATTGTGTAGTGCATTAAAAATGCAATTTTCAACTTTTAGAAGCGTTGATTTAAATATGTGACACCCATATTTCAAACGACATGGATGGACACTTTGTGGCGCCTTAAATGACATTGGTTGAGTAATTTAATTATTATCACTGATTGTGAGTGAATTGGATGCGCTGTGATGGTTTCCTGGATGTAATTAAACATGCACCAATGGATAATAAGCAGATATGGACCACACTGCATGACATAACATAGCGTATCCGCATAATCATGTAGTTGTTTGATGCTTATATGTTGTGAACCGTACATCATACATTTATTTGATGCTCATACGACGAAAACAAAAGAAACAAAGGACATGTAATGGCATAATGATTATCAGATGTGGACTGGACAATAAAATCATTTAGCATAAAATTGTGGATGCTTATTGTAACAACCCAAAATATAAGTGTAATTTTTTTTATTTATTCATTTAAATTTTGATTTCTATTTTATTTTGATCATTCAAAACTCAATCTATTTGTATTTATTGGAAATACCTATTTTGATTTTAATTTAAATTTAATTTATTTTGGATTTTATATATCAAATGTATTTGATATTTTATTTAATTTAATAATTGAAAACAATATCGTATTCCAAATCTTATTTAATTCTATGGAGTAGATTCATTTGAATTAAAATTTATTTCTTAAGATTTTATTTAAATTATAGACTCATATTGTTGTATATTTTGTTTTAATATTACTGAAATTATATCATTAAATTAATTTAAATTAATTTCATTTGATCTCGTTCGCCATTTTATTTATAAAATGGTTTGCCATATATTTTAAATCCGCTCATTTCCCCTTTTATTTTGGTAACACTGCGTTCCCATCGAACTGTTGATTCGCTCAACCACGTTTTCAATTCCCAGAACCTTCATTCAAGGAAATTAAAACTTTTCAAACGTGAGAGAACTGTTGCCCTTTTCCCAAGTATTGATTCATGAAAATAAATACAGCGGCTCTATTTTCTATGTAATCACTTCGTCTCCATTCCCATGTTTTGAGCAGCTTCCCTTCTCTCAATTTCCTCCTTCAATACAAAAAGGATTCCACAGCAGCTTTATCCATCCCTCTTCAAAAACCAATCCATTGCGATCAGTTTCCTCTTGCCGCTTTCATTTCAGCTCCGTCATGTCTCCCCGCGAGCTCCGAACACGCAAGCCTCTCCGCCCCTACCTTCGAACTCCGTCGGCCGTCCTCCGCCTGACCTAGTGCAGCGTCGTCCGAGACCCTGCTAACCGCGAGCCTTCCCCTGTTCATCCAACGCCGCCTTTCCCCTCAACCCGCCACACCAAGCACCAGTGCCTTCACCTAGTAATCCGCCCTCCCTCTTGGCCATTTCGCCAACCGTGCCTACCTCGGTATGAAATAAGACCACTCGCCTGAAGCCCCAAGCCAACCCCTTCACCTCCTTCCAATACATGCCGCTTGAAGCCAAGTCGTGACTCTCAGCTCCGACCAAGCCGAACCCATTGTCGTTTATCAACTCCGACCATCACCCGCCTCATAGAACGAAGCCGACCACTGTATGCATTTGTTTCCATTAAACTTAGCTTGCTCGCGTGAGTTCTTTATGTGCCTGGGAGTGGTTGTGTGTATGAGTGTTGGTATGGTGATGTCCAGCGTGTGAGTGTCTGTTGTTTGCATGTGATTATATGTGATGAGTGAAATGTTTGTATGTGTTTTCTGATATCTGTATATGTGTATAATATGATGTGAATTATAAAATATATTTATTTAAAAGTTTTATATATTATAACGGGTTTGTATGTGGTTTCGAATTTATTGTTTGAAAATTTATATGTACATATATATATATATTATATGCGTGTATATTATATGTATATACACGGTTTTGATAGTTGTATACGTTAGCGTTGTAACACCCCACCTCCGTTGAGGTCACTCACAAAGGGAATGCCTTAACTTTGATGGAGCGTTTTAGTAGGCAGAACAGAATATTACAAGACAGATAAGTAATACTTGAAAAATTATAACTTTATTACAGCAGAAATAAGTTTGGTTACATCTTTCTAGATCACAATACCAAAACTCAAGTACACAATTATCAGCCTTATACAAAATCCTTCAAAATGTAAATTTTCAAAGCCATAATCCCCAACATAAACTGCCATGAAAAGATAGAGTCAAAGCTAGAAATACTCCAAGCACTTCAAGCAGAGAGAATCAGAATCAAGCTCCTATGTTTCCACCCTGAGCACCTGGGAGGGAAACGGAAAGAAAAGGGGCGAAAACAAACAAGGTCAGACATAAAGTATGGCGAGTCCAGTGACTTCCAGCATATAAACAGATAATATTATCATGACATGCAAATAAAGCTAGATGAGAGATTACATCAACAGGAATAGCAGATATACTTTAAGTTAACAGAAGAAACAGAATGATGTAAACCAAGTTATGTTCCTTACTTACATCTTACTTCTCTGCATTAATACTAGTATAACAGGGTTAGGTGTTACCCTAATGTCTAAACTGAAACAGAATCGAAATAGAATAATCTACACAGAAACAGAATGCTAGTAATGGGCCTTCACCACCCCCAACAGACAGAAGGTACAGAAGCAGAATACTAATAATGGGCCTTTACCACCCCAACAGACAGAAGGTACGGAAACAGAATACTAATAATGGGCCTTTACCACCTCCAACAGATAGAAGGTACAGAAACAGAATCGGAAACAGAATGTTAGAATTAGGTGTACACTAGTAATGGGCCTTTACCACCCCTATAGATGGTACCACGCATAAACAGACAGGTGTTACCACCCAACAAAAACAGACGGTACTAACAGAAACAGACAGAACTAAGTGTACCCTAAGTCATACCCCAAGCGATCGGCTCCCTAATACATAAATACCCTGTATCGGCCCCACAGTAGGGTGTATCACTCCCTAAAGTGGCAACCTATTGGCACAGACCTATTCATAGATGTCATGGTGTCTTACATCCTCAGAGCAGACCGGATCCATGCACGCACATGACCCGGTTGGAACGCACCATCAACACCCCTCACCATTATCAGAATGTACCGCTTATAATTAGTTCAGTAAGCGTGCTCGGACCCCTGCATAGTGTGGGGTCAAATTTTTGATACCAGAAAGGGTTACTGACTAATATGGGTCCCAAACAACAGATGACACAAGCATTTCCCCTCCTAACCTTGGGTCCCCAGACTAACAGATTTCAAATTAACTTGTTTACAAGTTTCAGACATACAGAGTTCAGATTTACTAGTTCACAGATCAGACAATCAAGTTAACAAGTTTTCAGACTAACGGATCAGATGTATAGTTTTAACAGACTTACAGATTGCCTAACTTTGTATTGGGCCTACAGATTCACGAAACGGGTTTGTTAAATTCATCAGTCCAGTTGGTTTAACCCTATCAACCCAACACGTTTTAGACGTCATATTTATCTCAGATTTGCATTAATTAAATATTAATGCACAGACCTCTCACATTAGGTCGGCAGCTTGTGGCCGCTGGATATGCCGGGTGGTTCCGGACAGACTTTTGCCACAAGCCAGACCTAACCTCGTGTCTAAGCATATTTTAGTTATGCCTACGACCTCTCACATTAGACTGACAGTTTGCAGTCGTTGGTTAAGCCGGTTGGTTCCAGGCAGGCTTCTACCGCAAACGGAGTCTAACCTCGTGTCATAGCCACTTTATTCCATTACAGAAAATATCAGACTAATTATGTCCATTTAGCAGATTTAACTTCTTTATAAGTTACGGCAGATTATCCAAAGTTCTATTAACATGTTTTGCTCGATTTTAGATCGAGCCTCCAAATTAGAATTATTCAGCTTTCAACAGATTAAGCAATTCAACAGATTTAGCAGATTAGGCAATTTAGCAGATTAGTAGAACAGGCAATTCAGCGGATTTAGCAGATTAAGCAATTCATCATATTAGCAGATTTAACATTTCTTAAAAATTCTATTTACATATCTTTCCTAATCATAAACTAAGCCTAAACTTACATGCTCAAATCATGGTCATAATTCATAATACAATATATGCCCCCAAATTTTCGTTAAACTTTGCACAGTACAGAACACTCTCTAAAAGCCCAAATCATGATATGAATTATGCCAAATTATAGCCTTTAATGCCAATATCCAAAAATCCATAATTAGGAGCATTCACATTAATAGTTATCCTATTTTAGTATAGGTCTTTACGCCTAAGTTTCATATTCCTTTTTCAAGTCATGAATCGTTATATACCCAAAAATATATATCTTTAAATTATATCCTCTTAAAATGAGATCTTAATTTTTATATGCATTATGTCCCCAAGTTTCAAGTCATATGTTATCATTCAATGATTCCTCTTCTTCCAAATCACAGAGTATGCACAGATCTAGATCTAATTTACAACATATGTCCTTTTTTCAAATCAGTCACAGATCAGTCATGTCCAATTATGCATTATTTACCCCAAAATTTAGCTTTCATGCATTAATCTCTTATGAGATTTGGCGCAGGCTTGTAGTAGCCTGGCTATAGAACAGAAAAAAGAAAGAGAATAGTCACAGAAAAACAGATCTGACAGATAAGAATATGCATAACCTCAGATTCAGATTTATAGCCATGTCAAGATCATAATTAAAGTTCATATCTGAAAATAACTGTACTCACAAAAAGGGAATGATTCTTGTAATTTGGAATCTGTATTTAGATTTATAGCCATGTCAAGATCATAATTAAAGTTCATATGAACACTGATGATGTGGCCAGCATCATCAGGGTTATTTCCCAGCAACCCAAGTGAGTTCAACAATATAACACATTCAAAATTCATTTTAAGACATTTCCATTTTGAAATTACTTCAAATTATCATTCACAATGTTTGCAAAACAATTTAAAATCTACCAAGATTTTAAAATTCTCGTAAATTTAATCCAAAACCATTTACAAATACTTTTCACAGTTCCAGAGTTTTAAATCCAATTCTAATTTTAATTTTAGATTTAATTCATCTGATTCTATATACTACACTTATATGAGTTCCGGTTGGTTATTTACATAACCATTTCACTTATAACCTTATCTAATTATAATAACAACCAACACATCCAATATACTATAATATTTCCAATATCTATACTTTCTTTTATATCAAAATATAATTTGGGTAAAATTGTTCGATTTACCCTCGTTTCAAAACATACTGTGCCGGTTCATCATATTCGAGTGTTTAGGTACTCCTACCGATACAGTGGATCAAACTGATCGGCCAGAACTAATAAACAACTGAACCAATAAATCTCCACAATATAAAACAATTTTTATTTAGAATCTACAATCATATATATACATTCAAACTCAATCTAGGGAATTACTAACCCCATCTCTATCGAGTTACGCCACAGAGCCAAGGTAATTACTTAACCTTCAGCTCTGATACCACTGTAATGACTCAGGAATTTTCGACTTCGAAAATCGACACAAATACCAATGTCGACTATTCTGACATCGGAAATTCCGGATAGTTAATAGAAAGAAGTTAGAGGGTGAGAATAGATAAGATAGAAAATTAGAATAGAAGAAGAAGAAGAACACAGCAACATCAGAGTAACACGAATCTCAAAGCGAAACGAATAAAATATAGTATAAAAAGTAACAAGAAACATAAATCTGTATTTGTATATTAGAGTACAGCACTTACAATTCAGCGGAAATAAAAAATAGTAATATAAACCTGAAGCCCCCTGTTCCAAGCTCTCCAAGTATATCTGTAAAATCCCGACTACTTGACTTCCCGTACAAAATTGGGTACCCAAGAGTTTAGGGAAAACAAAACGAAATAAACTCTGGGTCAGTCATGGGACTAGTGTGAGTAAACTTCAACCATTTGGTTTAACTTTTCAAAGTCCTTTTCAAACGAAATGATAATCGTAAGAACCGATCCACACATAAGCACGGATGGTTTTTTCCTTACGATAGCCCAAAACATTTTCAAAATCAATACTTTTCTGATATTATAATAATGTCTTATCACAAATAATTAACAATCTAGCAGAACGCTTGCATCTCGCGCTCCATATATATAGTATACAACCAAAACCGCATGTGCTTATTGGAGATTGGATTTCGACTATGACAAGGTATGGAACCACCTGCCGATAGTGTATCTCTAGAGAGGAATACACTGGGTTCAACAAGAACGTCTTGCAACCCAGCAACACATGACCGACCACTCATTTCTCTTGAGTGTATCGAATATATTGTCACCTACAGTTGCTAGCAACATAACCATTACCGGGAGATATAGAAGCGAAAAGAAGTAGCAAATATGAATATTCTCTAGATGGTGACAATACACCCTAATGGGGGTGACCCACATAGCCATGTTGCCTGCCCGTTTTTGTCATTTCCCGGTTGATGAAGCTTGAGGTCATAACGTATCTTTTTGACAGACCATACATTCATTTACTTTGAATGCCACATCGTTATACACGCCAAATCAAAAATTGATTTCCCCAAATATATCATGGGCATAAAGCTAAGATAAACGAATTCCTCCGCCACCAAACGTGGATACGTTTGAAGCGATCAACTTACGTGATCCATTAGATATACTTTGTCAGACATTCATCCATACACCTTGCCCTGGGTCTGGACAAATCGAAGGCACTATTCTGTAAATCCATCTTAAGCAATTTCTAACTAGGATCGCCAGAATGGCCCTTGCACAACTCCGTCTTCAATTATCTTCATCATATTTGATTCACAACGCTAATGCCCATACAGAGTGGTTTTCGGATAATGAATCTGATCCCGGTCTCTACATATTGACAACGGAAAAATGGTCCAAAATTTTGATAGTCGGTGATCTAACTATTAAAGGAAAACATGTGTACAAACAACAGTCGTATTTCCAAACGGAAATCTTACCGAGCAAATCATCAATCAACACTGATCCCCTTTAATTTAATTTTCCATTCAATTATTCATTTCCCCATTTCCAATCCCATATATTCGTAAATTCTTATTTTCTAAATTAAGAAAATATACATTATTAATCATTGGAAAACATTTCCATATTTACTCCTATTTCTTATTTTCTATACTAAAAACATATCTGATTTCTTGATTGGAAAACATTTCCAAAACTCCTTCATTGGATTTAAACAGATGTTTAAATAAAATGTCGCTATGCCAACTCGAACCATTAACACTTATTATCTAAATTCAATTAACTAACCTTCACTATCGAACCTTAAACATTCCTTAGTCAAAATGAAATCAATCAAGTTAGGGTATAACTACCTCTCAGACCTTAACTGAATCAACAATTTTAACCTCGCAATAGACAAGGTTCACCTTTTAAATCTTTAACAAACTTCCTTACATAACTCTCGGATTCTATTTACGAATCCACTTCCTTTATTGAATTCATTTGATTATAATAATAGTGTTATAATCCCATACTTCTGATATATATATATATAATAACTTGAATATAACTTTATTTCTTTATTTAAACAAATAACTAAATAACAATTTATTTATAAATAAATAAATCTTGATTAAAAATCAGAAAGTAAATAATACTTTCCTACATTCGATATAGTCGAATTCCAATGTATAATTCTCTCTCGAATAATCTCTATACGATAACGCTCTTTCGAATAACTATATTCGATAACTCTTTTTCGAATAAACTATATTCGATAACTCTCCTTCAAATAACTATATTCGATAATCTCTCCTTCGAATAAACTATATTCGATAACTCTCTCCTTCGAATAAACTATATTCGATAACTCTCTTCTTCGAATAAACTATATTCGATAACTCTCTTCTTCGAATAAACTATATTCGATAAGTCTCTGAATTCGATTAACTCTATTCGATTAACTCTATTCGATTAACTCTAATCCAATTAACTCTATTCAATTAACTCTAATCCGATAGACTAATATTCGGTTAACTCTAGTCGATTAACTCTATTTGATTAACTCTAATTGATTAACTCTATTCGATTAACTCTAATCGATTAACTCTATTCGATTAACTCTAATCGATTTACTCTATTTGATTAATTCTAATTCGAATAACTAATATTTGATTAACTCTAATTCGAATAAATAATATTCGATTGACTCTAATTCGAATAACTAATATTCGATTAACTCTATTTCTTATCTTATTCAAATTCCCATTTGAATTCCTATTTCAAAACCCCATTTTTCTTATAAATGTTTTAATTTTTAAAATATTCATCAAGAATGTCTTGCAACACAGCCACACATGACCGACCACTCAATTCTGTTGAGTGTATCGAATATATTGCCATCTACGGTTGCTAGCAACATAACCGTTCCCAGGAGATACAGAAGCAAAAAGAAGTAACAAATATGAATATTTCTAGATGGTGACAATATACCCTAATGAGGGCGACCTACATAGCCATGTTGGCTGCCCGATTTTTGTCATTTATCGATTGATGAGGCTTGAGGTCATAACGTATCTTTTTGACATACCATACATTCATTTACTTTGAATGCCACATCGTCATACCCGCCAAATCACAAATTGATTTCCCTAAAAATACCACAGATATAAAGCTAAGAGAAACGAATTCCTCCGCCACCTAACGTGGATACGTTTGAAGCGATCAACTTACGTGATCCATTAGATATACTCTATCATACATTCATCCATACACGTTGCCCTAGGTCTGGACAAATCGAAGGCACTATTCTGTAAATACATCTTAGGCAATTTCTACCTTGGACCATCAGAACAGCCCTTGCACAAATCCTCTTCAATTATCTTCATCATATTTGATTCACAACTCTAATGCCCATACAGAGTAGTTTTTAGATAATGAATCTGATCCCGGTCTCTCCGTATTGACAACGGAAAAATAGTCAAAAAATTTGATAGTCGGTGATTTAACTATCAAAGGAAAACATGTGTATAAACAAGGTCATATTTCCAAATGGAAATCTTACCGAGAAAATCATCAATCAACACTGATCTCCTTCAATTTAATTTGCCATTCAATTATTCATTTCCCTATTTCTGATCTCATATATTCGTAAATTCTTATTTTCTAAATTTAGAAAATATACATTATTAATCATTGGAAAACATTTCCATATTTACTCCTATTTCTTATTTTCTATACTAAAAACATTTTTGATTTCTTAATTGGAAAACATTTCCAAAACTCCTTCATTGGATTTAAATAGATGTTTAAATAAAATGTCGCTATGCCAACTCGAACCATTAACACTTATTATCTAGATTCAATTAACTAACCTTCACTATCGAACCTTAACCATTCCTTAGTCAAAATGAAGTTAATCAAGTTGGGGTATAACTACCTCTCAGACCTTAACTGAATCAACATTTTTAACCTTGCAATAAACAAGGTTCACCTTTTAAATCTTTACCAACTTCCTTACGTAACTCTCGGATCCTATTTACGAATCCACTTCCTTTATAGAATTCATTTGATTATAATAATAGTGCTATGATCCCATACTTCCGATATATATATACATAATAACTTAAATATAACTTTATTTCTTAATTTAAACAAATAACTAAATAACAATTTATTTATAAATAAATAAATCTTGATTAAAAATCGAAAAGTGAATAATACTTTCCTACATTCGATATAGTCGAATTCCAATGTATAATTCTCTCTCGAATAATCTCTATTCGATAACTCTCTTACGAATAACTATATTCGATAACTCTTTTTCGAATAAACTATATTCGATAACTCTCCTTTGAATAACTATATTCGATAACCTCTCCTTCGAATAAACTATATTCGATAACTCACTTCTTCAAATAAACTCTATTCGATAACTCTCTTCTTTGAATAAACTATATTCGATAATTCTCTTCTTCGAATAAACTATATTCGATAACTCACTTCTTCGAATAAACTATATTCGATAAGTCTATGAATTCGATTAACTATATTCGATTAACTCTAATCCGATTAACTCTAATTCGATAAACTAATATTCGGTTAACTCTAGTCGATTAACTCTAATTGATTAACTCTAATCGATTAACTCTATTCGATTAACTCGATTCGATTAACTCTATTCGATTAACTCTAATCGATTAACTCTAATTCGAATAACTAATATTCGATTAACTCTAATTCGAATAACTAATATTCGATTAACTCTATTTCCTATCTTATTCAAATTCCCATTTGAATTCCTATTTCAAAACCCCATTTTCCTTATAAATGTTCTAATTTTTAGAATATTCATTTTAATCCATTATTTACATCGAATGTGAAAATATTCCTTTTATATGACCCGTTAAGTTTGATTTCATATTTTAAAATAATATTCCATTTCCAAATTCTATTTATACTTCTATTTATAGAATTATTCATATGAAGTCTCCTTTTTATTCTAACACTTAAATTTCATTTATAATTCCCTTTATAAATGCTGAGTTCACATTCTGTTTAAAATATCGGTGTTAAAACCGTTTTCTACTTCTCTATATAAATTCAGACTTTTATTTTTATTTATCCAATGATAAATATTTTTCTAAATTTATAAACATCGTTTATAAATTATTCTTCTCAAATTTTATCTGTTAAAATAGATTTCTATTTAATTCTACTTTGAATTAACCTTTTCCATTTATCTGTTAAAAACAAATTTCCGTTTTAATATTTATTTTCCACTTATTTTCTTTTATAAAATTCTATTCATTTTAAAAAATACTTCCTTTTTATTTCCTAAATAATTCCTTTTCTATTTTATTTGTTTTACAAATATTTCCTATTCAATTCTATTTGGTTTACAAATATTTTCTATTCAATTCTATTTATTTCCCTAATAAATATTCCTTTTATAATTCTATTTATATTCTAAATAAATATTCCTTTTATAAATTCCTTTGATTTTATAAATATTCCTTTTATAAAATCCTTTGATTTTATAAATATTTTATTTTCAATATATACTTTAAAAATTTCCTTTTTACATTCCAGTATCACTTATGGTATTAAAATACCAAATCAAAAGGATCAATCATCATCCAAACACACATAATCAATAACATATTATATACCACGTCATATATCGCAATATATAAAAACAGTATTTTAAATATTGAGGAATCCAGTTGGATCCCTCCAACCTGTTTCCATGCATCCACAGATGTTAAACAACATAATTAACATCAATTTCATTTCAACATGAAATATTCTGATCAACAGAATCAATATTTAATTAATGATATATATATGACTATATCGATATTTTCAACCAACCAATTAGCAATTCAGCCAACCAATCAACTCACAACAATCAACCAATATTTATAAGTTCTTAAAATATGTTATGAAAATATAAACCGAGCAGAGTTAGTGAGTTTTACTCACATTGGACGATCGTCGTTAAATAATGATAATTATCGATTGATTCTAACAGACAATTTATTTTGCAATAAATTGTAACGAGCTTCAATTCACTCCCAGTCAGTTCCAGTGTGTAGCCACCGTCCATACGATCCTAACGGATCCTGTTTCGTTGAATTCCGATAACAAACAAATAAGTTATACAATTTTCAAGTTCATACACTAATTAAATAAAAATAACTTAATTTATTTTTAAATTGGCCATACCCATTTAACCGGCGGCCCAAACATACCCGCATACGAATTGGAATAGTTTCATCTTCTTGGAGATTAAAAACCGCGACTTTCTCCTGAATACTCATGGCCATTACCGATCCCTTACTCCATTCAAACTCCTCCATTACTCCACTAATTCGCACACAACTACAACCATTGAATCCCTCTTATCAAGTACACCTTCTCCATTATCATGCGCAAAACCCCACCTCCCTGTAGAAGAACGCGACAACCACTTTAGACCTCTAGCTCCTGCACAGAGCGCGTCACATCTACGGCCACATACTGACTCCAAAATTTTTGAAAAAATCTAACAATAATTTAATATTCTAGATCTAACAAAATTAGTTTCATCGGAAATAGAGATCGTTTGCAAAAATGGCAATTTTTAATGCTCTAAATAAACCCATTTAAATATAAATATATTTAAAATTAATTAAATTTAATATAAATAAATTAATATTACCGTATATATTCACACAGAATATAATACATCTCCAAAATATTCCTATCTGAATTTATAACTCAACATTTCAAATTCAGATTAAATCAGTATTCAATTTATATTGAAAATCCATTTATAATATAAATAAATCATTATAAATTATAAAGGAATTCCATAGCGACTATTTTAAATTTTAATTTGGACATAACTCAAAATCTGCATGATGAAATCTCGATTTTTCTCTTCCATTAGAAAAGTATACTTCACCTGCTCCGAACATTTCTTGTTTCACAGAAATCCGACTTAAAACGGATTCTATATCTTCAACTGAAGTTCAAATCATCGAATTACGAACTGCCGTGCCATTTCGAGCTCGATCATAATTATAATATAAATTATACGTTCAGCTGACATTTATAAATAAATTCGTTAATATTATTCAATTCTAAACTGAATTGTATATTTTAAATTGTCCAACTCACAGAATATTGTCAATTCAACTATTTCCGATTATTTCGGCAATTAAATATATTATTCTATTATTCATATTAATTAAATATTCAATATTATTTAATTAAATGACCATTTAAATCTCTAAATCATTATTTGAATAATTAAATTAATTAATTATAATACCGTAAAAATGCGGCCGGGACGTTACAATTCTAAAATATTATAAATTATTTGGAATGGGATTTTGCATCTTATGAAAGAGAACCAATTAAAAGGAAGTTTAATTGGTGAATCAATAATTCAAAATAAAGTATTTGATTTGAATATGCGAGGATTATTTGAAAAGACTGGGTTTTCAAATAATTAAACAACGATTAAAAGTCAAATATAATGAAGACGGCGCAAGACCGACAATCTTCACATCGAAAGGATTACTACTGATGCCCTGGATATGGGTAGCTCCCTTGAAGGGGTAATAGTGGTAGTTGTCCGGACGTGCTTGCCGATTGTCTGGATATGCGAGGACATCTCTGCTATATTGGACATATGAGACGAGAAATAAGGTACCTCCGATTTTGTTCAGACCTAGAACGAACTTGTAAATGGATTGTGTGGCTGGCTCGTTATTCTGAGTTGTATTGATTGATGTCTGCTGAACATATATCTGTTTGGTGGCGGAGAATTTATCCTCTGAGACGTATGAGCTTAGAGTTTATATATTAGCAATTATCAGTTGTATAGTCCGGAATAACTGTGTGGCATGCTTAGATGCATGGATTAAAACTTTTGTTGAAAAGAAGAGCTTTGTGGATGATGATCAAAACATGAATTTAATATAGCGTAGCTTTGTGTATAGCGTTAATTCGTGAGCTTCACACCTCGGTATAAACCAAAAACGGGATGAAGGACAGCAGAGGAAGGACATGTGTTTCCTTCTAGTTAGAAGTTATGCCATGGTATGAAGCCCAAACACATTTACTTACGTGCATGGTGGAAAGCGAGGTACCTCAGTTGTGGCCGCCTAAGGCCAAGATGGTCGACATACTGACCAGATTTTAGGTTCGATAGGACAGGGGAACGTAATGTTCAGGAGAAACCCGAACTCACCGCGGATAGATGGGCCGACTCTACATGATCCAAGGGGCAACACGTTCTATTCTTGGGGCATGTGCTGGATTGTCCCGAATCGGAAGGAAGATCCTTTCCTTGGTTCATAATGGAATCCAATTTCCAATACGAAACTGTACGGTTCTAGTTGTAAACCTATATGGCGACATAATAGGATGGGGTATTACACCGTCTAAGATTGATACATTTTTTTTGAAATTGTTTTTAAAGCACTTAGACAATAATTATAATATCTAGTGATTTTTATTTTCCTCGTATCAAGCATGTTTGGCCATTATAAGGTAAAACTCTATCCTCCGGCTTGCGTTTCTTTGTGTGACGGGACCTGAGTCCTATAACGGCTTCATTTTTCTAAAAAGCATTGCATTATTTCATTTATTTTATGCACGACATTCGTTTGGAGGAAACCCATTATGTGTTATACGGCGTGGTCCCGTGATATGCCTAATTTTAAATAAGTTAAGTTAACTGTAGGAATTGTCATACTAGTCCCATGACTGACTCGTAATTTGTTTTTCCTTGCAAACTCGGGTGTCCATATTTTTACATAGGCAACCTTGTATTCAGGTTTTAGCTTGGTTCATTTTGGATATGTATGGAAGTTGATGATGGACTTTTATCATTTCTATTGGACTGTCCCATACTTTATTATGTATATTATGTTTGATTTAGCTGCAAACTTATTACCTTAAGTTGGAATTGTATCTGTACTAAGTGGATCCGGTTATGATGTGTAACTCTGATGATGATATTATTTCCGATGTAATCTGATGTACATTAAGTTGAGTAATGCAATATTTATGTTTTGTTGTTATGTTTATGTGTTATATTACATTGATTATCCTTACTTCCATGGCACAGGGGTTTGGGTTGTCTCAAAAATCCACGAAAACAAAGCAACACACATATCTGATAACCTCAACCAATCAACATCTTAACCAAAACATTCGAAGCTCAAGTGTTTATAGTCAACCGACCACCCAACATTACACCAACTACAAAAATTACACTGAAAATACCATTAAATAATGCAGCGTTGAGAACTCACTAAGCAAGAGATTTAGAACATTGCCTCCTCAAAGAAAATTCGGTATTGATAAGAAAAATAGTTAACAATGAATCAATGAATCATGTAGTAGGAAAGTCACGTGGTTACACATGAATCACAATGAGCCGAAACACAGGAGCACTCCACGCTTAAGGCAAGACAGCCTCACCACCCACAAGTCGACACACAAACCGTGGCCAGCAAAATACACTCAATCGATTTACTTCACTGTATGCACCAACAGGAATCAAAAAACATACGCATGAACAAAGCTAAACAATGAAACACCGGATATAGATCACACTAAGTATAGAACTAAAAACTCAGAACAACACCCCTTTGGAAACCTAGTGCTACAATCGAAGAAATTGCCAACGTAGATGCTAATCGATCAATTCGGGAAGCAAGACAGGAAGTAAATCAACAAGATAGTACTGGACACAATTGATGACACCACGTGAAAAGCAGTAAGAGTTTATTTGAGTAGAAGAAGAAATAGAAGGCGATGCGAGGGGTATATCCAGATTTGAGAGGCATGAGAATATTCGGTGGTGAGAAGAAACCTTTGTGACAAACAAGGGGAAAGCTAGGCAGATTAGAGGAGTGGGAAGTGACTGTTATCTGTTGTGGACATGATCTTTTATTTATACACAACACGAGGAATTAAGAGTCACGACTTCACAGAGAGACACGATTGTCAACTGTTGTTTATTCAGGAATGGATAGCTTGACGAGTTCAAAGCACATCACATCTACGACAAGATATACTTTAGGGCGAAAAACGTTAGTCTGTCTCGTTGCAAGGCCGATCAAGAGCCCAGAGCCTCAATATATGCCTAGATACGGAGTAAGCTTCGGCTTGAAGAAGTCCGATTCTATAAGTATGGTGTGTACAAGACCCAGCTTCAGATCTAATTGAAAGCCGGCTCGGATCGAAGAAACATCAGAGCCCATAGTTCTCTATTCATTGGATCAAATTATTTCTGAGATGCCATGTCAGAGGCCTTCGGCTCGAATAGGGTCCAGATCAAATGACCAACCCGACTTGAATATGTTTGTGTCATTTTTTGATCAAATACCATTAGTTTGTTTTATCTGATTTGTTTATCAAACCGGCCGTTAGGGAGGTTTCCCAACTGTAAGAAGCCAAATCAATTTGTCCATCCCAAAAAATTTCGCCAGGAAAATCTCACTTTCCCGTTATCATTATCGTTCCGATTCTTTGTCGTCGTAACCCTATTTCTTCTTGTATCCATGTTTCTGTCCATATCCTTGTTTCTTCTCGAGCAGATGCTTATACAACTGGAAATCGAGATTCGAATTTAAACGGCAGGAATCCAAGGCATTAAATATTCTATCCCCTCTAATTTCCTCCTTCGATTCTCAGATCCGTGCTTTCCGCTCAATATTTCACCGGTTTAAGCATCATCTTCCTTCTTCTTGTATTTATGCTTCTCCCCATTCTCCGTATTTCCTCTCCCCGTTTTCCCCATAACCTCTTTCGCCGTCGGATGCCCAATACCTTAACCTCTGTCGTCTCCTTCCTCCTCTGCGGGATCTGCATAGACCACCATCACCTCTGCCACACAATCCACTAACGTCCACCACTTCTTCTCTTCAACGTCGTGTCTCAATGAAGGTAGATGCTCTCGAGATTTGAGTGTGTTATAAATATTCTAAAAAAACTGTAAAGGTTATAATTTTGGACTGCTCTCGAGATTTGAACTTCGTTAATGTTGCCAAAACTTGGTAATTTTTTTTCAGTTTGCTATTATTGGTGTGTAAGCTGCGTTTATCTTAATTTTTTCCATTATTCTGCTCACACTCTGTATTTTCATTTTTTTCTCAATGTTGGATTTATCTGGCATAATTGTTTTTATTGGGGCTTCTCGGATATGGTTTTGAAAAGCTTTGCTTTAGATCTTGGAATGTGATTTAATGGTTTCTGGCTTAGTTTATATTGATTTTGCTTTTGACTTTGCAAATAATTCTGGTTTTGCCCAAAAATCAAAGGGAGTTGTTTCAAAGAAAAGGCAGTATGTTGTTTCTTCAAAATAGAGTTTCTTGTGAAAAACAGCCATCAACATTTTATGCTTTGGAAAAAAAATCAAAAGTATAGTGGTGAAGATATTAGTATGCAAGTTAAAAGCAACAAGCCTATTTAATTCGTATGAGCAACCTTAAATCATTAACTGCAAATCTTGATCTCTCATAAGTCACAGGCAGCTCAACCTGTCTAATTCTTAATTATGTTATAAAATTCTTATGTTGAAACTTGATTTACCTTTGGCAGGCTAAGGTTGAATGGTGCAGCTACAAAAAAAAATTCTATCCCTTTTTGGTATTTGTGTTGCACGTATGTACTTCTTTCACATGTACGTTAACCATTTTTAGTCAAAGCCATAAACGCATGTGTGTTTTAGTCATCAGCTGCATCCTTTTTTATTTAATTTTAATTCAACTGGTTTTGGTTTGTGATACTTGTCTGAGATGGATTTTATCGGTGTCTCCTGGTAAAACTAAAATCGTCGTTGTACATAATTTTGTTAGTTTGTGATACTTGCCTGAGATGGATTTTATCGTGTCTCCTAGTAAAACTAAAATCGTCGTTGTACATAATTTTGTTATTGAAAATTTCATTCATTGCTTCATAAGAGCATGCGAAGAAATAACCGAAAGGTTTGTAGCTTGTTGAATTCTTTTTTTGTTTTTGTTTTTGGCCAAAGCAGCATGTTGAATTCTTATATACTTGAATTCTTACATACTATGCTCACTTATTTTTTGATTAGTCTTGACCAATTTTGTTCAGAATTATGTTTTAGGACTTGCTTATTGGTTATATTTAATTTGTTCATACGTTTTAGGCTACTACATCTAAGGGTTACATGGATTATGTTAGGAATATGGTTAGGACTTCATTTCATCATGCTTTTCTTGTGTGATACAATGTGGTTTTTGTGTTATTTGATGTCATAGTACAATCGCTCATTTTCTCTTTCTTGGCTTTTCTTTTCCTTTTTAGATGTCATTGTTTTACAACAACAAAAGAATCTTAGAAACCTCTCAAGCTGTTGAAATAAGCTTAATTTAGGGGTTTTATTCATTGAATCTTCTCAGGATAAAAATGTGATGCAAAATCAAGGAAAGCTTAATCATGTATGTATAATGCAAACCAAAATTCATATTTAAAACTGAATTATATTGGATGATTAAATCCTAAATTCATATTCAAAGTGAATCATATTGAAGGATTGAACCAATATTTTATTGATCATTGTTTCATTGCTCTTTTCATAAAAAATAATAATTAAAATTTAGAAAATAATGTAGAGCAAGGCCGACCAATAACGACTTAGCATGTGTTCTTCGAACCCTAGCTGAATAAATAACTTCTAGTGCTAGCTGCAAACTAATCATCGGCACTAGCATCTTTCACTTTACATTATAAATCTGTTCGTAACGTAAGCTAAATTTCAGTATTAGACATCAGTGCAATGCAATGAAATTTTTCGTTGTTATATGCCTGCATGTACAATTTTTATAGACATCGGTGCAATTAAATCATTTTATACTTTGCTTGGATTGTTTCTTGACATGGTTATGTTCTAAACTCAAAAAAATTCAATACCAAGAAATCTCATATCATGATTCACTATATTTCGATATGTTCTCTAACATTGGTTTCCACATGTTGCTTTTCTCCTCTTTCCACATGAATTTGTAAGGTTATAAAATTTCATAATTCATAATGTAATTGGATTTACGTTTTTTTTAGTTACTTCCCTGTAACTTTAGATAGGGCTAAAATCTAAACTTTAGGTAAACCCAAAATTTTATAGTTTTGGCTTTAGATAGGTTGCCTTTAACATGCATAAAAGGATGCCAAATAGGGCAGAACATTATAATGAGATAGGGCGGTATCTTATATTTTTAATTTTTATAAATAAACTAAAATTTTCAAGTAGGGCCTCTGCCCTATCTGACTTGCACTTAGCTCCGCCCCTGTTTACTTCAGTTATCTTAAACTACACTATAAGTTTGCCATTAAAACCTAAATTAAAATAGATTTTAACAAATAATTTAGGTTTTATATTCAACACCTTAACGGTCGGTTTTCTCACCGTTGTACGGTTATACTAGTATGTGAAAATCCACTAGATGCAGTGTTTAATAAAAAACTATTAATTTGTGATTTTTCAATTATCAAATGCATAGGTAAAAAACAATAACTTTACTATCAATCAATTAAATAAAAAAAATAATCTAAATTTAAATATTCCGTTTAGATGTTCTTCTTGGGCACCATGTTTGTAACTCCGAACGCATAACCTATTTAGTAACGTACTTCACTTAATACCCCGCTCAGTTTAACGAAAACACAAACATAAATAACAAGAAGCCAGCTATACCGGACATTAAAACGCGCTTAACGGGTTAACCCAGTTCTTCATAAGAAGGTATATTCGCTGCTTTGGGCACCAACAAGAACACTAGCATGCCATTGGTTCGAAACAGACCAATCGGATTACTGATAACTGCAATCGCTACCATCCAATTTTAGCTAAATCCAACGAGCCATACTAGCGATCCGCGTCATTCCCAGGACCATTAAAAGCCCCCCACTTCCTCGTCCTTCAACATCTCTATCGCATTTCTCCCCAAATCAATTCAAGAAACCCTAGGTTTAATTTAGAAGTCCTAACTCGAAACAATGGAGGCTGGCGGAAAATTGAAGAAGGGAGCTGCAGGTAGAAAGGGACCAAGCGGACCCAGGAAGAAGTCCGTCACTAGATCCGTCAAAGCTGGTCTTCAATTCCCCGTCGGCCGTATTGGACGATACTTGAAGAAGGGCCGGTACGCTCAGCGTGTTGGCACCGGAGCTCCAGTTTACCTTGCCGCCGTTCTTGAATATTTAGCAGCAGAGGTCCTAGAGCTTGCTGGAAATGCAGCGAAAGACAACAAGAAAAACCGAATCATTCCGAGGCACGTTCTTCTTGCAATAAGAAACGATGAAGAGTTGGGGAAACTGTTAGGTGGAGTGACAATTGCGCATGGTGGAGTGTTGCCGAACATTAACCCTGTCCTTTTGCCTAAGAAGACTGCTGCTAAGGAATCCGACACCCCAAAATCTCCTAAGAAGACTGCTGCCAAAACACCTAAAAAGGCTGCTTAACAGATTTCGATGGAAGATGCCAATTACTGTGTTCATATAGTGAAGTTTGGATCTGATTTCTTATTGGAAGTTTGCTGGTTTGTAGTTTCTTCATATTAATCAATAGATCTTTTCCTCTATCAATTCATGGCACTGTTTAATTTATCTTTGCGGAAACTGTTCTGTCTGGTAATTCATTTTGATATGTTTTATCCTTTTACTTTTCGTAAAGATGGGAAAATGTAGAAGTTTATAGTCCTGCTTTAACCTTGGTCTAAACTGATAATCAATAAAATTCAACTGAATCTGGATTTGTTTTATCTCAAAAAATTACAGTTCGGATGTGGCTGGTGATAGTTCATCGGTTTCAGTAGTTAAATTTGTAGATTCAATTCAATATATTTAGAGTTAGGATATTCATTTAATCATTTGCCTTGCGACCTTACTGCACTGTTACTTCTATTGTTAGTTGTTACCTTCTTCCACTGTAAAATTGAAATGGTCGATTTTTTTTTTACCCAATTCGGGAATTATGCATGTGGTGGAGGAACAAAGCAGGCCGACACCATACATGATACATCATAAGATGGCTTGTAGAATGATCAATTAATTAATTGTTTGTTTAGGTTGAAATATAAAATTTTAAATTTTCATTATGTATTAAAGAAAAGCGTGAAGTAGGGTGGTGTAGGAGGGATGTGGAAGACGTGAGGGAGGGAAGAAAAGAAGTTGCAGAAAATTCTAAAAAAATGCCTTCAATTTTATATGTGATAAACCATTTTTGGAAATTCATCTCATTTTGTCATAAGAAGATACAAAATTGAGAATTATAAACCTTACAGTTCCAAGTTGTTGATGGTATTTACTATTTTCAACTATCTATTTCCTAAAACAGAATATTAATAACAATTCAATTGAAATGAGCAACAAATTTCTAATATTATAATTATTTGGTATATGTCTTTGGTGATATTTTTTGAAAGTACGAGTGGAAACCCGTGCGATGCACGGGAGCATAGACTTTCAAATGTTGTAGCTTGCCCGTGATTTAAATTTGCTTGGACTTGGATTGTTTACCTTTCCATGTGTTGCTTCTGTTTATTTATCTATGGTTCATGTATAATACAAAGATTATTTATTTGTGTTATGTAAATATTTGTTCTGTACATTGTTTTCATTTTTTTTACTTTCAACATAGGCAATATCTCTGGTCTGATTCATAGTCATGTGTGCATGAATGATGCAATTGGAGAGTTGTTTATACATACCATCTAATGCATAAAAAAAGAAATGTATCCCTCGTTACCACAGTTGTCGGCTAGTGTGTTGTATAAGTATGTTTTTCTAGTTCGCATATTTAGGGAAAAATTGCTCTTAGATGTGCATACGATTATTTATAATGATTACATGGATTTTAAACAATGAAGCACTCAAATACTTCACGTGCAAATAGGACATCCACAGACAAAACATGAGTCTCATATGAGCACATGTAATTAGCTTCTTATAATGGAACATCAAAACGAAAATCAATTTACCAAAGTATATATTAGGTATTCTTTTATTTACCTGGTTGAGTGGCATGCAAATAGAGACAGAATGTAAGAGGTGTACAAAGGATTTCAATTGCGACAGGAATTGATGAAGACAACGCATGTGTATGTTAAAAATAATAGTAGGAAGGAAACTATTTCAGTAAAGAAAATAGTTGTACTGGAAAGGAAACAACTACCACATTAAAAAATGAGTAAGATAAGAAAAGAGATTCAGTTATGCAAGCTAGTTGTTCCACTTTCCAAAATTAATGGATTGTGTTAAGTTAGATTATGCCGTATAGAATTTTTACAATCAGGAATACCTAAACAAAGCAAACCGACGGTCATTGAATTACTTTGAAATTATACAAATTAACAAATTGTAATATATATATTTTTTTTGGAGCTTGGCCATCTCCCTTGCTCCTTTGTAATAATGTAACTTGAACTGGGGATTAATTAAATACAAACGCACATAAAAAATTAAGTGCATCTTTCACGTATCATCCACTAAAAAAAAGAATGAAACGCACTGAATCCAATCAATCGTAGGAATATAGAAATCATTCCCTAAATTAAGCATTGGGACAGAAATTTGTTTTGACATTTGGAATAAAAAAAAAAAAAAAGTAAAACCTTCCTCAACCAAAATGATGTGTGCATATTTGCTCATGTATCTTGGTAGCTTCTGAGGCCTTGGACTTGCTTGCTTCTTTCATTTTTCCGTCCTGTTCTTTCTTCCCTTCATCCACTTTCTTGATTTGTCTAATTATGTAAGCTTTCTACCTCTGTCATCTACTTATTCTGAAATAAATCAAAATGGAAAAGAGAAAAGATAACTTATATAAGCTCTCTATCTCTATTCTTCAACTATGCTGCAGATCGAACGTTAAATCAAGCTAAATCCATCAGTATGTCATTAAATACTAAAAAAATTGGGAATAAAATCTTAATGTGTTAATGGATAATCAAAAGAGAACACAAAACCGTATAGTGTGCTTATAATTTAAAGGGGAAACATGGTGTTGAAAATAAAGGAAAAAGGATATGAGAATACATACATACACTTTACACCATACTTCCATGCAATTTCTTTAGAAGCCCCATGGGAAATAGTCTATATGCTTGTTTGGTAGCGACAGAGTTGCAATGATAAAAAGATGGGGTTAGATCGTGGTGAAGTAACAGGCTGAAAACACAATGGGCATAGTAGAGACAAATATATCCTTATTCTTCTATTACAAATTTCTATACACACACAAAAGAAAGATAATTTTGGTAATGGAAAAAGCCTTCAAGAAGGAAGTATTGATCTATATGTAAGCAAGACAGATATAACCTTATATACGTATAATTGGAACAATATGAACCATGTTTTTTTATGTATTTGCAAAATACAGAACTTTCATAAAACTTATCCACTTTATATTAGCTGTAAGGAATAAACGTATTAAAATAGAAAATTTAAAACTACATTGTAAGAAACATGTAAAGTTAGAAATACAGACCGTACTTTTAAATATAATCAATATGTAAAATTGAAACCTTTTCTCCCTGTTTCATTTAATGTATAAAGTGTAATAACTCAAATTTAAATTCCATTTTAAGATATCAGTAAACATAATTTTAAGTCAATATGTCAGGCAAAGTTCTGAAATACATTTTGTTTGAGAATGCTGACAACCGAACATTGTTTACATTTGGGAGAAGCAAAGTCAAAACCAAATTAAGTATCAAGTTTAATCATTGCCAAGTTCCTCTCCTAGGAAAAAGTAAAAATATTTTTGCTGAAAACCAAATGATATAACTTTGAGAAATACCTTCTTAGGAGATCGAAACACATCCAAAGAATGCAGACTTATCCGAAATGCGTGCGCGCGCGCGCACACACACAATATATATATATATATATATATATATATATATATATATATATATATATATATATATCACATATTAAGCATCTGCACAGAGAGTACCCAAATATGCAATTGATTTCTATATCTAATTGCACCAAACTGTTCGTTTCTATAAGCAAATTTAAAGTTTCAACCAAAGTAACATGTGCAGATTCATCTATCACACTGAAAACTCATATGCATGTCTAGGTTTAGATGGTAACCATTTCATGTGCAGTTTCATAAGAGAAAGTATTATGTTTCAGTAAGAAATATCTTCATCTGCTTATGGATGTGACAGTCCACCATTGACTCCAATTCCCTAAGCATGTAGGTTCGACATAATCCTGACCTCGATTAGAAGCACATCATGATGACAAAAGCTTCTATTATAGGAATCACTTACTTAAGAAAGCTTCATCACCGTACATTTTCCCATTCCAGTTGCTATTTCTCCTTGTGTTCAAGCCAATACTTCGAATTAGTTGATCACCATGTACATGATACAGTCTCATGGCCTCGCCATGCACCCACTTGCTCCGGGTTTCGATGAAAGACTACACAATGAGCTCAAAGAAACTGCAAATTATTATAGTAAACGACATCATGTAAGGAGTAATTATCCCATATAATCCACATGAGAAGCTTTATATATATTTTTTCTTGCCATAGAGGATACAGTTTAAAACACTATTGATCTCCAATTCAGATCTAATCCAAATACACTAATGATAAACCCACCTAACTAAATTTATTATACTGTAATTTACATGACGAAACAAAACTAATACGCATTCAAATCCACTTTTGTCGGATGCACCGAAATTGTATTTATGATACCCTACTATGAATGATGAAATACATTAATATTAACCCGAAATACATCAAATAAAATAGAAAAAAATAAGTATAACAAAGTAAAGATTATACAATGATTTATACCTTCTACTTTGTCAATTTTGATAGTAGATCATGATGCTTGATAATCTATTTTCAGTTCATTAATGCCTTCTTTCGTTATAAGTAGATCAAGTCATTGCCATTGCAATTTTGGTGCACTTGCTATAAGAAATCCAAGGTCCTGCAACCATTTAAGATGTAATGAGCATTTAATGATAATAAAAAGCATTTCATCAAAGTACATCTGTGTCGTTACAAAAGCATCAAATAAAGAAGATTAAAAATAGTCACTTTCAATTTAAGACAATGACAAAAAAGGATTTTTGATAATCAGTGGGTTCATACGCATGTGTTGAACTGAGCACAAAAATCATGACCATCTAAGCATCATGATTCGCAGTAAAATTACCATTTATTTGTACTATCAGCACATTATACTTCTATCAATTTGAAAATTAATGAAGAAACTAATCCTAATAATGTTAGAAATAATAGATACAGAATACCTCATGAAGGCCAACTTTGATGTGTAGTTTGATAAAATGGCAGTTTCGTAATACCTAATAAAAGAGAAAAGTTAAAATTTTAAATAATTGTTGTCTGATAAACAATGTTTTGAACCGTAAATCACAGTTGAACAGCGAATTTTCATTAACAATAAACCACCACACTTTGAAAAATGGCAAGAACCCATCTTACAAATTGAAACTAACGGACTGGAAAATAGCAGTAAGAACAAAAAAATTACCGAAGGCATAGAGAGACAGGCGAACGAATGGCATAATCCACAGCAGGTCAGGCACGATTGCAACGATGCGAAGGAAGTAGGGAGCAAAAAGACAGGAACGAAGATATACCATGAAATTTTACTTTATCGCCCGCTGTACTATTGTTTGATTTGGTAATTGGGCTGTCGTCAACCACGGAAGAGCTGTAGACGTGGAACACCGATGCGATTGAGTGGGAGAAGCCATTGTTGTGGGTTGGCGTAGATTGATTCCTCCATGAAAAAATCAAAATTTGTGGAAGTGAATGAAAGCGGTGGAAAGGAGGAGACGGGGAAATAGTGGAGACGTGAGTTTGCAGAAGCCCGAGCAGTTGTGTAACATCGTGGGAGTGAAATTGAAATCTCAGCCGCTCTTTATCTATGCTAAGATTAAATCCTAGCCTTTGTTTGTCTTTGTGTAACCAACAAAGACATTTTGTTATATAGATGCTTATGATTTAGCAATTAAATTAATTTTTCAAAGTTTCAGTTTTAGCTAGCTACATTGAAATTTTTAAAAATTATGTTGAAAATTAATAATTATAGATCAAACTATTTGACATTAGTTAACAACAATTCATATTTAAATTTGACTAATCGTTAAACTTCACACAAAAATTAAGATATAATTTTGAACACAACAAAAGAAACCACAAGGAAGATTAAAAAAGCATTTCCAATTTTTGGCATACACAAGAAAAAAAAAATACAAAAGTGTGTTTATGAAAGACTTTAAATGTATATCATATGGGCTAAAAATTTGATGTGATTATGTAGTTATTCTATGGTTTAGGTGAATTGAAGAGAATCGAATTTAAAAAAATATCTAAAGGCCCTGTTACAATAAAGCATCGGAGAAAGTGAGCAATCAGAATATACACAACAGCCTATACGTGTACTTACATTTTTATACTTGTTTATTCTTTAAATACACATCAAGGTTTCTCCTACGTTTAAATATACACACGTACACACACTCACTCTTCTCTCTCTCTCTCTCTCTCTCTCTTTTTTTTTTTTTTTTTTTTTTTTTTTTTTTTTTTTTTTTTTTTTTTTTTTTTTCAGAAAGGAAACCGACCGGAATCATAAAATCTTCTCTAGCATCTAGCCCGATCCGCGAGCACCGTATAAATGGCTGATCTTAGCGTACACACATGACAAACTCTTAGTGTGTCATTTCGGGTTTCGAACCCTCACCATAGTTACGATGGTGCAAGTCCTTAGCTGCTGAGCAACTGCTATGGACAAAGCATACGCTCAAACATTGAAATTTATTTATTAATAATCATCGAAAGTCCATACTTTCATTATTTTCGCTTTCATTGGAAATTCTCAAGCTACTTATCATTTGCGTTATTGGTTACTCACATATATTGCCATTAGTATTTAGAATGCAATACATAAACACACATACAAACAAACACACATCCATATACGAAAACTTTTATTTTACGAAGAAACTACTGTATATGGCTTATCAACCACAATCATCATTCAAAACATACAATATATCAGTTGTTACTTTTCATTAGTTCTATCGTTTATACAGACCAAACTATATCAAGTGAGCAACCATACCGTCTAATCATGCGCTTTTAGATCCCACGCATACAGACATATTATTATGTTACTTTGGAACAAAAACAACAATTTAAGGCATATCCCAATTAATACAGTTCCTTGATCATTGGGGAACTTCCAAAGCCCCAAAGATTTTCTTTAATTTGGTATTTCATAGTATAGTTCGTTTTCACAGTTATTAAGCGTATCTCCATTGCCAATAGGCTAAGTCCACTAAGGGTGTGTTCTTTGCAAGCGGAAGCGGAGAATTATAGCGGAGAATGGTAGTTAGCGGATCATGCGTTTGGCGGTTTAAGCGGAGTATTTTATTTATATTTTGTAATTTAACTAATTACCGATTAAACATAACATTATAATTATTGCAGAATAACACAGTTAACAAAACATAACGGTCCATTACATAAAAACAGTACAGAAAGTGATTTACTGCAGAAATACAAAACAGAAATAATAGTATGATTCCTAATCGTTGCTTGGTCCGTTCTTGATCAAAAAGTACTTGTAGTCAGCAGAAAGTTGATCGCGCTTTGTCTCAAATGTCATCCATGGTATTGCATCGTCATCGTTTAAGAGATTGAATATATCTGCCTTGTTGGGATCTGCAACTATGTGTAATGCTTCCGCTAAATTAAAATCTGATCCTTCGCTCAAACGTTTAACGCGTCCTATCATATCAGCTTGTCTTAAAGAATTTCCTGTCGACCGTATACTGTTTGCTGTCAAATTGTTCGGGGTGGGACTTTCCGTAGTTGTAGATTTTTGCACTTTTCGGGCGTGGAGGTAATCGACGAGATCAGCAAACTTATTGTCCATGTCACCACGCCCTTTTTTGAAACCTCTCTTTTTACCAGAGGTTGAACCAACATGTCGAGTTCGCTGTGGAATGGGAGTTTCAGGCACGTTTGTTTGAGTGGCCGGTTCAGGAATCCAAGAATGATGCGTTGGTGAATTCAAATTGGGAATAGTATTTTGCCCATGGTCTTCTGTTTCATTGAGCCGACTGTGGAAGTGCTCAAATGCCCATGGATTAGCATAATTTCCTGGCAAAGAGGGAGTAAACTGTGGTGTTTGCTCAGGTTGAGTAACAGCAGGCGTATATGCTGGCGTATACGCCGTCTGTCCAGTTGCATGTGTGCCTTGAAACAGTTGTTGTTGTAGCTCCAAATGCTCAAGCGGTGACTTTTTAAATTTCATAATGGATTGCCCAAATTCCTATTTTAACAACATTAATTAATAACGGGTCTATTAAAAAACAAAGCAGAAGTTTACCGCGAATACCTTTAAGCGATCATCCCACCATTCATCAGAGCCTGAAACCGTTTGACGATTAGGATCCCAACCAGCTCCAGTTTTGTTGTTCAAGCTTTCCCATTAAACCCATTCCCTTCGAAGACTATCATACTTGTGCCGAACTTTGTTTTCGTCGATCAATTCCAGAGTTTCATCTGATCTTGTAACGTTGATTTCGACCGCTGCAGCATTAAATTTTTCCGCTATCGCTTTGGTAACCCCTTTCTTGTTATTACCATATTTTCCATACGCTGCAACGGCGCATTTAAGCAATAGTCGTGTTGCTTCACTGCTCCAATGGTGTTTAGGTTGTCGATTTGTCATTTTTTAGTGAAGATAGAGGAGTGTTTAGAGAAGTAGAAGATGATTTTGGGGTAGAAGGAGGAATGGAGGAGGGTGGGATTTTATAGAAGACGAGGGGTTGGTGCCCAACGGCTCGAATTGGAGCCATTGGGTACCGACGCGTCGGACACGTCGGGCTAACGGTCCTTAATGGACCATTTCTGAACGGACGCGTCCGTAGAAGAAATGGTCCGTTAAGGACCAAAGAACAGCCCCTAAGTTTGTGTTGTACATTCAATTTTCTATTCTCTACTCAGTATAGTCTATGCACATTGGCTTTATGACTTTGCTACTATAGGGAAAAGTGGAAACAACATAAGAAGCTGATTTGAGTCGGTCAATTCCTCAATCTTAGAAATTTCTAAAGGAAGAATTGATCCTAGCAACTTTGGGTTATACTATTAGATTTTTTTTTCAAATTTTAGATAGTATTCGGTTTATTTTTTATTTTGGATCTTCGTCTGCATGGAAATGTGAACGATTCATGTATGTCATGATAAACAACCATTTTAGAAAATGAAGCTGACCAAAATAATAATAATAATAATAATAAACAACTTTTATTTATTTATCATATTTTGGGAAGTAGTGTAAGAATGAGAGACAATTCATTCATTTGTCGTTCCTCTCTTCCGTCCGTCGTCCTTTCACCATTCTTCAATTTCCTCCATTGTCCCTCTCTTCTTCTTATTTTTTGTAATTAATGTTGAAAACTCAAAATATAATATAAACCAAACATTATCCTAATTTTTAGTATAGTGATTATTGCCACCTAATTTTGTGTCACACCAAAATTCCTTTATCGAAATTGGATATAGGGGTACTCATTTAACTCGGATCACATTGTTTATTCAAGTCGAATTTTTGTATATGTGCATATGTATGAATCCTTCACAACTTGCATCTCGGTTATACTAAAGACTCTATCGGTATTATAGTATAAAATATTTCTCTTGGTCGAGTCGAGTATTATATCGAAGGTATGCGATATACAAAGGTATTTGCTCTAACTACTCGGTCTCAAATTCTAGAAGACTCTTAACTTTAGCACCATTTCTCCTTTAGTCCCCATTGGTGGTAAATAGGCATATGGACAAACTTTGATTAAAAAAATAGGCTGAAGGACACCATGTTTTCATTTTAGGCCGAAAGTTTTTTTTTTTATATAGAAATATTAGGCTGAAGGACAATGCTATATTGAATCAGCATTTTCTACAGTGTAAAATTGAATATAATGCTAGTTGTAACTAGTATTTTGGTATAGTGCAAAAACTGAATATAATGCTAGTTGTATTTAGCATTTTTCTTCAGACTAATTTTCTTTAAAGTTTGTCCTTCAGCCTAAAAATGAAACTTGGTGTCCTCCAAGCTATTTTTTTCTTCTAAAGTTTGTCATTCCTCCTAATTACCCCTTTTCGTTTCCCCTCCTCTTCCCTTAATATCTCCTCTCATGCCCAAGCATTCGATCTAGGCTATAATGGTAACCTGTAGTCCTCGACTCCTCGTCTCTACACTATTTCCTACGTTTGATCATCCTTTGACATTCAATGTTGGCCTCCAAGGTGATCCTCTTCTTATTTAAAAATGAAGCACTCAACCCATGTTACTAAACCTTTCATCATTTACTATCTCTAATTCTTAATGCATGCCAATTTATATACTGTTATTAGGTCATCTAATATGTAATGATTACATCTAACCATTTACTGTTTGTTTACATTTTTCCCATTATACCATATCGGCACATGCATGCTAGACGTCATAGTAACATAGGCTAATATAATTATCTTTTTATGCTAAACATGGAAATGTGGAGCGAATTCTCTTTCTTTAATTTTTGTCTTAGATTTTAGTCGAAACCCCGTTAATTCAATACCATTGGTCATAGTCGAAGAGCATTAACAAAGGCATTTCCCCTTTTGAAAACCATTATAAGAAATCCTTGAATAATTTCTAATAAATTCTTAGGTTTTCTCCCTAAATAACCATTTTAGGCAAATGTGGGAATTTTAAAATTATTTTTGTTATTTAATAATCATTTTTCCTATTTGAAATTCCTTATAAATTCTTGAGTTCATAATAAACATTTCCCTTTTTTTTTTGTTGAACCCTAACTTGAGATTATAATTCAACTTTCTTGTTTCTAAGCATAAATATTTGTCATTAGATATCTAACTCCGCATTTATTTATTTTGTATCCTATATAACACCATTAATGAAATTTAATTCACAAACCGAGCATATATACCAACACGCAAAATCATATATGTGTAAACATAAATTATCGAAGCATTCACTCAACATTAAGACAACATCTAAACACAAAGTTAAAGGTTAGTGTAACATTACTAATTTTGATTAAAATTATTTATAAAATTAACTAGTTAAATTAAATAAATAATGTGAGTTGATTAGAAGAATGAGATTTGATTAGTTAAGTGGGCCTTGCTATATTTTTTTTTAAAAAAGCATGGACATTACCAGTGAAAAGGAGCTTTTAGGCTCAAGGTAACAATGAGACTAAAAAGAATAACAAAAAAACAACAAAAATATCACTGGGATGACCACACAAACTGGTAGCTCGACAACAAGCTTAATAAAAAATGGAGACCGGTCCAAGAAAGATGGATCTGGTACTCGTAAGGGGAGATGCAGTGCATCGAACAACCATAGCTATAGCGCCGACGAGAGATCATCGCGATAAAAAATCAAAAGCCCCAGACTCTGTGTTAATTATGTGAATAATATATTGTAAGTTACAATCACGCTAGCGACAACGATTCGATCCATAATCCCGAGTGGCCTGACCATACTTGCTATCGAGTATAGATCAATTTTAGCATGAATATCATCATTAGAGAAGCATTCATCAAATGAGATGCATTCGAAACCCACTTGATTCATTGAATCGATGATTTAAAGGGGAGCAAAGCCTCGACGGTCAGCCGGCCAACCACGTAAGAGATCTGTATCATTTGGTTCCTCACTATCAAAACCAGCTAAATTCACCGTTGTGATGACCGCCCACAACCCCTGCCCTTGCTCGACCCAACATGGTGCGATCGACCCTGCTGCTCGAACCCAACATGGTGCGACCAACCCTCCTTACTGCACGACCGACCGACCACTGCTCGACCGAACCCACCGCTCGACCGTCCCACTGCTCGACCGACCGACCACTGCTCGACCGACCCCTTGACTTGACCGACCCGAACGCTTCATTGCATAAGGTGGCCAACCCATGGATAATGAGTTAAAAGCAAATGTTTTATAGTATTAAATGGTTATAAGAGAAATTTTAAAGATTGGATATGATAAATTCAAAGGTGATTTTAGAGTGAAAGTGGAAATTGAGTTAGCCTGAAACGGGAATTTATTCTGAAGTTTGGAATGTTAATCGAATAGAGATTATTCGAAAGAGAGTTATCGAGTAAAGATTATTCGAGATAGAGTTATACATTGAAATTCGATTATATTGAGTTCAGGAAAGTAGTATTTACTTTTCGTTTTAATCAAGATTCAATTATTTATTTAATTTAATTTATTATTCAAATGAATAAAAGTTATATTTTTAAATTAAATATTTCAGAAACAGAGATTATAGCGTTGTTGCTATAATCAATTATTTCTCTTAAAGAAGTGGATTCGTAAACAGTATCCAAGAGTTGCGTAAGTAATGCTTGTTAAGATTGAAGTTGTGAGCTTTGTCTATTTCGAAGTTAAGAATGTTGTTCAATTAAGATTGGAGAGGTAATTACACCCAACTTGGTTGACTTCATACTTGACTAAGGAATAGTTAAGGTTCGATGGCGAAGGTTAGTTAGAGAACGATTAGTTAATAAGCGATTAATGGGTTGAGCAGTTGTAACAATGTTTAATACAACGTTTGTTTAAAATCCATAAACGGATTTTTGAAATGCTTTCCAAATATAATCAGAGATGTTTTATAAGCATAGAAAATGAAATGGTTTTGTTGATAAGAAATGAAAAAAAATGAAGTTAAGAAAATTAGAAACTAACTGAAGATTAGTCGGGTTGAATGGCTTTCTGTGTCGATATGATGTTGGTTTCAGCCTTCGGGGATGATACTTAAGGAGTTGTTCTCTTACGAGCATACGGTCAAGGACTGATGAATGTGGAAGAATAGTGATGCATGAATAGTAAATGGATTTTTTTTTCAATGTTAATAACGTATGTTTTCTAAATATAGTAAATAAGAAGTTGTGAATATATAGAAATGTTTTCCAACTGTGATAAGAGATAATTTCTAGAATATATAAAATGAATAGTTTATAATATATGGATATGTTTTCCAAGAATCGTGAGAGCCCAAACGGGGTTTGAGAGATATTTGGGGTCGATATGGAATTGGGAAGTGAATAAATTAATAAGAAATCAATTTAAAAAGGGCTCATTATTGCTTAATGCTTGATCGATATAATTTCCAATTGAAAATAGGATTGTTGGTTGTATGAATGTTTTCATTTGATAGTTAAATAACTGACTATCAAAGTTTCTGGCCATTTTTCCATTGTCAATATGAATATACCGGTATCTGGTTGATTATCTGAAAACCACTCCATATTGATATAAGCATTCAAATATGCTAAAGACAATTGAAGATGGAGTTTATACAAGGGCTGTTATGTTAATCGTAGGTAGAAATTTCCCAAGATGGATACACATGATAGTGACTTTGGTTTGTCCAATCATAGGACAACTTGTATGGACGAATGTCTGACAGGGTATGTGTAATATGTCATCTATATTGATATATTCAAACGTATTGGTGGAGGAATTCGTTTCTCTTAGCTTTATACCCGTGATATTTTTGGGGAAGTCAATAAATGGTTCGGCGGTTTGGCGATATGGCATTCAAAGTGAATGAAGATGTGGCATGACAAAAAGGTAAAGCATGGTCTCAAGCCTCACAACTGGGAAATGATATAAAATCGGGTAGGTCGCATGACTATGTGGGTCGCTCCCAATTAGGGTTTCTTGTCACCTGATCCAGAGAAAATCCATTTGCTTCTTTACTCTATTGTTATTATATGCTTCGGAGCGGTTGTTGATCCTAACTATTGGTGATAATACATTCGGTACACTCAAGCGAACTGAGTGGTCGGTCACGTTTAACCTGGGTTGCAAGATAATCTTGTTGAACCTGGTGTATTCCTCTATAGAGATACACTGTCGGAAGGTGGTCCCATACCTTGCCAGTTGGAATCCATTTTCCAATAAATGCCCGTAGTTTTGATTGTATACTATATATGTGGAGTGTGAGATGCAAGCGCTATGCTAGATTGTTATTTATTTGATTTAAGCACTATTATAATATCAGAATAGTATTGGTTTTAAATAAAGTTTTGGGTTATCATAAGGTAAAAAGAATATGTATTTATGTGTGGATCTATCTTACGATTATCCTTTCTTTTAAAAGGATTTTTAAATGTTAAACCAAGTGGTTGAAGCTTACTCACACCAGTCCCATGACTGACCCATAGTTTATTTTGTTTTGTTTTACCTTAAACTGTTGGGTTCCTAAATTTGTACGAGATGTCAAATAGTCGGGATTTTACAGATACACTTGGAAGAGTTTTGTAACGACCTGCATTCTACGCATCGGAAGATCGTAGAATATTTATTTCTTTTTCTTAGTAAGTCGTATGGTCGTGTACTTTTGGGAAACGACTAGTAGGGTCATTTCCCATGTTCATGATTTTTGTCGATTTTTAAATGACCGTTTTGCCCCTAGTTGAACTTGTTTTGACCATAACTTTTGACTGGAAAAGAATTTTGACTTGAAACCATTTCCATTGGATCCGGATGATGGTTTACAATTCCGTAGAGTGGTCATATTAGCCAAACGGACTCACCGTTTGGGAGATATGGCTGAAACAAGTTTCAGATGGTGAAAAACAGCTTAATTGGGCTTAACCGGGTGATTAACAGCTAGGCCCAAAGGGGAATTTCGGGATTAGGAGTTTAAAAGGGCTGTTAGGGTTTGGAGAATACCTTTTCTCATTTTTCAGCCGTCACTATTCATTCCTCTTAACCTAGCCATGGCCTCCACCCTCTAAATCTCTTCAAAACACCTCTTAATCACTTTCTAATTGAAGATTAGGCTTAGCAAACATCAAATCAAGGAGTATTAGCACGAGAACCGAGGTAGAGCTGCTGTGTAAGATTGGGAACATCGCCAAATCAGAGAATATTTCAGTTTTGGGGTTTTAGTGGTGGCAAAGGTGAGTGATTAGCTTGCTTTTACACTAATTACGGTTAATTATGGGTAATTAGTGAAGATTAGCGAATTTATACATTAATAAATTCTGGAAAAATTCCTAAAATTCTATAATGATGTTTTATGGCTCTGATAAAAATTTGGGCTAATTTGGATAAGTTTTGCTAATTGTATGCATAATCACGGTTAAGAAGGATTAAGGGGAAAACATGGGTTTCTGGGTATGTTTGATCAAAAGTATTTCATGTAAATGATGTTTTAATGTTTGTGATTGATTCTATATGTTGTTACTACTGTTTGGAATGTTTTGTAATGTCATAGGAAGTTTAGAATGGTTGAAAACGCCGTCGTTCGGCGAAAATAGCTTGCTGGAAAAAGTTGCAGATTTTCAGAACCGGTTAGGAAGAACACCCGATCCGAACCGGATAGGAGGAGGAGATCCGATCCGAACCGGATAGGAGGAGGAGATCCGATCCGAACCGAATAGGAGGAGTAGATCCGATCCGAACCGAATAGAAGGAGGAGATCCGAACCGGACCGGACAGGAGGAGACACCCGAACCGAACCGGATAGGAGGAGACACCCGAACCGAACCGGATAGGGGAGGAGATCCGATCCGAACCAAATAGAAGGAGGAGATTCGAACCGAACCGGATAGGAGGAGACACCCGAACCGAACCGGATAGGAGGAGACACCCGAACCGAACCGGATAGGAGGAGGAGATCCGACCCGAACCGGATAGAGGAGGAGACCCGAACCGAACCGAATAGGAGGAGGATGCCCGAACCGAACCGAATAGGAGGAAGAGACCCGAACCGAACCGAAGAAGACCATAACCCGAGATGCAAAGGTAGTCCAAATGGGAAGTTTGTACCAAGGATTCAGATGGGAATCAACGAGTTAACTTCATGATTGGGCTTTGCTGCGGGACGTGTGCTAAGGGGTTGTCGATGTCTGTAACTTTGGATCACTATGTATAGGGGGTACGTGAACGGATTCAGGGCCACAGTGGTCTAGGTACGACTAAAAGAGCTATAGACCAATGAAGTGGGGTCATTTGTAAAGGTTTAGTCATGACTCCATGGGGTAAGCTTGGTGGTAGCAGTAGTTGTACAAGCCGAACTCCGTCACTACTTCGATGGGTCTAGTGGTTGAAAGCGGTATACATCGTATGCTTTATGCACTGATTGAGAGATGTGAGGATGGTTGCCATGATTGAATTGTTTGCTATCCCTATGACATGCACACCCCCACCCCCGTATTTCTTTACACCATATGTTGATGGCACCTTAGAGTATTGTACAGTATGTAGTGCTAACTCTTTGGTTGCAGGTCCAGGTTCAGGTATGGTTTAGTATACCTGTTATTGTTCTGTTTAGCTGCTTATCGCTCATACCAGACTTTTTTTCTGACCCAGAGTTTTATGTCTCTTCTTATTACTCTGGGTGCTCACACGAGCAGACTAGAGACAGGTTAGCTGGTGATGCACGGGTAGATGATCCGGAGACGAGAAGGAGGCTTCCACGTAATATATATATAGTATTCTCCCTGTGTTGTCGAAGATCACTGCTTGGGCATTGGTGGTGCATCTTCCACTTTAGCTTTCTTTTGTTTAGAGACAGTAGATTTTGAAAAGTTGTAATAAGCTGTATTTGGATTTCCGCTGCTCTGATGTTGACATTTATTATTAGTTATCAGCTTATGCACTGTCTCACCTGTTTTATGTCAAGTATGTTATTATTATATTTTATTCCATGCGCTGTGAGACATTCTACAGGTTCCTTGATTAGTTCATTCTCTTCTTTCTTTTCTTATGACGACCGTTCCGTGCCAGTTGGACATGTGTACAGCGCACACTTGGAGGAAGTGTCGGTTGGTGCGGGGCGGGCCGTCACACTTGGTATTAGAGCTCTAGGTTGCGTAGTTAACCTAGGGAAGTTATCAGGGAGAGATAATATACGTATACGAGAGAGCGTATTTGTGGTTATTTTGGTTTTCAAAAGCTATATATATACTATTAGTAGTATAAGAATGAAGTCGTACTGCACTAGCACCACTATGGAATCGTTAATCGTTTCCTTTTTCAGATTGACGATGAGTCGAGATACTAGAGGTGCTGGTAGGGGAGCCAATAATGGGAATGCTGCTGACATGAGGACGATGTTTACTGACCTCATGAGAGAGATGCTTAGAGATGTACGGAGGGCAGCTCCCAATGGTGGAAATGGCGGTGGTCCAATAGTGCAGGCGCCAAGAGTCGACTTCGCCAAACTGAATAAGGATTATACTAGCCTTGGTGGGAAGCCGTTCCACGGAACGGAGTCGGCCACAGATGTTCAGGATTGGTTGGATAGTTGCGAACGTATCTTCGAGGATTTGGGTATCGAGGATGCGATGAAGAGAAAGCTAGCGTCCCGTCAGCTGCAAGGGCGGGCAATGAATTGGTGGAATGCTATAAAGGCAGCTACTCCCGAAGATCAGATTACTTGGGAGCAGTTTAAAGCTCGCTTTAGCGAGAAGTTCATTCCAGCTGCTCAGAAGTCAGTGCTGTTTAAGAAATTCTTGGAGCTCAAGCAGAATGGCAGAGCTGTCTCGGAGTACATTGCTGAATTCGACACTTTGTCAAAGTATGGGTTATCTCTTATTGATACTGCCGAGAAGAAGAATGAGAAATTCATAACTGGGTTAGATCGGTACTTAGGGGAAAGGCTTATTAACCACATCGATGAGACGTTTGAGTCGATTGTGGGGAAAGCATTAAGATCAGAGAGTCTCTACCCTAAGCCAAAGACTGAGGTTGCATCCGCAGATGAGCCAAAGCCACAAGCAAGTGGTGGAGGCAAGGGTGGTTCCCAGAATAAAAGAAAGCAGAGTCAGACTAAGGATGGCCAGAAGAAAAAGAATAAACAAGATGTTGAGTGCTTCAGCTGTGGTAAGAAGGGCCATTATGCTAGTAATTGCCGGGCCAAGCCAGCGGATAGGAAGTGCTTCAACTGTGGCCAAATGGGACATCACAAGGACAAGTGTCCGCAACCCCCTAAAGAAAAGCAAATGGTGAAAGCATACGCAATTAATGCTATTCCTTCTTCGTTGAATGCCCCAACTGCGGCGGAGAAGGGAAAGAATGTCGTCATTCAAGGTATGCTTTCTGTTTATGATGTTCCTGTTAGAGTTTTGTTTGATACCGGAGCTTCCAGTTCTTTCATATCTAGTGACCTGGTAGATAGGTTGGGATTGGAGCCCGAGATTGTCGATAGACCTTTAGTAGTGACGAACCCGATTGGTGGTTCTACTAGCCTTAGCATGATTTGTCGTAATGTGGTCTTATCGAGTCATGGATGCATGTTTGTTTGTGATTGCTTTGTTTTGGGCTTTACTGGGTTTGGCATTATTTTGGGAGTAGATTGGCTCCAAAGATACGGGGTGGTGGTAGACTGTGAGGGCTTTTTGGTGACAGCTAGAGCGGATGATGGGCGGAGGATAGTGTTTGGTGGTCTACCCAGTGAGGGGGTATTGGCTAGTTTTCTAAACTCCCTCGACATTCCGCATAGTGAGTTGTCAGGTTTGCCCGTGGTTGGCCAGTATCCGGATGTTTTCGAAGAAGTGACCGGACTTCCACCACACCGAGAGATTGAGTTCCGTATTGATTTGGTAAAAGATGCCAGACCTATAGTGATGCCACTTCGTCGTATGGCACCAAGGGAGCAGCGAGAGCTCGAGGTGCAAGTCAGCGATCTTTTGAAGAAGGGATTTATCAGAAGGAGTGTCTCTGAATGGGGAGCACCAGTTGTGTTTGCTACCAAGGCGGATGGTTCCCTTCGTTTGTGTGTAGACTACCGCGAGTTGAACAAGGTGACGAGGAAGAATAAGTATCCTCTCCCGCGGATAGATGATTTGTTCGATCAGTTGAGTGGCGCGAGAGTGTTCTCCCAGTTGGATCTCGCGACAGGTTTTCATCAGCTTAGAGTGGAAGCTGAGAGTATAGCTAAAACGACATTTCGAACGCCGTCTGGATTTTATGAATGGTTGGTTATGCCATTTGGGCTGACTAATGCCCCGGCATATTTTGTGGATCTTATGAATAAGGTATTCAGAGATCAGTTGAATAAGTCTGTTCTTGTGTTCGTGGATGATATTTTGGTTTACTCAAGGAACGAGGAAGAACACAAGGAACATTTGAGGACAGTGATGGAGGTGTTGAGGAAACACCAATTGAAAGCAAAGTTTTCTAAGTGTCACTTCTGGAGGAAGGAAGTGAGATTCTTGGGCCATGTTGTTTCAGAAAATGGTATCGCCGTGGATCCTGCTAAGGTGGCTACGGTGCAAGATTGGTCTACGCCCAAGAATGCAACAGACGTAAGAAGTTTCTTGGGATTAGCGGGATATTATCGTAAGTTTATCCAAGGCTTCTCCAAGATAGCAGCACCGTTGACTCAGTTGACAAAGAAGAATCAAGCTTTTGTTTGGAACGAAAGGTGCGAGGATGCATTCAAGAGTCTAAAAGAAAAGTTGACAAGTGCACCAGTGTTAGTCATTCCCAAGGGGAGTGAAGAGATGACGGTATATACAGATGCTTGTGGTACCGGACTAGGTGCTGTGTTGATGCAGGGTGGTAGGGTTGTAGCTTATGCAAGCAGGCAACTGAAACCGCATGAGAAGAGGTATCCTATCCATGATTTGGAATTGGCAGCGATCGTATTCGCATTGAAGATGTGGAGACATTATCTCTTGGGAGAAAGATTCGAGCTGTTTACTGATCAGGAGTCGCTGAAGTATCTTTTCTCTCAAAAGGATTTGAATCTTCGTCAGCAGAGGTGGTTAGAGTTCTTAGCTTCATATGATTTCGACATCGCATATACACCGGGAAAGGGCAATGCCGTAGCCGATGCGTTGAGTCGAAGACATGCCAGTTTAGGGGCTATGTTCCTTGAATGGAAGCAACTGGAGTATATCGCGGGGTTTGATTTCAGACCAAAGTGCGAATTGGACCCAGAAATGTTAGCAAGTTTGACGATCAGACCCACTTTAATTGAGCGGATCGGCTCTAGTCAGAGGGACGATCCTAACCTATTGGAAATCATCTCCAAGTTAGAGATGGGTATCGATGAGGAGATGAGCAAGTATGGGCTTGATCAAGATGGATGGCTTAGAAAGAATGGAAAGCTCGTTGTACCTAATGTCAATGGATTGAGAGATGAAGTGCTTAGAGAATGTCATCACTCAAAACTGACTATACACCCCGGTGGTAATAAGATGTATCGAGACATGAGACAGACTTACTACTGGGAAGGGATGAAAAGAGACGTTGGGGAGTTTATATCCAAATGCGTAAATTGCCAGCTAGTTAAAGCCGAGCAAAAGAAGCCTAGTGGGTTGTTACAGCCATTAGAAATTCCTGAATGGAAATGGGAGCAAGTCTCGATGGATTTCATTGATGGTTTACCAAGGACTAGATCGGGACATGATAGCATTTGGGTGATTGTGGACCGATTAACCAAAAGTGCAAGATTTATACCAGTCAGATCGACCAGAACGGCAGCTAAGTTAGCAGAATTGTATATGAAGTGGGTAGTGAGATTCCATGGAGTACCTAAAAGCATTGTGAGTGACCGAGACCCGTTGTTCACTAGTGGGTTTTGGAAGAGCTTACAAGAAGCTCTAGGGTCAGAGTTACATCTCAGTACCGCATATCATCCTCAGACCGACGGTCAGACGGAGAGGGTGAATCGTATTTTGGAAGATCTCTTGAGAGCATGTATATTGGATTTTGGTGGATCATGGGATGACCATTTGCATCTAGTAGAGTTTGCATATAATAATAGCTACCAATCCAGTATCGGTATGGCTCCGTTTGAAGCTTTGTACGGAAGACCATGCAACTCACCATCATGTTGGATAGAGACTGGCGAGAAGTTTATGCTTGGACCAGATGTGGTGAGGGAAACTTCAGATAAAATCAAGACCATTCAACAACGAATGAAGGCTGCCCAAGATAGGCAGAAGAGTTATGCCGATAAGAGGAGAAGAGACTTAAAATTCTCCGTTGGCGACTTGGTGTTTGTCAAGATTTCTCCGTTGAAGAGCGTAATACGATTTGGTAGGAGAGGAAAGTTGGCACCAAGATTCGTTGGCCCATTCCCTGTTCTTGAACTAGTCGGGAATTTGGCATATAGAATTGACTTACCAGACAAGATGGCGGGAGTTCACAACGTATTCATGTTTCCCAGTTAAGGAAGTTTGTGCACGACCCTAATGTGGCTATTTCACCTGATCAGTTGGACGATATCGAGGTTGAACCTGAGGCGGTTGGGAACCGTAGGCCTATGCGTATCGTTGGGAACGATACGAAGCAACTTCGAAGGAAGGCGGTGAAATTAGTCAAAGTCTAGTGGGGTGAGGATGAGAAAGACTGTACTTGGGAAACAGAGGAGGAAATAAGGAAGAAGTATCCAGAACTCTTTGCCTGGTAAGATTTAATTAGCGATTTAGTTTTCCGCATGCTAGGTTATGTTTGTTTTGCTTGTTTTGCATGTTTGGTTGTTGTGAATGATTGTTAGGCATGCGGGATTCATTGTTTGTTTCTCTGTTAAGGAATTTCGGGGGCGAAATTTCTTAAGGGGGGGAGAATGTAACGACCTGCATTCTACGCATCGGAAGATCGTAGAATATTTATTTCTTTTTCTTAGTAAGTCGTATGGTCGTGTACTTTTGGGAAACGACTAGTAGGGTCATTTCCCATGTTCATGATTTTTGTCGATTTTTAAATGACCGTTTTGCCCCTAGTTGAACTTGTTTTGACCATAACTTTTGACTGGAAAAGAATTTTGACCTAAAACCACTTCCATTGGATCCGGATGATGGTTTACAATTCCGTAGAGTGGTCATATTAGCCAAACGGACTCACCGTTTGGGAGATATGGCTGAAACAAGTTTCAGATGGTGAAAAACAGCTTAATTGGGCTTAACCGGGTGATTAACAGCTAGGCCCAAAGGGGAATTTCGGGATTAGGAGTTTAAAAGGGCTGTTAGGGTTTGGAGAATACCTTTTTCTCATTTTTCAGCCGTCACTATTCATTCCTCTTAACCTAGCCATGGCCTCCACCCTCTAAATCTCTTCAAAACACCTCTTAATCACTTTCTAATTGAAGATTAGGCTTAGCAAACATCAAATCAAGGAGTATTAGCACGAGAACCGAGGTAGAGCTGCTGTGTAAGATTGGGAACAGCGCCAAATCAGAGAATATTTCAGTTTTGGGGTTTTAGTGGTGGCAAAGGTGAGTGATTAGCTTGCTTTTACACTAATTACGATTAATTATGGGTAATTAGTGAAGATTAGCGAATTTATACATTAATAAATTCTGGAAAAATTCCTAAAATTCTATAATGATGTTTTATGGCTCTGATAAAAATTTGGGCTAATTTGGATAAGTTTTGCTAATTGTATGCATAATCACGGTTAAGAAGGATTAAGGGGAAAACATGGGTTTCTGGGTATGTTTGATCAAAAGTATTTCATGTAAATGATGTTTTAATGTTTGTGATTGATTCTATATGTTGTTACTACTGTTTGGAATGTTTTGTAATGTCATAGGAAGTTTAGAATGGTTGAAAACGCCGTCGTTCGGCGAAAATAGCTTGCTGGAAAAAGTTGCAGATTTTCAGAACCGGTTAGGAAGAACACCCGATCCGAACCGGATAGGAGGAGGAGATCCGATCCGAACCGGATAGGAGGAGGAGATCCGATCCGAACCGAATAGGAGGAGTAGATCCGATCCGAACCGAATAGAAGGAGGAGATCCGAACCGGACCGGACAGGAGGAGACACCCGAACCGAACCGGATAGGAGGAGACACCCGAACCGAACCGGATAGGGGAGGAGATCCGATCCGAACCAAATAGAAGGAGGAGATTCGAACCGAACCGGATAGGAGGAGACACCCGAACCGAACCGGATAGGAGGAGACACCCGAACCGAACCGGATAGGAGGAGGAGATCCGACCCGAACCGGATAGAGGAGGAGACCCGAACCGAACCGAATAGGAGGAGGATGCCCGAACCGAACCGAATAGGAGGAAGAGACCCGAACCGAACCGAAGAAGACCATAACCCGAGATGCAAAGGTAGTCCAAATGGGAAGTTTGTACCAAGGATTCATATGGGAATCAACGAGTTAACTTCATGATTGGGCTTTGCTGCGGGACGTGTGCTAAGGGGTTGTCGATGTCTGTAACTTTGGATCACTATGTATAGGGGGTACGTGAACGGATTCAGGGCCACAGTGGTCTAGGTACGACTAAAAGAGCTATAGACCAATGAAGTGGGGTCATTTGTAAAGGTTTAGTCATGACTCCATGGGGTAAGCTTGGTGGTAGCAGTAGTTGTACAAGCCGAACTCCGTCACTACTTCGATGGGTCTAGTGGTTGAAAGCGGTATACATCGTATGCTTTATGCACTGATTGAGAGATGTGAGGATGGTTGCCATGATTGAATTGTTTGCTATCCCTATGACATGCACACCCCCACCCCCGTATTTCTTTACACCATATGTTGATGGCACCTTAGAGTATTGTACAGTATGTAGTGCTAACTCTTTGGTTGCAGGTCCAGGTTCAGGTATGGTTTAGTATACCTGTTATTGTTCTGTTTAGCTGCTTATCGCTCATACCAGACTTTTTGTCTGACCCAGAGTTTTATGTCTCTTCTTATTACTCTGGGTGCTCACACGAGCAGACTAGAGACAGGTTAGCTGGTGATGCACGGGTAGATGATCCGGAGACGAGAAGGAGGCTTCCACGTAATATATATATATATATAGTATTCTCCCTGTGTTGTCGAAGATCACTGCTTGGGCATTGGTGGTGCATCTTCCACTTTAGCTTTCTTTTGTTTAGAGACAGTAGATTTTGAAAAGTTGTAATAAGCTGTATTTGGATTTCCGCTGCTCTGATGTTGACATTTATTATTAGTTATCAGCTTATGCACTGTCTCACCTGTTTTATGTCAAGTATGTTATTATTATATTTTATTCCATGCGCTGTGAGACATTCTACAGGTTCCTTGATTAGTTCATTCTCTTCTTTCTTTTCTTATGACGACCGTTCCGTGCCAGTTGGACATGTGTACAGCGCACACTTGGAGGAAGTGTCGGTTGGTGCGGGGCGGGCCGTCACAAGTTTATAGTAGGAGCTTCAACATTTTATAGCTATTGTTTCTTTCTGCTATGTTGTACTTTGATAATGGTATGTATATACAAATACAAATTCGTATTTCAAAGTTATGTATATAATATAATTTATTCGTTCAGCTGTGGGATTCGTGTTTACTCTGATGTTGTTGTATTTATATTCTTCATCTTCTTCTATTCTAACTTCCTTTCTTTATATTTCTCATACTTTAAATTCTTTCTATTAATGATCTCGTATTTTCGATATTTAAATATTCGACATGGTATGTATGTCGATTTTCGAGGTCGAAAATCGACCGGGTCATTACATGTACATCGTGCGATCAGCATACCCGGAAGGATCTGTTATAGTCTGCTTCGTTCGGCTTATGTCCCGATTCCCTTTGGGCTGCTCCAAACACACCTCGCCTTTTTATTAGACCCTATGTCTATGCTTTTCTAACGCATTTAGTTTGTCATAGATTTCCTTTAATCTTCTTTTATTCTTTTATTGCGATACTACATTCACTTTTTTTTTTTAACATTTTATGATAGTCTCAGTCTGAAACCATGCTTACTTATCATAGATTAGTTATCATAATAATCATTTCATTTCTTATTACCTACATTGCAATGGATGATCTTAATCATATTACTCATTAACTAATTTTCCAGATCTCTCAAGTCTTTACTTTGACTACTATCTTTATTTCTTTTTATCAATTATTGTTTGTTCTGTTTTTTTTCTTCTTACCGTCATTGTATGTTTTATACTAGGAAGGTAGTCACATTCTGCTTGGTAGGTTACAGAAACTTTAAAAATTTATTTATGTACTTTAATGTAAAACAATATAAGCATTAACCCGTAATTACAAGATATTTCTCTTACCATTTTCCTTCAATTGCTAGACAATGAAAAATACAGTAATGTTCTATTTTACAATAATCTTGCTTTCTTTGCTTTTATTCCCGTAATTATGTTTACTATATTAAATTGTGGAAATATACTCTTTTTCTCAATTAACCAACTAAGATATTACTGATTTCCAATACTGTATATGTACTAAATTACCTTTTTGTTCCATTTTGTAAGCATAAAATTTCAACTTTTAGGCTTATGCCTTCTCTGCAATTATTAAGCCCAAGATTGCTTATATTTATTTGGATTCTACTCCACAAGAACAATATTTTCATATAAGTATAATTTCTTTATGTTTACGGTTTGGATACAAACAACTTGCATAAACTAATTACCACGATTTAATCCAAATTTGTAATGACCCGGATTTTGAGTGACTTTGGTTATCGACATAAGCACGATGTCGATAACCAAAACACCGAAAAATCCTGGTAATTAGTGAAAGAAATTAGAGGGTGAGGAAAGATAAGATAGAAATTTATAATAGAAGAAGAAGAAGAACACAATATCAGAGTACCACGAATCTCATAGCGGAACGAATAAATATATTTCATAACATAACTTTGAAATACAAAATTGGTACTTGAATATACATATCATTATCAAAGTACAGCACTTACAACACAGCGGAAATAACTATAGCTATATGGTCCTGAAGCCTCCTGCTCCAGCTCTTCAACTATATCTGTAAATCCTGACTACTTGACTGCCCGTACAAATTTAGGCACCCAAGAGTTTAGGGAAAACAACAAAGTAAACTCCGGGTCAGTCATGGGACTGGTGTGAGTAAAACAGTTTAAAACAGTTCAAGCAGGTAAACGATATCTCATAAGACCACGCCGTATAACGGAACGGGTTTTTCCCTTACGAGAATCCAAATATCTTTATATCAAAAACATTTTGATATTATAATAATGTCTATCAACCACAGTATATATAATCATCTAGCAGATACGCTTTCATCCCACGTTCTACATATATAGTATACAACTCAAAACCGCAAGCACGTATTGGGTAATGGATTTCCAACTATGACAAGGTATGGAACCACCTATCGCTCGTGTACCTCTAGAGAGGAATACACTGGGTTCAACAAGAACATCTTGCAACCCGGCCACACATGACCGACCACTCATTTCGCTTGAGCGTATCGAATGTATATCACCAACAGTTGGGATCAGCAACCGTTTCCCGAATGGGACAGCATCAACAATAGATTTTTAGAAGTAAATGAAACTCTAGATCAGGTGATTATACACCCTACTTCGGTGCGACCGACTTAGCCATGCTGCCTGCCCGATTTCTGTCATTTACCGGATGATGAGGCTAGAAGCTACGCTTTCATCATACCAGATTCACTTTGAATGTCACATCGTCAAATCCATCAAATCACTGATTGACGTCCTCAACAATACATTATGTGTTAGCTAAAAGAAGTTTCCTTCTCCGCTTTCACTCTTGGTACGGTTGGAGAAATCAATATACGTGATCATCTGGAAATACTCTGTCAGACATCCGTCCATACAAGTCATCCAGGAACAGGATGAACCGAAGGCACTATTCTGTAAACAGGATAGCCCTTGCATAACTCCGTCTTCAATTTCCTTTGGCATATATGATTCGCAACGCTTATGCCAATACAGAGTGGTTCTTTGGATAATAATCCAACCGGTCTCTCCATATTAACAACGTTAAAATGGTCAAAACTTCGATAGTCTGTGATTTAACTATCGAATAAAAACAAGTGTGCAAACAACAATATTATTTCCAAATGGAAATTATATCGATCAAACATCATTTAACATTCATCTCCTTAGTTCATTTTTCATCTCCTTAGTTCATTTTTCATCTCTTGTTTCCCTATATTCAACATTTCTTATTTTCTAAATTGGGAAAATATACGTTATTAACAATGGAAAACATTTCCATTTCTTTGTTTCTTTATTAGAAAACATTTCTGGTTTCTTATTTGGAAAACATTTCCGAAGCTTCTTCATTGGACTTAGACATATGTTTAAACAAACCATCGCGATGCCAACTCAAACCATTTCCTTTACTGTCGAACCTTAACTATTCCTTAGTTAAAAACGAAGCCAATCAAGTTGGGGTAGAACTACCTCTCAGACCTTAACTGAACAACATTTCTAACTTTGAAATAGGCAAAGTTCCCTTTATATCCCTTTTACTAACTTCCTTACTTAACCTTCTTCGAATAGCTATATTCGATTGACTCTTTTCACTTAACTCTATTCGATTAACCCTTATCAATTAACTCTATTGGACTAACACTATTGGATTAACTCTATTTGACTAACGCTATTGATTTACTCATTTCACTTAACTCCTTTCGAATAAACTATATTCGATAACTCCTTTTACTTTCTTCGAATAAACTATATTCGATTAACTCATTTTCTTTCTATTCGAATAACTATATTCGATTAACTCATTTTCTTTAACTCTAATCGATTAAACTAACATCGATTAACTTCTTTTACTTTAACACTAATCGATTAACTAACATCGATTAACTTCTTTTTAACTTTATTCTCTAATCGATTAACTAACATCGATTAACTTCTTTTTAACTTTATTCTCTAATCGATTAACTAACATCGATTAACTTCTTTTACTTTAACACTAATCGATTAACTGACATCGATTAACTTCTTTTGATAAACTACGTTTTCCGTTACAACTATTTCCTTTTTATAACGTTTACTTACCGTTACAAATATATCCTATTTATAACTTCTATTTACCGTTACAAATATATCCTATTTATAACTTCTATTTACCGTTACAAATATTTCCTATTTATAACTTCTATTTACCGTTACAAATATTTCCTATTTATAACTTCTATTTACCGTTACAAATATTTCCTATTTATAACTTCTATTTACCGTTACAAATATATCTTATTTATAACTTCTATTTATTTTCTAAATAAATATTCCTTTTCTATTTCTATTTATTTTCTAAATAAATATCCCTTTTATAAAACCGTGTTCGTTTTATAAATAATTCCTTTTATAAAATCCTGTGATTTTATAAAATTCCTTTATTTCAATATACATTGAAATACTTCTTTTTACATCCCAGGGTCTTTTATGATATTTACAATATCGAATAACAATGATCAACATCATTCCAACACACATAATCCATAACAGATTATATAACACATCATATATCACAATATATGAAAACAGTAAAATAAATGTTGAGGAATCCAGTCGGATTCCTCCAACCTGTTTCCCTGCATCACAGATGTTAAACAATATAGATAACATCACTTTTCAGTTCCATATGATATATTCTGTTAAACAGAATCAATATAGAAAATTTAACTAACTGACTAGTAGTTCAATCAAACAATCAACACACAGTCAATCAGCCAATATCTAACAGTTCTAAAAATACAACATGAAATTATAAACTGTTCAGAGTTAGTGAGATTTACTCACATTGGCGCGTTAACCGTTAAATAACGGTTTGCATTATTTGATTTCGATGGACAATTTATTTTGCTATAAATTGTAACGAGCTCGGATTCACTCCCAATCAGCTCCATTGTGTAGTGTCCGTCAATACAATCCTGTCGGATCTTGTTTCGCTGAAAACCGATGTCGTATGGTCAAGTTATCGACATTACAAGTTAAACATGTTTTAAATAAAAATAAAAACTTAAAATCTTTATTCCTTGGGCTTACTTAAATCTCCCGTCCCACCAAGAATCTACGCTGACCCATTAACAGAAACAGACCCGCCCGTTATATTTACTTTCTTCCTCGTTGGTTCTGACCTCCAGCTTATCGCGACTCCAGGACAACCATAACCGAAAATATCACCTCCCTTTCTTACTGACTCACGTGAATCCATCTCCAATAAGAAATCAACCGAACTCACCCCATTTCACGTTGAACCCAACTCTCAAAATGCCATGCTCCAGGAAATTATCCCATTCAGGAAATTTACTCGTCATCTTCCTTTTACCCTCACCGCCCCGCTTCCCATGATCGGACAGTACATAAATCTCTTCTTACCTGCTGGGATTGCACTCTTCAAACCCACTAAACTAACATGCCCTGATCATTTCAAAAATTCTTCGTAGCATATAAGGCACGCTATACACTTAAATTTTACTGCACTTGTTTTCTTTAGTTATAACAAAACTTCGAACATGTTATTAGGCCGTTTATAAATCAATTAGGGACGTTAAACATTTCCTCCCACCTGTATATGCGTTGCCAACTTCCTTCTCCATAACATGCGAACCGACCCAAATGCTGCACCATACCTCGTCCGCTATCCACAGTTCGAACCATCCATCTGTATCACCCGTAAGCCCATCTTCCTCACCACTCATCTGTTGTATCAACAGCCTGACTTCCTTCATCGTCAAACCCAATTTAAAACTTACGCACATTCTGTTTAGCCCAGGCCTTCACATGCTCGACTTCAGAATATCACGTCGCACCACTCCAACGTTGATCCGAAGGTCGATCTGGCTTCACCAGTATAGGCGCCTAAGCTTTTATCCCCTTCGCTCCAAACAGCATCGCACCAGGCCCCACCATTCGGCTGTACGAGCCCTTGATCCGCCGTGACTTCTAGCTCGGATCCTGGTCGCCGTGACGCCTCATATCCGATCGTGGCTATTCAGTACCAAGATCTCCATGCCCTTACAGTTTGCTAGTTTGAGGAATTTTGTATGGGTGAGTGGATTCGCAGAAAAGGAAATGAAGAAGAATTGAACAACATGGTTCGTTTATTTTCTACTGGAGGTGGAAAGAAATTGGGGCGTTGACCACGCAAAATGTATTGACTGAAATTAGGTTTTTGCTGAGGCCTTTAAATAGAGAAAGAGTTGTTGAATTCATGTCCATTCATTTTAAAGTGCCTGCTTGTTTAAGTTTTGACCTCACAAATTTTGGGTATACGTTCCCCTTTTATCTGGTTAAGTATATAACATTGAACACCCCGTTACACATTACTTCCTATACATACGAGCCATGAACAACGAAAACAAAAATACAGTTGTGATCTGCGATGTGCCCGGATCTTAATAATATAATAATATCGGTAGGTTAACTCATATTGTGAAACCCCAAAAATATCGTCATAGGGTGCAAAACACTCCAAATAAAAAGTTGCTTATTTAATTAATTAAAAATCACAGTAAAATTCTAAAAATTAAATTATCACTACTTCCCAAAAGAACCTTGTCTAAATTCAAACCCGATCTCTAGTTATATCGGATAAACCGTTACGGTCGATAACCGATTCTACAACGACTAATTTAAAATTTGATTTGGACATATCTCAAAATCTACACAACGAAATCCTGATTTTTCTCTTCCACTAGAAAGATATACTCCACCCGCTCCACACATTTCTTGTTTCACAGAAATCCGGCTTAAAACGAATCCTGTACATTCAGTTGAAGTTCAAATCGCCAAATTACGAACTGCAGCGCCATTTCAAGCTTGATTTTAATTATAATATAATTATACGTTCAAACTATCGTTCAAATAATATATTCGTTATTCTAATTCAATTCTAAACTGAATTAAATATCACAGATGATCCAGTTCACACCATATCGTCGTTTCGGCCAATTCTGTTTATTTTAGAATTAAATATATTATTTAATTTATTATTTTAATTAAATATTTACCATTATTTAATTCCATGACCATTTAATTCACTATCCCACCATTGATATAATTAAATAAATTAATCATAATACCTCTGCCAATGCGGGTCATTACAATCTTCCCCACTTAAAATAATTTCGTCCTCGAAATTGCTAAAAAGTAGGGGACGACCCTATCGACTGGTTAGAACATATTTGTTCACTGCTTAACTTCAGTTTCAACTGAACCAATTTAATTTCAATTAAATTATTAACTAATTCCTATTATCGAAAATTTTCAAAAATCCTGAAAATTTTCTAACGCCTTAACTCTTCGATTTTTTTTGCCAGCACCTCCTTTGTACTGGTCAATAGGTCAAACTCCAACTCACCTCTCTGGGCCATCTCCAACCAAAAGAAAATCAAACAGCCAAACGGCTTGCCAATTCGGCTCATAAATCTTATATCCAATAGAAATATAAACTTGTACCTTTTGTCGGTATATCATTTTATCCTGTCCTCTTGTTATCAATTCAGCGAATACAAGGGTTATCCCAATCAAATTCCCATCTGCGTTTATCCATAACACAACCATTCGCTTATATCCGAGCCGCATATCATTTCAACTCGAGTTTCTCCTCGATTCCCAACTCTTAACTTGATTGTCCCATTCCACTTCAAATTTGAATCTCACAATCCAATTTGTCTTGATATTATTCTAATTCAATCTCAGTTACCACTTTACTGGCTTTACTTCAATTCAAATTTGCTTTCACAAATTTCTGTTTAATTTGTTTTTAATTCAAACAGTCTTTCCCAGGGAGTTTTCAAACAGTTTACTCTTTTCAAAAATCAAAATTTTCCTTTTTGAAATTCAACTGAGCCCATAATTAATATTCCATTAGTTAAATCACTTCTCTATTTCTTTATCAATATTTGTTAACCAAATATTTTCAATAACCATATTGGCCTTTTATGTTATTTAGAAAACATTTCTGAATATCGCCTTCCTTTATTTTCTAAACCTTAGAAAATATATGCTATTTATAATTGGAAAATATTCCAATTACTTATCTCTTTTTCCGATCTCGTTTATTTCTATACTTAGGAAATATTCTTTATTATATTTCCAAGCTTACACTTATTTGGGTTAAAACGAATGTTGTGTAAAACATCGTTATGACAACCCAAATACTATATTCAACTAACTCTTACTCAACATTGATCTTCGAGCCTGAAATCTTACTATTTATTTGTTTAAAATGAAATCAATCAAGTTGGGGTATAACTACCTCTCAGACCTTGACTGAATAACATTTATAACTCAAAACAGATATGACTACTTACTCGAAAAATCAATACCATACAACTACTTATTCACTTATAAACACGTCTACACTTTCTCTATCTATTCTTACTAGATTTTATTCTAGACTTCCTTTTTGATTTTACTATTCTATTTCTAAGTTCGTTTCCTTATCGACTTCTATATATATCGATACGTTGATTTCTAATTATCAAATTATCTTAAAAATATTCTAACTCCTTAGATTCCCGAAAAAATTCGCCATAACCTCCTTTGTACCGGGAGCTTCGGGAAAATCCCCAAACTGCCACACAGGCCTTCTCCAATCAAAAAGAAAAAGAAAGCCAAACGGCTAGCCGATACGGCGCATAAAATCTCATATATGAATTAAACACATACCTTTTCGTCGAGCAATCTATTTATAACTCTTGCATTATCCTTATCCATACCTATCTCATGTATATTTATACATTTCTAATTCATTTCAACTTAATCCAATCATTTTAACTTAGTTCGTTAAGTGATTTTCAAATTACTGGTTTTCCCATTTCACCTTCATATTTGAGTATAACATGTTCAAATAGATGTTTAACTTGTTTATCAACTAATTGAATTCCATTCCAAATTTTATTTGAATTTCCTATATTCAAATTCCATTTCGATTTTCTTATTCAAATTCTATATTTGAATTTCGTTTCAAATCTCTTATTCAAATTTTATATTTTAATTTCGTCTCAATTTCCTTATTCAAATTCTAGATTTGAATTTCAAATCTATTTTCAAACTCCATTTGAATTTCATATATTCAAATCTATTTGAATTCTCTTTATTTCATTTCAATTCCCTTTGAATCTTCTATATTCAAATTTCATTTTCAATTCTATTTGAATCTTCTTTATCCAAATTCCCTTTTCAATTCTATTTGAATCTTCTACATTCAAATTTCATTTCACTTTCGATATTCAAATCCTATATTTGAATTCCATTTGAATTTCTATATTCAAACTCTATTTCAATTTCATTGAATTTCATATATTCAAACTCCCTTTGAATTTCTATATTCAATTTTCCATTTCAATCTATTTGAATTTTATATTCAAATTTCATTATTACTCTATATGAATTCTATATTCAATTTTCCATTATTTAAATCTTCTTTATTCAAATCTCATTTGAATTTCTATATTCAAATCCCCTTTGAATTTTCTTATTTACATTCTATGTTTGAACTTCCTTTATTCAAATTCCTTTAAATAAGTCTCGATTTCAATTCCTTTTGAAATCGATATTTCTACCTTTGGAAGATAGATTTCCCTTTCAATTTCACACTCGTATTTTTATTTCTGAATTATCCAATGATAATTCTTTTCACTTCATTTGTAAACTTCGTTTATAAAGGAACTTCTCGTTTTATTTCCTTTAAAACAAGTTAATATTTCAAATCTATTTAAAAGTTCAAATTCTATATTTTAAATCCCATTTTGAAATTCAACACAACTTGTCATTCCCAAAACAAATTCAAAACAGTATCTCTGGTAGTAATTCGTCACTTACAACTCGAAAATGAATACTGATGATGCAGCTGTCATCATCAGAATCTATTTTCCAGCGATCGAAGTGAGTTCAATACTATAAAACCATTTCTAAACATTTCCACTTTGAAATTCATTTCAAAATATAATTCACACTGCTTGTAAAACAATTTAAAATCTCCCAGGATCTTAAATTTTCCTTATTTTTAATCCAAATCCATTTACAAACACTTATCCAATTCTCCAGAGTTTTAACTTCAATTTCTGGTTTAAATTTCAGATTTTAACTCATCTGATTTCACGTATTTCACTTATATGAATTCTGATTGGTTATTTACATAACCATTTAATTTATAATCTTACTCGATTATAATAACAACTAATGTATCCACTATATTATAAATTTTGATATACATATCTTCTCTATATCAAGATATACCTTGGGTAAACTTATTTTAATTTACCCTCTTTTCAAAACATACCATGACGGTTCATCGTATTCGAGTGTTTACAAAATCCCTACCGATACAGTGGATCAAACTGATCGACCAGAATTCACAAACGACTCAACCAATGAATCTCCACAATATAAAACAATTTTTATATCAATAGCAAATACGCTCACTCGTATATATACACTCAATCTCAGTCTAGGGTATTACTAACCCTATCTCTACCGAGTCACGCCACAGAGCCAAGTAATTCTTAACTTAAGCTCTGATACCAACTGTAATGACCCGGATTTTGAGCGACTTTGGTTATCGACATAAGCACGATGTCGATAACCAAAACACCGAAAAATCCTGGTAATTAGTGAAAGAAATTAGAGGGTGAGGAAAGATAAGATAGAAATTTAGAATAGAAGAAGAAGAAGAACACAATATCAGAGTAACACGAATCTCATAGCGGAACGAATAAATATATTTCATAACGTAACTTTGAAATACAAAATTGGTACTTGAATATACATATCATTATCAAAGTACAGCACTTACAACACAGCAGAAATAACTATAGCTATATGGTCCTGAAGCCTCCTGCTCCAGCTCTTCAACTATATCTGTAAATCCCGACTACTTGACTGCCCGTACAAATTTAGGCACCCAAGAGTTTAGGGAAAACAACAAAGTAAACTCCGGGTCAGTCATGGGACTGGTGTGAGTAAAACAGTTTAAAACAGTTCAAGCAGGTAAATGATATCTCATAAGACCACGCCGTATAACGGAACGGGTTTTTCCCTTATGAGAATCCAAATATCTTTATATCAAAAACATTTTGATATTATAATAATGTTTATCAACCACAGTATATATAATCATCTAGCAGAAACGCTTTCATCTCACGTTCTACATATATAGTATACAACTCAAAACCGCAAGCACGTATTGGGTAATGGATTTCCAACTATGACAAGGTATGGAACCACCTATCGCTCGTGTACCTCTAGAGAGGAATACACTGGGTTCAACAAGAACATCTTGCAACCCGGCCACACATGACCGACCACTCATTTCGCTTGAGCGTATCGAATGTATATCACCAACAGTTGGGATCAGCAAACGTTTCCCGAATGGGACAGCATCAACAATAGATTTTTAGAAGTAAATGAAACTCTAGATCAGGTGATTATACACCCTACTTCGGTGCGACCGACTTAGCCATTCTGCCTGCCCGATTTCTGTCATTTACCGGATGATGAGGCTAGAAGCTACGCTTTCATCATACCAGATTCACTTTGAATGTCACATCGTCAAATCCATCAAATCACCGATTGACGTCCTCAACAATACATTATGTGTTAGCAAAAAGAAGTTTCCTTCTCCGCTTTCACTCTTGGTACGGTTGGAGAAATCAATATACGTGATCATCTGGAAATACTCTGTCAGACATCCGTCCATACAAGTCATCCAGGAACAGGATGAACCGAAGGCACTATTCTGTAAACAGGATAGCCCTTGCATAACTCCGTCTTCAATTTCCTTTGGCATATATGATTCGCAACGCTTATGCCAATACAGAGTGGTTCTTTGGATAATAATCCAACCGGTCTCTCCATATTAACAGCGTTAAAATGGTCAAAACTTCGATAGTCTGTGATTTAACTATCGAATAAAAACAAGTGTGCAAACAACAATATTATTTCCAAATGGAAATTATATCGATCAAACATCATTTAACATTCATCTCCTTAGTTCATTTTTCATCTCCTTAGTTCATTTTTCATCTCTTGTTTCCCTATATTCAACATTTCTTATTTTCTAAATTGGGAAAATATACGTTATTAACAATGGAAAACATTTCCATTTCTTTGTTTCTTTATTAGAAAACATTTCTGGTTTCTTATTTGGAAAACATTTCCAAAGCTTCTTCATTGGACTTAGAAATATGTTTAAACAAACCATCGCGATGCCAACTCAAACCATTTCCTTTACTGTCGAACCTTAACTATTCCTTAGTTAAAAACGAAGCCAATCAAGTTGGGGTAGAACTACCTCTCAGACCTTAACTGAACAACATTTCTAACTTTGAAATAGGCAAAGTTCCCTTTATATCCCTTTTACTAACTTCCTTACTTAACCTTCTTCGAATAGCTATATTCGATTGACTCTTTTCACTTAACTCTATTCGATTAACCCTTATCAATTAACTCTATTGGACTAACACTATTGGATTAACTCTATTTGACTAACGCTATTGATTTACTCATTTCACTTAACTCCTTTCGAATAAACTATATTCGATAACTCCTTTTACTTTCTTCGAATAAACTATATTCGATTAACTCATTTTCTTTCTATTCGAATAACTATATTCGATTAACTCATTTTCTTTAACTCTAATCGATTAAACTAACATCGATTAACTTCTTTTACTTTAACACTAATCGATTAACTAACATCGATTAACTTCTTTTTAACTTTATTCTCTAATCGATTAACTAACATCGATTAACTTCTTTTTAACTTTATTCTCTAATCGATTAACTAACATCGATTAACTTCTTTTACTTTAACACTAATCGATTAACTAACATCGATTAACTTCTTTTGATAAACTACGTTTTCCGTTACAACTATTTCCTTTTTATAACGTTTAATTACCGTTACAAATATATCCTATTTATAACTTCTATTTACCGTTACAAATATTTCCTATTTATAACTTCTATTTACCGTTACAAATATTTCCTATTTATAATTTCTATTTACCGTTACAAATATTTCCTATTTATAACTTCTATTTACCGTTACAAATATTTCCTATTTATAACTTCTATTTACCGTTACAAATATTTCCTATTTATAACTTCTATTTACCGTTACAAATATATCTTATTTATAACTTCTATTTATTTTCTAAATAAATATTCCTTTTCTATTTCTATTTATTTTCTAAATAAATATCCCTTTTATAAAACCGTGTTCGTTTTATAAATAATTCCTTTTATAAAATCTTGTGATTTTATAAAATTCCTTTATTTCAATATACATTGAAATACTTCTTTTTACATCCCAGGGTCTTTTATGATATTTACAATATCGAATAACAATGATCAACATCATTCCAACACACATAATCCATAACAGATTATATAACACATCATATATCACAATATATGAAAATAGTAAAATAAATGTTGAGGAATCCAGTCGGATTCCTCCAACCTGTTTCCCTGCATCACAGATGTTAAACAATATAGATAACATCACTTTTCAGTTCCATATGATATATTCTGTTAAACAGAATCAATATAGAAAATTTAACTAACTGACTAGCAGTTCAATCAAACAATCAACACACAGTCAATCAGCCAATATCTAATAGTTCTAAAAATACAACATGAAATTATAAACTGTTCAGAGTTAGTGAGATTTACTCACATTGGCGCGTTAACCGTTAAATAACGGTTTGCGTTATTTGATTTTGACGGACAATTTATTTTGCTATAAATTGTAACGAGCTCGGATTCACTCCCAGTCAGCTCCATTGTGTAGTGTCCATCCATACAATCCTGTCGGATCTTGTTTCGTTGAAAACCGATGTCGTATGGTCAAGTTATCGACATTACAAGTTAAACATGTTTTAAATAAAAATAAAAACTTAAAATCTTTATTCCTTGGGCTTACTTAAATCTCCCGGCCCACCAAGAAGCTACGCTGACCCATTAACAGAAACAGACCCGCCCGTTATATTTACTTTCTTCCTCGTTGGTTCTGACCTCCAGCTTATCGCGACTCCAGGACAGCCATAACCGAAAATATCACCTCCCTTTCTTACTGACTCACATGAATCCATCTCCAATAAGAAATCAACCGAACTCACCCCATTTCACGTTGAACCCAACTCTCAAAATGCCATGCTCCAGGAAATTATCCCATTCAGGAAATTTACTCGTCATCTTCCTTTTACCCTCACCGCCCCGCTTCCCATGATCGGACAGTACATAAATCTCTTCTTACCTGCTGGGATTGCACTCTTCAAACCCACTAAACTAACATGCCCTGATCATTTCAAAAATTCTTCGTAGCATATAAGGCACGCTATACACTTAAATCTTACTGCACTTGTTTTCTTTAGTTATAACAAAACTTCGAACATGTTATTAGGCCGTTTATAAATCAATTAGGGACGTTAAATATTTCCTCCCACCTGTATATGCGTTGCCAACTTCCTTCTCCATAACATGCGAACCGACCCAAATGCTGCACCCTACCTCGTCCGCTGTCCACAGTTCGAACCATCCATCTGTATCACCCGTAAGCCCATCTTCCTCACCACTCATCTGTTGTATCAACAGCCTGACTTCCTTCATCGTCAAACCCAATTTAAAACTTACGCACATTCTGTTTTGCCCAGGCCTTCACATGCTCGACTTCAGAATCTCACGTCGCACCACTCCAACGTTGATCCGAAGGTCGATCTGGCTTCACCAGTATAGGCGCCTAAGCCTTCATCCCCTTCGCTCCAAACAGCATCGCACCAGGCCCCACCATTCGGCTGTACGAGCCCTTGATCCGCCGTGACTTCTAGCTCGGATCCTGGTCGCCGTGACGCCTCATATCCGATCGTGGCTATTCAGTACCGAGATCTCCATGCCCTTACAGTTTGCTAGTTTGAGGAATTTTGTATGGGTGAGTGGATTCGTAGAAAAGGAAATGAAGAAGAATTGAACAACATGGTTCGTTTATTTTCTACTGGAGGTGGAAAGAAATTGGGGCGTTGACCACGCAAAATGTATTGACTGAAATTAGGTTTTTGCTGAGGCCTTTAAATAGAGAAAGAGTTGATGAATTCATGTCCATTCATTTTAAAGTGCCTGCTTGTTTAAGTTTTGACCTCACAAATTTTGGGTATACGTTCCCCTTTTATCTGGTTAAGTATATAACATTGAACACCCCGTTACACATTACTTCCTATACATACGAGCCATGAACAACGAAAACAAAAATACAGTTGTGATCTGCGATGTGCCAGGATCTCAATAATATAATAATATCGGTAGGTTAACTCATATTGTGAAACCCCAAAAATATCGTTATAGGGTGCAAAACACTCCAAATAAAAAGTTGCTTATTTAATTAATTAAAAATCACAGTAAAATTCTAAAAATTAAATTATTACTACTTCCCAAAAGAACCTTGTCTAAATTCAAACCCGATCTCTAATTATATCGGATAAACCGTTACGGTCGATAACCGATTCTACAGCGACTAATTTAAAATTTGATTTGAATATATCTCAAAATCTACACGACGAAATCCTGATTTTTCTCTTCCACTAGAAAGATATACTCCACCCGCTCCACACATTTCTTGTTTCACAGAAATCCGGCATCAAACGAATCCTGTACATTCAGTTGAAGTTCAAATCGCCAAATTACGAACTACAACGCCATTTCAAGCTTGATTTTAATTATAATATAATTATACGTTCAAACTATCATTCAAATAATATATTCGTTATTCTAATTCAATTCTAAACTGAATTAAATATCACAGATGATCCAGTTCACACCATATCGTCATTTCGGCCAATTCTGTTTATTTCTGAATTAAATATATTATTTAATTTATTATTTTAATTAAATATTTACCATTATTTAATTCCACGACCATTTAATTCACTATCCCACCATTGATATAATTAAATAAATTAATCGTAATACCTCTGCCAATGCGGGTCATTACAAAATTAGTCAATGACCACTAAATAATTTCAACGAGAATCAAACGACATAATATACCACCATCCAAAAGATATATAATCAGAATCCACTCCCCTAAAATAAGCACTACAAGTTCCAGATGTCATTCAAATCCAATTAAATTATTCACAATTTTCCTTTTTGTTTTTATTTGATCCACAAGCCGTATTTGCATGGGTTAATAATTTTGAATCAAAACAAATAAAATAAACTAACTAGAAAATCACATCTGTAAAATTTACCTCATATTAACGGCTTAGTTTGGACATCTCTTTCCTAGATCTACATATTCTACCTCCAATTTGTAAATTAGAAATCCTAAATCTATTTTCTAAAGAATTGGAGGTGGAAGAAAAGTGACAAGGCTTCCGCGCCCACTCAGAAAAATATGAGTTTGAAGGATAACCCTGCACGTTTATTTCTAGAGAGCCAAAAAAAGTCATTCGTTAAAAACGATCAGAATCCGTTCATACACCCCATAATTATCATGTGGTTTCTAACCCACGTATGGGTAGACCTAGCTCATTCATAAGTCAACCTATTGGTTGACCTAGCAAATGCTTGGGTCGACCCATAGGGTCTTATAAGCATGAACAATAACGCGGTTTGATTTGTAAATTAATTCGTATTAATTGCATTTTAACGTTACGTTATAATAAAGTTAAGTTTAAATGAATTTCTAATATACTAGACTTAATTCTGTTTATGACGCGCGTTGTTTTTTTAGTTCAAACGCGTGTTACTTCTTGAATACACACACACGCTATGTATATGTATAAGAGCGTTCCGGGGAGCCCCTGTTTTGTAGTGCCCCTTTAGCACCCTAACGATTCATGAGCTACGGTAATCCAAATCCAACAAGAATTTGTAGATGTTCAATCCACACACACACACACACACACACACACACACATATATTATTGTTATTATTATCTATCCAAAATTTGAGCATGTTCCGACATTCGTAATATTTTCAAAATCTTAGCTCAATTATTCACCGTTTTGACGTTTATTCAAACCGTTAAATTTATACATTAAATATACTATTCTACGAATGTCAGAATGAGCTCAAATTTTGGATAGATGATAATATATATATGTGGATTAAACATCTATAAATTTTTGTTGGATTTGGATTACCGTAGCTCACTAACCTAAATGGGTGCTACAAAACAAGGGTACCCGGGAACACTCCTTATATATATATAAATATATATATATGTATGTATATGTATATGTATATATATATGTGTGTGTGTGTGTGTGTTTGTGTGTGTGTGTGTGTGTGTGTTGCACATGTGCTATCATTCTTGGACTAATTCTTTTATATAGTAACATTATATTTGTTACTTTATAGCGTTAAGCTTATACAAAGTTAGTTTTTTATTTAACTCACATTAACTATTATGTAATGTTAGATTTATATAATGTTAACATTTATTGAATCTCATTTATTATTTTATAACGTTAACATTAACATTTCAATTAATTCTATTTATATCTCTATAACACCATGCATACATAACGTTAACCTTTCAATTAATTCTCATTTAGTCTACTTGTTCAATTTTCAAATTCAAATTTACATTATTTTTAAAATTCCCACGTTTATATATTTTAAACATATATACCGTTCATTTACCCATATAATTATTTTTTAAAACGGAACTACGAACGTCAATAAATTTTCTGTACGAACTCAATTTGGAACGTATTATGTATGTAAATTAATTAGAAAATCGTCAGAAATGTAATGGTAAAAGTTTTGAGACCATTTTTGATGAATCTAAAGATACTTATTTTTTGTACACAAACAAATTATATTATTTATTTTGAAAAATGCGAGGTGTTACAATTTTGGTGGAGAAAGGAGAATGGTACTGGTTCCATCTTTGGCTGTTAGTACAATCGTGATTTCCCGACGGGTACCGAAACTGCTAACAACAACAATTTCTGATGGTTTTCGACGGCCGTTGTATGTTTAATTTTACATTTGCCCACCTTTTAAGCTAAGTTTAATGTAAACTAATTTGTTTGAGAATTTTAATATATATGGAGAAAATGAATAGTTTATATTAGATACCAAAGAATACAAAATAAATATTCATGATTGCAACTTTCTAGCTGGATGCTTCAAAATAACTTAGAAAATTAAGACTACAATTGAGTGCAACAATATTTACGAAAACAAATCATTAAACTTGTACATGACAAAAATTTCATCAATTTTCAAACTAATAGGCTTAAAGTTGCCAAACATGGTTGTATTTGTTCGATCTTCAACAAAATTACCCATTGAATATAATTTGCTAGTCAGATCTAAAATATTATCAACAACGCTAATTTAATTAGTCTGAAACTTTCATAAATTTGAATAATTCGAAACTTTCATAAATTTGAGTAATTCAATAAATTATTTGAACAAATTATTAGGGTATGAATTATTATATTTGATCAAATTTCTAATTCATGTAACTAAAATATTCGACTAAAGTAAAAGTTCAATAAAGAAAAACAGCTGGTCGTTGTTAACTTTCATAAATAAGATGATTGAGCCGTCGGTGACTGTTGGAGACGTTTACTACGATGTGCATTGTTTTTTATATTGTGTGAACAATCAAAGTTTATATGTTGGAATTTCAATATGACTAACAATATTATATACATATAAACCAACATTATAATCATAAAAAGATGTTTGTAATTGAAATTAAAAATGCATCCTACGACCCGTGCCCTCAAGCACACTTTGGAATGGTGATGGAAGATCTTATGAACGATTGGTTTTTAACCGGAATAAACCAAACACTACCTAAGTTCTTAACATTAGTTTCGTTATATCGGTTGTCACTACCGTAAATCTATTGCATGATCGATTTAAACGGAACGAGCAAAAGTTGGCGTTTTCATTATGAAATTTACATAATTAATTTTTATATAAAAACATTAATCAATATTAAAACGTTCAATTAATTATTGATTTCACAATTGCGTCCTAAAACTAAACGATATTTCCGATTCTATTATTTAAGTTAAAGGTATGTGTTTTAATTTATATCCAGAAATCAAATACATTCATTTTATTATTCAAAATAAATAAAATTTTAAATTTTTAAGTATAATCTCAGTTAAACACGTTATTTAAACTGTTAAAATTTCAGCTTGTTACAACTTATCTTGCGATTGTTAATGATAAAACCTTCAGGGACTTTATTAATTGGAATAAAAAAACTTGGATGGTAACAAATTCTGATATCAAATCAAAAAACTTATGCGAGAACCCCATACATCTGAAAATATAAAGGATAAAATATATGTTTATCTTATCATATGCTTTGGGATAGTCAATTTTTAGACGTAATTTTGTCTACACGTTATTTATTGAAATTTCTAATTAATTCATGTGCTAAAATAGATATGCTTTCGCCTTTAATAAGCGCACCTTGACATTCAATTATCAATCACGTATAATAATATTTTATTCATAGTAATACACATAATCTTACTATAAACTTTCTAGCTCACGCTACAACATGTTATAATATTCAATTATGGAAGGTTTATCAGTTTTTTGGATTAACGAGCTAAAAGTGTGAAAGATTTATTTTTAAAATTTTACATGCCTAATAGGATTCTTGTATAGTTGATATAACACCATTATTTAAGTCATTCTAGCACAGATGGAAGAAACAAGATCGTAAACCACCTGGACTAGGGTTTGGAGTCAACGTGGATGGACTTAGCTTATGAAACTTTAGTCGGCGTAGATGGATTATTAAATTAAATGTTCTCTTTATGATTTGATTTTTAAAATAAGCACAATAGTAAAACTATCGTAAAAGTGCATTTGCTTTGATGTAAAAGTTAATGTTGTTTCACTCAATTTGAGGAAAAGAAAAGGGAGAAAAAAAAAAAAAAAACACCGAAATTTGCTTTTTCGATACCTTATGAATATATGTGCACATTAAAACGATATTCTAGTTTTTTCTTTGGATTAAATAGCTTGTGATTGTGATTTTAATGACAATATCGATGAGAACACCGATGGTGAAGATTGTGAAAAGGAATACAAATAACATGATTGATTTTTTTCTTTTTAATTTTTTGACATTTTTATTTGTTGTGTTTTGAATGCAACATTAGTGGTATGCGCTGACCTTTTTCAATGGCTGGTGTTCATATTTCAGATGAATTTTACACAGGTTGGATTTTGGAGATGTTCCGACACGGTTCTTCAGAAAGGTCTATCCGCTGCTTTGAACTCCAGCAATAACACTAGCACGCTATTGGTCCGAAGCAAACCAATCGGATTACTGAAACCTGCAATCAACACCGTCCATTTTTAAAGAAATCCAACGAGCAATATTAGCCATCCGCGTCACCCTCAGGACTATTAAAACTCTATCGCCTCCTCGTAGTTTAACATCGTAATCGACTTTCTCCCCAAATCAATTTAGGAAACCCTAGGTTTAATTTAGAAGTCCTAACCCGAAACAATGGAGGCAGGCGGAAAATTGAAGAAGGGAGCTGCAGGTAGAAAGGGACCGAGCGGACCCAGGAAGAAGTCCGTCACTAGATCCATCAAAGCTGGTCTTCAATTCCCCGTGGGACGTATTGGCCGATACTTGAAGAAGGGCCGGTACGCTCAGCGTGTTGGTACCGGAGCTCCCGTTTACCTTGCCGCCGTTCTTGAATACTTAGCAGCAGAGGTCCTGGAGCTTGCAGGAAATGCAGCCAAAGACAACAAGAAGAACCGAATCATTCCAAGACACGTTCTTCTTGCTATAAGAAATGATGAGGAGTTGGGAAAACTGTTAGGTGGAGTGACAATTGCGCACGGTGGAGTATTGCCAAACATCAACCCTGTCCTCTTGCCCAAGAAGACTGCCGCAAAGGAATCCGAGACCCCAAAATCACCTAAGAAGACTGCTGGTAAAACGCCCAAAAAGGCTGCTTAATTTATTTCGATGCTAGACGCTAACTGCTGTGTTTATACGAAGATGAAGCTATGCGGTTTTCTACTGGGAGTTTGTTGGGTTTGTAGTTTTTCTATATTAATCAATAAATCTTTTTTCATTAGTTATTGCATGTCATCGTTCAGTTTATCTTTACCGGGACCATTCTTGCTGGTGAATCAATTTGATATGACTTTTGGCAGTTTGTTTAAGATTGTAAAAGGCAGAATTTTCTTGCTTTTTCTTTTGCTTCTATGATCCGTGGAGTTTCATAAGCTCTTGATTCAAACTGACAGTTCCCCTGTTCACATTTAGAGTTACAAATTTACAGTATTCATCTACTCATTTGACTGGCATCCTTATATTTTCACTTCTGTTGTTACCTTCTTTCACTTCTGTCTTCTTCTTGTTTTTTTTTTTTTTTTTTTTTTTTTTTTTTGGCACAATTTGGGGACTATGTATGTGTGGGAAGAGCAAGTAGGCAGACACCATACTTGATACAAAGTGGTTAGATGATTTGTAGAATGATCGTCCAAGTACGATTCTGAATTGGATTGTAAGACGTTGAAGGGATTTTCAGCCATACATTTTTGAAGCAACATATTAGTAATAATTCAACTGAAGCAGGTAACAAATTTCTATTATTATAAATATTTGATACATGTCTCGGGTGATATTCCCAGAAAGTTTGCTTGAGATTTAACCGTTAATTTGTCAACATTTCAATTTTAGTTTACGATGTAAAAATTACGACGAAGATCACCGGTTACTGATCAGACTATTTGGCATTAGTCAAAATCAAATATCATTTAAGGTTGATTAACTGTTAAACTTTATACAAAAACATGAGATGTAATTTAGCACAACAATAGAAGCCACACAGAAGATTAGAAAAGCATTCCAATTTCTGATATAAAGAAAATGAAGAAACGCAAAAAAAAAAAAAAAAAAAAAAATGTATCCCATTGTCCCAATCTTAACTTTTGAAGAATTTTTTTTGTTGTTGAAACTTATTTCATCGCATTCAAAATATCTTGAGATTTACGTTGTAATGCTTGACAAAGTCCATCAGTGATGCCCATTATTTTATCCATCAAGTGCAAAATAAATAGAAAATCAAAGCTTCTTAACGTTTTGAATATACCGAAAGCTTGACCTCTCATTGTTTGATGTCCACTCTTTTTAATACATTCAACAACCAAGCAAGCAGCATGATACATATTTATTAAATCTCTCACGGAATCATAATGTGAGCTCCAACGAGTATCTCCAGGACGGTGTAAAGTACCAATTCCAACGAGTATCAACAAGAATACAAAACTTGTTATCCTCAATTTCATCACGGATCATGTTTCTCACTCGATTGGACAAGATATGTAGGATCTCCTTTTGAATTCTAGGAGAAGTGCATTTAGCATTTTGAGGCGCATTATCCAATATATTTTTTGCAAGGCTATCATTTCCTTCTGCTTTGAACTTTAATAATTCAATGAAATTTCCTCGGTTTAATGAACTTGGGCTTTCATCATGTCCCCTAAAACCAACGGCTTGAAGCGCAAGATAGCGAACAACTTCAATGCTTGTTTTAAGCCGCATTTGGTTCTTTAAAATTTCCTCCCTTGATTGAGAATTAATTACTCTATCGATATGTTGGGGAGTGTTTTTTAAATCTCTTACGCACTCTTCACATTTGCTATGTGACGAAGTGGTAAGACCAACATGCTGTAGAAATGCGCATTTTGCTCCATCATTAACCCTCTTTCATGAGTTAAATCCATCTAAAGTTAAGGCGGATTGTACCCCAGATGATCTACTTTTCTCTCCAAAAAGCTAGCAAGGAAAACAATATGCTCTATCATTAGTAGAAGAATACTCCAACCAAGGAAATTGTTGGAACCACATAGCTTGAAATCGACAATGTTGCTTTCCAACAAGCGTTTTAGGGTATTCAGCCAATTTAGGCTGATATGGTCCTAAATTAATATAAGCTCGTCGAACCTCATCTCTTTTAGTAAGAGATTCAATTTCACAAATCGGTGATTGTAATGCGGGATCCCGTTCAAGCGTTGTTGAATTGGACCGAGGGATGGTGACTGAAGGAGGTTGAACATAAGATTGAGAGTTGAATTGAGGTGTATCAGCTTCCAATATTAAATGCTCATTTGATGGTCCATCATCAATGCTCTTTTTAAAAATAAAATAGAAGAGTTTTTGGTTTCTTGCTTGGTTGTTTGTTTGACATTTTAATACAACCTAATGACATATTAAACGTTATATGAAGTAATTAGCAAAGTTTGACATTATCAGATCTAATAGAATAACAAACAAACTAAGGTAATAATACAATATTTTTATTTAAAGACAATTAGACAAATGAACTCAACAAGGTAATTGATTTTCCTCTTTGAATAGTATCAATCATTTCATTTTTTTTTACTACTTTAGACAAATCAAACTTTAGTGTTTTAAAAAAAAAAAATCAAAGTACATTTGAACAACCGTGAATGACAAACTTAAATTAATTTAAACAAACTAAAGTTTGATTTGTTTAATCAATTTGAACAACCGTGAATGACAACTGAAACATAATTACATAATACAGACTGTTGAATTTAAACAAATCAAACTTAAATTGATTAATTAAACTTTAGTCCCATAAAAATCAAACTTAAATCAATTCACGGTTGAGACTTGAGATGCAATTAAGAGCGCTGAAATCACAAACAGGGAAATCACCTGAATATGCTAAATTTGTAAATCTATCGAGCTGAGCTGACTACTGAGATGCAATTAGGAGAACAATTCAGTAATCCCTGAAATCACAATTCACAAACAAGGAAAAATTTAGGGTTTTTCTTTCAGCTAATTAATTTCTAATTTAATAATTTAAAAGAGAATGAAAATCACCTGAATTGATTACTCTTACCGCTGAATTGAAGATTTGAGAATCGCGATTCACGAGTCTTGTTTTTTTTCTCCTTTCGTGAATCGTGCGCTGTGCGCAGCCTCGAACAAGCGTTGGAAGCCTGGACCTGGAGTGGAAGAATACGTTCGTTGCTTTAGTTTTTGCCATCGCGTTTTTCCTTTCTGCCTTGGGCTGGGCTGATTTATTCAGTACCATTTTTTTTTAATTTCGGGATGCTTTTTTAGACTGGGCTACAACCCAGCTGAGCACAGTGCTCAGTCCGCCCTTGCACTTTGTACATGTTTGCTCTTTATATATGAAGGTTTCTTCTACATTTACACATACACATACACACAATCACTCTCTCTTTCATGTTGTTTACCATATTTATCTACCTTTTGTATAAAGAAGTGTTCTAGTCCCGTACATTATTATCTATTAATACACCCATGCAATGTACATCCAAACACTGCAATTTATTTATTTATAATCATCTAAAGTCCCTACTTGCACTATTATTGCTTTCACTGAAAATATTAACGGGACCTATCATTTGCATTATATTGGTTACTCACAAATCTAGCCATTAGTACATTCAATGTACACACATACATATATATTGTAACAACCCGAAAAATCTGAGCCAGTTTAATTTTTTTAATTTGGCTATTTTAGTGGATTTTAAATATTTTAAATTAAATATTTTAAATAACAACGACAAAAAGTATGTTTGAATCGATGTTAGAAAATAAATATAATTATTTTTAATTATAAGCAAGGCTTGAAATGGCGCGGTAGTTTCAAAATTTCAATTCAAACTTTGACTGACTGTACCGGGTGCAAAATAAAACGGATTTTAGTGAAACCAAAAATATTTAAATCTGTTAGTGAATATCTTTCTAACGAATCTGAAAAATCGAAGTTTCATAGCGGGAATCAAAAGTTTTGGCGAAATGAATTTTCAGAAAGGTCGCTATAGAGAATATATAGCCCTTGAAAATAGACATTTTGCAAACGAGCTCGGAATTCAACGAAACCTCTTTTGTTGGATCTGGGATGTCAAATTATTGCTAGGTTTCAAATTTCATAATTTTTGAAGTTAATATGTGAGCGTGGCAAAAGAAAATGTGTTTGGTGAATTTCTGTTAAATTGGATCGACCAGAAAATGACCATTTTTCAAACGGTCTCAGAATTCGACGAAACTAGTTTTGTTGGGGTCGTATCATCAAAACATAGCTGGATTTATTTTTCTGGAATTTTGGGGGTCAGTATGTGGCCCCGGCAAATTGAAATGTACGTTCAAATCAAATATTGAATGTTTTATATTTTAATTTGAAGAAAAACTGATGGTAACAGTAGAATGGGCCTACGAAACATATCCCATTGTGTTCGGGATGGGGGTATTTAGCTGGGGACGACAGCCGTTGGGTTTGGATTGGAGTTCGTATGAGATAAGGGTTTTTTTTGGATTTTTGAAAATATATAAATATAAAGAAAAAATATGATTGGCCAGTCAAACCTTCTCTCTCCCGATCCTTCATCTCGACGCACGGCGCCTGCTCTTCGTTCCTTCCCTCCTCATTTTCTCCTCCTCCATGAAATAAATTCATCCACTCCAGTTGGGTTTTTTGTAGAGCGTCAAGAGGGCTTTAAATCAAGATAGGAATCAGATTTTTTTCGTCGAGGATTCAGGGAGAATCGACGCCAGGAAGTCATGACGTTTGGACCGCCACCGCGCCTCCTACAGGCCGTCGATCTGAGCATGGTAGCCGGCACCGTGAAGCCCACTCCACCCCCGACAACGTCATTCCATCCGATCGTCCTATAGCTTCGTGGATTAATCGAAAAAGCTAGACCTAGATTTGAACATTTCAGAAAGGTAATCGACTTTATAATTTTAAACTGTTTAATAGCACTTTAAAACGCTACGGTTTATGATTTTACAATAAAAATCATATCTTTCTCGTTTGTTGACGAAATCCAGTGAAACAAGAGACAGTGGACTCGTGCGGACGTCTTCTACATTTTAGAAGAGACGGAATATTTTTCTGAGCCTTCTGCTAATTTTGTTGGAGTGGAACTCAATGTGAGATTTATAATTTATAAACGATATGGAAAACAACGATGTATAAATTATATAGTCGATGTATGATTTATATAAGCGTTGTACACATCATGTATAAGCGTTGTATAAGTTGTGCGTTCGATGTATAAGTTATATATGCATTGTAAAAATTATATATGCATTGTAAAAATTATATATGCGTTGAAATGATTGAAATGAAATTGAAATATATTTATATTTATATTTATATATATACTCCCCTCGTCCACAGACCATGGACGATATTTATTGGTTGATGTGAAATTTGGTGAAAATCATGAATGATTGATTGTGGTTGTAAAATACCTGTTTGTGGTTGAGAATTATTTTGGATGAAACCACATAGGATTAGTTTGTGGAAAAGAAAAATAAACATGCTCGTCTACGTACGAATTAGATGCATGAAATCCCCATTGCCAAAAACCGCGAGGTTTTAAGGTAGAGCGAGGACCCGTACCAGGGACGGTCCCGGTTTTAACTACCCTGCCGTTATGCTGCCGAAATTTTCAATAATATTCATGTGTTAGAATTATTTTCATGTGTTGAATCTATATTCATGTGTTGAATAGAAATTCATGTATTGAGTAGAAATTCATATGTTGAATGAAGTTCATGTGTTGAATAAATTATTTTAAAGGTAAAAATCACATTTTTATTATATATATAGGCTATATAAAATATTAGTATTTTAAATAAATTGTTTTAACACTAAAAATAACATTTTTACCTTATGTATAGACTATATAAAATATTAGTACTTTAAATAAATTGTTTTAACACCGAAAATCACATTTTTATTATATATATAAACTATAGAAAATATTCATGTGTTGAATAAAGGACTAAAACGATAAAAGTCATATTTTTATCGTATGTGTGAAGTCGAAAACATTCGTGTGTTGGATATATAGAGTGAAAAATAAAAATAATATTTTTATTGTGAATATAAAGTGTTAAAAATAGTGGTGTGTTGATATAAATACTTTTGATGACAAAAATATGATTTTTATCAAATATATAAAGTGAAGATGGTTTTGAAATCGAAGAAAGAATTATAATTATATATATTTATATAAATACAATTATAATAAATCGATTAACGAAGCTGTAGTTCGTGTTTTGAAACCGTGATTTCAAACGATTATTGTGGGAGACCCGACCATCGGATTTTCCCGAAACTGAAACCATTGTGTTCGCTTTGGAAATATCTTTCCAACGACACCAACTTTGTGAAGATCCAACGGTTGGATTGTCTGGAATGTTTAATTCAAATATGAAGAAAAACAACGCCAGAATCGATTATATATATATATATATATATATATATAAATATAATTAAATTAAATCGAATAACGACGCTGCAGTTCGTATTTTGAAATCGTAACTTCAAACGATTAGTGCAGGAGATCCGACTGTCGGATTTTCCCAAAACTGAAACCGATGGATTCGTTTTGAAAAATCTTTCTAATGATATAAAATTTGTGAAGATCCAACGGTTAGATTTTTAGATATGTGTAAATCAAATCTGAAGAAAAACAGCGCCACAGCCGCGTTATGGCCTGAAGAGTCGTTTGAATGAATTGGCTATTTTTACAATAAATAAAAATAGCGATAAATCGTGATAAATTATTATAAATGATATGGAATGGAAATAAACTGAATTAGCTCGGTTTAGGTGATATTTGATGGTTGAATGTGTTTGGCGTGAAAATTACATTAAAGGACAGAATTAGTGATGTCGAATAATCTAACCATTGAAATGAATTGATTTGAAATTCCAAATATATGTGAATTATTTGAAAAGGCCGAGTTAATTCTCATTTCAAATAATTGATCGACGAGTGAAAGTCGAAGATATGAAGACGGTGCAAGATCGATGATCTTCACGTCGAATGGAGGGGTGCTTCTGATGCTCATGATAGGAGTAGCTACCTTGAAGAGGATGAAGTAGTAGCCATCCGGACGTACTTGTTGATTGTACGAATATGCGAGGTATTGAGTGCCTCCGGTTTCGTTCAGACCCAGAACAAACTTGTAAGTGGACCGTGTGTCTGACAGTGGATTTTGTTCTGTGCTGATTGATCTCTATTAAATATATATTTGTTTGGCGGCGGAGAATTTCTTCTCTTGCTTAACGCCCTTCTCCGAAATGTACGAGCTCAGAGGTTATATATCGATAGAAATCAGTCGCATGGAGTGAATTGCCTGTGTGGCATGCCTGAGTGGCGGATGATCAAGGCTTCTGTTGAAAAGAAAAGTCTTGTGGTTGATGATCAAAGTGCGGCCTGTGTGGCATAGCTTTGAGTATAGCATTGTTTCGCGAGCCTCACACCCCGGTATGAGCCAGAAACGGGAGAAGGACTTCAGGGAGGACATGCGTTTCCTTCTAGCTAGGAGTGGTGCTTTGGGTTTTGCACGCCCGGGTATTTTACTTATGTGGATGATGGAAAGCGAGGCCTCGGTTTGCTTCGGTCTCTTCGGAGCCGATGGTGTGGTCGGATATGACCAATGACGCCCCATAGGGCGGGGAAACGCAGCATTCAGGCATTTTAATCCACATCGGTGGACCGTCCCTGACGATCCAGGGGTCGATGCGTTCTGATCCTGAGGGGCAGGCTAGAGCGTCTTGAATTCAGTAAGGACTATCTTTTGCCTTGGTTCATGACGGAAATCCAATTTCCAAATACGACATCGTGCAGTTTTGATTGTATACCTATATATGGCGACATAGTGGTATGGGGCATTAATGCCGTCTATGATTGATACTTATGATTTGAAAGTGTTTTTGAAGCATATAAACACTAGTAATAATATCAAATGCTTTTGTTTTATTCATATTAAGCATATTTTGACCATTATAAGGTAAAACTCTATCTTTCGGTTTATGTTGCATTGTGTGATGGGAACTGAGTCTTATAATGGCTTCATTTTTACAAAAAACATTGCGATGTTTAAAAGATTTACTTGTTTTAAAGCACTGGCAATCCAATGGAGTAAACCCGTTCCGCGAAAGTGGCGTGGTCCTGTGATTAGCCATATTGTAAGGTGTGTTAAGTAGATTTCTCATACTAGTCCCATGACTGACTCGTAGTTTGTTTCACTTGCAAACTCGGGTGCCCCTTTTCTACACGGGCAGACTTGTATTCAGGGTTTAGCAGGTTTTTTCGGGATAGCGGGAGCTGAAGATGGATTCTATCATTTATCTCTTTTTATGTTGTTCAGCTCCTGTTGTACATATTATGTTTAGATTTCTACTATAGACATTTATGTATAGCTGAACTGTATTTGTACTAAGTATGATCCTGTATACTGTGTAACTTTGATGATTATGTTTATCCATTATATTTTATTGTACATTATCTGGTGTAATTATTTATTTCTATTTTGTTATTACCTATTTATGTGTTATATTCCAAAGATTACCCTTGCCACCATCTTATGGGGTTTGGGGTGGTCACAAACGTGGCATCAGAGCTTTGGTTAAGCTTAGTTCTGGAATATAGCATATTAACAAACTCGTCAGAAATAGAACCAGTAGTGTTCTAGGACGAGTAATTAATTACAGATAGGACCAGTAATATCCTAGTATGAGTATAGCAGAATGAAATACACCTCGATAGATGCATTTACATTCCAGTATATGTTTCTATGCTTTATAATCTCTTTTCCGTTGACCTGACACTTGGTCTACTATTTGCAGAAGTACTAGAAAATGAGTGCCAGAAACAGAAGAAGTAATACTGACCCAGATATAGAAGCTCTATTTATGAAATATAGAAATCTGGGTGGAGTACCGTTCCCAGTTAATGAATCTATTATTCAAACACAAGCATGGGTGCGCTTTGCTGAGAAAATATTTGAAGGTTCAAACCTGAGGGATGACCAAAAAAGATTTAAAGCATCTTGGTCACTCAAAGACGAGGCTTTGTTCTGGTGGGATTCGATTGTTAATGATAATCCAGAAGGTGATATCACCTGGGATAGATTCAAAGAGCTTTTCAGTTAAAAATTTATTCCTCCAGAAGCAACTTAGAAGTTATGTGATGAATTCTACTATTTGATACAAGGAGATATGAATATCCCATAATATCATAAGAGATTCAATGAACTTTCTCATTTTGCCCCTCATCTAATTCAAGATTCAAAGAGGAAGAATCTGAGGTTTATTAATGGTCTTCAAAGAAAATACTAGAATAAAGTAATGGGGCATGTGAAGCTTCCTTTTTCTGAAATGATATACATGGCTTATTAGTATGAAGATCTAAATAATCGAGGTCTTTTGGTCGATGAAGAGGAAGTTAGTTCGAACAACAAAAGGAAATTTGAAGCTGATAGCCCAGGGAAGAGTACACAGCCTGAGGCCAGTACGAAGTTTGAGTTCAGAAAGAAGCCTAGAGTCGATAAAAAAAAGGTTGAATCTGAGGAAGTGCCAATAACGACTGCCACATGCTCAAGCTGCAATAGGCGAGGACATTTGGCGATAAATTGTAAATCTTGGAACGAAAGGAAGAAGGATAAATCTAAACCCAAGAACAAGCTTCAAGAGAATAGAAAATGCAGTCATTGCCGTCGGACTGGTCATCTTAAAAAGGACTGCCGACTCTTAAAGAAATATGAAAAGGTTCAAGTAAATAAAGTAGCAGAAGTCCCTGCACCCTTGTCTAGTCAGGAAAGGCCAAATGTTTTAGAAGGCACGCTTACTGTCAAAAATATTCCAGTTAGAGTACTGTTTGACACATGTGCGTCGTAGAGCTTTGTTGCCAAGAACGCGGTTAAGAAACTGGATTTGAATTTGAAAAAGCTCAAAACACCCATGACTGTTCATAATCCGATTGGGGGTTCCCTTGACCTTTGTTGGGTTTGTGGAGTGCCTGTCTCTTTTTCCCGTTATCGGTTCCCCACTATCACAATCGTCCTGAATTTCACCGAATTTGACCTTGTATTGGGATTGGATTGGTTAACCAAATATGAAGCAGAAGTTAAATTCGCCGAGAGGGTTGTTAAGGCAAAAAACAAGTTCGGAGAATATATAACCATTCCATGTGAAGGGCCGAATTCAGATAGAAAGGACTTCTGGGCAGCTTTAGATGTTTCTCCTGCTCAATTAGAACCTGTCCCTGTCGTTCCAGAGAATATTCTGGTCAACATTGAAAATATCCCATTTGTCAAGAATTATGCGGATGTGCTCGAAGAAGTTGTTAGCTTACCTCCGCAGAGAGAAATTGATTTTAAAATCTCTTTTGTTCCGAATGCAAGGCCATTAGTTCACGCTATTCGAAGAATGACCTTGAAAGAGAAAGAAGAGTTAGATAATCAGACTCGACAGCTTGTATGGAAAGGTCTGATCAGGCCTAGTTTATCTGATTGGGGAGCAGCAGTGGTATTTGTTCCGAAGTCAGACAGTACTCTCAGACTATGTGTAGATTATCGTGACTTGAATAAGCAGGCGCTAAAGAATAAATATCCATTGCCGCAGATTGATGATTTATTGGATCGATTGAATGGCGCACAAGTATTTTCCCGAATGGACCTAGCTACAGGTTTCCATCAGCTTCGTATTACCGAAGAGTGTATTCCTTTGACAGCATTCATAGGCCCAGATTTATTCTACGAGTGGTTAGTAATGTCGTTTGGTTTATGTAATGCTCCAGCTTATTTTGTCGATCTAATGAACCGGGTATTCAGAGGAGTATTGAATAAATTTGTTCTGGTTTTCATTGATGATATACTGATCTTCTCTAAATCAGAAAGCGAGCACAAAAAACATTTGGAACAAGTGTTAGAAATTCTCAGAAAGAATGTTTTAAAAGAATTTTTTTCCAAATGTATATTCTAGCATGAAGAAGTCAAATTTCTTGGCCACGTCGTGTCAAAGCAAGGAATTTCAGTGGATCCCAGTAAAATCACTGCTATTCAGAATTGGAAACAGCCTCATACGCCCACAGAAGTCAGAAATTTTCCCGGATTGGCCAGTTATTATCGGAAGTTCGTTAAGAATTTTTTGAAGATATCCAGTCACTTAACAAAGCTTACTAAGAAACATTCGAGATTCAACTGGACTCCCGAATGTGAGGCAGCTTTCCAGGAGCTGAAGTTAAAATCGACGACTGCTCTAGTGCTCACAATTATTGACTGAAATCAGGATTTAAAAGTCTGGACCGATGCTTCTAAAGAAGGCCTTGGCGCAATGTTAATGCAAAGAGGCCATGTAGTCGCTTATGCTAGCCGTCAGTTGAAACCACATGAAAAGAATTATGTTACTCACGATCTTGAATTGCTAGCTATCGTGTTTGCTATGAAAATCTGGAGGCATTATCTATTGGGTGAAAAGTTTGCATTATACACTAATTATCAATCATTGAAATATTTATTCACCTAGAAGGATCTGAATATGAGACAGCAGCGTTGGTTAGAATTTCCCGCGGCATATGATCTTGATATTTTATATACTCCGGTGAAATCCAATGTTGTAGCGAATGCGCTCAGCAGGAAGAATGTGATCATCGCCAGTATTATCTTTACACCATCGTTGATTGATAAAATAGCTATTCTTCAGAAAGGCGATAGTTTTATTAAGGAGATGATCAGAAGAATTCAAAAGGGCGAAGTCTCCAGTTTCCAAGTGGATGGCACAGGAGTTCTGAGATTGAAAAGTAGAATTTGCGTTCCCGACAATCATGAGCTCAAAAGAGAAGTAATGGACGAGAGCCACAAGTCCAAACTGAGCATCCACCCAGGGGTTAGTAAAATGTACAATGACCTCAAGCGAACTTTCTGGTGGAAGGCAATGAAAAGAGATATCTCTATATATGTTAGCCAGTGTTCCACCTGTCAGTAAGTCAAGAGCGATCAGCAAAAACTCGCTGGATTGTTGCAACCTTTGGAAATTCCAGGTGGGAAGTGGGAACATATTTCTATGGACTTCATAGATGGTTTGCCGAGAACCAGGAAAGGAAATGACATTATTTGGGTGATCGTGGATTGATTTACGAAGACCGGTCATTTCATAACTGTCAAATCGAATAGAACTGCTCAGAGTTTGGCGCATATTTATTTCAAGGAAATTGTTAGAATGCACGGAGTTCCCATGAGCATCGTTAGTGATCGTGACCCGATTTTTGCTAGTAAATTCTGGGAAGCAATCCAAGCAGAATCGGGAACGAAACTGAACTTGAGCACCGCATATCATCCTCAAACAGATGGTCAAACTGGGAGGGTGAATCGTATTATAGAAGATTTATTACGGGCTTGTGTTATTGATTTTGGTGGATCATGGGAAGACCATTTGCATTTGGCCGAGTTCTCATACAACAACAGCTACTAAGCGAGCCTGACAATGTCACCATTCGAAACATTGTTTGGTAGACCGTGCCGATCTCCTGCTTGTTGGGTAGAACATGGTAATAGACTCGTATTGGGACCCTATATGATTCGCGAAGCTGCGGACAAAGTCGATTTCGTTAAGAAACGATTACTAGCCGCTCAAAGCCGACAAAAGAGCTATGTAGATAAGAGAAGAAGAGATATATCATTTGCTGTTGGCGACCATGTGTATTTAAAGGTATCTCCGATGAGAGGAGTTATCCGGTTCGGTAAAACGGGAAACTTGGCACCCAAATTTATCGGTCCGTTTCCTATCCTTGAACGGGTTGGAACTCTCGCATATAGGGTTCAATTGCCTGATTGGTTGCCTAGAGTGCATGATGTATTTCACGTATCTCAACTGCGAAAGCATGTGCATGATCCAGATCTCGTTGTAGAAGAAGCCGCACGACAGGATTTGGAAATCACTCCAGAATTGGCAGTTAGAAGAGAGCCGATGAAGACCATTGGCAAAAAAACCAAAGAGCCAAGGAACAAAAAGGTTCACTTAGTCAAAGTGCAATGGAGTGGAGATCCACAAGATTGTACTTGGGAAACTGAGGAGAGTATTAAGAAAGCCTATCCTAAGTGCAGGGTGGATATCTCTGATTGACTCTGGTGCAAGGTACATTTACCATATCTTTGCAATACCATTTTGTTCTCTACTTTGCTATTGTTCTCTTTTCATGCATATAACTTTTTAATTATATAGTCTAAACGATTTTAAAAGGGTATATGAATTAATTAGTATATTTTTGTAAAGTTAAAAACAAATAGATTGTTGTTTGTGTTGTCTGAAAGTGGACTTGATTAATTAAATTGTTAGAATGATAGCTAATTTAATCAGTGAATGAATGGTAAATCTGTGCAATTAAGTCAAGTATTGGACTGATTTAAAAATAGATAGAAATATATAAATGTGCATTATATATTTTTGAACAGGTAAATGGATTAGCTGTTGAGTAAAGAATATATTTGCGTGCCCGACAAATAGGTAAACCTTAATGAGTTGGTTGCGCAATTTTATTATTATATCAACTCCTGTGAATGCCATTGGATGCGGAGTGCTGGTTGTTCTGTGTGTAATAATAAACGTCGCCATAGGATAGTAACAATTAATTTTGAACTACACTACATGGCAAGCTTCTTGAAGATAGGCATACTTCATCATATACCACATAAGCATTCAGAGCTTGTGTGACGAGGTAGAAGATTTACCATACGAGCGAGAGGCTTGTATGGCGATGACTATATTTTACATGTTGAACGGATGATGGATATGGACTGTGTAAAATATAACGGTAAATTGCAAGATTAATAAAAACTCCACACGGGTCTGGAGATGATAATAAACACGTCTCTCTGGTCGTTAAGGCACAAAAACCATTTATAGGGGTGGCGAGAATTTATTCTCTGGAGTTATGATCTGTACACACCCCCCTGTGGACACCGGAATATATCACTATAAATATGTGCATGCTTATTAGGATTTATTGGGTACCTAATAAGGCCCAATAAATTTCCAAACCCCTCCCCGTACAAAGGAGGTTATGGCGAAATTTTTCGAAAATTTAGGGTGTTAGCCAAGTTTTTGAAGAATTTGAAAATTCATAGAAACTAAAAAGTTGAAGGATGGAAGCCAGATTGAAAGTAGAGTTGGTTAATTAAACAACTTTCGACTTCTTTCCTTTTTGGGGACGAAAAGTTTTAAGTGGGGGAGATTGTAACAACCCGGAAAATCTGAGCTAGTTTAAAATTTTTAATTTGGCTATTTTAGTGGATTTTAAATATTTAAAATAAAATATTTTAAATAACAATGACTAAAAGGATGTTTGAATTGATGTTTGAAAATAAATATAATTATTTTTAATTATAAGCAAGGCCTGAAATGGCGCGGTAGTTTCAAAATTTCAATTCAATCTTTGACTGACTGTACCGGGTGCAAAATAAAACGGATTTTAGTGAAACCAAAAATATTTAAATCTGTTAGTGAATATATTTCTAACGAATCTGAAAAATCGAAGTTTCATAGCGGGAATCAAAAGTTATGGCCAAATGAATTTTCAGAAAGATCGCTATAAATAACATATCGCCCTTGAAAATAGACATTTTGCAAACGACCTCGGAATTCTACGAAACTACTTTCATTGGATCCGGGATGTCAAATTAATGCTAGGTTTCAAATTTCATAATTTTTGAAGTTAATATGTGAGCGTGGCAAAAGAAAATCTGTTTGGTGAATTTCTGTTAGATTGGATCGAGCAGAAAATGACCATTTTTCAAACGGTCTCAGAATTCGATGAAACTAGTTTTGTTGGGACAGTATCATCAAAACATAGCTGGATTTATTTTTCTGGAATTTTTGGGGTCAGTATGTAGCCCCAGGAAATTGAAATGTACGTTCAAATAAAATATTGAATGTTTTATATTTTAATTTGAAGAAAAATTGACGGTAACAGTAGAATGGGCCTACGAAACATACCCCATTGTGTTCGGGATGGGGGTATTTAGCTAGGGACGACAGTCGTTGGGTTTGGATTGGAGTTCGTATGAGATAATGGGTATTTTTGGATTTTTTGAAAATATATAAATATAAAGAAAAAATATGATTGGCCAGTCAAACCTTCTCTCTCCCGATCCTTCATCTCGACGCACGGTGGCTGTTCTTCGTTCCTTCCCTCCTCATTTTCTCCTCCTCCGTGCAATAAATTCATCCACTCCAGTTGGGTTTTTTGTAGAGCGTCAAGAGGGCTTTAAATCAAGATAGGAATCAGATTTTTTTGTCAAGGATTCAGGGAGAATCGACGCCAGGAAGTCCTGACGTTTGGACCGCCGCCGAGCCTCCTACAGGCCGTCGATCTGAGCATAGTAGCTGGCGCCGTGAAGCCCACTCCACCCCCGACAATGTCATGCCATCCGATCGTCCTATAGCTTCGTGAATTAATCGAAAAAGCTGGACCTAGATTTGAACATTTCAGAAAGGTAATCGGCTTTATAATTTTAAACTATTTTATAGCACTTTAAAGCGCTACAGTTTATGATTTTACAATAAAAATCATATCTTTCTCGTTATTTTACGAAATCCAGTGAAACATGAGATAGTGGACTCGTGCGAACGTCTTCTACATTTTAGATGAGACTGGATATTTTTCTAAGCCTTCTGCTAATTTTGGTGGAGTGCAACCCAATGTGAGATTTCTAATTTATAAACGATATGGAAACAACGATGTATAAATTATATAGTCGATGTATGAGTTAATTAAGCGTTGTACACCTCATGTATAAGCGTTGTATAAGTTGTGCGTTCGATGTATAAGTTATATATGCATTGTAAAAATTATATATGCATTGTAAAAATTATATATGTGTTGAAACGATTGAAATGAAGTGAAATGAAATTGAAATATATTTATATACGAATATATATATATATATACACACACACACACACACACACTCCCCTCGTCCACAGACCATGGACGATATTTATTGGTTGATGTGAAATTTGGTGAAAATCATGAATGATTGATTGTGGTTGAAAATACCTGTTTGTGGTTGAGAAATATTTTGGATGAAACCACATAGGATTAGTTTGTGGAAAAGAAAAACAAACATGCTCGTCTGCGTACGAATCAGATGCATGAAATCCCCATTGTCAAAAACCGCGAGGTTTTAAGGTAGAGCGAGGAGTCGTACTAGGGACGGTCCCGGTTTTAACTACCCTGCCGTTATGCTGCCAATTTTTTTAATAATATTCATATGTTAGAATTATTTTCATGTGTTGAAACTATATTCGTGTGTTGAATAGAAATTCATGTGTTGAGTAGAAATTCATGTGTTGAATGAAGTTCATATGTTGAATAAATTATTTGAAAGGTAAAAATCACATTTTTATTATATATATAGGCTATATAAAATATTAGTATTTTAAATAAATTGTTTTAACACCAAAAATAACATTTTTACCTTATGTATAGACTATATAAAATATTAGTATTTTAAATAAATTGTTTTAACACCAAAAATCACATTTTTATTATATATATAAACTATAGAAAATATCCATGTGTTGAATAAAGGACTAGAACGATAAAAATCATATTTTTATCATATGTGTGAAGTCGAAAACATTCGTGTGTTGAATATATAGAGTGAACAATAAAAATAACACTTTTATTGTGAATATAAAGTGTTAAAAATAGTGGTCTGTTGAAATAAATATTTTTGATGATAAAAATATGATTTTTATCAAATATATAAAGTAAAGATGGTTTTGAAATCGAAGAAAGAATTATATTTATATAAATATAATTAAAATAAATCGAATAACGAAGCTGTAGTTCGTGTTTTGAAACCGTGATTTGAAATGATTATTGCGGGAGATCCGACCATCGGATTTTCCAGAAACCGAAACCTTTGGGTTCTCTTTGGAAATATCTTTCCAACGACACCAACTTTGTGAAAATTCAACGGTTGGATTGTCTGGAATGTTTAATTCAAATCTGAAGAAAAATAGCGGCAGAATCGATTATATATATATATAATTAAATTAAATCGAATAACAACGCTGCAGTTCGTATTTTGAAATCGTAACTTCAAACGATTAGTGCGGGAGATCCGACCGTCGGATTTTCCCAAAACTGAAACCGTTGGATTCGTTTTGAAAAGATCTTTCTAATGATATAAAATTTGTGAAGATCCAACGGTTAGATTTTTATATATGTGTAAATCAAATCTGAAGAAAAACAGCGCCACGGCCGCGTTATGGCTTGAAGCGTCGTTTGAATGAATTGGCTATTTTTAAAATAAATAAAAATAGCGATAAATCATGATAAAATATTATAAACGATATGGAATGGAAATAAACTGAATTTGCTGGGTTTAGGTGATATTTGATGGTTGAATGTGTTTGGCATGAAAATTACATTAAAGGACAGAATTAGTGATGTCGAATAATCTAACCATTGAAATGAATTGATTTGAAATTCTAAATATACGTGAATTATTTGAAAAGGCCGAGTTAATTCTCATTTCAAATAATTGATCGACGAGTGAAAGTCGAAGATATGAAGACGATGCAAGACCGATGATCTTCACATCGAATGGAGGGGTGCTACTGATGCTCATGATAGGAGTACCTACCTTGAAGGGGCTAAAGTAGTAGCCGTCCGGACGTACTTGTTGATTGTACGGTTATGCGAGGTATTGAGTGCCTCCGGTTTCTTTCAGACCCAGAAAAAACTTGTAAATGGACTGTGTGTCTGACATTGGATTTTGTTCTGTGCTGATTGATCTCCATTAAATATATATCTGTTTGGCAGCGGAGAATTTATTCTCTTGCTTAACGCCCTTCTCCGAGTCGTACGAGCTCAGAGATTATATATCGATAGAAACCAGTTTCATGGAGTGAATTGCCTGTGTGGCATGCCTGAGTGGCGGATGATCAAGGCTTCTGTTGAAAAGCAAAGTCTTGTGGTTGATGATCAAAGCGAGGCCTGTGTGGCATAGCTTTGTGTATAGCGTTGTTTCGCGAGCCTCACACCTCGGTATGAGCCAGAAACGGGAGGACTTCAGGGAGGACATGCGTTTCCTTCTAGCTAGGAGTGGTGCTTTGGGTTTTGCACGCCCGGGTATTTTACTTATGTGGATGATGGAAAGCGAGGCCTCGGTTTGCCTCGGTTTCTTCGGAGCCGATGATGTGGTCGGATATGACCAATGACGCCCCATAGGGCGGGGAAACGCAGTGTTCAGGCATTTTAATCCACATCGGTGGACCAGCCCTGACGATCCAAGGGTCGATGCGTTCTGATCCTAAGGGGAAGGCTAGAGCGTCTCGAATTCGGTAAGGACTATCTTTTGCCTTGGTTCATGACGGAAATCCAATTTCCAAATACGACATCGTGCGGTTTTGATTGTATACCTATATATGGCGACATAGTGGTATGGGGCATTAATGCCGTCTACGATTGATACTTATGATTTGAAATTGTTTTTGAAGCATATAAACACTAGTAATAATATCAAATGCTTTGTTTTATTCGTATCAAGCATATTTTGACCATTATAAGGTAAAACTCTATCCTCTGGTTTGTGTTGCATTGTGTGATGGGAACTGAGTCTTATAATGGCTTCATTTTTACAAAAAGCATTGCGATGTTTAAAAAATTTACTTGTTTTAAAGCACTGGCAATCCAATGGAGTAAACCCATTCCGCGAAAATGGCGTGGTCCTGTGATTAGCCATATTGTAAGATGTGTTAAGTAGATTTCTCATACCAGTCCCATGACTGACTCGTAGTTTGTTTCACTTGCAAACTCGGGTGCCCCTTTTTCTACACGGGCAGCTTGTATTCAGGTTTTAGCAGACTCTTTCGGGATAGTTGGAGTTGAAGATGGATTCTATCATTTATCTCTTTTTATGCTGTTCAGCTCCTATTGTACATATTATGTTTAGATTTCCGCTGTAGACATTTATGTATAGCTGAACTGTATTTGTACTAAGTATGATCCTGTATACTGTGTAACTCTGATGATTATATTTATCCAGTGTATTTTATTGTACATTATCTGGTGTAATTATTTATTTCTATTTTGTTATTACCTGTTTATGTGTTATATTCCAAAGATTACCCTTGCCACCGTCTTATGGGGTTTGGGGTCGTCACAAACGTGGTATCAGAGCTTTGGTTAAGCTTAGTTCTGGAATATAACATATTAACGAACTCGTCAGAAATAGAACCACTAGTGTTCTAGGATGAGTAACTCATTACAGATAGGATCAGTAATATCCTTGTATGAGTATAGCAGAATGAAATACACCTCGATAGATGCATTTACATTCCAGTATATGTTTCTATGCTTTATAATCTCTTTTCTGTTGACCTGACACTTGGTCTGCTATTTGCAGAAGTACTAGAAAATGAGTGCCAGAAACAGAAGAAGTAATACTGACCCAGATATAGAAGCTCTATTTATGAAATATAGAAATCTGGGTGGAGTACCGTTCTCAGGTAATGAATCTATTATTCAAACACAAGCATGGGTGCGCTCTGCTGAGAAAATATTTGAAGGTTCAAACTTGAGGGATGGCCAGAAAAGATTTATAGCATCTTGGGCAGTCAAAGACGAGGCTTTGTTCTGGTGGTATTCGATTGTTAAAGATAATCCATAAGGTGATATCACCTAGGATAGATTCAAAGAGCTTTTCAGTGAAAAATTAATTCCTCCAGAAGCAACTGAGCGGCTATGTGATGAATTCTACTATTTGATACAAGGTGATATGAATATCCAAGAATATCATAAGAGATTCAATGAACTTTCTCATTTTTCCCCTCATCTAATTCAAGATTCAAAGAGGAAGAATCTAAGGTTTATTAATGGTCTTCAAATAAAATACCAGAATAAAGTAATGGGGCATGTGAAGCTTCCTTTTTCTGAAATGATATACATGGCTTATCAGTATGAAGATCTAAATAATTGAGGCCTTTTGGTCGATGAGGAGGAAGTTAGTTCGAGCAACAAAAGGAAATTTGAAGCTGATAGCCCAGGGAAGAGTACACAGCCTGAGGCCAGTATGAAGTCTGAGTTCAGAAAGAAGCCTAAAGTCGATAAGAAAAAGTTAAATATGAGGAAGTGCCAATAACGACTGCCACATGCTCGAGCTGCAATAGGCGAGGACATTTGGCGATAAATTGTACATCTTGGAATGAAAGGAAGAAGGATAAATCTAAACCCAAGAACAAGTTTCAAGAGAATAGAAAATGCAGTCATTGCCGTCGGACTGGTCATCTTGAAAAGGACTGCCGGCTCTTAAAGAAATCTGAAAAGGTTCAAGTAAATAAAGTAGCAGAAGTCCCTGCACCCTCATCTAGTCAGGAAAGGCCAGATGTTTTAGAAGGCACACTTATTGTCATAAATATTCCAGTTAAAGTACTGTTTGACACAAGTGCGTCGCAGAGCTTTGTTGCGAAGAATGCGGTTAAGAAGACTGGATTTGAATTTGAAAAAGCTCAAAACACCCATGACTGTTCATAATCCAGTTGGGGCTTCCCTTGACCTTAGTTGGGTTTGTGGAGTGCCTGTCTCTTTTTCCCGTTATCGGTTCCCCACTATCGCAATCGTCATGAATTTCTCCGAATTTGACCTTATATTGGGATTGGTTAACCAAAAATGAAGCAGAAGTTAAATGCGCCGAGAGGGTTGTTAAGGCAAAACCAAGTTCGGAGAATATATAACCATTCCATGTGAAGGGCCGAATTCAGATAGAAAGGACTTCTGGGCAGCTTTAGATGTTTCTCCTGCTCAATTAGAACCTGTCCCTGTAGTTCCAGAGAATATTCTGGTCGACATTGAAAATATCCCAGTTGTCAAGAATTATGCGGATGTGTTCGAAGAAGTTGTTAGCTTAACTCCGCAGGGAGAAATTGATTTTAAAATCTCTTTAGTTCCGAATGCAAGGCCAGTAGTTCACGCTATTCGAAGAATGACCTTGAAAGAGAAAGAAGAGTTAGATAATCAGACTCGACAACTTGTATGGAAAGGTCTGATCAGGCCTAGTTTCTCTGATTGGGGAGCCACAGTGGTATTTGTTCCGAAGTCAGACGGTACTCTCAGACTATGTGTAGATTATTGTGACTTGAATAAGTAGATGCTAAAGAATAAATGTCCATTGCCGCGAATTGATGATTTATTAGATCGATTGAATGGCGCACAAGTATTTTCCCGAATGGACCTAGCTACAGGTTTCCATCAGCTTTGTATTGCCGAAGACTGTGTTCCTTTAACATCATTCAGAGGCCCAGATTTATTCTACGAGTGGTTAGTAATGCTGTTCGGCTTATGTAACGCTCCAGCTTATTTTGTCGATCTAATGAACCGGGTACTCAGAAGATATACAGTTAATTAACAAAGCTTACTAAGAAACATTCGAGATTCAACTGGACTACCGAATGTGAGGCAGCTTTCCCGGAGCTGAAGTTAAAATTGATGACTGCTCCAGTGCTTACAATTATTGATGGTAATCAGGATTTAAAAGTCTGGACCGATGCTTTTAAAGAAGTCCTTGGCGCATGTTAATGCAAAGAGGCCATGTAGTCGCTTATGCTAGCTGTCAATTGAAACCACGTGAAAAGAATTATGTTACTCACGATCTTGAATTGCTAGCTATCGTGTTTGCTATGAAAATCTGGAGGCATTATCTATTGGGTGAAAAGTTCGAATTATACACTAATTATCAATCATTGAAATATTTATTCACCCAGAAGGATCTGAATATCAGACAACATTGTTGGTTAGAATTTCTCGCGGCATATGATCTTGATATTTTATATACTCCGGTGAAAGCCAATGTTGTAGCGGATGCGCTCAGCAGGAAGAATGTGATCATCGCCAATATTATCATTACACCATCGTTGATTGATAAAATAGCTATTCTTCAGAAAGGCGATAGTTTTATTAAGGAGATGATCAAAAGAATTCAAAAGGGCGAAGTCTCCAGTTTCCAAGTGGATGGCGTAGGAGTTCTGAGATTGAAAAGTAGAATTTGTTTTCCCGACAATCTTGAGCTCAAAAGAGAAGTAATGGACGAGAGCTACAAGTCCAAACTGAGCATCCATCCAGGGGTTAGTAAAATGTACAATGACCTCAAGCGAACTTTCTGGTGGAAGGCAATGAAAAGAGATATCTCTATATATGTTAGCCGGTGTTCCACCTTCAGTAAGTCAAGAGCGATCAGCAAAAACTCGCTGGATTGTTGCAACCTTTGGAAATTCCAAGTGGGAAGTGGAACAGATTTCTATGGACTTCATAGATGGTTTGCCTAGAACCAGGAAAGGAAATGATAGTATTTGGGTGATCGTGGATTGATTTACGAAGACCCGTCATTTCATACCTGTCAAATCGAATAAAACTGCTCAGAGTCTGGCGCAGATTTATTTCAAGAAAATTGTTAGACTGCACGGAGTTCCCATGAGCATCGTTAGTGATCGTGACCCAATTTTTGCTAGTAAATTCTGGGAAGCAATCCAAGCAGAATCGGGAACGAAACTGAACTTGAGCACCGCATATCATCCTCAAACAGATGGTCAAACTGGGAGGGTGAATCGTATTATAGAAGATTTATTACGGGCTTGTGTTATTGATTTTGGTGGATCATGGGAAGACCATTTGCATTTGGCCGAGTTCTCATACAACAACAGCTACTAAGCGAGCCTGACAATGTCACCATTCGAAACATTGTTTGGTAGACCGTGCCGATCTCCTGCTTGTTGGGTAGAACATGGTAATAGACTCGTATTGGGACCCTATATGATTCGCGAAGCTGCGGACAAAGTCGATTTCGTTAAGAAACGATTACTAGCCGCTCAAAGCCGACAAAAGAGCTATGTAGATAAGAGAAGAAGAGATATATCATTTGCTGTTGGCGACCATGTGTATTTAAAGGTATCTCCGATGAGAGGAGTTATCCGGTTCGGTAAAACGGGAAACTTGGCACCCAAATTTATCGGTCCGTTTCCTATCCTTGAACGGGTTGGAACTCTCGCATATAGGGTTCAATTGCCTGATTGGTTGCCTAGAGTGCATGATGTATTTCACGTATCTCAACTGCGAAAGCATGTGCATGATCCAGATCTCGTTGTAGAAGAAGCCGCACAACAGGATTTGGAAATCACTCCAGAATTGGCAGTTAGAAGACAGCCGACGAAGATCATTGGCAAATAAACCAAAGAGCTGTGGAACAAAAAGGTTCATTTAGTCAAAGTGCAATGGAGTGGAGATCTGCGAGATTGTACTTGGGAAACTGAGGAGAGTATTAAGAAAGCCTATCCTAGGTGCAGGGTGGATATATCTGATTGACTCTGGTGCAAGGTACATCTACCATTCTTTGCAATACCATTTTGTTCTCTACTTTGCTGTTGTTCTCTTTTCATGCATGTGAACTTTTTAATTATATAGTCTAAATGATTTGTAAAGGGTATATGAATTAATTAGTATATTTTTGAAAAGTTAGAAACAAATAGATTGTTGTTTTTGTTGTATGACAGTGGACTTGATTAATTAAATTATTAGAATGATAGCTAATTTAATCAGTGAACGAATGGTAAATCTATGCAATTAAGTCAAGTATTGAACTGATTTAAAAATAGATAGAAATATATACATGTGCATTATATATGTTTGAACATGTAAATGGATTAGCTGTTGAGTAAAGAATTTATTTGCGTGCCCGACAAATAGGTAAACCTTAATGAGTTGGTTGCGCAATTTTATTATTATATCAACTCCTGTGAATGCCATTGGATGCGGAGTGCTGGTTGTTCTGTGTGTAATAATAAACGTCGCCATATGATAGTAACAATTAATTTTGAACTACACTACGTGGCATACTTCTTGAAGATAGGCATACTTCATCATATACCACATAAGCATTCGGAGCTTGTGTGACGAGGTTGAAGATTTACCATACGAGCGAGTGGCTTTTATGGCGATGACTATATTTTATAGGTTGAACTGATGACTGATATGGACTATGTAAAATATAACGGTAAATTAAAAGATTAGTAAAAACCTCACACGGATCTGGAGATGACAATAAACACGTCTCTCTGGTCATTAAGGCACAAAAACCATTTATAGGGTGACGAGAATTTATTCTCTGGAGTTATGATCTATACACACTCCCCTGTGAACACCGGAATATATCACTATAAATTTGTGCCTGCTTATTAGGATTTATTGGGTACCTAATTAGGCCCAATAAATTTCCAAACCCCTCCCCGTACAAAGGAGGTTATGGCGAAATTTTTCGAGAATTTAGGGTGTTAGCCAAGTTTTGAAGAATTTGAAAATTCTTAGAAACTAAAAAGTTGAAGGATGGAAGCCAGATTGAAAGTAGAGTCGGTTAATTAAACAACTTTCGACTTCGTTCCTTTTTGAGGATGAAAAGTTTAAGGTGGGGGAGATTGTAATAACCTGGAATATCTAAGCCAGTTAATTTTTTTTAATTTGGCTATTTTTGTGGATTTTAAATATTTAAAATAAAATATTTTAAATAACAATGACAAAAAGTATGTTTGAATCGATGTTTGGAAATAAATATAATTATTTTTAATTATAAGCAAGGCCTGAAATGGCGCGGTAGTTTCAAAATTTCAATTCAAACATTATTGACTGTACCAGGTGCAAAATAAAAAGGATTTTAGTGAAACCAAAAATATTTAAATCTGTTAGTGAATATCTTTCTAATGAATCTGAAAAATTGAAGTTTCATAGCGGGAATCAAAAGTTATGACCAAATGAATTTTCAGAAAGGTCGCTATAGAGAATATATCGCCCTTGAAAATAGACATTTTGCAAACGACCTCAGAATTTGACAAAACCACTTTCGTTGGATCCGGGATGTCAAATTATTGCTAGGTTTCAAATTTCATAATTTTTGAAGTTAATATGTGAGCGTGGCAAAAGAAAATGTGTTTGGTGAATTTTTGTTAAATTGGATCGACCAGAAAATGGCCATTTTTCAAATGGTCTCAGAATTCGACGAAACTAGTTTTATTAGGACCATATCATTAAAACACAGCTGGATTTATTTTTCAGGAATTTTTGGGGTTAGTATATGGCCCCGGCAAATTGAAATGTACGTTCAAATCAAATATTGAATGTTTTATATTTTAATTTGAAGAAAAACTGATGGTAACAGTAGAATGGGCCTACGAAACATATCACATTGTGTTCGGGATGAGGGTATTTAGCTAGGGACGACAGTCGTTAGGTTTGGATTGGAGTTCGTATGAGATAAGGGGTATTTTTGGATTTTTTAAAATATATAAATATAAAGAAAAAATATGATTGGCCAGTCAAACCTTCTCTCTCCCGATCCTTCATCTCGACGCACGGCGGCTGTTCTTCGTTCCTTCCCTCCTCATTTTCTCCTCCTCCATGCAATAAGTTCATCCAATCCAGTTGGGTTTTTTGTAGAGCGTCAAGAGGGCTTTAAATAAAGAGAGGAATCGGATTTATTCGTCGAGGATTCAGGGAGAATCAACGCCAGGAAGTCCTGACGTTTGGACCGCCGCCGCGCCTCCTACATGCCGTCGATTTAAGCATGGTAGCCGGCGCCGTGAAGCCCACTCCACTCTCGACAACGTCATGCCATCCGATCGTCCTATAGCTTCGTGGATTAATCGAAAAAGCCAGACCTAGATTTGAACATTTCAGAAAGGTAATCGGCTTTATAATTTTAAACTGTTTAATAGCACTTTAAAGCGCTACAGTTTATGATTTTACAATAAAAATCATATCTTTCTTGTTTGTTGACGAAATCCAGTGAAACAAGAGACAGTGGACTCGTGCAGACGTCTTCTACATTTTAGAAGAGACCTGATATTTTTCTGAGTCTTCTGCTAATCTTGCTGGAGTGGAACGCAATGTGAGATTTCTAATTTATAAACGATACGGAAAACAACGATGTATAAATTATATAGTCGATGTATGAGTTATATAAGCGTTGTACACCTCATGTATAAGCGTTTTATAAGTTGTGCGTTCGATGTATAAGTTATATATGCATTGTAAAAATTATATATGCATTGTAAAAATTATATATTCGTTGAAATGATTGAAATGAAGTGAAATGAAATTGAAATATATTTATATTTATATTTATACATATACTCCCCTCGTCCACAGATCATGGACGATATTTATTGGTTGATGTGAAATTTGGTGAAAATCATGAATGATTGATTGTGGTTTAAAAATACTTGTTTGTGGTTGAGAATTATTTTGGATGAAACCACATAGGATTAGTTTGTGGAAAAGAAAATTAAACATGCTCGTCTGCGTACGAATTAGATGCATAAATCCCCATTGTCAAAAACCGTGAGGTTTTAAGGTAGAGCGAGGAGCCGTACTTGGGACAGTCCCGGTTTTAACTACCCTGCCGTTATGCTGCCGAAATTTTCGATAATATTCATGTGTTGAAACTATATTCGTGTGTTGAATAGAAATTCATGTGTTGAATAGAAATTCATGTGTTGAATGAATTATTTGAAAGGTAAAAATCACATTTTTATTATATATATAGGCTATATAAAATATTAGTATTTTAAATAAATTGTTTTAACACCAAAAATAACATTTTTACCTTATGTATAGACTATATAAAATATTAGTATTTTAAATAAATTGTTTTAACACCAAAAATCACATTTTTATAATACATATAAACTATAGAAAATTTTCATGTGTTGAAGAAAGGACTAGAACGATAAAAATCATATTTTTATCGTATGTGTGGAGTCGAAAACATTCGTGTGTTGGATATATAGAGTGAACAATAAAAATAACATTTTTATTGTGAATATAAAGTGTTAAAAATAGTGGTCTGTTGAAATAAATATTTTTGATGATAAAAATATGATTTTCATCAAATATATAAAGTGAAGATGGTTTTGAAATCGAAGAGAGAATTATATTTATATAAATATAATTAAAATAAATCGAATAACGAAGCTGCAGTTCGTGTTTTGAAACCATGATTTGAAACGATTATTGCGGGAGATCCGTCCATCGGATTTTCCCGAAACCAAAACCGTTGGGTTCGCTTTGGAAATATCTTTCCAACGACACCAACTTTGTGAAGATCCAACGGATGGATTGTATGGAACGTTTAATTCAAATCTGAAGAAAAACAGCGCCAGAATCGATTATATTTATATATATATATATATAATTAAATTAAATCGAATAACGACGCTGCAGTTCGTATTTTGAAATCGTAACTTCAAACGATTAGTGCGGGAGATCCGACCATCGGATTTTCCCAAAACTGAAACCATTGGATTCGTTTTGAAAAGATCTTTCTAATGATATAAAATTTGTGAAGTTCCAACAGTTAGATTTTTAGATATGTGTAAATCAAATCTGAAGAAAAACAACGCCACAACCACGTTATGGCCTGAAGCGTCGTTTGAATGAATTGGCTATTTTTAAAATAAATAAAAATAGCGATAAATCATGATAAAATATTATAAACGATTTGGAATGCAAATAAACTGAATTTGCTCGGTTTAGGTGATATTTGATGGTTGAATGCGTTTGGCGTGAAAATTACGTTAAAGGACAGAATTAGTGATGTCGAATAATCTAACCATTGAGATGAATTGATTTGAAATTCTAAATATACGTGAATTATTTGAAAAGGCCGAGTTAATTCTCATTTCAAATAATTGATCAACGAATGAAAGTCGAAGATATGAAGACGATGCAAGACCGATGATCTTCACATCGAATGGAGGGGTGCTACTGATGCTCATGATAGGAGTAGCTACCTTGAAGGGGCTGAAGTAGTAGCCGCCCGGACGTACTTGTTGATTGTACGTATATGCGAGGTATCGAGTGCCTTCGGTTTCGTTCAGACCCAGAACGAACTTGTAAATGGACGGTGTGTCTGACATTGGATTTTGTTCTATGCCGACATCTCTATTAAATATATATCTGTTTGGCGGCGGAGAATTTATTCTCTTGATTAACGCCCTTCTCTGAGACGTACGAGCTAAGAGTTTATATATCGATAGAAATCAGTCGCATGGAGGGAATTTCCTGTGTGGCATGCCTGAGTGGCGGATGATCAAGGCTTCTGTTGAAAAGCAAAGTCTTGTGGTTGATGATCAAAGCGCGGCCTGTGTGGCATAGCTTTGTGTATAGCGTTGTTTCGCGAGCCTCACACCCCGGTACCAGCTAGAAACGGGAGAAGGACCTCAGGGAGGACATGCGTTTCCTTCTAGCTAGGAGTGGTGCTTTGGGTTTTGCATGCCCGAGTATTTTACTTATGTGGTTGATGGAAAGCGAGGCCTCGGTTTACTTAGGTCTCTTCGGAGCCGATGGTGTGGTCGGATATGACCAATGACGCCCCATAGGGCGGGGAAACGCAGTGTTCAGGCATTTTAATCCAAATCGGTGGACCGACCCTGACGATCCAAGGGTCGATGCGTTCTGATCCTGAGGGGCGGGCTAGAGCGTCTCTAATTCGGTAAGGACTATCTTTTGCCTTGGTTTATGACGGAAATCCAATTTCCAAATACGACATCGTGCGGTTTTGATTGTATACCTATATATGGCGACATAGTGGTATGGGGCATTAATGCCGTCTATGATTGATACTTATGATTTGAAATTGTTTTTGAAGCATATAAATACTAGTAATTATATCAAATGCTTTTGTTTTATTCGTATCAAGCATATTTTGACCATTATAAGGTAAAACTCTATCCTCCGGTTTGTGTTGCATTGTGTGTTGGGAATTGAGTCTTATAATGGCTTCATTTTTACAAAAAGCATTGCGATGTTTAAAAGATTTACTTGTTTTAAAGCACTGGCAATCCAATGGAGTAAACCTGTTCCGCGAAAGTGGCGTGGTCCTGTGATTAGCCATATTGTAAAATGTGTTAAGTAGATTTCTCATACCAGTCCCATGACTGACTCGTAGTTTGTTTCACTTGCAAACTCGGGTGCCCCATTTTCTACACGGGCATCCTTGTATTCAGGGTTTAGAAGGCTCTTTCGGGATAGCTGGAGCTGAAGATGGATTCTATCATTTATCTCTTTTTATGCTGTTCAGCTCCTGTTGTACATATTATGTTTAGATTTCCGCTGTAGACATTTATGTATAGCTGAACTGTATTTGTACTAAGTATGATTCTGTATACTGAGTAACTCTGATGATTATGTTTATCCAGTGTTTTTTATTGTACATTATCTGGTGTAATTATTTATTTCTATTCTACTATTACCTTTTTATGTGTTATATTCCAAAGATTACCCTTGCCACCGTCTTATGGGGTTTGGGGTGGTCACATATATACAAGTACGCACATACATACATGCATACATACATACATACATACATACATATATATATATATATATATATATATATATATATATATATATGAGCCAGGTTCGAGAGCACCCCAAACAGTGCAGCACCCCAAATGCCCCTCAATTTCCATCAAGTATTTCCCCTTCTCTCTCCTTCCACTCACTCACTCACTCACTTTCCACTCACATTCTTGAATATAAACGGGTGGTGGAAATCAGGGGGCATTTGGAGTGCTCCATTTTTGGGGTGCAACCGAACGCTTGCTTATATATATATATATATATATATATATATATATATATATATAGGCACACACACATACATATATATATACACACACACACATATATATATACATACATACATACATATATATATATACACACACACACACAGATATATATATGTATATGTATATATATGTATATATATATAGGCATTTAGCATCCAATCACAATCATCTATCAAACATACAACGAATCGACCGTTACTCAACTTTCATGAAGACCAAACTTGATAAACACATTACAGGTGCTCCTTTTTACAGTCAACCTGATAAACACATTGTTCTTGATATATATTTTATAACATTTTTATTTTCAACGCATGCATCTTCTCTTGGTTGCGATTGGCAAATTCTAATGTTGTATCATAGTAACATTTTGACATTTTATTGGAACTATGGCGCATGAGTAACTTGATTTACAGACCCCAAGAGGAAGTTCTTGATGAGCTTGAGAAATTCAAAGACCACATCTTGTCCTGTGGGCCTCGTAAACCCTAATAACCGGTTTTAGTTGCTTTGTAGCTGTGGACTAGTTGATTTGAAAGTCCTATGCTATGTGATCGACTATTCTAGACTGATAAAAGCTAATTTTAACCTGATGTCTATTCTTTTTTCTATGATTATGCTGCTACATTTTAAACCTTCCTTTTAATTACATTGACTAGCCATGCACTTTCTTTTGATCAACTTTTAAGGTAAACCTCATGCACACAAACATCTTATTATGTTACTTCGGAACGAAGATCCCAATCAATACATTTCCTTGATCTTTATGGCATTACCAAGATGTCGAGGATTTTCTTTAATTTATTATTTTTGTTTCTTATTTTAGTTCATTTTCATAGTTACTAAGGATGGCTTCCTAGTCAACTTGCTAAATCAACTAAGTCTAAGTCATGCATTCAATTTTCTATTCCTTACTGATATAGCCTATGCATGAAAACTTTATGATCTTGGTACTATTTGCAAAAGAGGAAATAGCTTAAGGAGCTATTTATAGTCAATCGTTTCCTCGATCCTAGAAATTTCTTAAGGGAGAATAGCTCCTAGCAACTATAGGTTATGTTGATAGATTATTATTTTTCTCTTTGTAATTTTAGGTAGTATTTGGTTTACCTTATTTAGTTTTAGATTTTCATCGATATAAAATCGCAAATGACGCATTTATATCATGAAAGTGGCCGTTTTAGAAAACGAAGTTGACACACCAGACATAAAACAAATTTAATTTATTTTTCATCTTTTAGGAAGTAATGGAAGAACGAGCGATAACTCAGTCATTCATCGTCCCTCCATTTCCACCATCATCTTGTCTATCGTTCTTTCATTTTCTTTGTCGTCTCTCACATCTTATTTTTTATAACTAATGGTGAAAACTCGAAATACAAAACGTAATATAAACTAAACACCATTCTAGTTTTAGTACAATGGTTACTGCAACCTAACTTTGGGTTATACCAAAATTCCTTCACTAGAATTGGATATAAGGGTACTTGAGAGCATATCGCATAGTTTGTTTAGGTTGGAATTAAAGGGAAAACTATAATTTTTATTGAAGAATGAAAATGGATGATAGATAGTTGTAATAGTTACATGAGATGTGTATTTATACACGTTAGACACAAATACAAAAGCCACACGGGCTAAATATAATGTACACAAATGAAAATAATTGAATACTGGGCTAAGCCCAATTACTTATCATAAGATATAATATCTCATCTGACTGTCAGAAACCCTATTTTCTTTGATTCGCCCCTTCAATTCTATCTAGGGTTTCCTCCATCTCCTTCGTAATGGCTGCTGCCATCAACCACTCTCAAATTTTCTCGAAATCTCTGGAAGCTTTTAGCTATCAGCGCCTTGGTTAATACGTCCTCTCTTTGAAAATTTGCAGGAACATGCCGAATCTACAGCTTCCCTTTCTCTATCTCTTTGCATACGAAGTATAGATCTATGTCTGTATGCTTCGTACACGAGTGTTGTATGGGGTTTGAGGATAAGGATATCCTGCTCAAGTTATCGCACCAGATGATTGGCTTTTTATCAATCGCTACTCCAATTTCTCTGAGCAAGTATCTAATCCACATCAATTCGGCGGTGGTGCTGGCAACTACTCTATATTCTGCCTCCGTACTTGACCGTCATACCGTCAGTTGCTTCTTGCAGCATCATGAAATCAAATTTGATCCCAAGTAGACACAATAGCCAGTGGTTGATCTTCTACCGTCATGATCTGAAGCCCAGTCAGCATCACTGTAAGCATGTATATTAAGATTATTATTATTATTTGCTTTAGGGATAATCCATATTCTAGAGTTCCCTGTAGATGTCTAAGTATCCTCTTAACGGCCTTCCAATGTTTTGATAATGGGCATTGCATAAATTGGCAAACTTTATTTACGCTGAAACTTATATCTAGGCGTATTATGGTTACATATTGAAGCGCTCCCACAATGCTTCTATATAATCTGATATTGTCTATTGATTCACCCTTGAATTTGGATAACTGTAAATTGCTAGTCATTGGAGTAGGTAGAGACTTGGCCTTGTCCATGTTTGCTCGAATGAGAATTTCATGTATGTATTCTTTTTGCGATTAAAACATGTCTGCACTTGTCCTCTGTTGAACTTGGATACCCAAAAATAGTTGAGTGTGCCCATGTCTTTAATAAAAAAGGTTTTATCCAAAAAAATTATTATATTATTTATCTCATTGTCGTCATTCCTTGTGATTAGAATATCATCAACGTAAACAAATATGTATGCTGTGGTTGCCCCTTTGATTTTCACATATAGGGAGCAGTCTGACTTAGTCATAGAAAACCCTAGTTTGGTGAATGTGATTTTTTAACTTGTCATACAAGTCTATCGACGCTTGCTTTATCCCATATATGGCCTTGTGCAATTTACGAACTAGACCCTTGCTTTCTTTAGTGATATATCCCTTAGGTTGATGCATATAGACCTCCTCCATTAATTCTCCATTTAAGAAAGAATTATTTACATCGAGTTGTCTGATTTTCCACTGATTTGATAGTGCAACAATCATAATAATTCTGATAGTTGTGGGCTTGACAATAGGGGAAAATTTCATTAAAATCGAACCTAAACTGTTGTGTATAACCTTTTGCTATGAGTCTAGCTTTATATTTGGACACACTTCCATCTGGGTTTTTCTTCAATTTATAGGTCCACCTGCACCTAATTACAATTTTGTTTGCTGGAACACTCACTAATGTCCGTGTATGATTTTTCATGAGTGCATGATATTCATTGTCCATAGCAGTTGTCCAGTTTTCATTAGATATAGCCTCTTCATAATTGTTTGGTTCCTTGTCACTGATGTCTATGGCATATACCTTTGGTTTATAAATACCACACTTTCTTCTTGTTAGCATTTGTTGTTTATTTGTTGTAGTTGATTGGTTCACCCTTTGACTATCGCTAGTAGATGATGACCCACTGTTGTGATTGCTTTGATCTGATTCTTCTTTATCACTTTCCCTTCCATTACTAGATTGATCTTCATGCATTTGATGCTCTATGTTGTCATTGTTGTCCTATGCATTGTCATAGTTGTCATTGCTGTAATCTGACCTTGTGCTTGGTGTACTGTCGGCATCATTGCTTTCATCAATATGTTGCTTTGTGTCAATTGTCTATGACCAGTCAGTAAAAGTAATAGGTGGTTTAACTAAATTGGTTGACTTGAGTATCCTGTTTGTGGTTCTAATCCTCTTATCTGAAAATGGAAAAATGTTTTCATTGAAAGTAACATGTCTAGAAATATATAGCCTACCATTACTGTCCAAACATTTAAACCCCTTTTGATTGATAGGGTACCCTAGAAAGGTACATGGGGCTGATCTGAAGTCTAGCTTATGTTTTTTATAGGGTCTTAAATAGGGAAAGCATAAGCAACCAAAAGTTTTTAATCTACTATAGTCAGGTTTAATCCAAAAAGGACCTCATGTGAGCTTTTCTGTTTTAAAACTTTAGTTGGCATCAAATTTATTAGGTACACTAATGTCTCAAAAGGCTTCTACCTAGAATTTAAGTGGTAGTGAAGCTTGTGACATTAGTGTTAACCCTGTGCCAACTATGTGTCTATGCCTTCTCTCCACTAGACCATTCTGTTCATAAGTGTGTGGGAAAGTAACTCTATGAGTGATGCCTCTATCTTTAAAATATTTTCTTAGAGGCAAGAACTCACCCCCACCATCTGTCTGAACAGTCTTAACATTGCAGCTGAATTGTTTTTCAACAAACTTTATGAAATAGACAGTTATGTTGTGGGCTTCTGACTTATATTTAAGAAAGAATATCCAAGTATATCTACTGTAGGCATCTACAAAGGAAAGATAGTACCTGTAACCATTATCGGTTTTGAAAGGAGATGGTCCCCATAAATCTGCAACAACAAGTTCAAAGGGACTACTATATGTAGTCTTAGAATCAAAGAAAGCCAATTTATGACTTTTGCCAATTTGGCAATGGCTACAAATAAAAGTTTCAGATATACTTTCAGTACTAATTTTATTTTCAATCATAACATGTTTTACAGTTTTAATGTTTGGATGTCCCAATTTCTTATGCCGCATAATGAAAATATCATTGCTACTGCTAGTACTAATATGAACATTATAACAATAATTTTCTTTCCTAGAACCATCTTTGGTCTTGACTTTGGTGAATTTGTACAAGCCATTATCCAAATTACCCTGTAAAAGTATGTTATTGCTAATTAGGTCCTTAACAAGGAAAAAATTGGGGTGCAACTCAAAGTATACGTTATTGTCATTGACAAATTGTGAGACACTCATTAGGTTCTTATTTATGTTAGGTACCCTCAATAGATTATTCAGATATAAATGTCTCTTACCATTAATATACCCATTACCAATGTGAGATATACTCATAGTTTCACCATTCCCCACAAGTATAGATTGTTTACCTGAGTAGTTTTTGTTACCAAGATTTAAATTCTGCAAACTGCTTGTGACATGATTCGTTGCACCGGAATATGGATACCAATCATCAACATTTAGACCATCTGCCTTAGAATCTTCTGTATTGCTCATTTGTCTTTTGTTGCCATATATGCTTCCATTTTGTTGATTTAGTTGTGCCATATTTACATTGGGTCTGTTTTGATTACCTTGACCTTGTCTTGCAACATTGTATTCAGAATTGAATCTGAAATAACATCGACTAGAAATATGTCCAAAATTTTCACATATTTGACATTTAACTCTGTTATTATTATTCCATCTACTGCCCCTACCTCTTCATCTTTGGGTTTGATTACCTCTCTACATGTTGTTGCCTTGATTTGGGGTCTGCATAGAACCGTTTCTTGGTTGATTTTTATTCTTTGAAACTATTGTGAAATTCAATGAGTAGTCTGGTTGACTTGCTCTTCTCTGCTCAGCCCTTCCTTCATGTGCTAACAATATGGAGTGCACATACTGTAGATCAGGGGTGGTTCTTTGCGACGCAATAAAGGTAACTACTAATTCATATTCTTCGTCTAATCCTCCAGTAATGTAAATAACGTGCTCACTTTCAGATATTTTATGTCCTGTTGTTGCAAGTTTGTCACATAGAATCCTGATTTTGGTCAAATACTCACTCATACTCATAGCATCATTCTTGATATTCTGCAACTGACCTCTGTAATGCATTATTCTCGATGGAGATTGTGAATTGAATATCTACTCTATTGCAGACCATATTTCATATGATGTATTAGGTCCAATAATCTGTGACAACAGATTTGTGCTTATTAATGAAATAAGCCATGACGCCAAGAGGCTATCTTGTTTATGGTACATAACATAATCTTCGTAGCTAACCAGGTTTCCTTCTATGTCAGGTGGGGTGCTAATGGTTCCCTTGATGAAATCTTATAATCCATAGTCCTTTAAGGCGGTTTTGACTTGGTACTTCCATAGCATATAATTATCATCGTCTAAAGGGATGCAAATCACGTGGCTTTTGGGTTTAACTAAAGAGATAGGCTGAGGTGGAACTCTCCCTGAATCATTGCTTAAGGTTGCGGAACTGACAGTATCGTTGTTTCCAGTCATGATGGAATGGTAAAAGCTGGATAATACTCTGATATATCATACTTGGATGGCAGAAATTCAATAATCTTGGATTCTGTAACTAGTTCCTATGGAATCAGATTGGAATAAATGGTTCTTTGATGAAAATATGACCAAGAATGCTATGATGAAGATTCAATCTTCTATAGCTTCTTGATCCGAGGGAAAAAAGGGTTGGAGCCTGCAAACTGATCTGAATGATACTCCACTATGATCGAAGGGATACTTCGATGATGATGATGAATCGAGGACGGCGGGTTTGCAATCTTGCATTCACGCAACCGGATTCACTGAGAAGTATCAAAACCCTTTTTATAACTAGTGTTGTAAACTAGAAAGAAAACTGATGTACTGATCTTGATTCTTGCCGTTAGGCTTTTTAATGCTCTGATACCATAAAAGGAAAACTGCAATTTTTATTGAAGAATGAAAATGAATGATAGATAGTTGTAATAGTTACATGAGACGTGTATTTACACACGTTAGACACAAATACAAAAGTCATAGGGGCTGAATATAATGTACACAGATGAAAATAAATGAATACTGGGCTAAGCCAATTACTTATCATCAGATATATAATATCTCATCTGACTGTCGAAAACCCTATTTGCTTTAATTGGAATTTTTGTATGTGTGTGCATATATAATTTCTTCCTAGCTTGCTCATTCTTATAGCAAACACTATTATAGGTATTTATTTATTTTCAGGAACAAATATTTCACTTGGTCGGCTCGGGTACTGTATTTATGCGATATACAAAGGTGTTTGTTCAAACTGCCCGGTCTCAAATACTACAAGACCCTCAACTATAGCACCATTTATCCTTTAGTTTCCATTGCTCTGTTTCCCTCCCCCAATTTATCCTCTCCTAGCTACGCATTCAGTCTCAACTATAGTGATAACCTATAGTCCTCATCTATACTCTACTTGCTTTGTTTGATCATCCTTTGACATTCAACGTTGCCTTTCTAAGCGATCATTTCTTATTTAAAAACGAAACACTCTCAACCCATGTTATTAATCCTCTTATCATTTACCATCTCTGATTTATAGTGCAAGGCAATTCGTACCATGTTAGTTGGTTATCTATTACATAATGATTACATCTAACCATTTATTTTAGGTTTACGTTTTACCCATTCTACAATATTTTCACATTCACGCTATGTATCAGATTAGCATAGGTTGGTATAGTTACCCTTTTATACTCAACATAGAAATGTCGAGAGAATTTTCTTTCTCTATTTTTTATCAAAGATCTTTTAATCGAAACTCCGTTTAATCAATACCATTTGTCTTACTCAAAGAATGTTAATAAAATCATTTCCCATTTTGAAATTCATCTTGTGAAGTACTTGGAAGATTTCAGTATGTTCTCATGTTTTCCCTAAAATAACCGTTTTAGGCAAAAATGTGCATTTTAATATATCTTCGTTATCTAATTATAATATCTTCCCTTTTGAAATTATTATAAATTCTTAAGTTCATCATTAGCGTTTTCCATGAAAATGTATTTTTGTTAAACCCTAAATTTATATTATAGCTTAACTTTCATGTTTCTAAGAATAATTCTTTGGCATTAAAGTTCTAACTCTTGATTCCTACTTATTAGTTTATTTTGTATCCATATGTAACACCGTTAATGAAATTTAATTCACAAACCAAGCATAAATGACAACATACAGATATTACACCTGAGTAAACATAAATTATTTAAGCATGTACTTCACATTAGGAGAATATTTCTCATCTAAACACAAAGTTGAAAGTTATGAGTGAGAATATATAAAAGTGATTAGTTATGATTCTCAGTGATTTTTCCCATAAATTTATAAATTATTATGAGTTTTCTAAGTTAGAAAAGCTTAATAAAGATACTTATTTATTAATATAAATCAATGAGTTTACAAGTACTTGATGAGTTTAAATTTAGATATGGCACAATTCTAAAAAATATTCAATAAAGAAATTTGCCAACTAATTAGAATTTGACAAGAAAAAGCAATTTGTAGACATTAAGTAGAAAATTTTAGTTTCATATTAATTTTGGAATTACGAGGGCCAATACGAGGATGTTTCCCTTCACCTATATCCTCTTTAGTCATGTCTCTTTTATTCGATTCTTTAGAGTCACACGTGATATCAATGAAGGTTGGCATGGAGCATGGTTTCTAGAAGTGAGACATGGAGATAAAATCTAAACCGACACTCATATTGTTGACACGGCGATGCCATTTATTTTCAAATATCAATAATGGTGTAACTTATTATGTATCGACTCCCACTATATCGAATTACAAGTTTATCAACTTTAGGTTAAAAGGCGAGATAACGCTTATGTTTATGTTAGTTTCATCCTTGTTCTAAAGTAGGATGTCACCACCTATAATATACTTTGATATTTTTGGTACCAATACCATCTTGGTTCAATACGCTATATGCCTTTATTTATAATATGTTGCCTTAAATGTATTAGTATGTAAACCTTGTGTTTAAAATTTAGTTGCCAACATCTTATAGGTGCAGAGCCCTTATGTATTGACCTTGAGCCTTTTAATTTATAGATCACCAAGTTTATATTATATATTCATCTTGAATGAGGGTGATACCCTTGATCGACACCGTAGTATCACCCCTTTATCAAACGCTTAATTTTGAAAAGTTTTGGTCATATGGCATAGAGGTTTGAAGTATGTTAACTTCTAAAAGGTACTGACTTTCATCAGCAAATTTTTTAAAGCATATACTTTGGAAAAAATGTTTTAATAGTAGAGAGTTGTAAATTTCCTTATTTCAAAGATGGATTCTAAAGAATTGAAATATTTGTAAAGGTAGCCCAATAATTTAGTAGAGAGATTAATGTTCCTATCAACATTATAAATTATTACTATAATGAAATTGACTCGCATGATTAGAAAACCAAATGGGATTAGTATAAGGTCGCACCCTATACATCAACTATTAGTCCCTAACCGATATTTGTCCGAAATTTAAGTACGTAGGGATTGAATAAGATAAACTAAAAGTAGGGCACATAGAGAAAATAATATGTATAAGAATGTAGGTCATTGGGCAGTCTGTAAAATTGTTAAGTTGTTAGTCAGTCTAGTAAAACTATGAAACATATGAAATGTCACGTACAGGAGCATGGAAAACATACGTTATAGAAAATAATGTCAGGTAGGCCCAACTAATCCATATAGGTATGTATCTACCATTGTAAAACAATGAAGTATAAGCAGCTAGTTGTAATACACATATAATACGTATGCATTTGATTGATTTATTGTTATATTAATCATAATGGTTGCAAGAGCAAGTTTAGATTGGCATTGTAAAGGCTAACAGCGAAGAAACTCATTCCGCTCGACAGTGTTGTGTCATTAGATACTTAATTATGTTGTGGTATATTATTATTCACAACATACTTTTATCTGATCAAGTTTTTGTTTTTCTCTTAAACTTTCAGATTTTCATTTGAGTATTTTGAGATTAAGGATTTCAAAATAGTAGTTTTTTGGTGAATAAAGCTTCCAAGATGTGCAGGAGGCAGTGGTAACTGCATAGTAGTTTATCTATTTCAGCTACATTGTTATGAATTCATGCTACAAACGTATGTAATGGAATAAATTATATGTCATTCTTAGAGTATTTTGCAATATTTATATTTTATCTAAAGCTGGGGAATGTTTTAAAATTGCATAAAGGAATATGAGAATTTAAACGAAAGGGAATGTGTATGATTTTTTTTATATTCTTGTTCTTTGATGTTAATGATTGATCTCATCCTTTCACCGCAGATAACACTATTAATGACTACAGCATCGGTAGTGATTATTTTTGGACTTAGTGCTAGGGACATTACAGTTAGCTCTTCTTAGGTCCAACCTGCCTAAAATTGCTTATTTTCTTAATTTCTCCAGGATTATTTGGTAATCATTTATGTTCTTTTAGCAACTTATCTTTGTATTGTAACCTTGAGCTGGAAAGCTCTTTTTGTGACTATACACTTTTCTTTCATGTTGAAAAAAAAACTGAGGTTGAAAGAAAAACTGAGTGGTACATGCACAAGGGAAAATGGGCTTTTGAAAGTCATGTCTCATTAAGAAAATAAAGGCCCCATGTGCTACCTTTATTTATTCCATTACTATTTCAACAAATTTTTTATACTGGAAAATAGGGAAAAGGACAAACTTAACAAAATTTTTGGTGAAAAGTATGGAAAGTTTAAATTTTAGTGAGAAGGACAAATGTTATTGTAAATGGGAAAATGATAGTGGGACCCCTGAATTCCACATTTATTGTAAATGTGTTCTTCTCCCTAATTTTGAAACTTTCCATACTTTTCACCTATTTTTTTGCAAAGTTTTTCCTTTAAAAGAAAATCTTCTTTTTATAACGTATGAGAAACTGAACCAAAGTAAATATTTATCTCTCAACTAGTTATTCCCACTCCCATTTCAAATACTTTCTTACATTTCCCAAGCTTATAGTCCCTCTCCTCTGATGCTAGTATGCAAATTTTTTATAACGTATGAGAAACTGAACCAAAGTAAATATTTATCTCTCAACTAGTTATTCCCACTCCCATTTCAAATACTTTCTTACATTTCCCAAGCTTATAGTCCCTCTCCTCTGATGCTAGTATGCAAAAATATATACGTTTTCTTACAAAAAATGTCTTAAGTTATAAATTTAATGCTATCACATTAAATTGGATGAACAATACTTATTTTCGGATTCTTTCCTACCTCAACTCTTTGTTCCTATTGCACCAAAAGCAAACTCTTTTGTTGCTGAATATTCCAAAATTTTGGGTATGTCTCAGATTAAATTTGTTTCAATGTTTATAACGTTTCATGTATCATATTAGTTATGATCTTCCTAAATTCAAAACACTACTAGGCACTCTAAATCTATCAAATATATCCGTGAAAGTACTTGTTAACCTTTCATATGCCAACTTGGCTGAAAATTTGAAACTTCATTGAGCTGCTTTCAAAACAAGCATGTTTGTTTCTTCCACTTACATTTTATCCCATCCATAATGCATATGAACATGCAAATTATTTTTTAATTGCATCCACTTTTCAAATTGCTGCAAATATTCATCAAATTTTATGTCATGTTAATTTTCTATCGTATATAGTATCTTTTAATAAAAGCATGCATACTGTTGCAAACTTTAAAAATGGATTTCTGTCCATGCATGGTTTTATAAGGAGGACCAAGAGGGATGCGACTAGTGAAACATCCTAAAATGGCTTCTTTAAATTCTAAAATTTAATAATTTGGTAACCCGTTTATATTTGGGGGATTGAATTATTTTTTGAAAGAATTGTCATATAGATCCTTGAAGTCAAAAATATAGTGTTCGCTTTGTTATCATACTCGAAACAATGAATATTTCCAATAATTCTAAAATAATAGGTTTAACTATGAAGACTTGATATTATTTATTATCTGGAAGTCATGCATTAACACTATATTGATAGTAAAGATTGATGGAGACAATTTTATTTAGTGGCAAGAGACCATCGAATTCTATTTTGTCATCGTTATGTTGTACAGCACTTTGAAAAATGGCTTAAAGGGTAATACCCAAAAAACTCCTATAGATAAAGAGGTCGCACTCAGGATGAAATGTGCAAACCATAATGAGTACCGCTTTCTATGTAGAGAACACTTCCTAAAAACACATTTAACACTGTTAAATGCATGTTGGAGCCTGGAAATAACCAAACCACATTAGGCTCCACTGGAAAACAAATACGTATATTGAAGGCAAGCAATGAGAAATTACTGGTTTGCACTTTTATAGATTAAATTGGGTGATAATAGTTCCATTATCAGATTATTTTTGATATATCATATATATTATATTAATTTAAGATTCGATGATTTAACTCAAAAACCATTTATGCGATTGATGATTTCTATACTTTTCATTTCTGTAACGACCCGTATTTTCAGCTATATAATAATTTATTTATTTAATTATTTATATAGTGAATTAGAGAATATAATGGTTGTTGAATTAAATAATAGTGAATATTTAATTAATATAATAATTAAATAATATATATAATTCTGAAATATCAGAATGGTCTGAAGTGGCAATATGGTGTGAACGGGACAATTCAAAATATATAATTCAGTTTAGAATTGAATTACGATAACAGATATATTATATAAACGAAGTTTGAATGTATAATTATATTATAATTATAATTAAGCTCGAAATGGCGAGGCAGTTTGTTATTTGGCGATTTGAACTTCAACTGGATATACAGGGTCCGTTTTAAACTAGATTTCTATGAAACAAGAAACGCTAGGAGCTGGTGAAGTATATTTTTCTAGTGGAAGAGGAAAACCGAGATTTCATCGTGTAAATTTTGATTTATGTCCAAATCAAATTTTAGAAAAGTCGCTGTGGAATTCCTTTATAATTTATAAAGGAATCATTTATATTTTAAAAAGGGAATTCATTTTAAATCGAATATCGATTTAATCGGGATTTGAAATATCAAGTTAGAAATTTATATAGGAATATTCTAGAGTTGTATGATATTCAGTTGTGAATATATACGATAATATTTATTTTTAAAATATTAAATTTAATTGTTTTTAAATATATTTATATATTTAAAAGTGTTATTTAGGGCTTTAAAATAACCAGTTTTGCAAACGACCTCAGAATTCGACGAAACCAATTTTGTTGGATCCGCAATATTAATTTATTGCTAGATTTCAATATCCGTGATTTTTAGAGTCAGTATGTGGCCGTGGGCGATTTTAATGTGAAATACAATCGATAATTTGACCTTTAAAAATACGCTGTGTGAGCAAACGGAGTCGGAATTCGACGAAACCAGTTTCATTCGGACCGTAATGTCGAACTGTAGCTGCATGTCCATTTTCGTGATTTTTGAGTATCGTTTGTGGTCACAGGAATTTTTAAGGACAAGTACAAGGAGCGATTGATTATAAATAAATATAATATTCAAATATTCAAATATTAAAATCATCCTATAAATAATCCTTAACCTCCTCTAACCCTAAAGTTCTTCATTCGATGGTCAATTAAAAGAAAACCGCCATCGTATATTTCCTCAAATCATTTCTGAGTCTTCAAAAATCAAACTAAAACCTATAAATTTCAACTCGTATGAATTCGAACTCCGGGTCTCGTTATCTTCAAGTATGTATGAAGTTAGTGGGTTCGATTACTTCTTGGGTCGATGGTATTTGTGCTGTCGTGATGTAGGGCTGGGGTTTTGGGGATGGTTGAGGCGGAGTTAGGATCGAGCTAGGTGTTGACAGTTTTCATGGTGGCAAGGCGCACCTTACAACAGATTTTTGGGGTATTCGGTGTTAATTTAGTTTGATAATTCACTGTGGATGTGAAGTCGGAAATGTTAGAGAGCGAGGCAGTATGGCTCGAGTTCACTGTAATTGGTATAAGGAGAAAGTGGATTCGAAGGAGAGTTCGATGGTGGTGGTGTTGCGGTTTTTAGTTGAGAGGAGAAGGTGCGGCAGTTCATTAAAATGATATAAGTGGTGTAAACAATGGAGGAGCAGTTGATTACGGGGAAGAAGGGGGTTTGAAACGGGTCGGGTATCAATGGGTTGGGCCAAGATTTTAAAAGGTGAGGCCCAACTAGAAATTTATTAAATTTGTTTTAGTTTTAAAATAGTGTATTAACTTGTAAACACAATAACTTGGTCATACGGTGTCAGATTAATGAACGGTCAAATCCAACAGGATCGTATGGACGACGACTACCAAATGAGACTGATGGGAGTGGATTGAAGCTCATTTGAATTTATGGCAAAAAAATTGTTTGATTCAAATCAAATAAACAGTTTATCATTCTTTAACGGTGAACTGCCAAAGTGAGTAAAACTCACCAACTCTGAACAGTTCTATTTTTACAACGTATTCTTAGAACTGATAATTATCAGTTGATTGCTGTGTGTTAACTGTTTGGTTGAATTATCTGTGTATTGATTGAAATTATAGATAACGATATATAGATATATATCGTTAATCAAATATTGATTCTATCTAGCAGAATATTTCATATTGAAATGAAATCGATGTTAATTATATTGTTTAACATCTGTGATGCAGGGAAATAGGTTGGAGGAATCCAACTGGATTCCTTAACATTTAATTTACTGTTTTCATATATATTGTGATATATGATGTGATATATAATCTGTTGTCGATTTTTTGTGTTTGGACGATATTGATCATCGTGATTTGATATGTTGAATACCATAACATACCGGAATGTGGGAAAGGGAATTTTCAAAATGAATATTGAAAATAGATTATTTATAAAATCAAAGGATTTTATAAAAGAGATAATATTTATAAAACCAAAGAAGATTTTATAAATGGAATATTTATAAATAGAAATTTATTTATAAATGGATTATTTATAAATAGGAAATACTTGGAAATAAAACCCTAAAGGAATTATTTGTAAACCATTTGCAACTAGATTATAAAGGAAATATTTGCAAACCATTTGCAAATAGAATAAATAGAAAAGATAAGATAATTATTTATTTGTTAAATAAATAGAATTAAAATGGAATATTTATTTAAGAAATAAATAGAAGTATAAAAGGGATTATTTATTTAGAAAATAAATAGAATGGATATAAAAAGGAAATATTTGTAAACCATTTACAAATAAAATTGGAAAGGGAATATTTGTAAAATATTTACAAATAGAATTGAAAAGGAAATATTTAGAACGTAAATAGAGTTATAAAAAGGAAATTTGTTTATAACGGAATAGGATGTTATAAAAAGGAAACCGTTATAAAAAGGAAAACACTATTAAAAGGAAATCATTTGTAAAGTGAAGAACTTTTATTGAAAGTAAATCTTTTCAAATGAATAAACGTTATAAAAAGGGAAATCTTTATAAATCGGTAAAGTAATCGAATATTAGTTATTCGAAGGGAGTCAATCGAATATGTTATTCGAAAGTTAGTTAATCGAATATGGTATTCGAAAGTTAGTAAATCGAATATTAGTTATTCGAATAAGAGTTAATCAGTTAGAGTTAATCAGTTAGAGTTAACCAGTTAGAGTAAATCAGTTAGAGTTAATCGACCAAAGTTAAATCGAACTAGAGTTAATCAAATAAAGTTAGTTGAAGAAGAGTTAGTCAAACATAGTTATTCACGATAAGTTGCCATCTCGTACTACTGCTAGCGTAATTCGCAGGGCTGTAAATAGCCTAAGGTGGTCGGATGTTTCCTGAGGGAATCAGGCGTAACCATTGTGATCGCTGCGATCTAGAGTCAAGCAAATAGAGTTAAATCGAATATTAGCTATTCGAAATAAAGTTAAAACAGGCATAGTTATTTGAATATAAGTAAATCGAATATTAGTTATTCGATAGGAGTTAATCGAGTTGAGTTAAATAGGACGCATTAATTAAGTTAAGTTAGTCATGATGAGTTCATCAAACCGAGTTAATCCAAATGAGTTAATCGAAAGGAGTTAGTCGAATATTAATTATTCGAATAGAGTTAAAGGAGTATCAAATATAGTTTATTCAAATAGGGTTAAAGAAAAGGAGTTAGCGATTTGTTTAATCGAAAAGAGTTATCGATTTTAGTTAAATCGAAAGGAGTTAATTGAATTTAGTTATTCGAAAAGGAGTAATCGAATATTAGTTATTCGATGAGAGATTAATGAATATCATGTATTCGAAAGAAAGAGTTATCGAATATAAGTTATTCGAGGTGAGTTAATCGAATAAGTTATTCGAAGAAAGATAATCGAAAATAGGTTACTCGAAGAAGAGTCAATCAAATAGAGATTACTCGAAAGAGAGTTATACGTCGAATTCAATTTTACCGAATTCGGGGAAAGTACTTATACTTTCCGGTGTTTAAATCAAGATTTATATATTAGGTGTTTATTTATTTATCCACATTAAAGAATAAAAGTTATAATTGAAGCTAGATATTTCAAAAGTAGGGATTATAACATTATCGTTATAATCAATGTTTTCAATAAAGAAGTGGATACGTAAATAGAATCCGAGAGTTACGTAAGGAAGTTGTTAAAGGTTTAAAAGATAAACTTTGACTATTTCGAAGTTAAAACGTTGTCCAGTTAAGTTCTGAGAGGTAATTATACCCCAACTTGATTGACTTCCTTCTTAACTAAGGAATGGTAAGGTTTGATCGTAAAGGAGTTTTGGAAATGTTTTCCAAAAAAGAATCAGGATTATTTTCTAATAGTAGAAAATAAGAATTTAGAATATATGGAAACATAAGATAAGTAAATTAATGAACGAAAGAGATAAATGTTGAATGATGATTGATCAATATAATTTCCATCTGGAAATAATATCGTTGTTTGCACACCTATTTTTTTTTGATAGTTAACTCACCGACTATTGAAGTTTTTGACCATTTTAACGTTGTTAATATGGAGAGACCGGTTGGATTATTATCCGAAGAACCACTCTGTATCGGCATAAGCGTTGGCGAACCATATATGCCAAAGATATTGAAGACGGAGTAAAATGCAAGGGCTGTTGTATAATTCTTAGGTAAAGATAGCCTAAGATGGATGTACTGAATAGTGCATTCGGTTTGTCCAGTCCCAGGACAACCTGTATGGAAGAATGTCTGACAGAGTATATTTAATAGATCGCGTAAGTTGATCTCTTTAAACGTATTTACGTTTGGTGGTGGAGGAATTCGTTTCTCTTAGCTGTACACCCGTGGTATCTTTGAGGAAATCAATTTGTGATTTGGCGGGTATGACGATGTGACATTCAAAGTGAATAATTGCGTGATCTGTCAGAGATAAGCGTGGCCTCTAGCCTCACAACCGGGAAATGACAGAAATCGGGCAGGCAACATGGCTGTGTAGGTCGCACCTATTTATACACCTGATCTAGAGTTTCATTTATTTCTAAAAATCTATTGTCCATGCTGTCCCATTCGGGAAACGGTTGCTAATCCCAACCGTTGATGATATACATTCGATACACTCAAGTGAAATGAGTGGTCGGTCATGTGTGGCCGGGTTGCAAGATGTTCTTGTTGAACCCAGTGTATTCCTCTCTAGAGGTACACTAGCGAAAGGTGGTTCCATACCTTGTCATAATTGGAAATCCATTACCCAATATGTGCTTGCGGTTTTGATTGTACATGTAACGACCCGTATTTTTGGCGATAATAATTCATTTATTTAATGGTTTAAATAGTGATTTATGGATCAAAATGGTCGTTTAATTAAATAATATTGAATATTTAATTAGAATAAATAATAAAATAATATATTTATTTCTGAAATAGTCAGAAATAGTGGAATTCACAATATTGTGTGAATGGGCAATATAAAATATATATAATTCAGTTTATATTGGATTATATTGACGAATATAATTATAAACGCCATTTGAACGTATAATTTATATTATAATTATAATATAGCTCGAAATGGCGCTGCAGTTCGCTATTTGGCGATTCGAACTTCAACTGGATATACAGGGTCCGTTTTAAGCCGAATTTCTGTGAAACAAGAAACGCTCGGAGCTGGTGGAGTATATCTTCCTAGTGGAAGAGAAAAATCGGGATTTCGTCGTGTGGATTTTGAGTTACGTCCAAATCAAATTTTCAGAAAAACAGCGCCCTTAAACCATAACGGTTTATTTAATTTTATATAAGGATTTAAATATAAATCGAATATCGATATAACTCTGGCGATGGAATATCGAGCTGTAAATCGACATATATTTATTCTGGCACAGTGTGATATATATTGTGGATATATACGATAATATATATTTATTTATATTTAATTTAACTATTTTTAAATATATTTATTTATTTAAAGGGGTTATTTAGAGCTTTAAAAATAGCCACTTTTGCAAACGAAGTCGGATTTTGACGAAACTAATTTTGTTGGATCCGCAGCGTCAAATTATTGTTAGAATCCAAGTTTGGTGATTTTTAGAGGCAGTGTGTGGCCGTACGGATTTTTAGAGTGAAAAATAGACAGTATTTCAACGGTTAAAAATACGCTGTGTGGGCATACGGAGTCGGAATTTGACGAAACCAGTTTCGTTGGGTCCGCAATGTCAAACTGTAGCTGCATGTCCAGTTTCGTGATTTTTGGGTATCATATGTGATTACAGGAATTTTAGAGGATGATTACAAATAGCGTTGGCTTAAAAATCCATGAAATAATCGAATAAAAAAATTATTAAACCTTACTATAAATAATCCTAACATCTCTAACCCTAACTCCTCATTTTTCTCTGGTCAGAAAATCCGCCGCCACTCAAAACAAAATTCCACAGTAAAAATCCAACTTCAAAATTCTATATAAATTCATACAAAAATATAAAAATCAGATTATATGAATTTTTGGGTTGTTGAGGAGTTTCTCTACGCATCTACATGGATTTTGAGGGTTGCGATCAATATTTGTTCGGTGTTGGGTTTTCTAGTCGTGCCTAGGGTTCACGGCACCGGGAGTTTGGGGCGTCATTTGAGGATTTGGGGTTTCCGGTTGTACTTGTGATGGCGGAGGGGAGTCGATTGTGATGGTTTGGGGAACTTCCGTGCTTAAAGGCGTCGCACCTGTAGGGCATTCGGCTGAGGGTCGCGATACCTTATGGGCATGCGAGTTAGGGGAAAATAGGATGGGGAGGTCGAGTGATCGATGGAGAGGTTAACGGTGCTATTCGATTTGAGTATCATGGAAAGCTGGGGTGATTACGTTAAGGAAGGAAGCGGCTAATGGTTTGAAGAAGTTCGGTGGAGTTTTTTTGTACAGGAGAAAATCGGATCAGAGAAGAAGGGTTAAGGGGGCGGGCCAGGTATTGTGAGAAAGGTTATGGGCCTCGTTTAATAGTAAGCCCAGTTGGAAATTAGAAGTTAAAATCTTTATTTAATTTAAATAATAAGTTAACTTGTTAATCTTATATCTTGTACATACGGTATCAGAATTTCGAACCGTCTGTCGCGTTGGAATCGTATGGACGGTGGCTACACCATGGAACTGACCGGGAGAGGATTGAAGCTCGTTTGGATTTACGGTGAAATGAAATGTCTGAATCAAATCGACGACTGGTTCTCGTTATTTAACGACTCATGACCGATGTGAGTAATTCTCACCAACTCTGAACAGTTTCTATTTTTATAACGTATTTTTAGAGCTGATAAATATTGATTGAAATGCCGTGTGTTGACTGTTTGGTTGAACTGCTAGTCAGTTGATTGAAATTATCGATAACGATATATATAAATCGTATCGAAATATTGATTCTGTTTATCAGAATACTTTATACTCATGTTATTTATGTTGACTGACATCTGTGGATGCAGGGAAACAGGTCGGAGGGACCCAACTGGGTTCCTCGACATTTATTTTACTGTTTTTCATATATTCTGATATATGAAGTGCTATATCATCTGATATTGATTTGATGTGTTTGAATGATGACCGATCCTTTTGATTTGATATTTTTATACATAAGCGATACTGAAAGGTGAAAAGGAATTTTCAAGAATAATTTGAAAGTAGATTATTTATATAAAATCAACGGATTTTATATATGGAAAATATTGGTTTATTAAAGAAAACATTTTATAAATCAAAGAATATAGAGAAAACATATTTGTAAATAAATATAAAGGAAAATATTTGTAAACCAAATATAAGGACAAATATTGACAAAATAAGGAAAAAGGGAGATATTTGCAAATCATTTTGCAAATAGAAAAGAAAAGGGGAAATATTTGTAAATCATTTACAAATAAGATAGAAAGGGGATTATTTGTAAACAATTACAAATAGGAATAAAAAGGAAACCATTTGAGAAATATTTACAAAATGGAAATAGAAAGGAATATTTGTAAAACAATTATAAATGGATTAAAAGGAATATTTATCAAGAAAATGAACTGAGTTATGGAAAGGAATTATTTATTTAGAAATTAAGTAGAATAATGGAATACTTGAAAATGGATAGAAGTGTAATAAAGGAGAATTTTACACTGGGAAGAATTTAGGCCCGTGCTTCGCACACGGGTAAACAGAATATGAATTCAAAGTGGGAATTTAAGAGAGATATGTTTAACAGATAAAGTGAGAAGGTTAATTTATAAATAAAGTTTTATAAATTAATTTAGTTATTTATCTTTGGATAAATAGGGTATATAAGTCGAGACTTATATAGAGAAGTAAAAATCGATTTCCACATCGATGTTTGAAACTGAATATGTATGAAAGAGAATTCATCGAATAAGAGTTATTCGAAGTAAAGTTATCGAATATCAGTTTATTCGAAAGGAAGTTTATTGAATATTAGTTATTCGAGATGGGTTGATCCAAGAGAGATAATCAAATAGAGTTAATCCAATAGAACAAATTGGTTGAGATCAACCGTTAGAGTTAAACTGTTAGAGTTGAACTGTTAGGGTTAAACCGTAGAGTTAAACCGTTGGAGTAAACATTTAGAGTTAGTTGGTTAGAGTTAACCAATTAGAGTAAATCAGTTAGAGTCAATCGATTAGAGTCTAATCGAACTAGAGTTATCCAAATATAGTAATCGAATAAGGGATGATTGAATATTAGTTATTCAATTAGATTTTCTCGAATTTAGTTATTCGAGATAGAGTTAAACAGAAGTAGTCATTTAAGATAAGTTATCAGTAAGCATGACTGCTAGCGTAATTCGCAGGGCTGCAGATAGCCTAAGGTGGTCGGATGTTTCCTGAGGGAATCAGGCGTAACCATTGTGATCGCTGCGATCTAGAGTCGAGCGAATGGGGTAAGTCAAATATTAATTGATTGATAGAAGTTAATTAAGTCGAGTTATCAAGCTGAGTAAATAAGTCGAGTTAATTAAGTTAAGTAGTCAAGTTGAGCCGATCAGTTAAGTTGGTCAAAATGAGTTAATCAAACTGAGTTATCCGAATAAGAGTTAATCCAATAAGAGTTAATAGAATAAGGGTTACAGATTAGAGCTAACTGAATAGGAGTTAATAAATTATATATTCGTTTATTTATTCGAGTTAGAAAATAAAAGCCATATTAAAGTATTACATTTCGGATGCAGGGAATTATAACATCATTGTTATAATCAAATGATTCAGTAAAGGAAGTGGATTCATAAATACAATCCGAGAGTTCGCAAGGAAGTTTCTTAAAGAGTAAAGTTTGAACTTTGTCTATTTCGAAGTTAGAAATGTTGTTCAGTTAAGGTCTGAGAGGTAATTATACCCCAACTTGATTGACTTCGTTTTTAACTAAGAAGTAGATAAGGTTCGAGAGTGAAAGGGGTTAAGTGAATTTAGTTAATGAGAGAAATGGTTGGTGTTGGCATAGCGATGTTTATTCAAACATCAGTTTAAACCCAATGAAGGAGATTTGGAAATGTCTTCCAAACGAAAATCAGAAATGTTTTCTGAATATAGAAAATGAGAAATGGAATTGTTTTCCATTGTTAATAACGTATATTTTCTAAATATAGTAAATAAGAAATATAGGAAAACAAGAATAAGGAAAAGGGTAAATTTATGATAATTTGATGATGAATGATGATTGATCGATAGAATTTCCATCTGGAAATAATATCGTTGTTTGCACACTGACATGTTTTTAATTGATAGTTAAATCACCGACTATCAAAGTTTTGACCATTTTAACGTTGTTAATATGGAGAGACCGGTCGGATTATTATCCAGTGAACCACTCCGTATTGGCATAAGCGTTGCGAATCAAGTATGCTGAATATATTGAAGACGGAGTTATGCAAGGGCTATCCTATTTACAGAATAGTGCCTTCGGTTTGTCCAGTCCCAGGACAAACGTGAATGGACGAATGTCTGACAGAGTATATTCAAAGGATCGCGTAAGTTGATCTCTTCAAACGTACTTACGTTTGGTGGCGGAGGAATTCGTTTCTCTTAGCTGTATACCCGTGGTATTTTTGGTGAAATCAATTTGTGATTTGGCGGGTATGACGATGTGGCATTCAAAGTAATGGAGGTGTGATCTGTCAAAAGATACGTTATGACCTCAAGCCTCATCCACCGGGAAATGACAAAAATCGGGCAGGCAGCATGGCTATATGGGTCGCACCCATTAGGATGTATGATCACCTATCTAGAGAAATTCCTTTTGTTCTTAAATCTATCGATGCTGTCCCTTATCGGGAGACGGTTGCTGATCCCAACCGTTGGTGATATACATTCGATACACTCAAGCGAAATGAGTGGTCGGTCATGTGTGGGCCGGGTTGCAAGATGTTCTTGTTGAACCCAGTGTATTTGCCTCTAGAGATACACGTTCGGAAGGTGGTCCCATACCTTGTCAAGTTGGAATCCAATCTCCAATAAGTGCCTGTGAGTTTGATTGTATATTATAAATGTAGAGCGTGAGATGCAAGCGTTCTACTAGATTTTAATTACTTGTGATTAGACATTATTATAATATCAGATAATATATGATTTCCAAAGTGTTTTGGGTTATCGTAAGGTAAAAACCGTCTGTGTTTATGTGTGGATTGGTCTTACGATTATCTTTTCTTTCGAAAGGATTTTGAAAGTTAAACCAAATGATTTGAGTTTACTCACACCAGTCCCATGACTGACCCAGAGTTTATTTTGTTTTGTTTTCCCTAAACTCTTGGGTGCCCAAAATTTGTACGGGCAGTCAAGTAGTCAGGATTTTACAGATATACTTGGAGAGCTTGGAGCAGGAGGCTTCAGGATTTATGTAGCTATTGTTTATTCTGCTGTGATGTAAGTATTGTACTCTGATAATGGTATCGTATATATATACTGCTTTTGATTTCAAGTTATGTTGTATATTATATTTTATTCGTTCCGTTGTGAGATTCGTGTTACTCTGATGTTGTTGTCTTCTTCTTCTTCTTCTATTCTATTAGTTCTACCTTATCTATCCTCACCCTCTAATTTCTTTCTTGGACTATCCGGTAATTTCGACTTTTGATTGTTCGATAGGTGTTATATATCGGATAACCAAGGTCGCTTTTTACCGGGTCGTTACAGTGGTATCAGAGCTGAAGGTTAAGTATTACCTTGGCTCTGTGGCGTGATTCAGTAGAGATGGGGTTAGTAATACCCTAGACTGAGTTTGAGTGTATATATACGAGTGAACGTATTTGTTATTTGATATAAAATGATTTTATATTGTGGATATTTATTGGTTGAGTTGTTTGTGGATTTTAGTCGATCAGTTTGATCCACTGTATCGATAGGGGTTTCCAAACACTTGAATACAATAAACCGACACAGTATGTTTTGAAAGAGGGTAAATGAAATGATTTTACCCAAAGTATATTTTGATATAGAGAAAATATATATATTGGAATTACAATATATTGGATGTGTTGGTTGTGATTTTAATCAGATAAGATTATAAAAGTAAAACGGTTATGTAAATAACCAAATAGAAATCATATAAGTGAAATATATGAAATCAGAGGAGTTAAATCTGAATTTAAATCAGAATTGAAGTTTAAAACTCTGGAAATTTGAATAAGTGGTGTAAATTGGATTTGAATTAAGTATAAGAGAATTTTAAGATCTTGGGAGGTTTTAAAATGTTTTCAAGCATTGGAAATGATATGTTGAAGTAATTTCAAATTTGAAATATTGGAAAATAAGTTTTGAAGTGATATAGTATTGAACTCACTTCGATAGCTGGAAAATAGATTCCGATGATGCGCGCGCCATTATCGGTGTTCATTTTCGAGTTTCAAAGTGACAGATTACTACCAAAAGATTTTGTTTTTGAACTGTGTTGAGAAAACAAGTTGTTTTGAAATTCCAGAAAAAAAAAAGAGATTTGATTTTTGAAAAGGCAAAGCTATTTGAAACTCCCAGGTAAAGATTGTTTGAAATAAAAACAAATTAAACCGAGGGTTGTGAAATAAAATTTGAAATAGAAATAAAGCCAGTTAAGTGATAACTGAAATTGAATTAGAATAGTATCAAGTAGAATTGGACTGGATTAGAGATAATCTGGAATAGAAATGGATTGTTGAGTAAGGATTTTGGATCGAGAATGGAACTCGAGTTGGAAATGAAATTTGGCTTGGATATAAGCGAATAGCTGTGTTGAACAGATACTGATTGGAATTTGATTGGAATAACATGGGTATATGCCGAATTGGCAGCAGATGGAAGTGATATAAGGATATGCCCGACAAAAAGGTACACGTTTGTATTCATATAAGTTTGATGAGATTTATGAGCCTGTTTGGCAAGCCGCTTGGCTGTTTGATTTTCTTTTGGGTTGGAAAAGGCCTAGAGTGGCGAGTTGGAGTTTTACCGATAGGGCTGTACAAAGGAGGTGCTGGCGAAATTTTTCGAAAATTTCAGGTGTTAGAAAATTTTCATTTATAGAAATGAATTGATAATTTATAGTGAATTAAATTAATTCAGTTGAAATTGAAGTTAAAGAAGTAAACGAATAATTCGAAACCAGTTAATAGGGGTGTTCTCTATCTTAGCAATTTCGAGGACGAAATTATTTTAAGGGGGGAAGAACGTAACGACCCGTATTTTTGGCGATAATAATTCATTTATTTAATGATTTAAATAGTGATTTATGGATCAAAATGGTCGTTTAATTAAATAATATTGAATATTTAATTAGAATAAATAATAAAATAATATATTTATTTCTGAAATAGTCAGAAATAGTGGAATTCACAATATTGTGTGAATGGGCAATATAAAATATATATAATTCAGTTTATATTGGATTATATTGACGAATATAATTATAAACGCCATTTGAACGTATAATTTATATTATAATTATAATATAGCTCGAAATGGCGCTGCAGTTCGCTATTTGGCGATTCGAACTTCAACTGGATATACAGGGTCCGTTTTAAGCCGAATTTCTGTGAAACAAGAAACGCTCGGAGCTGGTGAAGTATATCTTCCTAGTGGAAGAGAAAAATCGGGATTTCGTCGTGTGGATTTTGAGTTACGTCCAAATCAAATTTTCAGAAAAACAGCGCCCTTAAACCATAACGGTTTATTTAATTTTATATAAGGATTTAAATATAAATCGAATATCGATATAACTCTGGCGATGGAATATCGAGCTGTAAATCGACATATATTTATTCTGGCACAGTGTGATATATATTGTGGATATATACGATAATATATATTTATTTATATTTAATTTAACTATTTTTAAATATATTTATTTATTTAAAGGGGTTATTTAGAGCTTTAAAAATAGCCACTTTTGCAAACGAAGTCGGATTTTGACGAAACTAATTTTGTTGGATCCGCAACGTCAAATTATTGTTAGATTCCAAGTTTGGTGATTTTTAGAGGCAGTGTGTGGCCGTATGGATTTTTAGAGTGAAAAATAGATAGTATTTCAACGGTTAAAAATACGCTGTGTGGGCATACGGAGTCGGAATTTGACGAAACCAGTTTCGTTGGGTCCGCAATGTCAAACTGTAGCTGCATGTCCAATTTCGTGAATTTTGGGTATCATATGTGATTACAGGAATTTTAGAGGATGATTACAAATAGCGTTGGCTTAAAAATTCATAAAATAACCGAATAAAAAAATTATTAAACCTTACTATAAATAATCCTAACATCTCTAACCCTAACTCCTCATTTTTCTCTGGTCAGAAAATCCGCCGCCACTCAAAACAAAATTCCACAGTAAAAATCCAACTTCAAAATTGTATATAAATTCATACAAAAATATAAAAATCAGATTATATGAATTTTTGGGTTGTTGAGGAGTTTCTCTACGCATCTACATGGGTTTTGAGGGTTGCGATCAATATTTGTTCGGTGTTGGGTTTTCTAGTCGTGCCTAGGGTTCACGGCACCGGGAGTTTGGGGCGTCATTTAAGGATTTGGGGTTTCCGGTTGTACTTGTGGTGGCGGAGGGGAGTCGATTGTGATGGTTTGGGGAACTTCCGTGCTTAAATGCGTCGCACCTGTAGGGCATTCGGTTGAGGGTCGCGATACCTTATGGGCATGCGAGTTAGGGGAAAATAGGATGGGGAGGTCGAGTGATCGATGGAGAGGTTAATGGTGCTATTCGATTTGAGTATCATGGAAAGCTGGGGTGATTACGTTAAGGAAGGAAGCGGCTAATGGTTTGAAGAAGTTCGGTGGAGTTTTTTTGTACAGGAGAAAATCGGATCAGAGAAGAAGGGTTAAGGGGGCGGGCCAGGTATTGTGAGAAAGGTTATGGGCCTCGTTTAATAGTAAGCCCAGTTGGAAATTAGAAGTTAAAATCTTTATTTAATTTAAATAATAAGTTAACTTGTTAATCTTATATCTTGTACATACGGTATCAGAATTTCGAACCGTCTGTCGCGTTGGAATCGTATGGACGGTGGCTACACCATGGAACTGACCGGGAGAGGATTGAAGCTCGTTTGGATTTACGGTGAAATTAAATGTCTGAATCAAATCGACGACTGGTTCTCGTTATTTAACGACTCATGACCGATGTGAGTAATTCTCACCAACTCTGAACAGTTTCTATTTTTATAACGTATTTTTAGAGCTGATAAATATTGATTGAAATGCCGTGTGTTGACTGTTTGGTTGAACTGCTAGTCAGTTGATTGAAATTATCGATAACGATATATATAAATCGTATCGAAATATTGATTCTGTTTATCAGAATACTTTATACTCATGTTATTTATGTTGACTGACATCTGTGGATGCAGGGAAACAGGTCGGAGGGACCCAACTGGGTTCCTCGACATTTATTTTACTGTTTTTCATATATTCTGATATATGAAGTGCTATATCATCTGATATTGATTTGATGTGTTTGGATGATGACCGATCCTTTTGATTTGATATTTTTATACATAAGCGATACTGAAAGGTGAAAAGGAATTTTCAAGAATATTTTGAAAGTAGATTATTTATATAAAATCAACGGATTTTATATATGGAAAATATTGGTTTATTAAAGAAAACATTTTATAAATCAAAGAATATAGAGAAAACATATTTGTAAATAAATATAAAGGAAAATATTTGTAAACCAAATATAAGGACAAATATTGACAAAATAAGGAAAAAGGGAGATATCAAATCATTTTGCAAATAGAATAAATAGAAAAGAAAAGGGGAAATATTTGTAAATCATTTACAAATAAGATAGAAAGGGGATTATTTGTAAACAATTACAAATAGGAATAAAAAGGAAACCATTTGAGAAATATTTACAAAATGGAAATAGAAAGGAATATTTGTAAAATAATTATAAATGGATTAAAAGGAATATTTATCAAGAAAATGAACTGAGTTATGGAAAGGAATTATTTATTTAGAAATTAAGTAGAATAATGGAATACTTGAAAATGGATAGAAGTGTAATAAAGGAGAATTTTACACTGGGAAGAATTTAGGCCCGTGCTTCGCACACGGGTAAACAGAATATGAATTCAAAGTGAGAATTTAAGAGAGTTATGTTTAACAGATAAAGTGAGAAGGTTAATTTATAAATAAAGTTTTATAAATTAATTTAGTTATTTATCTTTGGATAAATAGGGTATATAAGTCGAGACTTATATAGAGAAGTAAAAATCGATTTCCACATCGATGTTTGAAACTGAATATGTATGAAAGAGAATTCATCGAATAAGAGTTATTCGAAGTAAAGTTATCGAATATCAGTTTATTCGAAAGGAAGTTTATTGAATATTAGTTATTCGAGATGGGTTGATCCAAGAGAGATAATCAAATAGAGTTAATCCAATAGAACAAATTGGTTGAGATCAACCGTTAGAGTTAAACTGTTAGAGTTGAACTGTTAGGGTTAAACCGTAGAGTTAAACCGTTGGAGTAAACATTTAGAGTTAGTTGGTTAGAGTTAACCAATTAGAGTAAATCAGTTAGAGTCAATCGATTAGAGTCTAATCGAACTAGAGTTATCCAAATATAGTAATCGAATAAGGGATGATTGAATATTAGTTATTCAATTAGATTTTCTCGAATTTAGTTATTCGAGATAGAGTTAAACAGAAGTAGTCATTTAAGATAAGTTATCAGTAAGCATGACTGCTAGCGTAATTCGCAGGGCTGCAGATAGCCTAAGGTGGTCGGATGTTTCCTGAGGGAATCAGGCGTAACCATTGTGATCGCTGCGATCTAGAGTCGAGCGAATGGGGTAAGTCAAATATTAATTGATTGATAGAAGTTAATTAAGTCGAGTTATCAAGCTGAGTAAATAAGTCGAGTTAATTAAGTTAAGTAGTCAAGTTGAGCCGATCAGTTAAGTTGGTCAAAATGAGTTAATCAAACTGAGTTATCCGAATAAGAGTTAATCCAATAAGAGTTAATAGAATAAGGGTTACAGATTAGAGCTAACTGAATAGGAGTTAATAAATTATATATTCGTTTATTTATTCGAGTTAGAAAATAAAAGCCATATTAAAGTATTACATTTCGGATGCAGGGAATTATAACATCATTGTTATAATCAAATGATTCAGTAAAGGAAGTGGATTCATAAATACAATCCGAGAGTTCGCAAGGAAGTTTCTTAAAGAGTAAAGTTTGAACTTTGTCTATTTCGAAGTTAGAAATGTTGTTCAGTTAAGGTCTGAGAGGTAATTATACCCCAACTTGATTGACTTCGTTTTTAACTAAGAAGTAGATAAGGTTCGAGAGTGAAAGGGGTTAAGTGAATTTAGTTAATGAGCGAAATGGTTGGTGTTGGCATAGCGATGTTTATTCAAACATCAATTTAAACCCAATAAAGGAGATTTGGAAATGTCTTCCAAACGAAAATCAGAAATGTTTTATGAATATAGAAAATGAGAAATGGAATTGTTTTCCATTGTTAATAACGTATATTTTCTAAATATAGTAAATAAGAAATATAGGAAAACAAGAATAAGGAAAAGGGTAAATTTATGATAATTTGATGATGAATGATGATTGATCGATAGAATTTCCATCTGGAAATAATATCGTTGTTTGCACACCGACATGTTTTTAATTGATAGTTAAATCACCGACTATCAAAGTTTTGACCATTTTAACGTTGTTAATATGGAGAGACCGGTCGGATTATTATCCAGTGAACCACTCCGTATTGGCATAAGCGTTGCGAATCAAGTATGCTGAATATATTGAAGACGGAGTTATGCAAGGGCTATCCTATTTACAGAATAGTGCCTTCGGTTTGTCCAGTCCCAGGACAAACGTGAATGGACGAATGTCTGACAGAGTATATTCAAAGGATCGCGTAAGTTGATCTCTTCAAACGTACTTACGTTTGGTGGCGGAGGAATCCGTTTCTCTTAGTTGTATACCCGTGGTATTTTTGGTGAAATCAATTTGTGATTTGGCGGGTATGACGATGTGGCATTCAAAGTAATGGAGGTGTGATCTGTCAAAAGATACGTTATGACCTCAAGCCTCATCCACCGGGAAATGACAAAAATCGGGCAGGCAGCATGGCTATGTGGGTTGCACCCATTAGGATGTATGATCACCTATCTAGAGAAATTCCTTTTGTTCTTAAATCTATCGATGCTGTCCCTTATCGGGAGACGGTTGCTGATCCCAACCGTTGGTGATATACATTCGATACACTCAAGCGAAATGAGTGGTCGGTCATGTGTGGGCCGGGTTGCAAGATGTTCTTGTTGAACCCAGTGTATTTGCCTCTAGAGATACACGTTCGGAAGGTGGTCCCATACCTTGTCAAGTTGGAATCCAATCTCCAATAAGTGCCTGTGAGTTTGATTGTATATTATAAATGTAGAGCGTGAGATGCAAGCGTTCTACTAGATTTTAATTACTTGTGATTAGACATTATTATAATATCAGATAATATATGATTTCCAAAGTGTTTTGGGTTATCGTAAGGTAAAAACCGTCTGTGTTTATGTGTGGATTGGTCTTACGATTATCTTTTCTTTCGAAAGGATTTTGAAAGTTAAACCAAATGATTTGAGTTTACTCACACCAGTCCCATGACTGACCCAGAGTTTATTTTGTTTTGTTTTCCCTAAACTCTTGGGTGCCCAAAATTTGTACGGGCAGTCAAGTAGTCAGGATTTTACAGATATACTTGGAGAGCTTGGAGCAGGAGCCTTCAGGATTTATGTAGCTATTGTTTATTCTGCTGTGATGTAAGTATTGTACTCTGATAATGGTATCGTATATATATACTGCTTTTGATTTCAAGTTATGTTGTATATTATATTTTATTCGTTCCGCTGTGAGATTCGTGTTACTCTGATGTTGTTGTCTTCTTCTTCTTCTTCTTCTATTCTATTAGTTCTACCTTATCTATCCTCACCCTCTAATTTCTTTCTTGGACTATCCGGTAATTTCGACTTTTGATTGTTCGATAGGTGTTATATATCGGATAACCAAGGTCGCTTTTTACCGGGTCGTTACAGTACACTATATATGTAGAACGCGAGATGAAAGCGTTCTGCTAGATGATTATTATATTGTGGTTGATAGACATTATTATAATATCAAAGGGTTTTTGATATAAAGATAATTTGGATTCTAATAAGGGAAAAACCCGTTCCGTTATACGGCGTGGCCTTATGAGATATCGTTTATGTTCCCAACTGTTTTAAATTGTTTTACTCACACCAGTCCCATGACCGACCCGGAGTTTATTTTGTGTTGTTTTCCCTAAACTCTTGGGTGCCCAATTTTGTGTGGGCAGTCAAGTAGTTAGGACTTTACTGATATACTTTGAGAGCTTGGAGCAGGAGGCTTCAGGATTATATAGCTATAGTTATTTCCGCTGTGTTGTAAGTGTTGTACTCTGAAAATGTTACTGTATACATATATTGATTTTATTTCAAGGATATGTTATCTATTATATGTTATTCGTTCCGCTGTGAGATTCGTGTTACTCTGATGTTGTATATTCTTCTTCTTCTTCTTCTTCTTATATTCTAAGTTTCTACCTTATCTATTCTCACCCTCTAATTTCTTTCATTAACTACCTGTATTTTTCGATGTTTGGTTAGTCATCATTGAGTTTATGGCGATAACCAAAGTCGACAAAAACCGGGTCGTTACAATTTCTTGGAATGATTAAAAAATATAATAATGCATGAAGAAACATAGCGATTCAATCAGTTTATGACATCACATTCGTATAAAAGAGGAATATCTAAATAAATAATAATATGCAAGTGTCATTGTAATCTAACAATGTAATAGCAGTTCCTGTCTTCCTTGTGTGGAACTATTGCTGATATGTACTTCACCAAAACTCTCTTGTATTTTTTTTTAATAAAACAGTGTTACGGATCACTATAAAAACCAGTCATCCTTGCCAAAAATAATAATATGCAAACTAAGTTTAACTCTATGGTGAGTAATGTTAAAAAAACAAATATATTAAAGTCTAAGAATGTGAAATGGTTTAAGAGGTCATCTCAAGAAAGATAATACGAAAGAAAATAATTACTTTCATAATAAGCTCAACCAATATACTCATGACTATCGTCTATGAAAGAAAAAGATGAGAATGAATGTGGTAAAAGACTCACTTATGATGGTAGTGCAAGGTACAAACTCAGTTGGTGGCATAAAGGATAATTAGTGGCTTGATATAGGAACAACTATTTTTATATGCAAATACCATTGATTTTTTTAAACATTTATGAAGAAACTACAGAGGATATGAAGTTACCAGATTGAATAATCAAAATAATTAGAAAAGACACTGTAGAACTCTCATTCGCTTCGTGAAAGGTTCTTACTTCGATCAACGTATTTCATGTAACAGATATTTACCATAAATTTGTCTCAAAATATCTTCTAAACATAGGAGGATTAAAGACAGCATATGGGTTTAACAAGTTGGCATTATCTAAGAATGGAAGGTTGATTGGACAAGGATACTTTTGTAATGACATGAAAAAATATATTTTAATAAAGAATTATTCTGCTTGCATTGTTTACTCTGCTGATTTATAACATTTTTATTATTATCCCTTTAAAATATGAGCATGTTAGGATTAATTTATATTTTCAGTTTTTATTCAATCCCTAAATTTGAAGTTTGCATTAAAGTAAATATACATAGCAAATCCAATAGAATTATGGAGAGAAAAATCAATTTGCTTGAATTTTTTTGTATCGATGCTGTTGCAACAATCCACCTTGAAATAGACCAAAATTCCAATCTAGAAAAGGGTTGTTAAAATGTAGGCCCATTCCAAAGTTCTCCACATATTAAAGAAAAACAATAAATATCAATCTTTACACTTTTAGAGCTCACAACATATGGAACAAAAAATAATTTAAAATCGGGTACTCATTTATTAAAATCATCTCAAAAAATTTAAAGTTATAGCATAACATCTCAGTATCTCAGTCGTAGATTACAACAGTCATTCAAATGTTATTTTACGGGTGAAACTGGAAGAGATTTTAATAACTTTAAATAATAGTATTGCCGCAAAACACTAGATCACCTTCTCCAGACCCTAAACATGTCCCCTCTTACCTATCATATGTAGTAAAAAAAGTGGGAGTCAAAACAATAAATGTTTAGTGAATAAGAACCTCGAGCTTTCTTATAAAAGTACGTGGATAATATATTCAGAAATAAGAATATGTCTTATGATAATATTCCAAGAAGTCATTCACATTTCATCTGAGGAAAGAAGGTAGACTATGACCATCTGAAATTTTAATAGAGGTACGACCCACGTCATTAAAGACCTTCCATTTCCAATGCATATTTCCTAAACTCAAAGTCCCGATGCAATAAATGTCTATGAAATATGAGAGATAAAATCCTAGCTACTTAACACCTCCAAGGGGAAACTAGATAAACTTTGACCATTCTAAAAGAAAATAGAGGCCTGCAACTTGTCTGCTACTTCCAGGCCGACCCTAAGTGACTATCTAGTTGACATTGCACGATTATCCTTCCTTCCACTTAATACTTCCTAGGTCGGCTCTCAACCAACCATTTAATACCTAACCCAAAGCAGTTCTTCCAAGGAAACCATTCATATCGTAACCTTGACTATTTAATACCCCGAGAGAGGCGGACCCTCAAACAATCAAATAATCCATCAATAACCCTTGAAACATATCCGTTATCTTATGACCTATACCATGATGACGTCTTACATTAGTCAAATTATTCATGAATATTGATAACCGGATTAGCTATTATAATTTACCTCATTGAATTAAGATTAACCTCACATCAAATTAATAATTGCATGGATAATATCTCACAATAACCCAATCATCCGTAGGTACCAATAGTCATATTTGTAACACCCCGTAAAATATACCCTAAATATACATAGATAATTAAATTAAATATAAACATTAATAAATTAATAAAATATAAATGGATTGAAGACAAGAATTTTGGACAATGGAACATCTGGCCATGAAAATAGTATCATTGCTCTCGTGGCAATATTCTGATCTGTTTTCATATTTTATTTGCTGAAAACGGAGTCCATATGAAGAAATTATTAATAAAACAATTTATACGGTAATTAAATACACATAAGATTTAAAATATAAACTAAATAAATAAAAACCAGAAATAAAATTATATACAAATTGGCATAATGGAATATTCCATGGAGATTTGAATTTTTGTGCAAATATATATATATATATATATACACATACATATATATGTATGTATATATACACACACAAGTTGGGACAAGGATAAATAATAAATGGAAAGAATTAATTAAGTTAATAACATAATTAATATAACAATAACGACTTGGATTTTTAGCCATTAAGTTTGAACATTTAAATTGGTTCCAAACGTTGATTTGGAAATTTAAATAACTCGAATTAAACGAAATTTGATTGTATTCATTTAAATTAATTAAAAACGAGCTTGCCACATCGCGGTAGTTCGTAGTTTTACGATTTGCACTTCAATTAAATGTATAGAATTCAACATAAGTCAGAATTCTTTGAAACAAGAATTTTCCAGATCTATTTGATTATAGTTTTTCGAATGAAAGAGAAAAATCGAGAATTCATCTTATAAATTTTGAGTTATGTCAAAATCAAATTTTCAGAAAATCACTGCATAATCATTTATGAACCATAACGATTTATTAAATGAAATAAAATGATTTTTAATAAATTATTATCGATTTAACTTGGAATTCAAAATGTTGAGTTTAAATCCAAATTAATTTATTTCGAAGCTAAATAAAATTCTCTTTGAGTATATTTATATATGAGAATAATAATTTATTATCAATGGATTGAATTGTTTTGAAATCGATTTATGTTTTATTGATTTAATGTGGAACTTGAGAATAGCCAGTTTACAAATGACCTCGGATTTCAACGAAACCAATTTTATAAAACCCACAATGATTACAAGATTTCAAGTTTCATGTCAATTGGAGTTATTTTGTGATCGTGCACAATATAAATGTGTATCGCTTAACTATTTAAAATAAAAATAGTGGCTTTGCAAAGTGAAAATTGGGCAAACATCCTTAAAATGTTTGCAAATACAAATGACATTCTCCCCAAACTTTCATTACAAAGTGGGTCCCTATTTTCAATGTTACATGTTTTTCAGGAAATTTTAGGCGCTGCTATATTAAAAGAAAAAAAATCGAAAATATTCTCGGAACAATCTGGAGAAAAAAAAAGTTGCATACATCTATGCAACTGTACTGAATATATGCCTGTATGTATGCATATATTCATCCTGTGTTTTCTATTGAAAATCTAGGTGAATATATGCATACATGATGCAACTATTACCAATAGTTGCATACATGTATGCATATAAAGTTGAACTGAGATGCATGTGTTAATAATAGTTGTATACATGTATGAAACTATTTTGTATATATGCATACATGTATGCAACAAAGTTAAAAGGAATGAAGGCTTCTGCATATGTGCATGAACGTATGCATTTATTCTGTATAAGTGCATAATTGTGTGAAACAATGTCTGAAAATTGTGAATGTTTGAAAAAACAGGCCAGAATTGAATATATGCATAAAGGATGTGTATATTGCAGTTTAACTGCATACATGTATGCATTTATACTGCAGTTTGATAAATCACTGAAATATATGCATAAGTGAATGCAACTATGTACAAATAGGTGCATCTTTTGATGCATCTTGTAACACCCCGTGTACTCTATAACTGTGGAATTAACAAATTAAAGTATAATTAATTCGAAATCAAAGAACTAAGGGAAACGGGATACGCCATTGCGTTCGTCTCGGAAAAATACGCGAAATAGAGTCCGAGTTTTCGAAAAACGGAGTCCGTATGAAGAAGATATAGCCTCCGGAAGTTTCTGAATCAAGTCTAAAATTAAAAATCGGGCCCAATTGGCCAGGGCAGGAAAAGTCCCGCCTAAGACACCCAGGTCGACCGGGCTGTCGACCTGGTCTAGCCAGGTCGACAGGGCTGTCGACAGGGCTGTCGACCTGGTCCAGACCCAGGTCGAACCCAGTCCACCCTGGCTGGCCTAGTCTATATTGGTCGATTTCCAGAAGCATGCTTTGTCATTAGGGCTAGGTGGCAGACTCTAATTGGTCTCTCTTTCGAATGAATGGCTACGATCAATCCAAGCAACATCGATGGTCCTAATCAGTTCATAAACTCTATAAAAATGACCCTAGACTCTACCTAGGTTTCTTACACAATTCTCTAGCCTCCATTGCTCTCTTCTTCTAATAAAAAAATAAAAATGGCGTCGCTGCTCTGCTGGAATTAAAACTAGAAGATAATCAACATCAGCCTAAGCAACTCAATTCAAACTAGAGATTAAAGTTTCTGCAAAGATTCTACAACAAGTTAAAGTTCTTTCTTTAATCCAATCAAGGCAAGTACAGTTATTTTCCGCTATAAACGTTACTTATAATTTTGATATGTTTTTAATTCTGAATCTGAGATTGTATATATATTCTCTTCTGTTAGATTTGTTTTTCTGTGACTGTTCTGTATCCCTTTTCTTCTTTTCTGTTTTTATAGCCAGGCTACCACGAGCCTGTGCCTAATCTCATAAGAGATGAACGTATGAACGCAAATTTTGGGATAAATAATGAATGATGCGAAATTTGACAAGACTAAATTGAATGTTTGACTTTAGGTCTGAGGCATAAAATATATTGGACATATGCATAAATTTGACTATGAACATATAATTTATGCATGTTGTATGCATAGTTATGTTGTAATTTAGAACTGTAATTAATGAGCATATGTTGTAAACTAGATTTGGATCTATGCATATTCTATGATAGAAGAAAAGAGGAACCATTGTAAGATTACATATGATTTGAGACTTTGGACAAAATGCATATAAAAGTCAAGATCTGATTTTTAGAAGATATGATTTAAAGATTTATATTGTTGGGTATAGTTTGCATAATGATTCATGACTCAAAAAGAAGAAGGTATGGAAACTTAGGTGTAAAGATTTACATTAATTAGGATATCTATTATTGTGATTACACCTAAATAGGGATTTTTGGATATATGGCATGCATTGAAATTAATGGTTATATTTGGTATAATTTATATGTGAATCTGCTGTAAGATGCTAGTTTAACAAAAATTGGAACATATGTTATATGGCAAATTATGTCCATATTCTGCGCTTATGCAAACATGGAGTATATGTTGTGAATCATGACAATTATGTAGGCATATGAATTTAGGCCAATTTATGATTGGGCAAGGCATGTAAATAGAACTTTTAGAAATATTAAGTTTGCTAAATCTGCTAATTTGTCAAGTTGCCTAAACTACTAGTTTTGTTATATTGCCTAGACTGCTAATTAGATTGAAATGCCTAATCTGTTAAATTTGTCGGTTGAAATGCCTAACCTGTTATATGCCAAAATCTGCTAAGTTGCTAAATCTGTTAAATTCGTTAAGTCATATAAAATCTGTTATCTGCTATGTTGATATAATCATCCTGTTATTGATATAATCTGAATTGGCATATATATTGGGCGTGCGCATAAACGGTAAATTATTAATTAATTGGCCGCAAAGATAAACATGGCTAACTCGAGGTTAGAATGAGTTTGCGGCGTAAATCTGCCCGGAACCGCCCGGCACATCCAGTGGCCGCAAACAATAGGTTCTAATGTGAGAAGTTAGTCATAACATGCGTAAGACACGAGGTTAGGTCTGGCTTGTGGCAGAAGTCTGCCCGGAACCGCCCGGCATATCCAGCGGCCACAAGCTATCGACCTAATATGAGAGGTCTGTGCATTAATAATTAATTAATGCAAAATCTAAGATAAGAATGACGTCTAAAACGTATTGGGGAAAATAGGGTTAAACCAAAGGGATTAATAGATGTAGTAAAACCCGTCCATGAATCTGTAGGCCCAATACAAAGTTAGACAAATCTGAAAAATCTGTACATCTGACCTGTTAGTCTGAAAACTTGTTAACTTAATTTGTGAATTAGTAAATATGAATTCTGTATGTCTGAACTTGTAAACAAGTTAATCTGAAATCTGTTAGTCTGGGGACACAAGGTTAGGAGGGGAATTACTTGTGTCATCTGTTGTTTGGGACCCATATTAGTCAGTAACCCTTTCTGGTATCAAAACTTTGACCCAACAGTAGGTAGGGTCCGGGCACGCTTACTGAACTAATTATAAGTGGTTCATTCTGATAATGGCGAGGGGTGTTGATGGTGCGTTCCAACCGGGTCATGTGCGTGCATGGATCCCGGTCTGCCTCTGAGGATGTAAGACGCCGTGACATCTGTAAATAGGTCTGTGCCAATTGGTTGTCACTTTAGGGAGTGATACACCCTACTGTGGGGCCGACACAGGATATTTATGTATTAGGGAGCCGATCGCTTGGGGTAGGGTTTTAGGGTACGCTTAGATCTGTCTGTTTCTGTTGGTACCGTCTGTTTCTGCTGGGTGGTAACACCTGTCTGTTTCTGTGTGGTACCGTCTGTTCGGGTGGTAAAGGCCCATTACTAGTGTACACCTAATTCCACATTCTGTCTCCATAGGGATAAATCTGTTTCTTCTTCTGTCTGTTTCTGATCGGGTAGTAAAGGCCCATTATTAGCATTCTGTTTCTGTTAAAGTATTCTGTACCCGTTCTTGCTTCAATTTAGACATTAGAGTGACACCTAATTCTGCTATACTAGTATTAGTGCAGAGAAGTGTAAAACAATAGTTTTTATCATTCTGTTTTTCTGTTATATCTGCTACACCTGTTATAGTTATCTCACATCCAGTTTTATGTTCATATCATATTATTATTATCTGTTCATATGCTGAAAGTCACTGGACTTGCCAGACTTTTTGTCTGACCCTTGTTGTTTCGCCTCCTTTCTTCCGTTTTCCCCCCAGGTTATCCAAGGAGGGAAATACTTTAGCTTGATCCGGATTTCTCTTTGCTTGAAGTGCTTAAAGTATGGCTTGGCTCTGTATAGCTTCCGTTCCATGGGGATTATGATTTTAAACTATGCATTTTGAAGGCTTTTGTACAAAACTGATATTTTGTACTTGAATTCTGAAATTGAAAGGATGTAACCATATTAATTTCTGTTTCCGCTGTAATAAAGTTAAAATTTTTCAAGTACTGTTTTATCTGTCTTGTAAGTTTCTGTTCTGTTTACTAAAATGCTCCACCAATAGTTAAGGCATTCCCTTTGTGAGTGACCTTAACGGAGGTGGGGTGTTACACATCTTACTGTTGTTTCGCTGTTTTTTTGAATTTTTGGTCCTTTTTTGTGGTTTTTTGTTTGAAATTTATTATGTTTACGTTAGAGACCTAATTTTCATGAAAAGTTGGACTGGATGTGAGTCTAATTTTGAAGCCTGTTAGGAACCTGAGACAAACTGAGCCTTTTGCAGATGGTCTCGCAATTCGACAAAATCAGTTCCATCAAGTCCTGAATATTAAGTTATTATAGGATTTCAATTTTCATTGCGATCGAAGCTCATATGTGGTTGTTTTAGCATGAAGCTTACAAGGTAAGTTTTACGTAAATATTTTAATAATAAAACCATCCTATAAATACACCCTAAATTTCACTAACCCTAAACCACAGTCAACATCCTTCACCACCACCTTCTTATTTACCATCTAAAACTTAAATCTTAAAATCGGTAAGGAATTTCAAGAAAGTCACAATTAGGTAGTTGTAGGTGTAAAAACCCGAAATTTTAACAATAAATAGTTATTTAATTAGAAGCTCAAAAAATAGGATTTCTGCAAATGATGGAATCTGACCATGAAAATTTAACCGTTGCGTTCGTCTTGAAATTCTAGTCAACTTTCATGTTTGGAGTTTCGCGAACGGACTCCATATGAAAGAGTTACGGAAGAAATACGAAAATGGATGGAAAATAAATAAACCAGAATAATTAATTATATATTACCTAATTTAACCAGCCGAACTGGGAAATCTGGTGCCCAGGCGGTCGACCATGGGGGTGGACCGACGGTCAACTTACCAGGTCGATCTACTGGGCGTTAGATCGCTCAGTGGCGGAATAAAATAACAGATGGATGAATATAATTTAAAATTAATTCGATGGTTCTAGGCCATTTCCACCTCGATAAATAAAATGGTAGAGCCTCATTCTCTTCCATTCAAATCTATAGAGGCAGCGGAGTTCTGCCATTTTTCTTCCTCTCTAACCTATTTTTTAAAATAAAAATATGTTCATACATATCAAATCAAATCAAATTCATATGCAATTGGGAAGATTATTCAATGGAAGAGGACGCTCAACGATAGATTCTTCGCTTTCTTCCTTTTTTCTTACATTTCTACAGATCTAGAATTTTACTCTTTCTAGATAAATTGTAGATTTATAAGAACTTGAGGATTGTAAGCCTAAAGGGTTCAAAATTTAGAATTTGGAGGCTATAAGTTAGTGGGAAATTTACTAATACAATTATAATGACCTATCTATTTTGATTAAATCTAATCTATTTTTATGCCTATCTGATCTATTTATTTGGATATTGTGAATTTATTGGCAACCATCAGATCTGATTATAAATATGGTTAAAATGGGTAAATGATAAGTTGTGATTATGTATAACATGAATTATAGGATTCTTAAATATTTTTCCCACATATTCCTACAATTATGTCATGAAATATGTTGTACATGTTACATAGCGCTGTGGATCTGGAAATCAGTTCCATTAAACATAAATTAGTTGTAGTTATGCTCCAGATCTTTAGTTCAATGCTGAAATATGAAATATGTGAACTCAGGTAAAAAGATGAAATTTGTGTATTATGTGATTGTAAAAATAAAAGAAATATTTCTATTTATATTCAGTATTGTTAGGTTTGGGCTTAAGCAATATAAAATATGCCTTTTTTCTCCTTTTGAATAAAGAGGCATTATTTTAGAATCACAAGAAGTATGAAAAAAAGATTAAAAGAGAAAAGTGGTGCAAAGGTACATATAAATATAAATACATACATTTGTATGTAATTTGCATCAACTATTCCAATATATATATATATGTATATATTATATTATATATATTACATATATTTCTTGTAATTTGGAAATATGTCAAGTCCACAAAATAGGGATTATTTTCAATGATTTCGGCTAATGGTCCTTTGTGAGACTCGAAACCTTTTGGCAAGTTTGAATATAAAAAGTAAATGTTTGGTTAATTGATTAGACCAAATCATTAGTTTAAAAGAAGAATAAAATAAAATATTAATAACTACGTCGACCGCACAAAAACATAAAAATAAATATGTACATATTATCCATCTAAATTAGCGTAAAATGGTAAAATATACATTGTTAGAAATGTTTGAATGTTTGTATAAGGTTCAATGGTGGAATTATATGTAAATATAGTCCAAATTGAATTAATATATTTGTGGTGACCATTTGTAGCAATCAATGTAATTAAATGCTATAAATAAGACCGCAAATTAATAAATGACCATTATAACCAATATTCATTTGGGGAGATAAATGTGATGGGAAAAATGGTTACAATTCCTAAAATCAATTAGGATAAATGTTGTTAACCCCAATTAGAAAATTTGAACTATAAACGCATTTAGACACGAGGTTAAACTAAGCTTGTGGTGTAAGCCTGCCCGGAACTGACCGGCAAATCCAGCAACCACAGGTAGTCAGTTTAATGTGATGGGTCTAATGCATAAATATAATCGTATTAAGGAACGAGGTTAAGTTCAAATGTCGTAAAAGTCTGTCCGGAACCGAGTGGAAAATCCAGCATCCACAGGTAGTCAACTTAATGTAAAGGGCCTGGTACGTAAATGAATATATATATATATAATAGTTATACAATTAATAAATGAATAAGAATAGAAATTGTCCGCTGGGGTATAATAAATAGATAACTTGGGACTAATAAATAGTTGCCTTAGGAAAATATGACCCTTAGGGTCGTAAAGGGCAATAAAAAGGAAATAAAAGGAAATGGGTGTCGTAAGGGAATTTATGATTACCGTTTAAACACTATCGTAAAGGGCAATAAAAAGGAAATAAAAGGAAATGGGTGTCGTAAGGGAATTTATGATTACCGTTTAAACACTAAGTCCAAATTAGGGAAGGTATTAAATAAATATCCTAGGGAAAAAGGGAATATAACCTTCCTTATTTACAACAATGGAAATAGAAAATATAGTTGGACGTAGTAGGTTAATTATTTAAGATATTATTAACCATATAAACTCGTGACGAAAATGAATCGTGTAAGTATAGTATTTCAGTGTAGTGGGACTAAACAGGAATGACTTAATAACGTAACCTACTTTATCCCAAAATGGGAAAGGTGCTAAAGGCAAATGGGGTATGAACTTATAACCTTTGTGTATTGTCCGCTTCCTGGATCCTAAAAGGCTAAGTGACTAGGGTTGAAGAGTCCACCTGGGAATAGGTTTTTCAGTGTAGGGATCTTAAATGGCAGCTGTGTATGGGCCACCCAAACCTAGAAATTAAAAAGGTCAGATATGACCACCTATCCAACGGGAAGTATGTAACAACCCCGAAAAACAGAACCAATTTAAATTTTTTATTTTGGCTATTTTAATGAATTTTGAATATTTAAAATGAATTATTTTAAATAATAACGACAAGAAATTTATTTTAAATAGAATTAGAACATATATATTTATTTAAATCGAAGTTAGAATATAAATATTTATTTTAATTATAAAAGGAATTGAAAATGGCGCGGTAGTTTGAAAATTCGATTTTAAATTTCAAATGAATGTACAGGATTCAAAATAAACCGGATTTTAGCGAAACCAAAAATATTAGAATCTATTTGAGAATATCTTTTCAACGAATCCGAAAAATTGAAATTTCATAGCGGGAATAAAAAGTTATGCCCAATTGAAAATTTAGAATAGTCGCTATGGAAATATAGTCCTTAAAAATAGCCATTTTGCAAACGACCTCCGTTTTCGACAAAACCACTTTTGTTGGATCCGGGATGTCAAATTATTGCTACATTCCAAAATTCATAATTTTGGGAATTTATATGTGAGCGTGGCAAAGGAAAACGTGTTTTGGCACTTTTAGTCAATTTGGATCGATTAGAAAATGGTCATTTTTCAAATGGTCTCCAAATTTGACGAAATTAGTTTTGTTAGGACCGTATTGTCAAAACATAGCCGGATTTATTTTTCTGGAATTTTTGAGGGTCCATATGTGGCCCCGATAAATTGAATTGCGCGTTAGAATTTAAAATATATTGATTTATATTTTAAATTTGATGAAAACAAATCGTAACAGTCGAATTGGCTTACCAGACATATCCCATTGTGTCCAGAATGAGGATATTTAGCTAGGGGCGATGCTCGTTGAGTTCCATTTGGAGTTAGTATGAATGAACAATTTTTTAAAAGAATTAAAATAATAAAAAAAATTCTATAAAGGGTCAAAACCCTAGTGGTTGGTCAAAATTTCCTTGCCGCAATCAAACTGAGGAACGCGCCTCCTTCCTCAACGAACGACAGAAATCTTCAATTTTTCTCCTCCTCTTTTCTAACAATCCACGCAACAATTTAATAAATCCCCAACACCATTTTATCAAGCTAGGAGAGATTTACCTAGCAATACCAATATGTTGAAGTTTAATCAAGAGAGTCACGAGAATTTCTGCCTCAAAGCTAGCGCGTTCAAGCGCGAATTCCGAGAAACACAACACACCGGAGGTGGTGCCGTTCAGGGCGAGGCAGGGTGGGACTCTGGCGCTCCGATCGCCGCCCATGGATCATCGTCTGGACCCTCCGTTTGGCTCGCGCAGGTGGAACCCTAAATCGAGATGATGGGTTCGATGAAGGCTTGATGGTGCGAAAGAAGATGAACGATGAATACAAGAACGACGGGAACAATGAAATAACAGTGGAAGGTAGTTTATTTTTTTTTAATATGATTTAAAATAGCATTGTCATTAAAATTAACATTGTTATTAGAAATAAAAGAGCATTGATTTTAAAAATAAAATTAGCAAAATAAAATTAGCAAAATGTTTTGTAAATAAAATTAGCAAATGTTTGTGGAAGATGTGGTTTTTAGTTTATAGGGTTATAATTTTTAATCATATAAAAATATACATGGTTTTGACATATAAAAATATACATGGTTTTGACATATAAAAATATACATGGTTTTGATCATATAAAAATATACATGGTTTTGATCATATAAAAATATACATGGTTTTGAACATATAAAATATACATGGTTTTGGACATATAAAAATATACATGGTTTTGAACATATAAAAATTGACTTTGATTTTGAAAATATATATACATATATACATCGTTTTGAAAATATATATAAACATCATTTTGCAAATATAATGACTTGATTTTTAAAATATAAACATCGTTATAAAAATGCGATTTTTAAATATATAATCATCATATTGAAAATGTAATTTTTACTATGAACAGCGAGAAAACGGTTTTCGATGGAATCGATAGAATCAATTCCAAATCCGAACCATTCAGAAATAAGGAATGGAGGAGTGGATCCCAAAGGTGAGAACTCCACACTATAATTTCTTTTATAGTATTTATTTTATAACTGCAAATATGAACTGCTCCCCGTCGTCCACAGACCATGGACGACTTGTTTGTTTGGTTGTGTTGTGAAAATTGCTTGTGATGTGAAATGGACGGTATAAAATATTCATGTGTTGAATAAAATAATTTATCGTTAAAAATATAATTTTTAACATGTATTGAATAAAAGAAAATATTCATGTGTTGAAATAAAATAAATATTCATTTACAAATCAGACGATTTGTTTACGTACACTTATTTGACTGATATGGGTTGGGACGATAAATTTTACACGTTGCCCAAATGCACAAATAAATTCTGTGTTTGTGGATTGAAACCCCACACATGTGTTGGGATGATATTTGACGTACACTAATCCCAAATGTTTAGTTGGACGTTAATCGATAGGTTGACAGACTGTTGTAAGCGTTAAATATTTATATTTAATGCTTATACAGTGTAGAATGCACTTTGTATGATGGTTGATTGTTTATTGTGGCTGTTGTATGCATGTGTTGTATGAAATCCATATAAATAACATTATATGGTAATTGACTGTGTTCGATTCCAATTCAGAAAGGATGAATATTTTAAAATAATATTCAGTAAAGGATCAAAATATGATTTTGATGTCCGATTTAGGATGGACACAAAAATATTAAAATATATAAAGCCGTGTTGATTCGACTAACGTTATTTTGATGACAACGATATTTATATCGATTTTATTCATTTCTACAATGAATATCGAAAAGGAATTGATTTCAAAATCTAATGTTTTGAAAATACTATCATTTATACATCGATGATATGGAATATTCAATTTTGATTTGAAATTGAATATGAAGTTGAAATCGTATTGAAAACGAATTTAAAACGATTTATAAAATACGCTTTAAATGGAAATCGATGAAATATTATATATATATATATAATGGCTTGAATAGAACGCGCCGCGCTGCGGTAGTTCGCGAATTCCGACCATCGACTTCGAATGGACATTATGGGAGATCCGACCGTCGGATTCTCCTAAAACCAGAATTGTTGGGTTCGTATCGAAAAACAGCTTTCTAGTGAATATTAGGGATTTGAAATCTAACGGTTAGATTTGGAATTATGTCCAAATCAAATTTGGAAAAGGTCAGTGTAAGTGCAGTTCGATGACCGTTTATGGAAATCGACTGTACGGGCCTTGATAAAATTATTAAAAATATTAATAATTAGTGTAAAATCATAAGAAATGATTGGAAAGAATTAGGATGAAAAATTCCATACTTAAAAAGATAAAAATAGTTTTTTATTGAAACGAACTAGTTATTAATTAGATATGAAATCCAATAATTTTTAAATAAAATACATTGGATTTGAAATGGTTTTAAAAATAACCAGAATTTCCAATATATGAATTGGAATGGATTTGAATCGAAATTATCTTCGGAATATTTCGATATTGGATTTCGTGATTATAAAGGCATTATGGAGGAATTTGGAAGATATATATATACCGTTATTCCAGTACGATGTTTGTTGAGTTCAGAATTTGATATTAAAGCCGATATATTTTCTATTCAGAGTCTTGTATTTAATATCAAATGGGATATTGGGTTTGTCGTGAACGGTGTCTTCAGTAACACTGTTCTTGAACCCCATGTGAAAAGAATAAATCTTTTAATTACGATTGTTAGAGTTTCCAATTATATTTAATAATTGGAATGAAATGGAATGTGAATTGGGTTTATCGTGAACTGTGTTTCTAACGGCATTCATTCTTTAACCTGATTTACAGTGAAATGTGATTTGGAATTTATAAATCTTTTGTTAAGATTTAAAGGAAATTTTCCAAAGGGAAGTTTTGCAATTTAATAAAATAAATTGGAATGGAATGGAATTCGATTTGGTAATAACCAAAGTGGACTTCTATAGAGGAAGACTGTTACTATATATGGAATTTAAGAGGCTTTGCCGTTATTCCATTTATAGTATCGGTTGGATATGGAAGTTCATATCGCTTATATATATTGATCTGTTTTCCGTGAAAATTCCATTGTTAGTGGAATGTGATTTTGGGTTTATCGTGAGCTGTTTTTTAAAAGACATTAGTTCTTTAACCCAGTTAAAGATAAGATTAATTTCTTACTTTGAATAATCATTAAGTAATGAATTTTGGAAATTAACACTGAATTAGAGTTTTAATGAATCTTTAAAAAGACTGAAAGGTGACTTTGATAAATAAAATTATCAGATTCAAGAAATGACCGAGAATGGAGTATCACCAGTTTTGCTCCAAGCAATAGTTAAATCTTTAATTAGATTTGAATGTGGAATGGTAATTAATTTTACCGATAACACCGTGGTGTTAGATATGAAGTATTACCAGTTTATTTCATGGGATGAATAGGTGGGGATTGGGAAATTAAACAAATGATTACTTCGGTAAGGCGCGCTAATCCCAACTAGTTTGGATAAACCATAATTTTGTTTGGATTAAAATCCAAAAGAAGATTACAGAATAAATTTAAAGAATTTATCTTTGATAAAATTAATGGGAACCTTTCCCAAAGTATAAGAATAATTGAATAAATGAATATTCTAGATTGGAATGATGCATAAGTTGTGTTTTTATAGCACTTGTTTATTATATACGCGAGTTATTCAGAAAGACTGCGTTTATCCCATTCTGAACAACTAATTCAATGATGTGTCGAGGATGAAGACGGTGGTTGAAAACTGGAGGTCTTCACATCGTTTGGATGATTACTGATGTCTTGATTGGGCTATACACCCAAGACTAGGTAATAAGTGGTGATCGTCCTGATGTACTAGGAGATCGACGGATATGCGAGGGCCTCTCTTCTGTATTGGACTTACGGGACGAGGAATAAGGTGTCTCTGGTTTCGTTTAGATCCAGAACGAACTTGTAAATGGATGTGTGTCTGACATCAGATTTCATTCTATGTGATTGATAGACATCGGTTGCATAGCGTGAATTACCTGTGTGGCATGCTGAGATGCAAATGATCAAGACTTCGGTTGAAAAGCAGATTCTAGTAGTTGATGATCAAAGCATGACTTTAATATAGCATAGCTTTGTGTAGCGTTAATTCGCGAGCCTCACACCCCGGTGTGAACTAGAAACGGGAGAGAACATCAGGAAGGGCATGCGTTTCCTTCTAGCTAGGAGTGGTGTCAACATTTTGCAAGCCCTAACGGTTTACTTATGTGGATGTATGGATTGCAATGCACCTCAGTTATATCGGTCGTTATGGGGCCGATGGTTTGGTCGGGATATGACCAGTTTACGCCCCACATGACAGGGAAATGCATTGTTCAGGCATTTTAATCCACTCCGTGTGGACCGGCCCTGACGATCCAAAGGCTTGACAGAGTACTTGCCTGAGACTTGGGCTAGATTGTCTTGAAGCGGTAAGGACGATCCCTTGCCTTGGTTCACAGACGGAAATCCAACTTCCAATACGTGACAATTGCGGTTTTGATTGTAGAGCCTAGTATCGACGACATGATATATGGTACCCATGCCGTCTAGGATTGAAACATTTATATTTGAAGTTGTTTTATACACTTTACACTATAATAATATCCGAATGATTTGTTTTAAACGTACTAAGCATGTTTGGCTATTATAAGCGATAACCCTACCTGCCAGCGTGCGTTGCATTGTGTGATGGGACCTGGGTCTTATAATAGCCTCATTTTCCAAAAAGCATTGCGTTGTTTTGTTATATGCACCAGTATTCTTGGAAGGAAACCTGTTCCGTGTTATACTGCGTGGTCCCTTGATATATCTGATTTAAAGTAAAGTTTTAAATAATTGTTTTAGTTCTCACACTAGTCACATGACTGACCTGGAGTTTATTGTTTTGACCTAAACTCTTGGTGCCCTTATTTTCCACACGGGCAGCTAGTAGTTGGGTTTTACAGATTTATATTCACAGGATCTTGGTTTACAGCTGGAATGATATTTGGAAAGCTCTGTATCCGCATATTCGTTTCAGTTGTGTTTTTGTATTATTTTCCGCTGCATTGTAACTTGTAAATCTCTGATATTTAGTAAATATGTAATATTTATTCATACTATGTATATTCTTATATTCTGATGAAATTGTTGTAATAAGTAACGAAATATTCTTCTGTTTGTGTTCTGATTCGTCTTGTTCTCAAAGCAGTCGGTGCTTCCTCTTCTCTTCGGAGACCGGGGAAGTTTCGGGTCTCTTACAAAGTAATAGGAAACTAAGGAGGTTATCTAATAAGGTCAGCTAGAAGGTAAAATGAACGATAAAATACAATCTCTCACCTTATGCGGGGCAAGGGTATATGCATGAATGATGGGAGCCTTAACTTGTAGAGCCCATAGCTAGTGCCCTCTAGTTTATGTTAACACTGAATATATTATCGAGGGTTAATAAGTGACCAATAGGTCCGCCTAGGGTCTTAAGTGATCACAGAGAATCCACCCTATCTACCATTGATAGTGAGGTATTAAATAATAAGAAATAGTGAATGTGGATATAGATAGAACCCCGAAATTTGGGGTGCACTCTCGATATAGTTAACCAGTTAAGCTCTGGTGTGAAGGCTTCACAAAAATTTGTGTAAATGTCCTATCTTGGTAATGTTATTTGAGGATACTAATATGGGAAGAGTAGTAGAGTCGTGCATAAACATTAACAAGATTGGTTTAGGATCACTAACCTTGTTAGGCATACAACTTTGGTTGAACCAAATAGAATATGTAATGGCCCGAATTTTCATACTCCTTTGAGTTAACTAATTACAATTCACTCCAACCCAAATTGCACAGAAATACGAATCATTAATAGAAAGAAGTTAGATGATGAAAAATAGAAAGAAGGAAAAGTTATAATTGAAGAAAACGAAGAACATGAGACTCACAATGGAACGAATAAAATATATTATGTAACATATATTTGAAATAAAAAATTTGAAATTGTATATACTGCCATCATCAGAGCACAATAACCATTTCTAGAACAGTTATAAACACCTATTTCCAGATATATACCTAGTACATAGTGAAACAAATATGACAGTCTATAGCTAACTGATAAAATCTTTTGCTTTTAGATCCTCCAAGTGAATCTATGAAATCCTGACTACTTAACTGCCCGTACAAATTTGGGCACCCAATAGTTTAGGGTAAAACAAAACAAAATAACTCCGGGTCAGTCATGGGACTGGTGTAAGTAAAGTCCAACCATTTGTTTAACTTTTAAAAATCCTTTTCAAAGAAATGATAATCGAAAGACCGATCCACACATAAACACTGATGTTTTTACCTTACGAAAGCCCAAAATATTCTTGATATCAAATCCGGTTATATTATAATAGTGTCTAGATCAAATAAATAGCAATCTAGCAGGATGCTTTTATCTCATGCTCCATATATATAATATAACATCAAAAACCACAAGTCACTTATTGGAGAATGGATTTCCAACTATGACAAGGTATGGGACCACCTTCCGATCAGTTTACTATAGAGGGGATACACTGGGTTCAACAAGAACATCTAGCAACCCAACCATACATGACTGGTCACTCATTTAACTTGAGTGTACAGAGCATATTATCATCAATAGTTGTGATCAGCAACCGTTACCGAAAGCATATAACAGAGAATATAATAATAAGAAAATGAAATTTCTCTAGATCAGATGATAATACCCCTAATGGGGATGACCCACTTAGCCATGCTGCCTGCCCGACTTATGTCATTTCCCAGTTGATGAGGCTTGAGGTCATGATTATCTTTCGGAATATCTTTCCATCATTTACTTTGAATGCCACATCGCCAAATCCGTCAAATCACTAATTTACATCCACAAATATACTCTGGGTGTTAAACTCAAGTGGATAAGTTGTCCGCCACCTTACTTGCTATATTTGTAAAAATCAATGTTCGTGACCATCTAGAAATACTCTGTCAGACATTCGTCTATATACGTTGTCCTAGGACTGGACAAACCGAAGGCACCATTCCATTAATCCATCTTGGACAATTTATACCTAGGATTAACAGAATTGCCCTTGCATTTTACTCCGTCTTCAATAATCTTCAGCATAAGTTGATTCGTAACGCTTTTGCCAATACAGAGTGGTTTTCAGATATTAGATGTGGTCCCGGTCTCTTCGTATTGACAGCAAAGGTAAAAAAATAAACCAAAACTTTGATAGTCAGTGATTTAACTGTCAAAGGAACATCCATACAATCATCGGTCCTATTTCCAAATGGAAATTCTACCGATCAAGCATCAAACAACACTGGACCTTTTTATATTAATTTATTATTATATTATCAGTTCTAAATTTCCATTTCACCTAGTCCATATCATTTTAAAGTTCAATTGTCTTTCTCGATTCTTTGGAAACATTTCCAATATCATAGTTTCTTTATTCGAGAAAATATTTCTTATCCTAGTTAGAAAATATTTCCATATATTCACAAATTCTTATTTTCTGTATTTTAGAAAATATACATTATTAAAAATGGAAAACATTTCCAATTCTCATTTCTTAACTTCCCGTTATCCCAAATCATTTCAATTTCTAAACGTAGAAAACATCTCTGATTTACTTTGGAGAACTTTTCCAAAATCTTTTTATTTGTTTTAACCGATGTTATATAAAACATCGTTACTATAAGTCAACTTTGAAATAGACAAGGCTCGCAATTTCAAATACCAACAAAAAATTGTTACACACTCTCGGACACAGTTTAAGAATTGAATTTCCTCTAGAAAACATTGGTTTTAACAGTAGTGTTATAATCCGTGCTTCCGAAATATTTTAATTTAAAATAAAACTTTAATTCATTAAATTTAAATAAATAAATATTTTAATTAATAGATAAATAATAATAATTAAACCTTTTTGAAAAATGGAAAGTAAAAAGTACTTTCCTGAATTCGATATATTTGAATTTCAGTAAATAGCTCTCTTTCGAATATTCTATATTCGATTAATATTCCGAACTTCGGAATATTCTACCATTTCAGTTTAACTCAAATTTCACTTATAACTATACCCATTTGTAAAATGTTTGCTTTAAAATCGTTATCCACTTCCAAATATAAATATCAACCCTTAATAAGAATCTAAACTCGTTTATCAACTCAACTTGATTTTTTTATTTGAAAATATCAATTCAGATTCAAATCGAGTTACTTTATTACTTTTCATCATGTTTATAAATTCCATTTATAAAACAGATACTAATCCCTTTTCGTTTATTTAAAATTGTTCAAATTTTCCCTTTTTAAGTATATTTTCAAGCTATACATTCCTAACTTCTAAAATCAATGTCATTTGATTTCTACAATTTCCTTCTCGTTTAATAAAAATAATATTATTCCAAAATATATAACCTTATTTACATAGTTATAAATATTGAAATATTGGTTTCTTGACATATTCCATCTAATTTATAGATTCACGCTAGGTATAGTTTTAAATAGTTTTTCTAAAATAAATCATTTAATAAGACTCGACATTGTCGAATTCTAAATATAAATCCATTGAATTTTTCTTAATTTATTTTATATTCTAATTTTGGAATAAAACCTACGTTTCCCTTTTGAAAATGATTTCGAATTTCCCTTTTTCTTTAAATTTCCATTTGAGTTCATTTTTTTTTCGAACTCAAATTCTTTTATAACTACTGCATTTAAATCCGACTTCTAATATCGATGTCAACATAGATTTCCACTTTTCTTATATAAATTCAACTTGAATTTATATTTTAACTTATCCCATGATAATTATTTTATTTTATTTTCATTTAGTCAAGTCTCTATTTTTAAGTCCATTCGAAAATTTAATTTCTATTTTGGAAACAAATTCCCTTTTTAAATCTCATATTCCTTTTCTACATTTGAAAATATTTTACGGTATTTCAAATACCAAAATTCTAGGGACAGGGTAATTCAAACACAACATAATCAATTACCGATCATAAGTCACATCATATATCTCAGTAAATAAATAAAACAGTAAATAACATGTTGAGGAATCCAGTTGGATCCCTCCAACCTGCTTCCCTGCAACCACTGATGTTAATCAACATCAATCATATTAATTTCATATCAAGATAAAATATCATAGTAATAATCGATCAACGATATCACTACACCAACCATTTCAACCAATTTTATCAACCATTCATCCAAACAACCATCAAACAATATAAAATTATTGCAAATAAATTTAGAATTCGTTTATAGAAAAATATAAATGAGTCAGAGTTAGTGAGTTTACTCACATTGTTTCGCAGTTGATGATTTTGCTTTTGTTTCGTTTATAATCAAACAGACGTTTGATTTTATCCCAAAATTCCGGTAGCTCTGTTCTCCGCCACAGTAGTTCCACAACGAAGATCTCGTTGTTACGATTCCAGTGTGACCGGTTTCGTGTGATTCCTTTATTATTTAAATTACGTTACTCCTCCAATACTTTTTCCGCTTTCACATGCATTATTTCCTGTATCATTTGAATGCCGCCTCTCTCCCTTTTTCCCTTAAGGAATGACATCAACTGGCTTCTAAAATTCTTCAACATGACCATGCCAACTTCAACCAATCAAAACAGTTCAAAACTGCTGAACACAGTTCATTCGAACATCTAAACTAAAATATAGCAACATCACATACTCATCAATTGACCGTTCTTTAACACAACACAAAAGCATCACAACTAACTTTGAACACCAATACTGACCTCCTATAAAAGCCATGGATTTCATAACCTCGTTTACTACCACCTCCTCCTTCCCAGACAAAAGAACAAAACCAAATTACCACTTTATTTTAGAAAACTATACCCACGTTTTGGATTTCCTTAATCACGGTTTCATTTGAGACGCTTCCAGGCAATTATTCAGAACTCCCAAAGTTATTTATTTTTTCCTTTTAGTCCTTCATCGAGGTTATTGTTAATAATATATTTCTTCCCTGACACTTCTGTTCTTGCTACAGTACTTCAAAACACGACCATGCTTACTTCTCCATTTCTCATCGAAATCAACCAGCGATCTTACCTCAGATTTCCCATTCAAACACGAGCTCCTCTTGCCAATGTGATATTGAACACCGTAACCTCCTTGACCTGTATCCAATCCGTTGCCTTCACGGTGACTGCGTCACTTTCCATCAGTAAAGCACCCCAAAATCTAACACTCCTTGCTAAATCTTACCACAAACAATCCCATATGCATCAAACCTCGAGTCAAGGCTCCAATAACCCAAAATTTGAACCCTAGGTCGACTGCTGTGCTTTCGAGCTCCAGCGTTTTGCATGCGCATCCTCTAAAAACCAGTACAAATGAAGATTTAGCTCCACTGAATCCATAGAAAATCGGTTTGAGGTAAAAAAATTGTGCGTTTTTAATCGATTTTCAAACTCACGAGATTAAGTTTAGTGGAGGTGTAATTTTCCTGTTTGACCAAAGAGAATAGAAACGAGGGCTTAAGGTTATAGATGTTATATAATAAAGGATGGGAATATACGCATAATACTCTAACGCTATTTACCATAGGATGTTTTATATTTATTTAATCACATAAGGACTTCATTTGCTACGAAAATGGACATGCAATTGTAGTTTGACTTACGGATCTAGAGAAACTTGTTTTGTTGAATTCCGAGTCCGTTTGAAAAAATAGCGAAATTTTAAATATTGAAATCGTCAATTGATTGACTTTCAATTTTCATACACTCACATAACAACTCCAATTAGTTTGAAGCTTTATATCTTACAATAATTAAATATTACGAACATGGCGGAACTGGTTTCGTAAAAAACGGAGGTCGTTTGAATAATAGCCCTTTCTAAGGGTCCAATTTAAATTAAAATAAATCAATTTTAAAATACCTCAATATGAAAATAACACAATGTTTCAATCGGACATACTTGGGCTGAATTTTATACAGTATAAAAAAATACTTCTGGTTGAGTTTCAAACCAAATCGATATTCAATACATTAAAAATCCCTTTTATTTTATATAATAAATATTTATATTTTTAATAAGGAATTCGATAGCGACTACTTAAAATTTGATTTGGATATAAAACAAAATCTATAATATGAAATCTTGATTTTTCTTTTCCATTAGCAAATTATTATCCAACAAATTTGGATGATTCTTGTTTCGAAGAATTCGGACTTATACTGAATTCTGTATATTCAATTGAAGTTCAAAACGTTAAATTACGATTTCAAGCTCGTTTTGAATTTAATTATAAATTATATGTTCAAACTTCATTTTAATGAATAAATTCCATATAAATTTCCATTTATACTTCTAATACAACATTTAAAACAATTTAAATGTTCAAAATTAAATGGCTAAAAATTCGGATTACATTCCTCCCTCTTAAAAGAATTTCGTCCCCGAAATTGCAAAATTAGGAAAAATGTTACGAACCTTATTAGCTAGATTAATTTTTTTGGTTTATTTGTTAACTTCAATTTCAATTGAACTAATTAATTTCAATTAAAATATTAATTAATTCCTGCTAATGAAAACTTTCAAAAACTCTGAAAATTTTCTAACACATTAAATTTTCGGAAAATTTAGCAGAGTCTCTCCTATATGGAGGGACTTCTACGATGTCCCAGGAACAACAAACATATATACATCGACCAACACAGTCGGAAAACAAAATTCAAAACCCAAATTTTGTATTTTCGTGTAGGCGTACCTTTTGTAAGCGATATTGAGTGATCTCACTTAATTCGTAGGCAATCTACGTAACCAAACCCAAACCAATGGCTCTAGGTACCTATACTTACCCAATTCAACAGGTGAGTTCCATTATCTGATATTTCAATTCACATCATTTCACTAGGTTTTCAATGTTTCTCAATCCATATTTTCACATCCTATCCATAATCCACATACAAACATTAACATTAATCCAGATTGATTTTAAATCAATTTATTCACCTTACAATTTATAAGCTACCCAATTTAATTTTCAGTCCAATACAATTCTATTTAACTAAACTTAAGATAAATTTAAATTCATTTGATTCACTTGCATTATTTCAATCTATTTGACATATACAAGTTAAATTTTAAATTCAGAATTCGAATTCCCCGCTTTTATTTCAAACTCCCCTGAAATAATAAATATACATACATGTATCCATAACCATTTGCAAATCCGAAACCTTTGAATTTTTAAAATAACTTGTTCTTTTCAAACAAAATTTCCATTAACGAACTATTATGGTAGAAATCCGTCACTCAGAAACTGGAAAATGAATACCGATAATGTCGCACTCCTTTTTCAGAATTATTTTCTCGCCACTGGAGTGATTTTAGTGCTTAATTGTTTTCAAAATCCATTTAAAACCATTCTTATCCTATTCCATTAAAACAATGCTATATTATCTAAAAAATACTTCGGGAAACATTTTCTAAATATCCGGGATTTAAATCCACAATTCTGATCTGAATCCAATTCTAATTTAGCTTATTTGTATATTCCATTCATATAAAAATTCAATTTGGTTTTATATAACCATTTCAATATTATAATCTTATTTGATTATAATTACAAACAACACATCCATGTACTATAATATTTCACAAATTATTCATTTTATATCAAAATAATTTTAAAGCAAAATTATTCAATTTACCCATTTTAAGACAATACTGTATCGAATTGCTTTGTTCGAGAGTTTAGAAACACTTATCGATGCAGTTGTACATTTCGTATCGACCAGAATTCATAAACCACTCAACAAACCAGTTAACACAATATAAAACAATTTTATATCAAATCTACAAGTACGCTCTCGTATATATACTCAAACTCAATCTAGGGTATCACTGACCCCATCTCTGTTGAGTCACGCCACAAAGCCAAGGTAATTACTCAACCTTCATGTAACAACCCGGAAATTCTGAGCCAATTTAAATATTTTATTTTCGCAATTTCGATGAATTTTGAATATTTAAAATGAATTATTTTAAATAATAACGACGAGAAATTTATTTTGAATAGAAATAGAAGTATATATTTATTTAGATCATCGTAGAATATAAATAATTTATATTAATTATAAAAGGAATTGAAAATGGCGTGGTAGTTTGAAATTTCAATTTCGAATTTCAAATGAATGTACAGGATTCAAAATAAATCGGATTTTAGCGAAACCCAAAATATTAGAACCTAATTGAGAATATCTTTCCAACGAATCCGAAAAATCAAAATTTCATAGCGAGGATAAAAAGTTATGCCCAATTGAAAATTCAGAATAGTCGCTATGGAATTTTGGCCCTTAGAAATGGAAATTTTACCAACGACCTCGGTACTCGACGAAACCACTTTTGTTGGATCTGGGATGTCAAGTTATTGCTAGATTCCAAAATTCGTAATTTTAGAAATCAATATGTGAGCATGGCGAAGCAAAATGTGTTTTGGCAGTTTCAGTCAATTTCGATCGACCAGAAATGGTCATTTTTCAAACGGTCTCGAAATTTGACTAAATTAGTTTTGTTAGAACCGTATCGTCAATACGAAGCTAGAAAATATTTTTTGGGAATTTTTAGAGTCCGTATGTGAGCCCGGTAAATTGAAATGTGCGTTCAAAATCAATATATAGATTTATATTTTGATTTTGACGGAAACTGATCAAAACGGTCGAATCGGCTTGCCAGACATATCCCATTGTGTTCGGAATGGGAGTAATCAGCTATGGGCGACAGTCGTTGGGTCTCGTTTGGTGGTCGAATGAAAAGTCAACATTTTTAAAATAAAAATAAAATAAATATTATATATATATTCTCTCTCCCCCGACTCCTTTCCCCTTCAGTTCAAAATCGAAAAAAAATAAAAAAAATCCTAGAACCTATCGCACCGCGCCGCCCTCAACCCCGTCGCCATCACCTCTGGCGCGCCGCCACCAGTGGGCCCTCCTCCTTCTCCTCCATCCTCGCGCTGAGCGCGATCCCCTCCACCTCCTCATTCCCCTCTCCTTCCCTCCATTCGACGCTCGAATCCACCGCCACCCACCTGAAACCGACCACCGCCTGAAGGCCGCACCGCCACCTCCTCCTGAAACGACGTGAACACCCCCCTTCCATAGAACGATGTGAGTTTTTCCTTGTTTCTATTTTTTTATGCTATTAATTTAGTAGAAAAATCTGATTTTTATATATATAGTGAAGTAAAAATATATTTTTTATTATATTACTAGCGAGATAAAAATAGAATTTTTATCTATATAGTAGCGGTATAAAAATATAATTTTTATCTATATAGTAGCAGTATAAAAATGTGATTTTTATCCATATTGCGTAGTTATAAAAATATGATTTTTATATACTAGAGAATATAAAAATGTAATTTTTATATATGCAGTGGTTACGGACAACGAAAGTGACAAAAGGTGAGAACGATGAAGATTTTCTACATATGAAGAGTTGCGGTGAATTGTTTTAGCTAGTCGGTGAGAACTTCTCACTTTAATTCTTGTTATCTAGTTAAAAATATATACTAGGATGCAGACAGTGCTTAGCAGCACCCGACACCCGTTGTCCACAAACCATGGACGACTTGTTTGATTTTGTTGTGTGGTGAAAATTGATTGTGATGTGGAATGAATGAAAATAAATATTCGTGTGTTGAAATAAATTATTTATCATTAAAAATATAAATTTAATGTGAATGTGAATAAATAAATATTCATTTACAAACCGGACGGTTTGTTTCTATTTAAAGGATATTGATTGGGACGAAAAATTTTAAACGTCGCCCAACTGCACAAATAAAAATCTGCGTTTGTTGATTTGAAACCCCACACGGGTGTTGGGATGATATTCGACGTACACTAATCCCAATTTTTTAGTGGTATGTCGATCGTTTGATTGACAGACTGTGTAAGCGTCAATTAGTTATATTTAGTGCTTATGCAGTTGTGCGGTGCACTCTGGATGATGGTTGATTATTTATCGTTGCTATTATATACATGTGTTGTATGGAATCCATACAAATAACATTATATGGTAATTGATTGTGCCTCATTCCAATTTGGAAAATAAAGAATATTATAGAATGAATATTCATGTGTTGAATAAACAAAATAGTCATGTGTTGACGATACTCATGTGTTGGGAATATTCATGTGTTGAAACTATTCATGTGTTTAATAAAATATTTATACAATAAAATTCACATTTTTATCGTAAGTAAGAATTAATAAATATTTATGTGTTGAATAAAGTACATATTCATGTGTTGAAGAAAATATTCATTTGTTGAATAGAATAACGAAGTTATTGAAATATATAAAGCCGTGTTGATTAGATATGCGCCATTTTGACGTGAACGATATTCATATCGATTATATTCATTTTTATAATGAATATAGAAAAGGAAGTGATTTCAAAATATAATGTTTTGAAACTATTAACATTTATATGTTAATGATATGAAATATTCAATTTAGATTTGAAATTAAATATGAAGTTGAATTTATTTTGAAACTAAATTTAAAACAATTTAAAACATACATTTAGAATTGAAATCAACGAAATATATAATATATATTATATATATTAAATGGCCTGAATAGAACGCGCCGCGCCGCGGCAGTTCGCAAATTTCGACCATTGACTTCGAATTGACGTTGCGGGAGATCCGACCATCGAATTCTCCTGAAACCGGAACCATTGGGTTCGTATCAAAAAGAGATTTCCAATGAATGTTAAAAATTTGAAATCTAACGGTGGATTTGGAATTATGTCCAAATCAAATTTGGAAAGGGTCGCTGTAAGTGCAGTTCGGTGGCCGTTATTGAAAACCGACTGTACGGGCCTTGATAAATTTATTAAAAATATTAATAATTTGTGTAAAATCATAATATATGAATTGGAAAGAACTGGGATGAAAAATTCCACATTTGAAAGGATAAAAATATTTTTTTTAAATCAAAATGAACTAGTTATGAACTAGAATTATAATGCAATATTTTTGAATAAATAAATTGGGTTTGCAGTGGCGTTAAAAATAATCTGAATTTCCAATTTACGAATTAGAATGGATTTGAATCGAAGTTATCTTCGGAATATTTCGATGTTGGATTTCGTGATTATACAGATATGGTGGTGGAAATTTGAAAGATATATTTATATCGTTATTTCCAATACGATATTTGTTGGTTTCAGAATTTGATATTGAATATAAGCCGATATATTTTCTATTCAAAGCCTTGTATTTAATATCAAATCAGATTTTGGGTTCATCGTAAATGGTGTCTTGAATAACACTGTTCTTGAACCCAGTTTAGAAAAGAATAAATCTTTTAATTAAGATTTAGTGAAATTGTCCAGTTAATTAGTATTTAATTGGAATTGAATTTAAATTGGTTTTTGGGTTTATCGTGAGCGGTGTTTTGAATAACACTTGTTCTTTAACCCGATTAACAATGGAAAGTGATTTTGGGTTTATCGTGGACCATGGTTTAGATGACATTGGTTCTTTAACCCAGTTAAAGACAAGATATTGATTTTTGGGAAGATTAAAACTAAGTGGATTTTAATGAATCTTTAATTAAATTAAAGTGATCGAGAATGGAGTATCAACAGTTTTGCTCCAGAGCGATAGTCAAATCTTTAATTAGATTTGAACATGAAATGTAATCAGTTTTACCGATAACACCGTGGTGTTAGATAGGGAGTATTACCAGTTTTGCTCCATGGGATAAATAGGTTGGGATTGGGAATTAAAATAATTGATTACTTCGGTGTTGTTCGCTAATCCCGACTACTTTGGAAAACCTTAACATGGTTTGAAATGATATCCAAAGGAAGATTAAAGAATAAATTTAGAAGAATTTATCTTTGATAAAATTAATGGGAACCTTTCCCTAAGAATGTGAAAATTTGAATAAAGGTATATTCTGAATTGGAATGAGGCGTATGTTGTGTTTGTGTAACACTTGTTTATTATATACGCGGGTTATTCAGAAAGGACGGGTTTATACCCATTCTGAATAACCGATTCGACGATAAGTCGAAGATGAATACGGTGGTTGAAGACCGTAGGTCTTCACTTCGTTTGGATGATTATTGATGATCTTGATTGGCCTGTACTCCCAAGAGGAGAGAATCAGTTAGTGATCATCCAGACGTACTTGGAGATCGATGGATATGCGAGGAATAAGGTTCCTGTGGTTTCGTTCAGACCCAGAACGAATTTTTAAATGGACTGTGTGTGTGACATTTGATTTTATTCTGTGTGATTGATTTCTGTTAAATATATATCTGTTTGGCGATGGAGAATTTATTCTCTTGCTTAACGCCCTTCTCTGAGACGTACAAGCTTAGAGGTTATATATTGATAGATATCAATCGCTTGGCATGAATTGCCTGTGTGGCATGCCTAAGTGGCAGATGATCAAGGCTTCTGTTGAAGAATAAAGTCTTGTGGTTGATGATCAAAGCACGGCCTATGCGGCATAGCTTTGTGTATGGCGTTAATTCGCGAGCCTCACACCTCGGTATGAGTCAAAAACGGGATAAGGACCCAAGGAGTGCACGACGTTTCTTTCTAGCTATGGGTGATGTCAGTGACCTACCAGCCCTGACATATATATTAATTTTACATGTGTGGTTGTTGGATGCGAGGCGCCTTGGATATAGGTCCTATATGACCGGGAAACGTGTGTTCAGGAATAGTAATCCTCAAAAGTAAGATAGGACCGGCCTTGGAGGTTCCAAGGATCGCTGTGTGTGGTCCTAAGACATTTGCTAGTGTGTCTCGAACGGAGAGGAGCTTGCCCCTTGCCTCGACTCAAGGCGAAAATCCAATTTCCAATAAGACCTTTGCGGTTTTGATTGTAGAACTAGTATGGCGACATGATATATGGTACCCATGCCGCCTATGATTGATATTTACGATTGAAATTGTTTTGACACTATACGCTTATAGTAATATCAAAATAATTTGTTTTTAAACGTATCAAGCATTCTTTGGCTATTAAAAGGTAAAACCCTATCCTCCGGCTTGCATTGTATTGTTTGATGGGACCTGGGACTTATAATAGCTTCATTTTTCTTTATTTAGCATTGCGCTGTTTGTTTTATGCACTGGTATTCTTGGGACGAAACCCATTCCGTGTTATACCGCGTGGTCCCTTGATTTACCTAACTTTAAAATAAATATTAATAACTGTTTTAGTTCTCACACCAGTCACATGACTAACCTGGAGTTTATTGTTTTAACCTAAACTCTGGGTGCCCTTATTTTCGACACAGGTAGCTAGCAGTTGGGTTTTGCAGATTTATATTCATAGGATCCTGGTCTACAGCTGGAACGATACTCGGAAAGCTCTGTATCCGTGTATTTCTTTCAGTTGTGTGTTGTATTATTTTTTCGCTGCTATGTATTTAAATGTAATTTATATCTCTGATATTTGTCAAATGTGTGATATTTATTCATACCCTGTATATTCTTTTATTCTGATGGAATTGTTGTAATAAACAATGAAATGTTCTTCTGTTTGTGTTCTGATTCGTCTTGTCCTCAAAGCAATTCGTTCTTTCCTTCACGGGGAAGTTATGGGTTACTACAGTGGTATCAGAGCTTTGGTTTATAGAGCTCGAGAACAAGGCACATTGGAACCGAACGATAGAATTCATCAGAGATTGGATTAGCAATATCCAATAAGAATTACTCGTTAGAGATGGGATCAGTAGTATCCTAGAACGAGTGTAAAGAGTGAAATTTTTGTAATAAAAATTTGAAAACAAACTTTGTTTTGAAAGTAAAATTCAAGTGTACGTATTTGAATATTTTTTTTGTATTGAATTTGGACAATCGAATATATAAAGATTTGACATATACGCGTTATGAACGTATATTCAAAGTTTTAATATATTGTATAGATATAGAATCATGCTCTAGTCGCTCGGAGATGATTCTGATGATTGTAGCTTCATCATCAGAGTTTGTGTTCGAGTTTTGAAAAGTGGGATTTCTATATATTTCCATTAAACTGGTGTGAGAACCAAAACTTAGATAGGGCTTATTGTTGTGATTTGGTATCAAAAACATGATTTTTGTATATATATCAAAATTATGAATTTGAAACGTTAATTCACTGATTGATTGATGGTTGTGCTGTATGATTATTGTTTTGATTAATTAAAATTTTAAACCATTTAGCCTAATTGAACCGAATATTGAACTGTATTGAAAAATGATTACAATTGCATGCATATACATGTACGTACATTGAACAGGTCATAGCAAGGAGGCTAGAGCAGAGGAATAAAATTGTTTGCCCGAAAAATAGGTACATGTTTATCGTATTTCTTGGGGATTTGATGATTTTATGAGCCGATTGGATTTTTCTTTTTCTTTTGGATTGGTGAGGGCCATGGGAGGCTTGTGTCGTGAAAATTGTTTGTGATGTGAAATGGACGGTATAAAATATTCATGTGTTGAATAAAATAATTTATCATTAAAAATATAATTTTTAACATGTATGTGAATAAAAGAAAATATTCATGTGTTGAAATAAAATAAATATTCATTTACAAATTGGACGACTTGTTTACGTACACTTATTTGACTGATATGGATTGGGACGATAAATTTTACACGTTGCCCAACTGCACAAATAAATTCTGTGTTTGTGGATTGAAACCCCACACGGGTGTTGGGATGATATTTGACGTACGCTAATCCCAAAAGTTTAGTTGTATGTCAATCGATAGGTTGACAGACCGTTGTAAGCGTTAAATATTTATATTTAATGCTTATTAAGTGTAGAATGCACTTTGTATGATGGTTGATTGTTTATCGTGGCTGTAGTATGCATGTGTTGTATGAAATCCATATAAATAACATTATATGGTAATTGACTATGTCTGATTCCAGTTCAGAAAGGATGAATATTTTAAAATAACGATTATTTAAAATAATATTCAATAAAGGATTAAAATATGATTTTGATGTCCGATTTGGGATGGACACGAAAATATTAAATATATAAAGCCATATTGATAAGATTAACGCTATTTTGACGAGAACGATATTTATATCGATATTATTCATTTCTATAATGAATATCGAAAAGGAATTGATTTCAAAATCTAATGTTTTGAAAATACTATCATTTATATATCGATGATATGGAATATTCAATTTTGATTTGAAATTGAATATGAAGTTGAAATCGTTTTGAAAACGAATTTAAAACGATTTATAAAATACGTTTTAAATGGAAATCGAGAAGTATATATTATATATTATATATATATAATATAATGGCCTGAATAGAACATGCTGCGCTGCGACAGTTCGCGAATTTTGACCATCGACTTCGAATGGACATTACAGGAGATCCGACCGTCGGATTCTCCTAAAACCGGAACCGTTAGGTTCGTATAGAAAAGATCTTTATAAGAATATTAGGGATTTGAAATCTAATGGTTGGATTTGGAATTATGTCCAAATCAAATTTGTAAAAGGTCAGTGTAAGTGCAGTTCGATGACCGTTTATGGAAATCGACTGTACGGGCCTTGATAAAATTATTAAAAATATCAATAATTAGTGCAAAATCATAAGAAATGATTTGGAAAGAATTGTGATGAAAAATTCCATATTTGGAAAAATAAAAATTAGTTTTTTATCGAAATGAACTAGTTATTATTTAGATATGAAATCGAATAATTTTTTAATAAAATAAATTGGATTTGAAATGGTTTTAAAAATAACCAGAATTACCAATATATGAATTGGAATGGATTTGAATCGAAATTATCTTCGAAATATTTCGATATTGGATTCCGTGATTATACAGGCATTGTGGAGGAATTTGGAATATATATATATATATATATATATATATATATATATATCGTTATTCCAATACGATGTTTGTTGAATTCAGAATTTGATATTGAAGCCGATATATTTTCTATTTAGGGTCTTGTATTTAATATCAAATGGGAGTTCGGTTTTGTCGTGAATGGTGTCTTCAGTAACACTATTCTTGAACCCCATGTGAAAAGAATAAATCATTTAATTAAGATTGTTAGAGTTTCCAATTATATTTAATAATTGGATTGAAATGGAATGTGAATTGGGCTTATCGTGAACTGTGTTTTTAACGACATTCGTTCTTTAACCTGATTTACATGAAATGTGATTTGGAATTTATAAATCTTTTGTTATGATTTAAAGAAAATTTTCCAAAGGGAAGTTTTCCAGTTTAATAAAATAAATTGGAATGAAATTCAATTTGGTAATAATCGAAGTGGACTTCTATAGGGGAAGACTGTTACTATATATGGAATTTAAAAGGCTTTGCTGTTATTCCATTTATAGTATCTGTTGGATATGGAAGTTCATATCAATTATATATATTGATCTGTTTTCCGTGAAAATTCCATTGTTAGTGGAATGTGATTTTGGGTTTATCGTGAGCTGTGTTTTAAAAGACATTAGTTCTTTAACCCAGTTAAAGATAAGATTAATTTCTTACTTTGAATAATCATTAAGTAATGATTTTTAGAAATTAAAACTGAATTAGCGTTTTAATGAATCTTTAAAAAGATTGAAAGGTGAATTTGATAAATAAAATTATCATATTCAAGAAATGATCGAGAATGGAGTATCACCAGTTTTGCTCCAAGAGATAGTTAAATCTTTAATTAGATTTGAACGTGGAATGGTAATTAATTTTACCGATAACACCATGGTGTTAGAAATGAATTATTACCAGTTTTGCTTCATGGATGAGTAGGTGGGGATTGGGAAATTAAACAAATGATTACTTCGGTAAGGTGCGCTAATCCCGACTAGTTTGGATAAACCATAATTTGGTTTGAATTGAAATCCAAAAGAAGATTAAAGAATAAATTTAAATAATTTATCTTTGATAAAATTAATGGGAATTGTAACATCCCACCACCGTTAAGGTCACTCGGAAAGGGAATGCCTTAACTTCGGTGGAGCATTTTTGGTACAAGTTGCAGAAAAATTGCAAGACAGACAAATAAAGCAGCAGAAAATAAATAACCTTTATTGATTAAAACATAGCTTGTACAAAGATTGTTTTACTACACCAATACTTATTACAACAAAGCATCTGTCTTGTTTAAAATAAAGAAGCATAAACTGACAATGATATTCCCCAATAATGCATGAGCCAGCCATAACAGTAGAAAATGGAGTTCAAAGCAATGCGTCAAAGAATCTTCAAGCTCGGAAAGAGTAACGGTTCAAAATGATCTGAGCTATCCCTCCCTGGATACCTGGGGGGAGGGGTGGAACGGAAGAAAAGAGGCGGAAACAAACTCGATCAGACATAAGTGTGGTAAGTCCAGTTACACTTCAACATGTAAACAAGAAAAGGACTATGACATGAACAAACTGAACTTAGAACCATACCATAGTGATAAGATAAACCTAAAACAAGACAAGGTAAGATTAACGGAATTGGCTATCGCATCCACTTCTATTTCTCTGCACCCACTAAGGACTGTTTCAACTAGCATCGTGTGTTCATGATAAAATAATCCTCTTTTTATTGTGTACGCAGTCCCTTATCCATTGAGTGTTACCTAGATCCAACTAGGGTTTACTTATTGAATACTTCCTAGATTCAACCAGGGTTTTCGCTACCCAGGGCCACTGGGGTTTATGCTACCTATTGAACGCTTCTCGGATTCAGGGTTTACGCGACCTAGGTCCAACTAGGGATTATGCTACCTATCGAACGATGCCCCCTAGTCTAGGACACACTACCCAGAGCGGTATATGTTCCTAGACTTTCCCCACATATGTGCCGTGAATCGTTATCGATGTCTAGATGCACATGTCCTCAATATGTGCGACTCGAGTCCCGTGGCATGGCTATCCAAGAAACACGGAACTCGGTCGGGAGCTTTCAGATTTCTGCCGATTGCATATGCTAAGGTCTGCTTTTGCAGTGGCTATGGTCCCACTAGACCCCTCCCTCAACTAACAAATGAAAGGCACCCAAGAAAATCAAGAATGAGAACTGTACGTAGGCCCCTCTATGCCCCCACAAACCTATGGGCCAACCTCACCCATAACTAGATAGCAAGTATATGGTCTGTTGGAGTTCTCCGCCTTTCCGCTTCACGTATTTCGACTGACTCAAGAAGGTAGGTAGACAACGAGTTGCTATCACAGGGCAAAAACTGGTCTTGCCGAATCATGCTGGTCCATCCTAGTCTTTAGGTTGCCTTATTATTGCAACCAAGGCATACCCATAGCTCTTTTAATGCAGACCTTAAACTCTGTGAGCCCAGGAGGATCATTTGTAGCCTAACAGAGGGATACCAAAAGTACCCTCACGTCCCCTCGAAGCCGCGTGCTTCGTAACCCAGTTCATTGGAGTCTTCTTCATGATCAGATGGACGTTCACTCCTCCTCGTATTCTACTTGGTTTTCTTGACTAAGGCTTACTACTTAGTTCTCTTAACTAAGGTTTACTACTTAGTTTCCTGAGTCGTTCGTTTTCTTAACTAAGGTTTACAACTTAGTCCTCTTAACTAAGGTTTACTACTTAGTCCTCTTTATCGTCATGTTGGATAGGTTAAGTGTCATCAGTTAACTCAAGTTAACTTAATCCATTCACTTGTCATGTTGAATTGGTTAAGTGTTATCCAGCAGTTTACGTTGACTTAACCTACCCATATATCATGTTAAATTGGTTAAGTGTTATCTAGCGGTTCATGTTGACTTAACCCACCCCTACATCATGTCAAATTGGTTAAGTGTTCCTTAACCTTACTCGTTTGTCAGGTTATACTGGTTAAGTGTCTCTCATTAACTTAACCCTGTTTATTTATCATGCTATAACGGCTAAGTGTTCTAAGTTTACTTAACCCCACCATCTAGTCTAGTTAGCATGTTATAACGGTTAAACATTTACTTAACCTTACCCACTTGTCTAGTTTACATGTTATAATGGTTAAGTGTTTCCTTAGTTACTTAACCCCCACAAATCTTGCCTTGTTAACATGTTAAATTGGTTAAGTATTTCCTTAATTACTTAACCTCACCATTTCTAGCTTGATTGTTCATGAGCTTTAATTAGTTAATTAAAGCACCAACCACTCACATTAGACAGGTATTGTTGTGGTTACTGGATGTGCCAGTCGGTTCCGAACAGTTTTACACCGTAACTCTGTCTAACCTCGGATCTTTCTGGGCTTGATGCACTAACGTCTCACATTAGACAGGTATTGTTATGGTTACTGGATGTGCCGGCCGGTTCCAGGCATGTTTACACCACAACCCAGTCTAACCTCGGGTTAGGCATATTCATCTTTTACATTTTACATATTTACCTTTCACATTTTTATGTAAATTATGGCCCAATTTCCTTCTAAATCGTAGACATAATTTTTGGTATATAAATTATACCATTTTCATGTCACTATTCATTTACATGCTTATGTGACAACATGTCAATTACATTTAATTTCATGTTTTCCCCAACGTTACTCCTGTTGTACGTTCGCAAAATTACATATAGTGTTAGGCTCGATATTTAGCCTAACTCAGGAAAAACATAGAGCATGTAAAATTTCAACAACATAAAAAAAATGCAACATATAAATTTGGCATATGATAATAAACTTGCATGAATCATAAGTATGTGAATTTTACACAAATTTACACAACTGGACTTGGGCATGTAAGGATGAACTTGCATGGGATTGGATCTACTTAACATAGATCTAAACATGTAAGGTTGTAGATCTAAATATATAAGGTTGTATGACATTATTTAGCCTAACAACTTGTGTGCAACATAGCATAAGGAAATCACCCAGTTTCTAACCACGATAGATTAATTCACAACATGATAGGTTCTTATAAATTTGTGGAATCATGTCATACAACTTGCATACAATATAAACATCATCTTGACATATAAATATATGTATGAACTTGATGTGGCATGTAAGTGTGAATAAATTAGATCTACTAATCACTATTGCGAGAACTAGCATAGTCCAAATTACATACTCATGAACATATACAGATCAAGATTGCATACCCATGAACATATGTAGATCTAAATTAGATTTACTCTGAAATCTGTTTTCTGAAGCTGAATAGCTTTCCTTTGATGTAGATTACTTGTTCTTCTAATTTAGTTTTGATTTAGCTTGGTTTGTCTCTTTGTTAGCTTCAAGAGGCGGCTACTCTTGGTTGTCTAATGGCAGCATGATGGCTCTTGTTTTAATTTTAAATATGATTTGGGTTTAGGTATTAGGTTGCGTTTATAGAGATTTGATTGAATAGGAGCCGTCAGATTATCTCAGAATCAATCAAGACCATTAAGACAAGATGGAGTTATCCAGAACGGCCAACTTAGCCCTAACGACTCAGCAGAGAGTTACAAATCGTCGGTTTTCAAATCTGCCCCGGGGGGGGGGGGGGTAGGTCGACCCCTAGGATGACACTAAGGTAGACCTGTATAGGGGAGGTCGACACTAGGGTCGACCCCCTGGTCGACCTGATCCCTGGGCGGGAAATTTCCCGCCCTGGCCATTTCTCCTTCTGGATTTGAATTTTGAATTTTGATTTGAACCGTTCTAATTCTTGATTCTTTCGAAGGCCATAATTCCTTCATACGGAGTCCGATTCACGCAAACTCGGACTCTGTCTCAAGCAGAATTCCGAGACGAACGCAATGGCGTAACCCATTTCCCTTGATTCTTAGATATATGATTAAGTATTCTCTAATTCGTTACTTAATGTATTTCTCGAAAATACGGGGTGTTACAGTAACCTTTCCTAAAGTGTAAAAATATTTGAATAAAGGAATATTCTGGATTGGAATGACACGTAGGTTTTGTTTTTATAACTCTTATTATATACGCGAGTTATTCAGAAAGACTGGGTTTATCCCATTCTGAACAACTGATTCGACGATGTGTCGGGGATGAAGACGTTGGTTGAAGATCGGAGGTCTTCACATCGTTTGGATGATTACCGATGTATTGATTGGGCTGTACACCCAAGACGAGGTGTAACGACACGGATTTCGCCCGGACCTAATCGATCGCTAAACTGACCAAGACCGTTCGAATCCCGCATACGCTAACTTTGGATATACAACACATCAGAACAAATAACAGAAGACTTCAATAAACATCATAATAATGTTACATCAGAGTACAGAATATTAGAGTACAAATGAATAAATTACATTCGATAAATATCAGAGATTACAATAAATTACATAGCAGCGGAAAATAATACAAAGCACAACTGAAGGTGATATACGGATACAAAGCTTTCCGGATATCATTCCAGCTGTAAACCAGGATCCTGTGAATATAAATCTGCAAAACCAAAACTACTAGCTGCCCGTGCGGAAATAAGGGCACCCAGAGTTTAGGTTAAAACAATAAACTCCAGGTCAGTCATGTGACTGGTGTGAGAACTAAAACAGTTATTAATACTTTATTTTAAAAGGTAGTAATTCAAGGGACCACGCCGTATAACACGGAACGGGTTTCCTCCCAAGAAAACCAGTGCATAGGATAAACAACGCAATGCTTTTTCGAAAAATGAAGCTGTTATAAGACCCAGGTCCCATCACACAATGCAACGCAAGCCGGAGGATAGGGTTTTACCTTATAACAACCAAACATGCTTGGTACATTTAAAATAAATCATTTGATACTATAATAAGTGTATAGTGTCAAAACATTTTCAATCATAAATATAAATCATAGACGGCATAGTATCCCATGCTACTATGTCGCCATACTAGGCTCTACAAATAAAGCCGAAATACACGTATTGGAAATTGGATTTCCGTCATGAGTCGAGGCAAGGGGCAAGCTCCTCTCCGCGTTCGAGACACTCTAGCAAATATCTCTGGGCTACGCACTCTGGGCAACCCCTGGATCTTCAGGGCCGGTCCTCACTTACGTTAGAGGAGGCACTTTCCTCGATTATAGGTCTGTAAGGACCGGGAAACGTGTGTTCAGGAATTGCCAATCCTCTAACGTAAGTGAGGACCGGCCCTGAAGATCCAGGGGTTGCCCAGAGTGCGTAGCCCTGAGATATTTTAATCCACTCCGTGTGGACCGGCCTTGAAGATCCAAAGGCTTGACAGAGTACTTTCCTGAGACATGAGCTAGATTTTCTCGAAGCGGTAAGGACGATCCCTTGCCTTGGTTAAAGGCGGAAATCCAACTTCCAATATGTGACAATTGCAGTTTTGATTGTAGAGCCTAGTATCAGTGACATGATATATGGTACCCATGCCATCTAGGATTGATACATTTATATTTGAAGTTGTTTTATACACTTTACACTATAATAGTATCCAAATGATTTGTTTTAAACGTACCAAGCATGTTTGGCTATTATAAGGGAAAACCCTATCCTCCAGCTTGCGTTGCATTGAGTGATGGGACCTGGGTCTTATAACAACCTCATTTTTCCAAAAAGCATTGCACTGTTTTATTATATGCACTAGTATTCTTGGAAGGAAACCTGTTCCGTGTTATACTGCGTGGTCCCTTGATATATCTGATTTAAAGTAAAGTTTTAAATAATTGTTTTAGTTCTCACACTAGTCACATGACTGACCTGGAGTTTATTGTTTTGACCTAAACTCTTGGTGCCCTTATTTTCCACACGGGCAGCTAGTAGTTGGGTTTTACAGATTTATATTCACAGGATCTTGGTTTACAGCTGGAATGATATTTGGAAAGCTCTGTATCCGCATATTCGTTTCAGTTGTGTTTTTGTATTATTTTCCGCTGCATTGTAAATTGTAAATCTTTGATATTTAGTAAATGTGTAATATTTATTCATACTTTGTATATTCTTGTATTCTGATGAAATTGTTGTAATAAGCAATGAAATGTTCTTCTTTTTGTGTTCTGATTCGTCTTGTTCTCAAAGCAATCCATGCTTCATCTTCTCTTCGGAGACCGGGGAAGTTTCAGGTATCTTATAGCGGTATCAGAGCTTTGGTTTACAGAGCTCGGAGAACAAGATACATTAGAACCAAACGAAAGAATTCATCAGAGATTGGATTAGTAATATCCAATGAGAATGACTCGTTGAGATAGGATCAGTAGTATCCTAGAACGAGTGTGAAGACTGATATTTTTGAAATAAAATTGAAAACAAGTTTTGTTTTGAAAATTTAAACTTTATTATTCGTATTTGAATATATTTTTTAAATTGATTTGGACAATCAAGTATACAGAGATTTGAATATACGTATGATCCATGTGTATTGAAGCGTCAAATATACCGGATGGATATAGGATCACACTATAGTCGCCCGGGTCTGATTCTGATGATGGTGCGCCATCATCAGTGTTAATATTCGAACGCCGAAATTGGGATATCTATATATTTCCAATTGACTGGTGTGAGAACCAAAATATAGTTAGAATATATTGTTTTGACTTGACATCAAAAACATGATTTTCTGTATATATAAAAATTATGATTTTGAAATGATAATCAACTAATTGGTTGCTGGTTGTGTTGTTTGATTATTGGTTGACTAATTAAAATTTGAACCATTTAGCCAAATTGTATCGAATATTGAACTGAATTGGAAATTGTTTGAAATTTGCATGCATGCACCTATATATGTGTGAACAGGTCATTGCAAGGAGGCTAGAGAAGAGGAATAAAATTGTATGCCCAACAAATAGGTACACATTTACTGTTTTGTTTAGGTTTGGATGATTTTATGAGCCGATTGGCTAGCCGCTGGGCTTTTTCTTTTTCTTTTTGAGATGAGAGGTCCTGTGTGGCAGTTTGGGGATTTCGCGGTGCTTCCCATACAAAGGAGGTTATGTGTAACACCCCGTAATTCTATAACACTAGGATTCACAAATCAGGGCAGAATTAAAACTTAAAATCAAAATCAAGGGAAACAGGCTGCGCCACTGCGTTCGTCTCGGAATTCTGCATGAAAACGAGTCCGAGTTTGCGTAAATCGGAGTCCGTATGAGGAAGCTATGGCCTCCGGAAGATTCAGCGAAGTTCAAATTTCAAAACAGGTCAAGTTCAAAATTCAAATCGGAACCAGATTGGGCTGGGCGGGAATTTTCCCGCCCAAGGCACCCAGGTCGACTGGGTAGTCGACCTGGGGGTCGATCCCCCTGCTTTTTCCTGTTTTCAGCACCTGGTTCGTTCTTCTGTATTCAGACGCCATCCTGACCAGATTCGTTGACTTCTACACTATATAAACAGCCCTAGACTCCTTCTCTACTCACAATTCTTCTCTACCCTTATGCTGCAAAGATTCTTAGTGAACATGGCTTCCTCTCCTCCTCTTAATTAAATAATAAATAAAATAATATATATAAAATAAATCAAGACGAGGAGGTGCTGCTCAAAGACTTTCAAAGAGGAGATTCAAGCTAGAATTCAAGTGAAGATTCGAACGACTGCAACGACTGTTTTTCTACGAATCATAACAACGCCATCTTTCTATTCTAATCTAATCTCTGTAAGTCAGTTATTTCTAGATTTGAACGTTTTTCTCTGTTCGTGACATGAAATTAAAGGAATAAAAGAATATGCCGAATCTCTCTCTCTATTCGAATCAGTGCCTATACTCTTGGACCTAATTAAGAACTGTTATGATTTGAGGACAAATAAGACCGCGACTATGAAACTATGGACCTTAGAACCATATGCCTATGACTATGGACATTGCCTATGACTATGAATGTTGCCTATGACTGTGACTATGAGAATTATTTTCTTGACTGTGAACACCAACCTATGCCTTTGATTAGGAAAAGCATAAATTATTGCCTATGACATAACAAGGACATCTGTGATTAAACACCTATGATTCATGACTAGGAAAGTGTTGCTTAAGTTCTGTGATTATGAGATTAAACCCGATTATTTATTTTGCCTGTCTTTGGTTTTCTTTGGTTTTAGACCTTGGGAATTTACCTATTAAGTTAGGTCTACCCATGTTCTTGAACCTACGTCTCTATTCTGTCTATCCTTGGTTTTAGACCTTGGGAATTTACCAATTAAGTTAGGTCTACCCATGTTCTTGAACCTACGTCGTTATTCAAAACCATTTTATGCCAGTTGTTATATCTATCCTTTTCATAGCAATCTTTGGTTCATTCCCTATTTGCTACGAATCTAGATTTATCTATAATCTAGATTGAAACACGATTATACGAACGGTGGGAATGCGATTTGGGGCAAAATATGAAATTTACTAAAACATAGTTATAAATTTGCAAATTGGCATAAATTGGGAACCTGTATTATGGCATATTCATAGAAATGCAAATGGGATAAATTTGACAGGAATTATAGGATGTGTAATTTGAATCTAGTATTGACTTGTAAATCTAGCATTACATGAGTTGTGAACTAGAATAATAAGTCTAGTTTGACGTGAACTGTAATTAGAATGTTAAATCAGGATTGGATTAGCTAATTTGGCATAACAAGTATATTGGTATAAATTTGAAATTGGCCATAATTGGGAATAACCGTCAGGTTTAGAAAAATCATGGTTAGTGACACTTAATTGGTATAGTTTACATACCAAAAGGCATAAATACGATATAAAGGGGAAAATGGGCCATAAGAAAAAATGTTGACAGTTTACATTAAAAGGGTATTTAGGAAATAAGTAAATTAGGAATAATTTACTTATAGAATTTGGCCTAAATGAGGAAATGTAAATTTAGACAAATTAAAGGTTTATTAATGACATCTCTTTTAATGGTACACCAGAAAGTTCTAGGGTGACAGAGAGGATAGTGTCTAGGCTTGGGTTTGGAAAATACAAGTTTCCTGCTCTCCCTGGCTATCCCTAACTGATCCGACGGACGGGATGGTTACTTTCAAAACCTGATTTGAAAACTAATCAAAACCCTTTGAACTTAGAAAACACAAATATGCCTAACCCGAGGTTAGACTGAGTTGCGATGTAAACCTGCCCGGAACCAACCGGCACATCCAGTATTCGCAACAATATCTGTCTAATGTGAGTGGTCGTAGCTTTAATTTATTTAATTAAAGCTAGAACAAGAATTGTAGGGTTAAGTTCACTAAGACACTTAACCAATTCAACATGATAACCAGACTGGTGGGTGGGGTTAGGGCCATACAGTTAAGCTAGAATGGGAGGGTTAAGTCCATAGGAACACTTAACCAACTTAACACAGTTAAGCTAGAATGGGAGGGCTAAGTCCATAGAGACACTTAACCAAACTTAAGGTAGCAAGACAAGATTTGTAGGGGTTAAGTAAAGTTAATACACTTAGCCAAATTAACATGTTAACTAGACCAGAGGTTGGGGTTAAGTAAAATCTAATACACTTAGCCAATTTGATATGTTAGCTGGGCTAGACCATAGGGTTAAGTAAACTTGAACACTTAACCATCAGATTGTGATAAAAGAATAGGGTTAAGTCTAAACATGAAGGGATAATACTTAACCATTAATAAAATGTTAGTTAAGACAGACGGGCAAGGTTAAGTTAAAAAGGAACACTTAACCAATACAGGGTGAATGGGTAGGTTTAAGTAATAAGAAATACTTAACCAATATAACTTGGTTTGTGGTGGGGTTAAGTCAACATGAATTACTGATAACACTTAACCAGTATAACAGGATGAATGAAGAGGGTTAAGTTGGCTTGAATTGACTAATGACACTTAACCAATCCAAATTGACGGGAAAAGGGAACTAAGTAGTAAACCTTAGTTAAGGAAACAACGATTTTGGAAACTAAGTGGTAAATCTTAGTTAGTAAAACTAAGTAGTAATTCTTAGTATAACACGGGAAGGAGCGAATGTCCGTCTGAGTAGAAAGAAGGCTCCAACGAATTGGGTTATGAAGCCCGAGGCTTCGAGGGGACGTGAGGGTACTCTTGGTATCCCTCTGTGAGGCTGCAGATGATGCTCCTGGGCTCACAGAGGTTAAGGTCTGCGTAGAAGAACCAGGGTTATGCCTTGGTTTCAATACATGGCAACCTAAAGACCAGGATGGACTGGCGTGATTCGGCGAGAAAACGGTAGCCCTGCGATAGCAACTCGTCGTCTACCATCCATCTTGAGTCAATCGAGATACGTGAAGCGGAAAGGCGGAGAACTCCAAAAGACCATATACTTGCTATCTAGTTATGGGTGAGGATGGACCTAGGATAGAAGGGCACCGGGGGCCGGCGTATAGTTCTCATTTTACAAGGTGTGCCTTTCATTAGTTGAGGGAGGGGTCAAGTGGGACCATAGCCACTGGAATAAAAACAGACCTTAGCATCTGCATCGGCAGATATCTGAAAGCTCCCAACCGAGTTCTGTATTCCTTGATTTGCCCTGACACAGGACTCAGACCGCACATTACAGGACATGTGCATCTAGACAAGCGATAACGATTCGCGATACATGCGTGGGGAAGTATAGGAACATATACCACTCTAGGTAGTGTGTCCTAGACTTGGGGGCATCGTTCGATAGGTAGCATAATACCTAGTTGGACTAGGTGGCATAAATCCTGAATCCGAGAAGCATTCAGTAGACAACGTAAACTCTAGTTAAAACTAGAAGGCACTTAGTAGAAAACCCTAGATTAAATCTTGGTAACAAATAATAAATGTATGCCTGAAGGCGATGGAAAATACAGGGATTGGGATCACGTTATCGTTACTAGTTGGGACACTAGTTAGGTGGTGCAGAGATATAGAAACCAGTATAACAAGGAAATAGCGAAGCGGCAAAAGTATTAGAGTATATCCAGTTTATCTTATCTTAGCATATCTTGCGTTTATCTTGTCTAATCTTGCTGACCCTATCATCATGGTGTAATCTTGTATTCAGTTAATTCATGTCGTTTTGTTTTTCCATGTTCACATGCTAGAAGTTACTGAACTTACTCAGGCTTTATGTCTGACTCTGTTTTTCTTTCGTCTTCTTTTCTTCCGTTCCCTTCCCAGGTAGTAAAGGAGGGAATAGTTTAGCTCAGGTTAAGTTGGACTGCCACTCTTTCCCAGCTTGAAGATTTGTCGAAGTTTGCTTGGATTCTCTTTTCAGATGCTATGGCTGGCTCTTGCTAAAATCGGGGAATATAAATGTTGTTTTATGCTTCTTTATTTTGTAAGACAGATGATACTCTGATATTGTAAAGAAACCATTGTACAAACTATTTTATAAGTAAAGCAAAGTTTTATTTTCCACTGTTTAATTTCTGTCTAACTTGTAATTTATCTGCATCTTTTACCCTAAATGCTCCACAGAACTTAGTGCATTCCCTTTGTGAGTGACACTAACGGATGTGGGGTGTTACACGTGGTATCAGAGCTGAAGGTTACCAGATCAGATAAAGGATTTGAAAAATTATTTTCAAAACGGTTTTTAAAGAAGCATTCTCAAGAGAAAAGATTTGTTTTAAAGACATATTCCCCAAAGCCATACGCACTATCTTCTCCTCCTCTGTTTAAATTCTTGTCTCCTTCTTTCTTGAGTCTCTGGGGCTCCTGGCTTTCTGGGAGGTAACCTCATCGAAGGGCAAAGTAGTGCCCGGCTTCCATCCATAGCCGTGGTTGTTTCATCTACGGGCAGTTTTCTTTCGAAGCTTATAGGGTTTTCCGGACGATGGAGGCAGTTTTCGAGAGATTTGTCAACATGACTGCACACGGAAGGGGATGAGGAGTTTGGCTAAGGAGCATAACCCTAGGATGAGGAATTCATGGATGTAGACTTAGCACACGAAGGAGGAAGAAATTATAAAACCTAAGACAAGAGGAAGTATCTTTACTAGGGTATGATAGGGCATATAATTAAGGATAAGGGCAAGAACGAGGAACAAGATCTTTAGAAGGGCAAGTACCTACTTTCGCCACCAAGCGTACCTAGGGGAAAGGTAGTAAAGTTCTGGTGGAAGAGTCTAGTTTTGCTATTAGTACTATTTCCTTTGGCTTTAGCGCTTCGCATTTGTTCATATCCACTTCCATAGTTGAGTCTCTGCACCATAGTACTTGTATAGTAGGAAGATCCCACTAGAGTCTCAAATCCAATTGGTGGTCCGACCAGTTTATTTTTGGTTGGTAGGGATTTGAGAATAGCTATCGAGTTTGCTTATATCATCTCACATAGATCGTCTAAATTCGGAGGAGATATTCCTTGGGTGCTTGTCTGATATTGGTTTAGGCCTTTGGGGCTTGTACTTGAGGAATATCGAGTTCGACTAGGATGGTTTCCGTGAGAGATGAATAGTTGTGGCAGGCACTCCAAAAAGCACGTATTGACCTTTCGACCCTTATAGTTATGGCATGGTGGATAAGAGAGAGACCTCAAACCATCTTAGTACATATACTTGGTACCGTGATTGACACCTGTTTATTTTGGAATTGGAGGTCAGAAACTTCACAATCGTGAAGTTAAATTAGCTAAGATACAGTGGAGTAAAGCTCAAGAAGGCTAGATACTAGCATCATACCCTTTTTCCTTAAGGGTGCATCCTTGGTTTCTTTGGTTAGGAGCTTTACGCATATTTGTTTCTCTCTTTCCAAAGTATATCCTCTAGGTCGTATCTTCGATCCTTAGGTAGAAGCCAATGGATGTAAACATGTATTTGAAACATGTTATGGTTGATGGTTGCAAGTGGTTGCTAATGGTTGCTTGTGAATGCACTAGATCAGTTCAGACGCTTTCATATTGCATTTATAGACATGTATTTGTTTGTAAATTGAACTTGATATGTTATCATATGGGTGTTGCATATGGATGAATGGCCGTGCACGCATATAGTATTTACATAACTAGGGATGCTTGCATACATGGTTGGACGCATGGCACTGACATGACTCGCATTAAGGAGGTCGACTGAATCAGTAGACCGCCTGATTTTACAGTAGATAAAGACATATACACACACTATGCATATGAACATGAAAGCATTAGAAATCTTTTAAGGATAATGGATTCCTGTGAGTGAATGGTTGAGTAGATGGGTGATTGGATGGTAGGACACATTCTTCCTAACTTGAAGATTTCGAGGACGAAATCCTTTTTAAGTGGGGGAGAATGTAACACCCCGTAATTCTGTAACATTAGGATTCACAAATCAGGGCAGAATTAAAAGTTAAAATCAAAATCAAGGGAAACGGGCTGCTCCATTGCGTTCGTCTCAGAATTCTACATGAAAACGAGTCCGAGTTTGCGTAAATCGGAGTCCGTATGAGGAAGATATGGCCTCCGGAAGATTCAGCGAAGTTCAAATTTCAAAACAGGTCAAGTTCAAAATTCAAATCGGACCCAGATTGGGCTGGGCGGGAATTTTCCCGCCCAAGGCACCCAGGTCGCCTGGGTAGTCGACCTGGGGCACCCAGGTCGCCTGGGTAGTCGACCTGGGGGTCGACCCCCCTGTTTTTTCTTGTTTTCTGCACCTGGTTCGTTCTTCTGTATTCGGACGCCATCCTGACCAGATTCGTTGACTTCTACACTATATAAACAGCCCTAGACTCCTTCTCTACTCACAATTCTTCTCTATCCTTATGCTGCAAAGATTCTTAGTGAACATGGCTTCTTCTCCTCCTCTTAATTAAATAATAAATAAAATAATATATATAAAATAAATCAAGACGAGGAGGTGCTGCTCAAAGACTTTCAAAGAGGAGATTCAAGCTAGAATTCAAGTGAAGATTCGAACGACTGCAACGACTGTTTTTCTACGAATCATAACAACGCCATCTTTCTATTCTAATCTAATCTCTGTAAGTCAGTTATTTCTAGATTTGAACGTTTTTCTCTGTTCGTGACATGAAATTAAAGGAATAAAAGAATATGCCGAATCTCTCTCTATTCGAATCAGTGCCTATACTCTTGGACCTAATTAAAAATTGTTATGATTCGAGGACAAATAAGACCGTGACTATGAAACTATGGACCTTAGAACCATATGCCTATGACTATGGACATTGCCTATGACTATGAATATTGCCTATGACTGTGACTGTGACTATGAGAATTATTTTCTTGACTGTGAACACCAACCTATGCCTTTGATTAGGAAAAGCATAAACTATTGCCTATGACATAACAAGGACATCTGTGATTAAACACCTATGATTCATGACTAGGAAAGTGTTGCTTAAGTTTTGTGATTATGAGATTAAACCCGATTATTTATTCTGCCTGTCCTTGGTTTTCTTTGGTTTTGGACCTTGGGAATTTACCTATTAAGTTAGGTCTACCCATGTTCTTGAACCTGCGTCGCTATTCTGTCTATCCTTGGTTTTAGACCTTGGGAATTTACCTATTAAGTTAGGTCTACCCATGTTCTTGAACCTACGTCGTAATTCAAAACCATTTTATGCCAGTTGTTATATCTATCCTTTTCATAGCAATCTTTGGTTCATTCCCTATTTGCTACGAATCTAGATTTATCTATAATCTAGATTGAAACACGATTATACGAACGGTGGGAATGCGATTTGGGGCAAAATATGAAATTTACTAAAACATAGTTATAAAATTGGAAATTGGCATAAATTGGGAACATGTATTATGGCATGTTCATAGAAATGCAAATGGGATAAATTTGACAGGAATTATAGGATGTGTAATTTGAATCTAGTATTGACTTGTAAATCTAGCATTTACATGAGTTGTGAACTAGAATAATAAGTCTAGTTTGACGTGAACTGTAATTAGAATGTTAAATCAGGATTGGATTAGCTAATTTGGCGTAATAAGTATATTGGTATAAATTTGAAATTGGCCATAATTGGGAATAACCGCCAGGTTTAGAAAAATCATGGTTAGTGACACTTAATTGGTATAGTTTACAAACCAAAAGGCATAAATATGATATAAAGGGGAAAATGGGCCATAAGAATAAATGTTGACAGTTTACATTAAAAGGGTATTTAGGAAATAAGTAAATTAGGAATAATTTACTTATAGAATTTGGCCAAAATGAGGAAATGTAAATTTAGACAAATTAAAGGTTTATTAACGACATCTCTTTTAATGGTACACCAGAAAGTTCTAGGGTGACATAGAGGATAATGTCTAGGCTTGGGTTTGGAAAATACAAGTTTCCTGCTCTCCCTGGCTATCCCTAACTGATCCGACGGACGGGATGGTTACTTTCAAAACCTGATATGAAAACTAATCAAAACCCTTTGAACTTAGAAAACACAAATATGCCTAACCCGAGGTTAGACTGAGTTGCGATGTAAACCTGCCTGGAACCAACCGGCACATCCAGTATTCGCAACAATATCTGTCTAATGTGAGTGGTCGTAGCTTTAATTTATTTAATTAAATATAGAACAAGAATGGTAGGGTTAAGTTCACTAAGACACTTAACCAATTCAACATGATAACCAGACTGGTGGGTGGGGTTAGGGCCATACAGTTAAGCTAGAATGGGAGGGTTAAGTCCATAGGAACACTTAACCAACTTAACACAGTTAAGCTAGAATGGGAGGGCTGAGTCCATAGAGACACTTAACCAAACTCAAGGTAGCAAGACAAGATTTGTAGGGGTTAAGTAAAGTTAATACACTTAGCCAAATTAACATGTTAACTAGACCAGAGGTTGGGCTTAAGTAAAATCTAATACACTTAGCCAATTTGATCTGTTAGCTGGGCTAGACCGTAGGTTTAAGTAAACTTGAACACTTAACCATCAGAATGTGATAAAAGAATAGGGTTAAGTCTAAACATGAAGGGATAATACTTAACCATTAATAACATGTTAGTTAAGACAGACAGGCAAGGTTAAGTTAAAAAGGAACACTTAACCAATACAGGGTGAATGGGTAGGGTTAAGTAATAAGAAATACTTAACCAATATAACTTGGTTTGTGGTGGGGTTAAGTCAACATGAATTACTGATAACACTTAACCAATATAACAGGATGAATGAAGAGGGTTAAGTTGGCTTGAATTGACTAATGACACTTAACCAATCCAAATTGACGGGAAAAGGGAACTAAGTAGTAAACCTTAGTTAAGAAAACAACGATTTTGGAAACTAAGTGGTAAATCTTAGTTAGTAAAACTAAGTAGTAATTCTTATAACACGGGAAGGAGCGAATGTCCGTCTGAGTAGAAAGAAGGCTCCAACGAATTGGGTTACGAAGCCCGAGGCTTCGAGGGAACGTGAGGGTACTCTTGGCATCCCTCTGTGAGGCTGCAGATGATCCTCCTGGGCTCACAGAGGTTAAGGTCTGCGTAGAAGAACCAGGGGTATGCCTTGTTGCAATACATGGCAACCTAAAGACCAGGATGGACCGGCGTGATTCGGCGAGAAAACGGTAGCCCTGCGATAGCAACTCGTCGTCTACCATCCATCTTGAGTCAATCGAGATACGTGAAGCGGAAAGGCGGAGAACTCCAAAAGACCATATACTTGCTATCTAGTTATGGGTGAGGATGGCCATAGGATAGAGGGGTACCGGGGGCCGGCGTATAGTTCTCATTTTACAAGGTGTGCCTTTCATTAGTTGAGGGAGGGGTCAAGTGGGACCATAGCCACTGGAATAAAAACAGACCTTAGCATCTGCATCGGCAGATATCTGAAAGCTCCCGACCGAGTTCTGTATTCCTTGATTTGCCCTGACACAGGACTCGGACCGCACATTATAAGACATGTGCATCTAGACAAGCGATAACGATTCGCGATACATGCGTGGGGAAGTATATGAACATATGCCACTCTAGGTAGTGTGTCCTAGATTTGGGGGCATCGTTCGACAGGTAGCATAATCCCTAGTTGGACTAGGTGGCATAAATCCTGAATCCGAGAAGCATTCAGCAGATAACGTAAACTCTAGTTAAAACTAGAAGGCACTTAATAGAAAACCCTAGATTAAATCTAGGTAACAAAGAATAAATGTATGCCTGAAGGTGATGGAAAATACAGGGACTGGGATCACATTATCGTTACTAGTTGGGACACTAGTTAGGTGGTGCAAAGATATAGAAACCAGTATAACAAGGAAATAGCGAAGCGGAAAAAGTATTAGGGTATATCCAGTTTATCTTATCTTAGCATATCTTGCGTTTATCTTGTCTAATCTTGCTGACCCTATCATCATGGTGTAATCTTGTATTCAGTTAATTCATGTCGTTTTGTTTTTCCTTGTTCACATGCTAGAAGTTACTGAACTTACTCAGGCTTTATGTCTGACTCTGTTTTTCTTTCGTCTTCTTTTCTTCCGTTCCCCCCTAGGTAGTAAAGGAGGGAATAGTTTAGCCCAGGTTAAGTTGGACTGCCACTCTTTCCCAACTTGAAGATTTGTCGAAGTTTGCTTGGATTCTCTTTTCAGATGCTATGGCTGGCTCTTGCTAAAATAGGGAATATAAATGTTGTTTTTATGCTTCTTTATTTTGTAAGACAGATGATACTCTGATATTGTAAAGAAACCATTGTACATACTATTTTATCAATAAAGCAAAGTTTTATTTTCCTTTGTTTAATTTCTGTCTGTCTTGTAATTTATCTGCATCTTTTACCCTAAATGCTCCACAGAACTTAGTGCATTCCCTTTGTGAGTGACACTAACGGATGTAGGGTGTTACATTATGGCTAATTTTTTCGAAAATTTAGGGTGTTAGCCAAATTTTGAAAAATTAGAATTTCTTAGAAAGGCAAAATGAAAGTTGAGTTGATTAGTAAAACAAATTTCAGCTCCGTTCCTTTTCGAGGGCGAAAAGATTTTAAGTGGGGGAGAATGTAACAAACCGGAAATTCATACCTAATTTAATTTTTTTATTTTGGCTATTTTAATGATTTTTGAATATATAAAATGAATTATTTTAAATAATAATGAAAAGAAATTTATTTTGAATAGAATTAGAACATATATATTTATTTTAATTGAAGTTATAATATAAATATTTATTTTAATTATAAAAGGAATTGAAAATGGCGTGGTAGTTTGAAAATTCAATTTCAAATTTCAAATTTCAAATGAATGTACAAGATTCAAAATAAACCGGATTTTAGCGAAATCAAAAATATTAGAATCTATTTGAGAATATCTTTTAAACGAATCCGAAAAATTGAATTTTCGTAGCGGGAATAAAAAGTTAGGCCCAATTCAGAATAGTCGCTATGGAAATATAACCCTTAAAAAATAGCCATTTTGCAAACGACCTCCGTTTTCGACAAACCCACTTTTGTTAGATCCGAGATGTCAAATTATTGCTAGATTCCAAAATTCATAATTTTTGGAATTTATATGTGAGCATGGCAAAGGAAAACGTGTTTTGGCAGTTTTAGTCAATTTGGATCGACCAGAAAATGACCATTTTTCAAACGGTCTCCAAATTTGACGAAATTAGTTTTGTTAGGACCTTATCGTCAAAACATTGCCGGATTTGTTTTTCTGGAATTTTTGGGGTCCGTATATGGCCCAGATAAATTGAAATGTGCGTTTGAATTTAAAATATATTGATTTATATTTTAAATTTGACGAAAAGCAGATCATAACAGTCGAATTGGATTACCGAACATATCCCATTGTATTCGGAATGGGGATAATTTGCTAGGGGCGATGCTCGTTGATTTCGATTTGGAGATAGTATGAACGAACAAATATATTTTTTATTAAAAGAATTAAAATAATAAAAAATTTCTATGAAGGGTCAAAACCCTAGTGGTTTGTCAAAATTTCCTTGCTGCTGTCAAACTGAGGAACGCGCCTCTTTCCTCAACGAACGGAGAAAATCTTCAATTCTTCTCCTCCTCTTTTCTAACAATCCACGCAACAATTTAATGAATCTCCAACATCATTTTATCAAGCTAGGAGTGATCTACCTAGCAATACCAGTATAATGAAGTTTAATCAAGCGGGTCATGAGAATTTCTGCCTCAAAGCTAGCGCGTTCAAGCGCGAATTCCAAGAAGTACAGCCCAGAAGAGGTGGATCCGTTCAGCGTGAGGCAGGGTGGGACTCCAGCGCTCCGATCGCCGCCCATGGATCATCGTCCGGCCCCTCCATTTGGCTTGCCAGGTGGAACCTTGAATCGAGATGATGGGTTCGACGAAGGCTTGATGGTGCAGAGGAAGATGAACGATGAATATAGGAACGACGGGAACAATGAAATAACACTGGAAGGTAGTTTTTCTTAATATTATTTAAAATAGCATTGTCATTAAAATTAGCATTGTTATTAGAAATAAAAAGCATTGATTTTAAAAATAAAATCAGCAAAATGTTTTGTAAATAAAATTAGCAAATATTTGTGAAAGATGTGGTTTTTTGTTTATAGGGTTATAATTTTTAATCATAAAAAAATATACATGGTTTTGATCATATAAAAATATACATGGTTTCAAACATATAAAAATATACATGGTTTTGAACATATAAAAATATACATGGTTTTGAACATATAAAAATATACATGGCTTTGAACATATTAGAATATACATGGTTTTGAACATATAAAAATAGACTTTGATTTTGAAAATATACATATACATCGTTTTGAAAATATATATAAACACCGTTTTGAAAATATAAAGAATTTATTTTAAAAATATAAACATTGTTATAAAAATGCGATTTTTAAATATATAATCATCATATTAAAAATGTGATTTTTACTATGAACAGCGGGAAAACGAATTACGATGGAATCGACTAGAATCAAGCCCAAATCCGAATCGTTCAGAAATAAGGAATGGAGGAGTGAATCCCAAAGGTGAGAACTCCTCACTATAATTTCTTTTATAGTTATTTATTTTATAACTGCAAATATGAACTGCTCCCCGTCGTCCACAGACCATGGACGACTTGTTTGTTTGGTTGTGTTGTGAAAATTGTTTGTGATGTGAAATGGACGGTATAAAATATTCATGTGTTGAATAAAATAATTTATCGTTAAAAATATAATTTTTAACGTGTATGTGAATAAAATAAAATATTCATGTGTTGAAATAAAATAAATTTGCAAATCGGACGATTTGTTTACGTACACTTATTTGACTGATATGGATTGGGACGATAAATTTTACACGTCGCCCATCTGCACAAATAAATTCTGTGTTTGTGGATTGAAACCCCACACGGGTGTTGGGATGATATTTGACGTACACTAATCCTAACTATTTAGTTGTATGTCAATCGATAGGTTGACAGACTGTTGTAAGCATTAAATATTTATATTTAATGCTTATGCAGTGTAGAATGCACTTTGGATGATGGTTGATTGTTTATCGTGGCTGTTGTATGCATGTGTTGTATGAAATCCATATAAATAACATTATATGGTAATTGACTGTGTCTGATTCCAATTCAGAAAGGATGAATATTTTAATTTTAAAATAATGAATATTTTAAAATAATATTCAGTAAAGGATCAAAATATGATTTTGATGTTCGATTTGGGATGGACACGAAAATATTTAAATATATAAAGCCGTGTTGATTAGACTATCGCTATTTTGACGAGAACGATATTTATATCGATTTTATTCATTTCTATAATGAATATCAAAAAGGAATTGATTTCAAAATCTAATGTTTTGAAAATACTATCATTTATATATCGATGATATGGAATATTCAATTTTGATTTCAAATTGAATACGAAGTTGAAATCGTATTGAAAACGAATTTAAAGTGATTTATAAAATACGTTTTAAATGGAAATCTATGAAATATATATATATATATATATAATATAATGGCTTGAATAGAACGCGCTGCGCTGCGGTAGTTCGCGAATTTCGACCATCGACTTCGAATGGACATTATGGGAGATCCGACCGTCGGATTCTCCTAAAACCAGAACCTTTGGGTTCGTATCAAAAAGAGCTTTCTAACGAATATTAGGGATTTGAATTCTAACAGTTGGATTTGGAATTATGTCAAAATCAAATTTGGAAAAGGTCAGTGTAACCGCAGTTCGATGACCGTTTATGGAAATCGACCTTATGGGCCTTGATAAAATTATTAAAAATATCAATAATTAGTGTAAAATCATAAGAAATGATTGGAAAGAATTGGGATGAAAAATTCCATATTTAAAAAGATAAAAATAGATTTTTATTGAAACGAACTAGTTATTAATTAGATATGAAATCCAATAATTTTTAAATAAAATACATTGGATTTGAAATGGTTTTAAAAAAAATTAGAATTTCCAATATATGAATTGGAATGGATTTGAATCGAAATTATCTTCGGAATATTTCGATATTGGATTCCGTGATTATACAGGCATTGTGGAGGAATTTGGAATATATATATATATATATTTATATATATATATATATATCGTTATACCAATACGATGATTGTTGAGTTCAGAATTTGATATTGAATATAAGCCGATATATTTTCTATTCAGAGTCTTGTATTTAATATCAAATGGGATTTTGGGTTTGTCGTGAACGATGTCTTCAGTAAAACTGTTCTTGAACCCCATGTGAAAAGAATAAATCTTTTAATTAAGATTGTTAGAGTTTTCAATTATATTTAATAATTGGAATGAAATGGAATGTGAATTGGGTTTATTGTGAACTGTGTTTCTAACGACATTCGTTCTTTAACCCGATTGTTACACCCCACGTCCGTTAGTGTCACTCACAAAGGGAATGCACTAAGTTCTGTGGAGCATTTAGGGTAAAAGATGCAGATAAATTACAAGACAGACAAAATTAAACAGCGGAAAATAAAACTTTGCCTTATTGATAAATAGTTTGTACAATGATTTCTTTACAATATCAGAGTATCATCTGCCTTACAAAATAAAGAAGCATGAAAATACATTTATATTCCCAAATTTAGCAAGAGCCAGCCATAGCATCTGAAAAGAGAATCCAAGCAAACTTCGACAAATCTTCAAGCTAGGAAAGAGTGGCAGTCCAACTTAACCTGAGCTAAACTATTCCCTCCTTTACTACCTGGGGGGGCGGGGGGGAACAGAAGAAAAGAAGACGAAAGAAAAACAGAGTCAGACATAAAGCCTGAGTAAGTTCAGTAACTTCTAGCATGTGAACATGGAAAACAAAACGACATGAATTAACTGAATACAAGATTACACCATGACGATAGGGTCAACAAGATTAGACAAGGTAGTCACAAGATATGCTAAGATAAATTGGATACGCTCTAATACTTTCGCCGCTTCGCTATTTCCTTGTTATACTGGTTTCTATATCTCTGCACCGCCTATCTAGTGTCCCATCTAGTAAAGATAACGTGATCCCAATCCCTGTATTTGCCTTCCAGCATACATTCATTATTTATTACCTAGATCAAATCTAGGGTTTTCTATCAAGTGCTTTCTAGATTTAACTAGAGTTTTACGCTATCTGCTGAACGCTTCTCGAGTTCAGGGTTTATGCCACCTAGTCCAACTAGGGATTACGCTACCTGTCGAACGATGCACCCAAGTCCTAGGACACACCACCTAGAGTGGTATATGTTCCTATACTTCCCCACGCATGTATCGCGAATCGTTATCGCTTGTCTAGGTGCACATGTCCCATAATGTGCGGTCCGAGTCCTGTGTCAGGGCAAATCAAGGAAAACAAAACTAGGTCGGGAGCTTTCAGATATCTGCCGATGCAGATGCTAAGGTCTGTTTTTATTCCAGTGGCTATGGTCCCACTTGACCCCTCCCTCAACTAATGAAAGGCACACCTTGTAAAATGAGAACTATACGCCGGCCCCCGGTACCCCTCTATCCTATGGCCATCCTCACCCATAACTAGATAGCAAGTATATGGTCTTTTGGAGTTCTCCGCCTTTCCGCTTCACGTATCTCGATTGACTCAAGATGGATGGTAGACGACGAGTTGCTATCGCAGGGCTACCGTTTTCTCGCCGAATCACGCCGGTCCATCCTGGTCTTTAGGTTGCCATGTATTGCAACAAGGCATACCCCTGGTTCTTCTACGCAGACCTTAACCTCTGTGAGCCCAGGAGGATCATCTGCAGCCTCACAGAGGGATGCCAAGAGTACCCTCACGTTCCCTCGAAGCCTCGGGCTTCGTAACCCAATTCGTTGGAGCCTTCTCTCTATTCAGACGGACATTCGCTCCTTCCCGTGTTAGACTAAGAATTACCACTTAGTTTTACTAACTAAGATTTACTACTTAGTTTCCAGAATCGTTGTTATCTAAGGTTTACTACTTAGTTCCCTTTCCCGTCAATTTGGATTGGTTAAGTGTCATTAGTCAATTCAAGCCAACTTAACCCTCTTCATTCATCCTGTTATACTGGTTTAGTGTTATTGGTAATTCATGTTGACTTAACCCCACCATAGACTAAGTTATATTGGTTAAGTATTTCTTATTACTTAACCCTACCCATTCACCCTGTATTGGTTAAGTGTTCCTTTTTAACTTAACCTTGCCCGTCTGTTTTAACTAACATGTGGTTAAGTATTATCCCTTCATGTTTTAGAATTAACCCTATTCCTTTATCAAAATCTGATGGTTAATTGTTTAAGTTTACTTAACCCTACGGTCTAGCCCAACTAACATATCAAATTGGCTAAGTGTATTAAATCTTACTTAACCCCAACCTCTAGCCTAGTTAACAAGTAAATTTGGCTAAGTGTATTAACTTTACTTAACCCCTACAAGTCTCGTTTTGTTACCTTGAGTTTGGTTAAGTGTCTCTATGGACTTAGCCCTCCCATTCTAGCTTAACTGTGTTAAGTTGGTTAAGTGTTCTTATGGACTTAACCCTCCCTTTCTAGCTTAACTGTGTTAAGTTGGTTAAGTGTTCCTGTGGACTTAACCCTCCCATTCTAGCTTAACTGTATGAACCTAACCCCACCTACCAGTCTTGTTATCATGTTAAGTTGGTTAAGTGTCTTAGTTAACTTAACCCTAGCATTCTTGTTCTAGCTTTAACTAAATAAATTAAAGCCATGACCACTCACATTAGACAGATATTGTTGCGATTACTGGATGTGCCGGTTGGTTCCGGGCAGGTTTACATCGCAACTCAGTCTAACCTCGGGTTAGGCCTATTCGTGTTTTCTAGTTCAAAGGGTTTTGATAAATTTTCAAATTAGGTTTTGAAAGTAACCATCCCGTCCGTCGGATCAGTTAGGGATAGCCAGGGAGAGCAGGAAACTTGTATTTTCCAAACTCAAGCCTAGACACTATCCTCTCTGTCACCCTAGAAATTTCTGGTGTTTCATTAAAAGAGATGTCGTTAATAAATCTTTAATTTGTCTAGATTAATATTTCCTCATTTAGGACAAATTCTATAAGTAAATTAATCCTAATTTACTTATTTCCCAATTTCTCTTTTAATGTAAATTGTCAACATTTATTCTTACGGCCCATTTTCCCCTCTATATCATGTTTATGCTTTTTGGTATGTAAACCATACCAAATGAAGTGTCACTAACCATGATTCTGCTAATCTTGACAATTACCCCCAATTATGGCCAATTTCAATTTTATGCCAATATACTTATCGAGCCAAATTAGCTAATCCAATTCTGATTAACATTCTAAGACTTATTTCTTTAGTTCACTATTCATGTAAATGCTAGATTTACACGTCAATACAAGATTCAAATTACACATCTTATAATTCATGTCAAATTTATCCAATTTGCATTTCTATGAACATGCCATAATACATGTTCCCAATTTATGCCAATTTCCAAGTTAAACTACGTTTTAGTAAATTTCATATTTTGCCCCAAATCGCATTCCCACCATTCGTAAAATCGTGTTTCAATCTAGATTCTAGATTCGTAGCAAATAGGGAATGAACCAAAGATTGCTATGAAAAGGATAGATATAACAACTGGCATAAAATGGTTTTGAATAACGACGTAGGTTCAAGAACATGGGTAGACCTAACTTAATAGGTAAATTCCCAAGGTCTAAAACCAAGAATAGACAGAGTAGGTTCAAGAACATGGGTAGACCTAAATTAATAGGTAAATTCCCATAGTCTAAAACCAAAGAAAACCAAGGACAAGCAGAATAAATAATTGGGTTTAGCCCCAATCTCAAAATCACAGAACTTAAGCAACACTTTCCTAGTCAGGAATCATGGAGGTTAAATCACATATATCCTTGTTATGTCATAGGCGATAGTTTATGTTAATCAAAGGCATAGGTTTTGTCAAGGAAGTAATCCTCATAGTCTTAGTCACAATCATAGGCAATGTTCATAGTCATAGGCAGTGTCCATAGTCATAGGCAATGTCCATAGTCATAGGCAGATGTCCATAGTCATAGGAAAATGTTCATAGTCATAGGAAGATGGTTTTTAGGTCCATAGTTTCATAGTCACGGTCTTATTTGTCTTTGAATCATGACAGTTCTTAATTAGGTCCAAGAGATAGGCACAGATTCGAATAGAAAGAAAGAGAATTGGCATATTCTTTTATTCATTCAATTTCATGTCATGAACAAAGAAAAACGTTCAAATCTAGAAATAACTGACTTACAGAGATTTAGATTAGAAAAGAAAGATGGCGGTGCTATGATTCATAGAAAATCATTCGTTGAAGTCGTTTGAACCTCCTTTTGAATCCTAGCTTGAATCTCTTCTTCTTGAAAGTCTTTTGAGCAACATCTCCTCGTCTTGTTTTATTTTATATATATTATTTATTTATTTATATATTTTAGAGGAGGAGAAGAAGCCATGTCTAACTAGAATCTTCGCAGCATAAGGGTAGAAAAGAATTGTGAATAGAGGAGGAGACTAGGGCTGTTTATATAGTTGCTCAAGACCTTATCGTACACGTAGAGCTGAGTCAGCATTGAACCTAGTTAAGAAAATAGTCCAGGTTCGCAGATGAATCTAGCCAAATCTTATCGTACATGCAGTGCTAAGTCAGCATTGAGTCTCACAAGCTGTTTTGGTGCAGAAATTTGAATTTCGAACTTTTGAATTTCTGGAATTTATTTAACTGTTTTATTCACATGAAATATTCTTATATGTATACAATTCCTTTAACGATCATTTTACGCGTATATATATATATACGCACAACTTTCATTTTATTTTCAAAATTCAAATGATGTTGCACCGTTATTTGATTCTTGCCATATTTCATTTACTATAGCCTTATCTTAAATTTTATCTTTCGTATACATATATTTCTGCATATATATATATATATATATATATATATATATATATATATATATATATTCTCATGTATATACATATATTTTCTTTATTTCCTTATATGTACGTTCTTATCCTTTCAAATTTTGAATTTGTATATGTACATATATTTGCATGTTCAGTTGGCCCTCTTTAAAACAGAGATAAAAATTATGCTGCCGCCGGGGTTCGAACCCCCGACCTCCCTGTTACAAATCCAATGCCTTAACCAACTGAGCTACAAAGTCTTTTGTTATTAAGTCTTAGAACAATGATAATTATTGTTCTTTCCTTACTTCTCTTTTTCATGTTAGTTACAATACTTAAATTAAACCAATGCATGAATCTTTTTCTTTTAATGTTAATGCATTATGTTTGCAAATCAGTGCATGCAACATATTTACATCGCATGCAACCAATCCTTTCTTTCTTTCATATATTAATTAATTTTCATTATACATCACCATATTAATCCTATCTGTGGATATATATACATTTTTAATTACATTAAAAATACGGGGTGTTACACCGATTTACAGTGAAATGTGATTTGGAATTTATAAATCTTTTGTTAAGATTTAAAGGAAATTTTCCAAAGGGAAGTTTTGCAATTTAATAAAATAAATTGGAATGGAATGGAATTCGATTTGGTAATAATCGAAGTGGACTTCTATAGAGGATGACTTTTAGTATATATGGAATTTAAGAGGCTTTGCCATTATTCCATTTATAGTATCGGTTGGATATGGAAGTTCATATCGATTATATATATTGATCTGTTTTCCGTGAAAATTCCATTGTTAGTGGAATGTGATTTTGGGTTTATCGTGAGCTGTTTTTTAAAAAACATTAGTTCTTTAACCCAGTTAAAGATAAGATTAATTTCTTACTTTGAATAATCATTAAGTAATGAATTTTGGAAATGAAAACTGAATTAGAGTTTTAATGAATCTTTAAAAAGATTGAAAGGTGAATTTGATAAATAAAATTATCAGATTCAAGAAATGATCAAGAATGGAGTATCACCAGTTTTGCTCCAAGCGATAGTTAAATCTTTAATTAGATTTGAACGTGGAATGGTAATTAATTTTACCGATAACACCGTGATGTTAGATATGAAGTATTACCAGTTTATTTCATGGGATGAATAAGTGGGGATTGGGAAATTAAACAAATGATTACTTCGGTAAGGTGCGCTAATCCCGACTAGTTTGGATAAACCATAATTTTGTTTGAATTGAAATCCAAAAGAAGATTAAAGAATAAATTTAAAGAATTTATCTTTGATAAAATTAACGGGAACCTTTCCCAAAGTATAAAAATATTTGAATAAATGAATATTCTGGATTGGAATGACGCATAAGTTGTGTTTTTATAGCACTTGTTTATTATATACGCGAGTTATTCAGAAAGACCGGGTTTATCCCATTCTGAACAACTGATTCGACGATGTGTTGAGGATGAAGACGGTGGTTGAAGACCGGAGGTCTTCAAATTGTTTGGATGATTACTGATGTCTTGATTGGGCTGTACACCCAAGACGAGGTAATAAGTGGTGATCGTCTAGACGTACTTGGAGGTCGACGGATATGCGAGGGCCTCTCTTCTATATTGGACTTACGGGACGAGGAATAAGGTGCCTCCGGTTTCGTTTAGACCCAGAACGAACTTGTAAATGGATGTGTGTCTGACATCGGATTTCATTCTGTGTGATTTATAGACATCGGTTGCATAGCGTGAATTGCCTGTGTGGCATGCTGAGATGCAAAATGATCAAGACTTCGGTTGAAAAGCAGAGTCTAGTGGTTGATGATCAAAGCACGACTTTGATATAGCATAGCTTTGTGTAGTGTTAATTCACGAGCCTCACACCCCGGTGTGAACCAGAAACGGGAGAGGACATCAGGAAGGGCATGAGTTTCCTTCTAGCTAGGAGTGGTGTCAACATTTTGCAAGCCCTAATGGTTCACTTATGTGGATGATGGATAGCGAGATACCTCAGTTATATCGGTCGTTCCGGGGCCGATGGTTTGGTCGGGATATGACCAGTTTACGCCCCATATGGCGGGGAAACGCATTGTTCAGGCATTTTAATCCACTCCGCATGGACCGGCTCTGACGATCCAAAGGCTTGACAGAGTACTTGCCTATGACTTGAGCTAGATTGTCTCGAAACAGTAAGGACGATCCCTTACCTTGGTTCACCGATGGAAATCCAACTTCCCATACGTGACAATTGCGGTTTGGATTGTAGAGCCTAGTATCGGCGACATGATATATGGTACCCATGCCGTCTAGGATTGATGCATTTATATTTGAAGTTGTTTTATACACTTTACAGTATAATAGTATCCAAATGATTTGTTTTAAATGTACCAAGCATGTTTGGCTATTATAAGGGAAAACCCTATCCGCTGGCTTGCTTTGCTTTGTGTGATGGGACATGGGTCTTATAATAGCCTCATTTTTCCAAAAAGCATTGCGCTGTTTTGTTATATGCACTGGTATTCTTGGGAGGAAACCTGTTCCGTGTTATACGACGTGTTCCCTATATATATATATACCTGATTTAAAGTAAAGTTTTAAATAACTGTTTTGGTTCTCACTCCAGTCACATGACTGACCTGGAGTTTATTGTTTTGACCTAAACTCTAGGTGCCCTTATTTTCCACACGGGCAGCTAGTAGTTGGGTTTTGCAGATTTATATTCACAGGATCCTGGTTTACAGCTGGAATGATATTCGGAAAGCTCTGTATCCGCACATTCCTTTCAGTTGTGTTTTTATATTATTTTCCGCTGCATTGTAACTTGTAAATCTATGATATTTAGTAAATGTGTAATATTTATTCTTTCTTTGTATATTCTTGTATTATGATGAAATTTTTGTAATAAGTAATGAAATATTCTTCTGTTTGTGTTCTGATTCGTCTTGTTCTCAAAGCAATCCATGCTTCCTCTTCTCTTCGAAGACCGGGGAAGTTTCAGGTCTCTTACAAAGTAATAGGCGACTAAGGAGGTTATCTAATATGGTCAGCTAAAATGTACAATGAACGATGAAACACAATCTCTCACCTTATACAGGGCAAGGGTATGCATGAATGATGGATGCCTTAACTTGTAGAGCCCATAGTAAGTGCCCTCTAGTTTATGTTAGCACTGAATATATTATCGAGGGTTAATAAGTGACCAATAGGTCCGCCTAGGGTCTTAAGTGATCATAGAGAATCCACCCTATCTATCATTGATAGTGAGGTATTAAATAATAAGGAATAGTGAATGAGGATATAGATAGAACCCCGAAATTTGGGGTCCACTCTCGAAATAGTTAACCAGTTAAGCTTTGGTGTAAAGGCTTCACAAAAATTTGTGTAAATGTCCTATCTTGGTAATGTTATTTGAGGATACAACTTTGGGAAGAGTAGTAGAGTCGTGCATAAACATTAACAATATTGGTTTAAGATCACTAACCTTGTTAGGCATACAACTTGGGTTGAACCAAACAGAATATGTAATGGCCCGAATTTCCATACTCCTTTGAGTTAACTAATTACAATTCACTCCAACCCAAATTGTACAGAAATATGAATCATTAATATAATATTCTGTAACATATATTTGAAATACAACCTGGGAAGAACACGAGACTCACAATGGAACGAATAAAATATATTATGTAACATATATTTGAAATACAAAATTTGTAATTGTATATACATGCCACCATCAGAGCACAACAACCGTTTCTGGAACAGTTATAAACACCTATTTCCAGATATATACCTAGTACACAACGAAAAAAATATGATAGTCTATAGCTAACTGATAAAATCTTTTGGTTTTAGATCCTCCAAGTGAATCTATAAAATCCTGACTACTTGACTGCCCGTACAAATTTGGGCACCCAAGAGTTTTGGGTAAAACAAAACAAAATAACTCCGGGTCAGTCATGGGACTGGTGTAAGTAAACTTCAACCATTTGTTTAACTTTTAAAAATCTTTTTCAAAGAAATGATAATCGTAAGACCGATCCACACATAAACACAGAAATTTTTACCTTACGAAAGCCCAAAATACCCTTGATATCAAATCCGGTTATATTATAATAGTGTCTAAATCAAATAAATAGCAATCTAGCGGAATGCTTGTATCTCACGCTCCACATATACAATATAACATCAAAAATCACAAGGCTCTTATTGGAGAATGGATTTCCAACTATGACAAGGTATGGAACCACCTTCCGATCAGTGTACTCTAGAGGGGATACACTGGGTTCAATAAGAACATCTAGCAACCCAGCCATACATGACTGATCACTCATTTAATTTGAGTGTACAGAGCATATTATCACCAATAGTTGTGATCAGCAACCGTTACCGAAAGCATATAACAACGAATATAATAATAAGCAAATGAAATTTCTCTAGATCAGATGATAATACCCCTAATGGGAATGACCCACTTAGCCATGCTGCCTGCCCGACTTATGTCATTTCCCAGGTTATGAGGCTTGAGGTCATGATTATCTTTCGGAATATCTTTCCATCATTTACTTTGAATGCCACATCGCTAGATCCGTCAAATCACTAATTTACGTCCACAAATATACTCTGGGCGTTAAGCTCGAGTGGATAAGTTCTCTGCCACCATACTTGCTATATTTGTAAAAATCAATGTTTGTGACCATTTAGAAATACTCTGTCAGACATTCGTCTATATACGTTGTCCTGGGACTGGACAAACCAAAGGCACCATTCCATTAATCCATCTTGGATAATTTCTACCTAGGATTAACAGAATAGCCCTTGCATTTTACTCTGTCTTCAATAATCTTCAGCAAAAGTTGATTCGTAGCGCTTTTGCCAATACAGAGTGGTTTTCAGATATTAGATCTGGTCCCGGTCTCTTCATATTGACAGAGAAGGTAAAAAAATAAACCAAAACTTTGAGTCAGTGATTTAACTGTCAAAGGAACATCCATACAATCATCGGTCCTATTTCCAAATGGATATTCTACCGATCAAGCATCAAATAACACTGGACCTTTTTATATTAATTTATTATTATATTATCAGTTCTAAATTCCCATTTCCCCTAGTCCATATTGTGATAGCCCGTAACTTCCCCGGTAAGGAAAGCCCGGATTACTTTGAGAACACGATAAAATGGAACGCAGACAGAAGAACATTTCATTGTTATTACAACAATTCCATCAGATACAAGAATATACAGAGTATAAATGAATAAATTACATTCGATAAATATCAGAGATTATAATAAATTACATAGCAGCGGAAAATAATACGAAGCACAACTGAAGGTGATATACGGATACAGAGCTTTCCGGATATCATTCCAGCTGTAAACCAGGATCCTGTGAATATAAATCTGCAAAACCAAAACTAATAGCTGCCCGTGAAGAAAATAGGGGCACCCAGAGTTTAGGTTAAAACAATAAACTCCAGGTCAGTCATGTGACTGGTGTGAGAACTAAAACAGTTATTCAAAACTTTACTTTAAAAATAAGGTAAATCAAGGGACCACGCCGTATGACACGGAACGGGTTTCCTCCCAATAATACCAGTGCATAAAACAAACAGCGCAATGCTAAGTAAAGAAAAATGAAGCTGTTATAAGACCCAGGTCCCATCACACAATGCAACGCAATTCGGAGGATAGGATTTTTACCTTATAACAGCCAAACATGCTTGGTATGTTTAAAACAAATCATTTGATACTATTATAAGTGTATGATGTCAAAACAATTTCAATCATAAATATCAATCATAGACGACATAAGTGCCCCATCCCACTATGTCGCCATACTAGGCTCTACAAATAAAACCGAAATATCTCGTACTGGAAATTGGATTTCCATCATGAGTCGAGGAAAGGGGCAAGCTCCTCTCAACTTCGAGACACTCTAGCAAATGTCCCAGGACTACACACTCTGGGCAACCCTTGGATCTTCAGGGCCGGTCCTCTCTTACGTTTGAGGATTAGCAATTCCTGAACACACGTTTCCCGGTCCTTACAGACCTAAAATCGAGGCGCCTCGCATCCAACAACCACATAGGTGAAAAGTATGTAAATGTCAGGGTTGGTAAGTCACTGATACCACCAAAGCTAGAAAGAAACGTCGTGCTCTCCCTGCAGTCCTTATCCCGTTTTTAACTCATACCGAGGTGTGAGGCTCGCAAATTCACGTTATACACAAAGCTACGCCACAAAGGCCGTGCTTTGATCATCGACCACAAGACTTTGCTTTTCAACAGAAGCCTTGATCAATTGCCACTTAGGCGTGCCACACAGACAATTCATGCCATGCGACTGATGTCCATCGATATACAACCTCTGAGCTCGTACGTCTCAGAGAAGGGCATTAAGCAAGATAATAAATTCTCCGCCGCCAAATAGATGTAAATTTAATGGAGATCAATCAACACAGAATAAAATCCAATGTCAGACACACAGTCCATTTACAAGTTCGTTCTGGGTCTGAACGAAACCGGAGGCACTTTCCTCGCATATCCATCGATCTCCAAGTACGTCTGGACGACCACCAACTGATTCCCTCATCTAAGGTGTACAGCCCAATCAAGATCATCAGTAATCAACCAAACGATGTGAAGACTTCTAGTCTTCAATCGCCGTCTTCATCTTCGACATATCGTCGAATCAGTTATTCAGAATGGGTATAAACCCGGCCTTTCTGAATGACCCGCGTATATAATAAACAAATGTTACACAAACACAACATACGCCTCATTCCAATTCATCACTCACTAACCGTAAATTAGTAAAAGAACAATTCCCCAAATATTAACCCCGAAGGCCGAAACCAACATCAGATCTATACCCAGGAAACCATTCTACTTAACTGATTCCCGGTTAGTTTCTAAATTTCATATTCTTAGGGAAAGGTTCCCATAAATTTTATCAAAGATAAATTCTTTAAAATTTATTCTTGAATCTTCCTTTAGATGTCATTTCAAACCAAATTATGGTTTTTCAAACTAGACGGGATTAGCGAACCACACCGAAGTAATTATTTATTTTATTTCCCAATCCCAACCTATTCATCCCATGAAGCAAAACTGGTAATACTCCATATCTAATACCATGGTGTTACCGGTAAAATTAATTACCATTCCATGTTCAAATCTAGTTAAAGATTTAACTATCGCTTGGAGAAAACTGGTGATACTCCATTCTTGCTCATTTCCCAAATTTGATAATTTAAATTATCAATTCACATTTCAATCTAATTGCAGATTCATTAAAACTCCCTTTACTGGGTTAAAGAACTAATGTCATTTAAAACACAGTTCACGATAAACCCAAAATCACATTCTATTTATTATCGGGTTGAAGAACAAGTGTGATTTAAAACACCGTTCACGATAAACCCACAAATCAGTTCTAATTCAATTCCAACCAAATATATTAGAAATTTCGATTATTTAAAACCCCTTTTTAATCCAATTTATTTATTTAAAAATAATTGGGTTTTAAATTTAGTTCAAAACTAGTTCATTTTGATAAAAATCCATTTTTATCTTTACAAATTTGGGATTTTTCATCCTAGTTCTTCACAAATCATTTCTTATGATTTTACACAAATTATTACTATTTTTAATAATTTTATCGAGGCCCGTACAGTCGATTTCCAACAACGGCCATCGAACTGCACTTACAGCGACCTTTTCCAAATTTGATTTGGATGTATCTCCAAATCCAACCATTAGATTTCAAATTTCTAATATTCGTTAGAAAGCTCTTTTCGATACGAACCCAACGGTTCCGGTTTTAGGAGAATCCGACGGTCAGATCTCTCGTAATGTCCGTTCAAAGTCAATGGTCGAAATTTACGAACTGCCGCGGCGCGGCGCGTTCTATTCAGGCCATTATATATATAATATATGTATATTATATATATTTCATCGATTTCCTTTTTTAAACGAATTTGTTAAATCATTTAAAATTTGTTTCAAAAAAAATTTCTACCTTCATTTCAAATTCAAATCCAAATTGAATTTTCCCATATAAATTCTTTTTACATTCATTTTTATTTGCTTTCAATTCAAATCGATTTCAATTCTATTTCAGTTCGTTTTCAACTCAATTCAATTCAAATTCATTTTCTATTCAATTCAATTCGAATTCGTTCTATATTCAATTCAAATTCGATTTCCTGTTATAAATATTCGATTTTTAACTCTTTTCAAAATTCATTATAAAAACGAATATAATCTATATAAATATCGTTCGCGTCAAAATAGCGCATCTCTAATCAACACAGCTTTATATTTTTCAATAACTTCGTTATTCTATTCAACAAATGAATCTATATTTCTTTCGATACATGACTCTATATTTTTGTCAACATATGACTAATCTCAACGAATAAGTACTGTCCACGTGTGACTATTTTTGTTATTTAATATATTTTATAAAAATTTTGGTATCTATCGTTTGATTTCAAATCAGACTCCAACCGTAAATTAGTAAGAGAACGATTCCCTGAATATTATTCCCGAAGGTCGAAACCAACATCAGATCAATATCCAGGAGACCACTCATCTTATCTATTTTCCAGTTAGTTTCAAATTTTATACATGATAAAGATGTAAGTTTTATTGTTAAAATATTTCGTTCAACACATGACTAATCTCAACGAATGAGTACGGTCAACACATGAACCTTTATTTTATATTATTCTTTATTTTCCAAATTGGAATGAGGCCCAATCAATTACCATATAAAGTTAATTATATGGATTCCATACAACACATGTATATAATAGCAACGATAAATAATCAACCATCATCCAAAGTGCACTACACTGTATAAGCATCAAATGTAGATATCTAACGCTTATAACAGCTTGTCGATCCATTGATCGACATACAACTAATTATTGGGAATAGTGTATGCCGTATTTTATCCCAATACCTGTGTGGGGTTTCAAACAATCAAACACAGATTTTTATTTGTGCAGTTGGGCGATGTGTAAAATTTAACGTCCCAATCCATGTCCTTCAAATAGGTGTACATAAACAAACCGTCCAGTTTGTAAATGAATTTTTTTTTCACGTTCACGTTAAAAATTATATTTTTAACGACCAAATTATTTTATTCAACCTATGAATATTCTATTCGGTTCATTTATTAAATAAAATGATATCTTTATTTTTCTAACTTATTTTAGAAAATTTCGGCGGCATAACGGCACGATACTAGAAACGGGACGAGGCCTAGCCTTATCCCCGGTCTAATAATGGCCCACGCCATACACATATCAACCAAATCCATTCCATTTCATCAAACAATCAAGTTCAAATCAAATAATCTAACCAACTACACAACCAAACAAACAAGTCCATGGTCTGTGGACGATGGTGTCGGGTGCTACTAAACACCGTCTACATCCTAGTATATATTTATATAATTAGAAAAGAAAAGTTAAAGTGAGAAGTTCTCACAGAGGATTCCACTCCGCCGTGCTTTGCTGTTGAACTGCTGAACCATCTGAATCTGTTTGAAATTCCAACGCAGTTCTTTCATGCTGTTCATAATAAAATTTATATTTTTATTACTTCATTTCAATAAATAAAATCATATTTTTATTTCAGTACTATTCCTATAAAAATCACGCTTTTATACGGCTACTATATAGATAAAAATTATATTTTTACATCGCTACTATATAGATAAAAATTATATTTTTACATCGCTACTATATAGATAAAAATTATATTTTTACATCGCTATTCTCTATATAAAGATTTCGCCTTTTCAAAAATAATGATTTCGCTTTTTCAAAAATAAAGATTTTCCTCTTTTCAAAAATAAATAAAAATCATTTTTTTCTTCTTCCTGTATTATAAAAATTATATTTTTAACTTTTACGATATATAAAAATCACGCCTTTCATTATATCAAAATATCGTCTTTCATAGATTAAAAATCACTTCTTTACATTTATAAAAATTATATTTTTACATTCTATAATAATCATATTTTTACATTCTATAATAATTATATTTTTACATCAAATCTCCTTTTACACTTCATATATAAAAATTGAATTTTTATTCTAATGATATCCATATAAAGATCACATCTTTACATAAGGAAAAATCACATCTTTCTTCCTCTATTCATACAAATAAAAATGATAGACTTCAGGAACAAAATACATTTAATTTCATGAATAAAAAATCGTTTAACTTCCTAAATAAAATCATATATATTTCTAAATAAAAATCATATATAAAATCGAAATCAGAAAATACTTACAGTAAAAAAAAAGAGAGGGGGAAGGATCTGCCAGAGTTCGCTAGTGGTTGGGGGGGGGGGGGTGGGGGGAAGGAACGCAGTCGAGGTCGGCGGTGGTGGCTCTACATGTCGGCGGCACTCCAGCTTCGTGGGGGTAGCGGTTTTAGGGTTCACGATGGGGGGGAGGGGGGGTTCTGATGGAGCTCGAGGTGCTGGAGAAGAATGGTGGAAGGGGAGCGATGCGAGGAGTCTCGTCGGAGTCAGGTGGGGAGGGGCGGCGTGCGCAAGGTGGCGCAACATCGACGAGGAGGAGGTCAAGATCGATCTCGACGGTGGGTTTCTGATTTGTGAATGGGTTTGACTTTGAATGGAGATAAAAAGGGGGGTATGTGGGAAAAGGTTTTTATATAATAATTTATATTTTATTTTAATTTCAAAAAGTAACTTTTTCATTCGAACTCAAAACGAGATCCACCGCCTGTCGTCTATAGCTAATTACCCCCATTCTGAACACAATAGAATATGCATCGTAGGCTAATTCGATCGTTTCGATCAGTTTTCGTCAAAATCAACATATAACTCTATATATTGAATTTGAACGCACATTTCAAATTAGCGGGGTCACATACTAACTAGAAAAATTCCAGAAAAATATTTTCTAGCTTCGTATCGACGATACGGTCCTAACAAAACTAGTTTCGTCAAATTCCGAGACGGTTTGAAAAATGGCCATTTTCAAGTCAATTAAAATCAACTGAAACTGGTCAAACGCGTTTTCCTTTGCCACGCTCACATATTGATTCGAAAAATTATGAAATTTGGAATCTAGCAATAATTTGTCGTCATGGATCCAACAAAAGTGGTTTCGTCGAAATCCAAGGTCGTCTGTAAAATTCCCATTTTTAAGGGACTGAATTCCATAGCGACTATTCTGAATTTTCAACTGGACATATCTTTTGATTCCCGCTATGAAATTTTGATTTTTCGGATTCGTTGGAAAGATATTCTCAATTAGATTCAACCATTTTTTCTTTCACTAAAATCCGGTTTATTTTGCACCCGGTATGTTCAATTGAATTTTGAAATCGAATTATCGAACTACCGCGCCTTTTCAATTCCTTTTATAACTATATATAATTATTTATATTCTAACGACGACGTATATAAATATATACGTTCGAATTTTTTTCAAAATAAGTTTTCTCGTCGTTATTATTTAAAATAATTCATTTTAAATATTCAAACTTCATCAAAATTGCCAAAATTAAAATTTTAAACTGGCCCAGATTTTCGGGTTGTTACAATCTCCCCCACTTAAAACTTTTCGTCCCCGAAACGGAACGAATTCGAAAGTTGTTTTACAAACCAACTCAACTTTCTTTATTTTCGTTACGGCTTAAGTTTTTCAACTTTTCAGTTTTTAAAAACTTTTCAAAATTTTCAAAAATTTGGCTAACACCCTAAATTTTCGAAAAGTTTCGCCATAACCTCCCCTGCACCGGGAGCATCGGGAAAATCCCGAAATTGCCATATAGGCCCTCTGATCTCAAAAAGAAAAAGAAAAAGCCAAGCGGCTAGCCAATCAGCTCATAAAATCATCATCACCCAAACAAAACAGTAAATTATAGTAAATATGTACCTATTTGTCAGGCAAACAAAATTTATTCTTCTGCTCTAGCCCCCTTGCTATGACCTGTTCACACATATATATGTACATGCATGCAATTGCAAATAATTTTCGATACAATTCAATATTTAATACAATTAGGCTAAATGGTTCAAAATTATCAAACAAATAAACAAACAATACAACCATCAATCAATTAGTGGATTGACGTTTCAAATTCATAAATTTGATATATACAAAAAATCATGTTTTTGATGCAAATTCACAACAATGTATTCTAGCTATATTTTGGTTCTCACACCAGTCTAATGGAGATATATAGAAATCACACCTTCGTCACTCGAATATAAATACTGATAACGCTGCAGCCTTATCAGAATCATCCCCGGGCAACTAGAGTGTGATTCTATATCTATCCAATATATTAAAACTTCGAATATACGTTCATGACGCGTATATGCAAAATCTTTATATATTGGATTGTCCAAATTCAATACAAATAAATATTCAAATACGTATAAAACGATTTAAATTTTAAAACAAAATTGTTTTCATTTAAAAAATATACTCTTCACACTCATTCTAGGATACTACTGATCCTATCTCTAACAAGTAATTCTAATTGGATATTGCTAATCCAATATCTGATGAATTCTTTCGTATGGTTCCAATGTATCTTGTTCTCGAGCTCTGTAAACCAAAGCTCTGATACCAATTGTGATAGCCCGTAACTTCCCTGGTAAGGAAAGCCCGGATTACCTTGAGAACACGACAAAATGGAACGCAGACAGAAGAACATTTCATTATTATTACAACAATTCCATCAGATACAAGAATATACATATTATAAATGAATAAATTTCATTCGATAAATATCAGAGATTACAATAAATTACATAACAACAGAAAATAATACAAAGCACAACTGAAGGTGATATACGGATACAGAGCTTTCCGGATATCATTCCAGCTGTAAACCATGATCCTGTGAATATAAATCTGCAAAACCAAAACTACTAGCTGCCCGTGAAGAAAACAGGGGTACCCAGAGTTTAGGTTAAAACAATAAACTCCAGGTCAGTCATGTGACTGGTGTGAGAACTAAAACAGTTATTCAAAACTTTACTTTAAAAGCAAGGTAAATCAAGGGACCACGCTGTATGACACGGAACGGGTTTCCTCCCAAGAATACCAGTGCATAAAACAAACAGCGCAATGCTAAGTAAAGAAAAATGAAGCTGTTATAAGACCCAGGTCCCATCACACAATGCAACGCAAGCCGGAGGATAGGGTTTCTATCTTATAACAGCCAAACATGCTTGGTACATTTAAAACAAATCATTTGATACTATTATAAGTGTATGGTGTCAAAACAATTTCAATCATAAATATCAATCATAGACGGCATAAGTGCCCCATCCCACTATGTCGCCATACTAGGCTCTACAAATAAAACCGAAATATCTCGTATTGGAAATTGAATTTTCGTCATGAGTCGAGGCAAGGGGCAAGCTCCTCTCCGTTTCGAGACACTCTAGCAAATGTCCCAGGACTACACACTCTGGGCAACCCTTGGATCTTCAGGGCCGGTCCTCTCTTACGTTTGAGGATTGGCAATTCCTGAACACACTTTTCCCGGGTCCTTACAGACCTAAAATCGAGGCGCCTCGCATCCAACAACCACATAGGTGAAAAGTATATAAATGTCAGGGCTGGTAAGTCACTAACACCACCAAAGCTAGAAAGAAACGTCATGCTCTCCCTGCAGTCCTTATCCCGTTTTTAACTCATACTGAGGTGTGAGGCTCGCGAATTCACGTTATACACAAAGCTACGCCACAAAGGCCGTGCTTTGATCATCGACCACAAGACTTTGCTTTTCAACAGAAGCCTTGATCAATTGCCACTTAGGCGTGCCACACAGGCAATTCATGCCATGCGACTGATGTCCATCGATATACAACCTCTGAGCCCGTACGTCTCAGAGAAGGGCGTTAAGCAAGAGAATAAATTCTCTGCCGCCAAACAGATGTATATTTAATGGAGATCAATCAACACAGAATAAAATCCAGTGTCAGAAACACAGTCCATTTACAAGTTCGTTCTGGGTCTGAAAGAAACCGGAGGCACTTTCCTCGCATATTCATCGATCTCCAAGTACGTCTGGACGACCACCAACTGATTCCCTCATCTAAGGTGTACAACCCAATCAAGATCATCAGTAATCAACCAAACGATGTGAAGACTTCTAGTCTTCAATCGCCGTCTTCATCTTCGACATATCGTCGAATCGGTTATTCAGAATGGGTATAAACCCAGCCTTTCTGAATGACCCGCGTATATAATAAACAAATGTTACACAAACACAACATACGCCTCATTCCAATTCATCAATCACTAACCGTAAATTAGCAAAAGAACAATTCCCCAAATATTAACCCCGAAGGCCGAAACCAACATCAGATCTATACCCAGGAAACCATTCTACTTAACTGATTCCTGGTTAGTTTCTAAATTTCATATTCTTAGGGAAAGGTTCCCATAAATTTTATCAAAGATAAATTCTTTAAAATTTATTCTTGAATCTTCCTTTAGATGTCGTTTCAAACCAAATTATGGTTTTTCAAACTAGACGGGATTAGCGAACTACACCGAAGTAATTATTTATTTTATTTCCCAATCCCAACCTATTCATCCCATGAAGCAAAACTGGTAATACTCCATATCTAATACCATGGTGTTACCGGTAAAATTAATTACCATTCCACGTTCAAATCTAGTTAAAGATTTAACTATCGCTTGGAGAAAAACTGGTGATACTCCATTCTCGCTCATTTCCCAAATTTGATAATTTAAATTATCAATTCACATTTCAATCTAATAGCAGATTCATTAAAACTCCCTTTACTGGGTTAAAGAACTAATGTCATTTAAAACACAGTTCACGATAAACCCCAAATCACATTCTATTTATTATCGGGTTAAAGAACAAGTGTTATTTGAAACACCGTCCACGATAAACCCACAAATCAGTTCTAATTCAATTCCAACCAAATATATTAGAAATTCCGATTATTTAAAACCCCTTTTTAATCCAATTTATTTATTTAAAAGTAATTGGGTTTTAAATTTAGTTCAAAACTAGTTCATTTTGACAAAAATCCATTTTTATCTTTACAAATATGGGATTTTTCATCCCAGTTCTTCACAAATCATTTCTTATGATTTTACACAAATTATTACTATTTTTAATAATTTTATCGAGGTCCGTACAGTCGATTTCCAACAACGGCCATCGAACTGCAATTACAACGACCTTCTTCAAATTTGATTTGGACGTATCTCCATATCCAATCGTTAGATTTCAAATTTATAATATTCGTTAGAAAGCTCTTTTCGATACGAACCCAACTGTTCCGATTTTAGGAGAATCCGACGGTCGGATCTCCTGTAATGTCCGTTCGAAGTCAATGGTCGAAATTTACGAACTGCCGCGGCGCGGCGCATTCTATTTAGGCCATTATATATAATATATATATATATATTATATATATTTCGTCGATTTCCTTTTTAAAACGAATTTTATAAATCATTTCAAATTTGTTTCAAAAACAATTTCTACCTTCATTTCAAATTCAAATCAAAATTGAATTTTTCCATATAAATTCTTTTTACATTCATTTTTATTTGCTTTCAATTCAAATCGATTTCAATTCTATTTCAGTTCGTTTTCAATTGAATTCAATTCAATCCAAATTCGTTTTCTATTCAATTCAATTTGAATTCGTTCTATATTCAATTCAAATTCGATTTCCTGTTATAAATATTCGATTTTTATCTCTTTTCAAAATTCATTATAAAAACGAATATAATCTATATAAATATCGTTCGTGTCAAAATAGCGTATCTCTAATCAACACGGCTTTATATTTTTCAATAACTTCGTTATTCTATTCAACAAATGAATCTATATTTCTTTCGATACATGACTCTATATTTTTGTCAACACATGACTAATCTCAACGAATGAGTACTATCCACGTGTGACTATTTTTGTTATTTAATATATTTTATAAAAATTTTGGTATCTATCGTTTGATTTCAAATCAGACTCCAACCGTAAATTAGTAAGAGAACGATTCCCTGAATATTAATCCCGAAGGCCGAAACCAACATCAGATCAATATCCAGGAGACCACTCATCTTATCTATTTTCCAGTTAGTTTCAAATTTTATATATGATAAAGATGTAAGTTTTATTGTTAAAATATTTCGTTCAACACATGACTAATCTCAACGAATGAGTACGGTCAACACATGAACCTTTATTTTATATTATTCTTTATTTTCCAAATTGGAATGAGGCCCAATCAATTACCATATAAAGTTAATTATATGGATTCCATACAACACATGTATATAATAGCAATGATAAATAATCAACCATCATCCAAAGTGCACTACACTGTATAAGCATCAAATGTAGATATCTAACGCTTATAACAGCTTGTCGATCCATCGATCGACAAACAACTAATTATTGGGATTAGTGTATGTCGTATTTTATCCCAATACCCGTGTGGGGTTTCAAACAATCAAACACAGATTTTTATTTGTGCAGTTGGTCGATGTGTAAAATTTATCGTCCCAATCCATGTCCTTCAAATAGGTGTACATAAACAAACCGTCCGGTTTGTAAATGATTTTTTTTTTCACGTTCACGTTAAAAATTATATTTTTAACGACCAAATTATTTTATTCAACCTATGAATATTCTATTCGGTTCATTTATTAAATAAAATGATATCTTTATTTTACTAACTTATTTTAGAAAATTTCGGCTGCATAACGGCACGATACTAGAAACGGGACGAGGCCTAGCCTTATCCCCGGTCTAATAATGGCCCACGCCATACACATATCAATCAAATCCATTCCATTTCACCGAACAATCAAGTTCAAATCAAATAATCTAACCAACTACACAACCAAACAAACAAGTCCATGGTCTGTGGACGATGGTGTCGGGTGCTACTAAACACCGTCTGCATCCTAGTATATATTTATATAATTAGAAAAGAAAAGCTAAAGTGAGAAGTTCTCACAGAGGATTCCACTCCGCCGTGCTTTGCTGTTGAACTGCTGAACCGTCTGAATCTGTTTGAAATTCCAATGCAGTTCTTTCACGCTGTTCATAATAAAATTTATATTTTTATTACTTCATTTCAATAAATAAAATCATATTTTTATTTCAGTACTATTCCTATAAAAATCACATTTTTATACGGCTACTATATAGATAAAAATTATATTTTTACATCGCTACTATATAGATAAAAATTATATTTTTACATCGCTACTATATAGATAAAAATTATATTTTACATCGCTATTCTCTATATAAAGATTTCGCCTTTTCAAAAATAAAGATTTCCCTTTTTCAAAAATAAAGATTTTCCTCTTTTCAAAAATAAATAAAAATCATATTTTTCTTCTTCCTATATTATAAAAATTATATTTTTAACTTTTATGTTATATAAAAATCACGCCTTTCATTATATCAAAATATCATCTTTCATAGATTAAAAATCACTTCTTTACATTTATAAAAATTATATTTTTACATTCTATAATAATCATATTTTTACATTCTATAATAATTATATTTTTACATCAAATCTCCTTTTACACTTCATATATAAAAATCGAATTTTTATTCTAATGATATCCATATACAGATCACATCTTTACATAAGGAAAAATCACATCTTTCTTCCTCTATTCATACAAATAAAAATCATAGACTTCAGGAACAAAATACATTTAATTTCATGAATAAAAAATCGTTTAACTTCCTAAATAAAATCATATATATTTCTAAATAAAAATCATATATAAAATCGAAATCAGAAAATACTTATAGTAAAAAAAAAGTGGGGGAAGGATCTGCCAGAGTTCGCCAGTGGTTGGGGGGGAAAAGGAACGCAGTCGAGGTCGGCGGTGGTGGCTCTGCATGTTGGCGGCGCTCCAGCTTCGTGGGGGTAGAGGTTTTAGGGTTCGCGAAGGGTGGTGGGGGGGGGGGGTTTCTGACGGAGCTCGAGGTGTTGGAGAAGAATGGTGGAAGGGGAGCGATGCGAGGGGTCTCGTCAGAGTCAGGTGGGGAGGGGCGGCGTGCGCAAGGTGGCGCGGCATCGACGAGGAGGAGGTCAAGATCGATTTCGACGGAGGGTTTCTGATTTGTGAATGGGTTTGACTTTGAATGGAGATAAAAATGGGGGGGGGGGGTATGGGGGAAAAGGTTTTTATATAATAATTTATATTTTATTTTAATTTCAAAAAGTAACTTTTTCATTCAAACTCGAAACGAGACCCACCGCCTATCGTCCATAGCTAATTACCCCCATTCCGAACACAATGGGATATGTATCATAGGCTGATTTGATCGTTTCGATCAGTTTTCGTCAAAATCAACATATAACTATATATATTGAATTTAAACGCACATTTCAAATTACCGGGGTCACATACTAACTAGAAAAATTCCAGAAAAATATTTTCTAGCTTCATATCTACGATACGGTCCTAACAAAACTAGTTTTGTCAAATTCTGAGACCGTTTGAAAATGGCCATTTTCCAGTCGATTAAAATCAACTAAAACTGGTCAAACGCGTTTTCCTTTGCCACGCTCACATATTGATTCGAAAATTTATGAAATTTGGAATCTAGCAATAATTTGACGTCACGGATCCAACAAAAGTGGTTTTGTCGAAATCTGAGGTCGTCTGCAAAATTCCCATTTTAAGGGCCTGAATTCCATAGCGACTATTCTGAATTTTCAACTGGACATATCTTTTGATTCCCGCTATGAAATTTTGATTTTTTAGATTCGTTGGAAAGATATTCTCAATTAGACTCAACCATTTTTGGTTTCACTAAAATCCGGTTTATTTTGCACCCGGTATGTTCAATTGAATTTTGAAATTGAATTATCGAACTGCCGCGCCATTTTCAATTCCTTTTATAATTATATATAATTATTTATGTTCTAACGATGACGTACATAAATATATACATTCGAATTCTTTTCAAAATAAATTTTCTCATCGTTATTATTTAAAATAATTCATTTTAATTATTCAAACTTCATCAAAATTGCCAAAATAAAAATTTTAAACTGGCCATGATTTTCGGGTTGTTACACATATCCTTTCAAAGTTCGATTGTCTTTCTCGATTCTTTGGAAACATTTCCAATATCATAATTTCTTTATTCGAGAAAATATTTCTTATCTTAGTCATAAAATATTTCCATATATTCACAAATTCTTATTTTCTATATTTTAGAAAATATACATTATTAACAATGGAAAACATTTACAATTCTCAATTCTTAACTTCCCGTTATCCCAAATCATTTCAATTTCTATACGTAGAAAACATCTCTGATTTACTTTGGAGAAATTTTCCAAAATCTTTTTATTTGTTTTAACCGATGTTATATAAAACATCGTGACTATAAGTCAACTTTGAAATAGATAAAGCTCACAATTTCAAATACCAACAAAACATTGTTACACACTCTCGGACTCAGTTTAAGAATTAAATTTCCTCATAGAAAACATTGGTTTTAACAGTAGCGTTAAAATCCCTGCTTCTGAAATATTTTAATTTAAAATAAAACTTTAATTCTTTAAATATAAATAAATATTTTAATTAATCGATAAATAATAATAATTAAATCATTTTGAAAAATGGAAAGTAAAAAGTACTTTCCTGAATTCGATATATTTGAATTTCAATAAATAGCTCTCTTTCGAATATTCTATATTTGATGAATATTCCGAACTTCGGAATATTCTACCATTTCAGTTTAACTCAAATTTCACTTATAACTATACCCATTTGTAAAATGTTTGCTTTAAAATCGTTATCCACTTCCAAATATAAATATCAACCCTTAATAGGGATCTAAACTCGTTTATCAACTCAACTTGATTTTTTTATTTGAAAATATCAATTCAGATTCAAATCGAGTTACTTTATTACTCTTCATCATATTTATAAATTCCATTTATAAAATAGCTACTAATCCCTTTACGTTTATTTAAAATTGTTCAAATTTTCCCTTTTTAAATATATTTCCAAGCTATACCTTCCTAACTTATAAAATCAATGTCATTTGATTTCTACAATTCCTTTCTCGTTTAATAAAAAAATATTATTCCAAAACATATAACCTTATTTACATAGTTATAAATATTGAAATATTGGTTTCTTGACATATTCCATCTAATTTATAGATTCACGCTAGGTATAGTTTTAAATAGTTTTTCTAAAATAAATCGTTTAATAAGACTCGACGTTGTCGAATTCTAAATATAAATCCACTGAATTTTTCTTAATTTATTTTATATTCCAATTTTGGAATAAAACCTATCGTTTCCCTTTTGAAAACGATTTCGCATTTCCCTTTTTCTTTAAATTTCTATTTGAGTTCATTTTTTTTTCCAACTCAAATTTCTTTTATAACTACTGCATTTAAATCCGACTTCAAATATCGGTGTCAACATTGATTTCCACTTTTCTTATATAAATTTAACTTGAATTTATATTTTAACTTGTCCCATGATAATTGTTTTATTTTATTTTCATTTAGTCAAGTTTCTATTTTTAAGTCCATTAAAAATTTAATTTCTATTTTGGAAACAAATTCCCTTTTTTAATCTCAAATTCCTTTTCTACATTTGAAAATATTTTACGGTATTTCAAATACCAAAATTCTAGGGCCAGGGTAATTCAAACACAACATAATCAATCACCGATCATATATCACATCATATATCTCAATAAATAAATAAAACAGTAAATAACATGTTGAGGAATCCAGTTGGATCCCTCCAACCTGTTTCCCTGCATCCACTGATGTTAATCAACATCAATCATATTAATTTCATATCAAGATAAAATATCATAGTAATAATCGATCAACGATATAACTATACCAACCATTTCAACCAATTTTATCAACCATTCATCCAAACAACAATCAAACAATATAAAATTATTACCAATAAATTTAAAATTCGTTTATAGAAAAATATAAATGAGTTAGAGTTAGTGAGTATACTCACATTGTTTCGCGGTTGATGATTCTGCTTTTGTTTCGTTTATAATCAAACAGACGTTTGATTTTATCCCAAAATTCCGGTAGCTATGTTCTCCACCAAAGTAGTTCCGCAATGAAGATCTCGTCGTTACGATTCCAGTGTGACCGGTTTCATGGGATTCCTTTATTATTTAAATTGCGTTACTCCTCCAATACTTTTTGTAACACCCCGTAATTCTATTAATATTAATATTCACAAACTAAAGAATAACTAATCTCAGACGTGAGAATTGTAGGAAACGGGTTGCGCCATTGTGTTCATCTCGGAATTCTGGTTGAAATAGAGTCCGAGTTTACGTGAATTGGACTTCGTATGAAGAAGTTATGGCCATTGGAAGTTTCAGAAAATTCAAAACAGATTTCAGAAAATTTAAAATTTAAAATTCGAAGTCAAACAGGCTAGGCGGGAAATTTCCCGCCCTGCACCCCAGGTCGACTGGGCAGTCGACACCCCCTAGGTCGACTGGGGAGTCGACTGGACAGTCGACCTGGGTGTCGACCTGGTCCAGGCGGCTAGGGTTTGACTGAGCCCAATCTTGAGCTGCTGATGTGTCTTTAGGGCTGAGTTGGCAAATTAAACGGTTCAGGTTAGTTCTGAGTTGATCTAACGACCTAAATAAATCCTAAACCCTATAAATACCTAGGTAGTCTCTCACTCTAATTCACATGAAAAATAAAATAGCCACCCTCATACCGCCGCCATGGAACTCAGTCTAGCCGCCGCCAACTAAGAAGGAAGAAAGCTAATCAAAATTCTAATTCTACTCAACTCTAAAGCAAATCAAGACTCTCTTTCTTCTCTAATTGTGAGTATGATGATCTTAACAAGATTATTATTAAACTAATTAGATTAAGTTATGAATGGATTATAAGTGAATGATGTGGATTGTCGTATATGTTGTTGTAAACCTTATGCTATCATGTATGTTGTAAATCCTATGTTATGTGATGATGATATCCTATATGTTGTGAGTCATGCTATGATGATATTGTATAGTTTGTAATTTTCTATGCTAAGTTGTGATAAATCATACATGCTATAAAGTTATGATGTTATTATCTATGCTAATTAGTTCATGTTAATCAAATCATAATGTTTGGGCTATATGACAAATCATGTATGCAAGTTTAGATTGGTTAGTAAAGATTATGAACATATGCCATGACATCTATTTAGATCTAGAATTATGACATCTAGAATTATGCTATGACATATGTGAATTCTATGTGTTAGATGCTAGTTTACACCATCATTATGTTGCATAAAACCCCATATGCAAGTTTATACATGAATTTGGGTTATGATCATATCATGTAAATTGTGACATTTTACCAAACAAGTTGACACCTTTAGATCCATGACATGTGTAGTTTTATGCAAGCTGTAGTTTTTGCCTATGCAAGTTTAGGTGTTGGACATCTATCACACATGAAAGTTTCACTTTTTTATGATTAGATCTATTTTAGTCATATGTATATGTTGTTGTTGTGATAATTTCTTTTTATGCTATGAGTTAGACTATTCGAGTCTAACGTATATTTTGCGTTGAATAAGCGAACGTATAACGTGGGGTAGGGGTGATGTTAAGGATTTAATATTAAGAAGTTGGGGTGCAATTGATATGATTTTGCATGCCATAAGTGGATGGCCATAATTGAGTCAATTATGGACATCATTAAAAATTGGAATTAATTAATAATTTGAATAGGGAGTTATTAAAACTGGGGTAAGAGATTATAAGTGTTAATTAATGCTTAGGACACGAGGTTGGACTCGTTTGTGACGTAAAACTACCCGGACCCGCCCGGCAAATCCAGTAGTCACAAATGCCAGCCCAATGTGAGAGGTCCTAGGCCCAAACTAAAGCATAACAGTTGTAAAGACACAAGGTTAGACTCTTTTATGGTGTAAGACTGCCCGGACCCGCCCGGCAAATCCAGCTGCCATAAATGCCAGTCTATTGTGAGAGGTCTTTATGAGCTTATGGCCTGATTGAATTAAGAAATACTTAACCAGATAAACATGTAAGGTGGGACATGGGGGTTAAGTAGGTTCCTTGGGTGGCATGAGGAATCTAGTGGGTGCCCTTAGTGGCATGTGAAATACGATTAGTAAGACTTAACCAAACACACATGTAAATGAACATGACTAAGAGGGTTAAGTGGGATGTACTAGTGGACAAGCTTAGGTGGGTAGCTTGTGGGGGCCCATTTCAACCAGTATCCCAAATGTATCTTTGTGGGCTCGACCCAAGTCGAGGACGGGACACGCATGATGGGCTTGATTATAAGAGGCCAAAACGGGGTAGCGGTGGCAACGCAAGTCCAACGGGTTTCATATGCGTGTGTGGACCCTGGCTGGTAGGTAAGACGTTGTTGCATCGTGTAGGTATAAGCCGTGCATTCTCAAGTTGTATCGGGTTGCCACTTTAGGTGAGTGATACACCCCACTGTGGGGCCAGCACGGGTATCTACGAGTAGGGAGCCGATCGCAAGTGGGTAGTAGGGTACACCTAGTGGATATAGGGGAAGGCGGCACCTATGTAGTCAGCTAGGGGTACACGAAGCTATAATTTCTAAGTGAAGCAAGTGGGATCGACCTTTAGGGTGACTGGTGCGGTGCAGTGTAGTAATTATTCGTTAGTAATTAGGTGTGCCTTTAACGTTATCTTTATCTGCTTTTCCATACCCAATAGTTCATAAACATTTCCTTGTTTTCCAGCTTATGCCTTAGTCTTGTTATTTTGATAATAGTATTGTTAGAATTATCATACTCGCCAGACTTTATGTCTGACCCCCTCCATTTCTATCCTTTTACCCCCTCCAGGTCCTCAGGGTGGCCCAGCTCTAGCGGAGTTTGATTGGATTGCTTTATTTCTCTTTTGGAAAGCTTGGACCGTTGAAGTAAAGTCCAGCTTGTTATCTTCTTTAATGGCTATTTATGTAATGGGATTATGTATTTTGTTTTATCAAGATGGATATTGTACTTGACTCTGATTTATGGTTTTATGATGTAACAAACATGTTTCATTTCCACTGCAATAAAATGAAGTTTTAGATTTCCAAGTACTACTTATTATCTGTCTTGTTGTAATTTTTCTGTTCTATATTCACTTAAAACCTCCATGGAAGTTAATGCATTCTCTTTGTGAGTGACATTAATGGACGTGGGGTGTTACACGTGGTATCAGAGCTTAAGGTTACCAGAACAGATAATTTTTTTAGAAAAACTATTTTTCTAAAGTATTTTTGGAAGAAGTGTTTTCAAAAACATGTCTTGATGAGTAATTTAAAGAGGAAAGTTTTTATGAAAAACATAATCCCCAATAGCCATATATCTTTATCTTTCGAATTCTCCATTTTGAATCTTTCCTTTTTTTATTTCATCATGGTTGAAGATCTTAACCTTCCGGACGGTGTAACGATACCAGGATGGTATAGGAGGTTATTAGAGGCTAGGGCCGCTGCAGGTCCAGCCAATGTTCCTCCACCACCAGTTGCACCCGCTCCTCCTCCTCCTCGCGCTGATACTTTTGCAAAGACGTGCAAGGAATTTAAGGCTATGGGTGGAAAACCTTTTCAAGGGTCAGAAACGTTTGTGGAAGCAAGAGATTGGCTTAAGGAGGTGGAAGAATTGCTAGAAATCTTTGAAGTAGAAGAAGGGAGGAAAGTCAAATTAACAGCTTGGTTAATGAAGGTAAAGGCCTCATTTTGGTGGGAAGTCACTAATGGGGAGCGCCCTGTTGATTCTTGGGCGGATTTCAGGCGTAGGTTTGAGGCAAAGTTTCTCTCAAGGGCAGAAGAGAATCTATATATGGAAAGGTTCTTGACATTGAAGCAAGGAATCTCATCAGTGAAATAATATGTTAATAAATTTAATCAGTTAGCAAGGTTTGGCTTGGACTTAGTGAACACGCCGGAGAAGAAGGCTCTGAGGTTCGTTAATGGATTGAATGAGCCGTTGCAACGGTTGGCTATGACCCACATCCCTATGGGGTCCACCTTTGAAAAGCTAGTAGACATGGCACTCATGCACGAGGAGAAAGGCGCTAATGCTAATAAGGAACCCGAGAAGAAAGGGGATCAGAAGAAACCACAACAGCAAAACAAGAAGGGTGGTAAAGACAATAATGGCAAGGGAAAGAAGAAATGCTTTAACTGTGGGACACCAGGCCATCTCAGCAAGGATTGTAGAAAGAAAAAGAAGACTGGCTGTTTTCATTGTGGTGAAGCGGGACATCTAGTGAAGGACTGCCCAAAGTAGGGGCAGAGGGCAGGGTCTACCTCGGTGGGACAGGTGCAGGCTCTTATGGCACCAGGGCAGGCAAGGGGACAAGTTCAGGCTCTCACGGTCCCACCACTGCAAGAACGAGGTAGAACCATTTCTGTTGAAAGCTTAGTTTTTCTGTTTGATCATCCTGCCCGTACCTTATTTGATTCGAGCGCATCGCATTCGTTTATCTATACATCATTAGTTGAATCACTGCACTTAAACACCAGTTTAGTAGAGGATCCCTTAGTTGTTTCGAATCCAATTGGGGGCTCAGATTATTTGTCCATGATGTGTTTGGATTTGAAAATTTCTATACTTAGCATTGAGTTTAGATGTGATGCTTATGTTTTGGGCTTCACGGGCTATGGGCTAATTTTAGGAATGGATTGGTTATCCAGAAATGGGGCCGTTCTTGATTGTGAAAGGAGAGTAGTTAGGCTCATGACTCGCCTTGGCAACACTCTCGAAATCTTTTGTAATCCCATAAATTCCGTTATGCTAAGTTATCTAGAATCGCTTGACGCGTCGGTGGAAAATCTACGATATGTTAAAGTAGTCCAAGAATACTTGGATGTGTTTGAGGAGGTGAAGGGCTTGCCTCCGAAGCGGGAGATAGATTTTCGAATATATCTTGTGGATAATGCAAAACCAGTATCTTTACCAGTACGCCACATGGCTCCATGTGAAAGGAGGGAACTCGATAAGCAAGTGAAGGAGTTGCTTGAGAAGGGGTTCATAAGACGAAGTATATCGGAGTGGGGTGCTCCAGTAGTATTTGCCACAAAGGCGGATGGGTCCCTTAGACTTTGTGTGGAATATAGAGTACTTAATAAGCTTACTAAGAAGAACAGACACCCACTACCGAGGATTGACGATCTCTTCGATCAGTTAGTTGGCGCCTCAGTGTTTTCACAGTTGGACTTAGCCACTGGTTTCCATTAGTTGAGGGTGGCTGAGGATAGTATAGACAAGACTGCCTTTAGGACTCCGGACGGTTTCTATGAATGGCTAGTGATGCCCTTCGGTTTGACAAACGCCTCCGCATACTTTGTTGATCTGATGAGTAGGGTGTTTAGGGAGTACCTTAACAAATTCGTGGTAGTCTTTGTAGACGACATCTTGATCTTTTCTAAGGATGAAGAAGAGCATGCCCTACATCTTAGGGAAGTGTTGGAGACCCTACGAGCGCATAACCTTAAAGCTAAATTTTCTAAGTGTCACTTCTGGAGAGAGGAAGTGCGATTCTTAGGACACGTGGTTTCCAAAGAAGGGATAGCTGTGGATCCCGCGAAGGTGGTGGCCATCCAAGATTGGAAGGTCCCAAAAAATGCTACCGAAGTAAGAAGTTTCTTGGGGTTGGCTGGCTACTATAGGAAGTTTATCAAAGACTTCGCAAAGATATCAGCTCCATTAACGTGTTTGACGAAGAAGAACCTAGTTTTCACATGGGACGTAGATTGTGATGATGCGTTCCAACGTTTGAAGATAGCTTTGACCTCAGCTCCAGTCTTGTGCTGTCAGACGGGAGTATGCCATTTACTTTTATACCGATGCTTGTGGGACAGGACTAGGCGCAGTCCTAATGCAAGAGGGAAGGGTAATAGCCTATAGTGGAAGGCAGTTGAGAGCGCATGAGAATAATTACCCCACACATGACCTAGAGTTGGCCGCTATTGTTTTCGCGCTTAAGTCTTGGCGTCATTATCTTCTTGGCGAGAAATTCGAATTATTCACTAACCACAAATCTTTAAAATACTTATTCTCTCAGAAGGACTTGAACTTAAGGCAGCAAAGGTGGATGGAGTTCTTAGCGTCCTACGACTTCGAAATAGCATATACCTCTAGCAAGGGTAACGTGGTTGCAGACGCCTTAAGTAGGAAAAGGCTGTCCTTGAGTCCGTTGTTTGTTGAGCGGCGAAACTTAGAATTCATTTCGATGTTTGACTTTAGACCTTCCGTTGACTTTGTACCCGGTTTGCTAGCATCCTTGGAGGTCAGACCTACGCTTTTGGGACGAATTGGTGAGGCACAGCGAGACGACCCACAGTTGGTTGAGTTAGTAGAAAAGCTCAAAAGAGGGGAGTCGTCAAGCCATCTCCGTAGGTATACCCTAGATGATATGGGTTGGTTACGTAGGGATAGTAGACTTTGTGTACCTCGAGACGAAGGTTTGAGGAAGACTATTCTTGACGAAGCACATCATTCGAAGATGACCATTCATCCCGGCGGGGACAAGATGTACATGGACATGAGACGACTTTACTTTTGGGCCGGCATGAAGAAAGATGTGGCCGAGTATGTCGCTAGATGCTTGGTATGCCAACAAGTAAAAGCGGAGCAAAAGAAACCCGGTGGGTTGCTTCACCCATTGGAGGTTCCACTATGGAAATGGGAAAGTTTCTCGATGGATTTTGTGGATGGATTACCAAGATCAAGGAAGGGTAATACGGGGATTTGGGTTATAGTAGATAGACTTACTAAAAGCGCCCATTTCATTCCCGTGAAGAGTAAGAGGACTGCTCCATGGTTAGCTTCTGTATACGTTCGAGAGATAGTTCGTTTGCACGGTGTTCCTTCTAGCATAGTAAGCGACCGTGATCCTATCTTCACTAGCGAATTTTGGAAGAGCTTACAAGAGGCGGTAGGGACTCAGTTATGTTTGAGCACCGCATATCATCCTCCGGCGGACGGCCAGACCGAGAGGGTGAATCGCATTCTAGAGGATCTTTTGAGGCTATGTATCCTAGACTTTGGGGGTACATGGGAAGAGCATCTTCCGTTGGTAGAGTTCGCATATAATAATAGCTTTCAGTCCAGCATTGGCATGGCACCTTTCGAAGCTCTTTATAGACGACCTTGTCGTTCACCTACATGTTGGTGGGAATCTACGGATAAGATCTTACTTGGACCCGATATGATTAGAGAGACTTCGGAAAAGATCGATTGATTCGAAGGAGGATGAAGACAGCGCAAGATAGGCAGAAATCTTATGCAGACAAAAGGAGGACAGATCTTGAGTTTGATGTTGGGGACATGGTCTTTATCAAAGTGTCTCCATTACGGAACGTTGTTCGTTTTGGGTCCGTTGGGAAATTAGCACCAAGGTTTGTAGGGCCGTTTCCTATTAAGGAGAAGATTGGACAGATGGCGTATAGAGTGGAGTTGCCTGAGAAACTTAGTGGTGTACACGACGTATTCCATGTATCACATTTAAGGAAGTGCCTACACGAGACCGTGGAGGTGGTAGAGCCAAGCTTGCTTAGAGAGGTGGAGATAGAGCGTGATGCGATGATTCGACGAGCTCCTACATGCATTCTTGGGTCGGAGATCAAGAAGCTGAGAAATCGAGAGGTCAAACTAGTCAAAGTACAATGGGGAGATGATGAGAGCAACGCTACTTGGGAGACGGAAGAGAAGATCCGTTCGTTGTACCCTTTTCTTTTTTAGGGTATGTCCTTTAATTTCTCCGTTATCGCTTATCTTGTACTTATCTTACCTTTAGAGTATCCTCTCGCTAGTATCTTTGACCTTTAGTTAGGATCATCCTATGGTTGAAACATGTGTTTGAGACATGTTATGTATGATGGATGCAAAGTGGATGCAAGTGTTTGCTAGTGGTTGCTCGTGGACGCATATACACACACTATTAGGCACTAGATCGGCTCAGTCACTTCATATTGCATATTGCATATAAATGGATGTATTTAGTAAAATGGATGTATGATGATTGTTTATCATATCGATGCTGCATTCAGATGATGATTGTGCATGCATATAGAGATAATATATAGCATTAGGGAACTTTTGCATACATAATGGATGCATGGCACTATCATGATTTGCATTAAGGAGGTCAACTGAATCAGTGGACCGCCTGATTTTGCATTAGATATGGACATATACACACACTGTGCATTTAAACAGGAAAGCATTAGAACTCTATAAAGATAATGGATGCCTGTGTTTGATGGTTGAGTAGATGGACGATTGGATGTTAGGATATACATTCCTCTTAACTTGAAGATTTCGGGGTCGAAATCCTTTAAGGAGGGGAGAATGTAACACCCCGTAATTCTATTAATATTAATATTCACAAACTAAAGAATAACTAATCTCAGACGTGAGAACTGTGGGAAACGGGTTGCGCCATTGTGTTCGTCTCGGAATTTTGGTTGAAATAGAGTCCGAGTTTGCGTGAATTGGACTTCGTATGAAAAAGTTATGGCCATCTGAAGTTTCAGAAAATTCAAAATAGATTTCAGAAAATTTAAAATTTAAAATTCGAAGTCAAACAGGCTAGTCGGGAAATTTCCCGCCCAGCACCCAAGGTTGACTGGGGAGTCGACTGGGTAGTCGACACCCCCCAGGTCGACTGGGGAGTCGACTAAGCAGTCGACCTGGGTGTCGACCTGGTCCAGGCGGCTAGGATTTGACTGAGCCCAATCTTGAGCTGCTGATGTGTCTTTAGGGCTGAGTTGGCAAATTAAACGGTTCAGGTTAGTTCTGAGTTGATCGGACGGCCTAAATAAATCCTAAACTCTATAAATACCTAGGTAGTCTCTTACTCTAATTCACATGAAAAATAGAATAGCCACCGTCATACCGCCGCCATGGAACTCAGTCTAGCCGCTGCCAACTAAGAAGGAAGAAAGCTAATCAAAATTCTAATTCTACTCAACTCTAAAGCAAATCAAGACTATCTTTCTTCTCTAATTGTGAGTATGATGATCTTAACAAGATTATTATTAATCTAATTAGATTAAGTTATGAATGGATTATAAGTGAATGATGTGGATTGTGATCTATGTTGTTGTAAACCTTATGCTATCATGTATGTTGTTAATCCTATGTTATGTGATGATGATATCCTATATGTTGTAAGTCATGCTATGATGACATTGAATAGGTTGTAATTTTCTATGCTAAGTTGTGATAAATCATACATGTTATAAAGTTATGATGTTATTATCTATGCTAATTAGTTCATGTTAATCAAATCATAATGTTTGGGCTATATGACAAATCATGTATGCAAGTTTAGATTGGTTAGTAAAGATTATGAACATTTGCCATGACATCTATTTAGATCTAGAATTATGACATCTAGAATTATGCTATGACATATGTGAATTCTATGTGTTAGATGCTAGTTTACACCATCATTATGTTGCATAAAACCCCATATGCAAGTTTATACATGAATTTGGGTTATGATCATATCAAGTAAATTGTGACATTTTACCAAACAAGTTGACACCTTTAGATCCATGACATGTGTAGTTTTATGCAAGTTGTAGTTTTTGCCTATGCAAGTTTAGGTGTTGGACATCTATCACACATGAAAGTTTCACTTTTTTATGATTAGAACTATTTTAGTCATATGTATATGTTGTTGTTGTGATAATTTCTTTTTATGCTATGAGTTAGACTATTCGAGTCTAACGTATATTTTGCGTTGAATAAGCGAACGTATAACGTGGGGTAGGGGTGATGTTAAGGATTTAATATTAAGAAGTTGGGGTGCAATTGATATGATTTTGCATGCCATAAGTGGATGGCCATAATTGAGTCAATTATGGACATCATTAAAAATTGGAATTAACTAATAATTTGAATAGGGAATTATTAAAACTGGGGTAAGAGATTATAAGTGTTAATCAATGCTTAGGACACGAGGTTGGACTCGTTAGTGACGTAAAACTGCCCGGACCTGCCCGACAAATCCAGTAATCATAAATGTCAGCCCAATGTGAGAGGTCCTAGGCCCAAACTAAAGCATAACAGTTGTAAAGACATGAGGTTAGACTCTTTTATGGTGTAAGACTGCCCGGACCTGCCCGGCAAATCCAGCTGCCATAAATGCCAGTCTAATGTGAGAGGTCTTTATGAGGTTATGGCCTGAATGAATTAAGAAATACTTAACCGGATAAACATGTAAGGTGGGACATGGGGGTTAAGTAGGTGCCTTGGGTGGCATGAGGAATCCAGTGGGTGCCCTTAGTGGCATGTGAAATACGATTAGTAAGACTTAACCAAACACACATGTAAATGAACATGACTAAGAGGGTTAAGTGGGATGTACTAGTGGACAAGCTTAGGTGGGAAGCTTATGGGAGCCCATTTCAACCAGTATCCCAAACATATCTTTGTGGGCTCGACCCAAGTCGAGGACGGGACACGCATGCTGGGCTTGACTATAAGAGGCCAAAACGGGGTAGCGGTGGCAACGCAAGTCCAACGGGTTTCATATGCGTGTGTGGACCCGGGCTGGTAGGTAAGACGTTGTTGCATCGTGTAGGTATAAGCCGTGCATTCTCGAGTTGTATCGGGTTGCCACTTTAGGGGAGTAATACACCCCACTGTGGGGCCAGCACGGGTTTCTACGAGTAGGGAGCCGATCGCAAGTGGGTAGTGGGGTACACCTAGTGGAGATAGGGGCAGGCGGCACCTATGTAGTCAGCTAGGGGTACACGAAGCTATAATTTCTAAGTGAAGCAAGTGGGATCGACCTTTAGGGTGACTGGTGCGGTGCAGTGTAGTAATTATTCGTTAGTAATTAGGTGTGCCTTTAACGTTATCTTTATCTGCTTTTCCATACCCAATAGTTCATAGACATTTCCTTGTTTTCCAGCTTATGCCTTAGTCTAGTTATTTTGATAACAGTATTGTTAGAATTATCATACTCGCTAGACTTTATGTCTGACCCCCTCCATTTCTATCCTTTTTCCCCCTCCAAGTCCTCAGGGTGGACTCAACTCTAGCGGAGTTTGATTGGATTGCTTTATTTCTCTTTTGGAAAGCTTGGACCGTTGAAGTAAAGTCCAGCTTGTTATCTTCTTTAATGGCTATTTATGTAATGGGATTATGTATTTTGTTTTATCAAGATGGATATTGTACTTGACTCTGATTTATGGTTTTATGATGTAACAAACATGTTTCATTTCCGTTGCAATAAAATGAAGTTCTAGATTTCCAAGTACTACTTATTATCTGTCTTGTTGTAATTTTTCTGTTCTATATTCACTTAAAACCTCCATGGAAGTTAATGCATTCCCTTTGTGAGTGACATTAATGGATGTGGGGTGTTACACGTGGTATCAGAGCTTAAGGTTACGAGAACAGATAATTTTTTTAGAAAAACTATTTTTCTAAAGTATTTTTGGAAGAAGTGTTTTCAAAAACATGTCTTGATGAGTAATTTAAAGAGGAAAGTTTTTATGAAAAACATAATCCCCAATAGCCATATATCTTTATCTTTCGAATTCTCCGTTTTGAATCTTTCCTTTTTTCATTTCAGCATGGTTGAAGATCTTAACCTTCCGGACGGTGTAACGATACCAGGATGGTATAGGAGGTTATTAGAGGCTAGGGCCGCTGCAGGTCCAGCCAATTTTCCTCCACCACCAGTTTCACCCGCTCCTCCTCCTCCTCCTCCTCGCGCTGATACTTTTGCAAAGACGTGCAAGGAATTTAATGCTATGGGTGGAAAACCTTTTCAAGGGTCAGAAACGTTTGTGGAAGCAAGAGATTGGCTTAAGGAGGTGGAAGAATTGCTAGAAATCTTTGAAGTAGAAGAAGGGAGGAAAGTCAAATTAACAGCTTGGTTAATGAAGGGAGAGGCCTCATTTTGGTGGGAAGTCACTAATGGGGAGCGCCCTGTTGATTCTTGGGCGGATTTCAGGCGTAGGTTTGAGGCAAAGTTTCTCTCAAGGGCAGAAGAGAATCTATATATGGAAAGGTTCTTGACATTGAAGCAAGGAAGCTCATCAGTGAAAGAATATGTTAATAAATTTAATCAGTTAGCAAGGTTTGGCTTGGACTTAGTGAACACGCCAGAGAAGAAGGCTCTGAGGTTCGTTAATGGATTGAATGAGCCGTTGCAAGGGTTGGCTATGACCCACATCCCTATGGGGGCCACCTTTGAAAAGCTAGTAGACATGGCACTCATGCACGAGGAGAAAGGCACTAATGCTAATAAGGCACCCGAGAAGAAAGGGGATCAGAAGAAACCACAACAGCAAAACAAGAAGGGTGGTAAAGACAATAATGGCAAGGGAAAGAAGAAATGCTTTAACTGTGGGACACCAGGCCATCTCAGCAAGGATTGCAGAAAGAAAAAGAAGACTGGCTGTTTTCATTGTGGTGAAGCGGGACATCTAGTGAAGGACTACCCAAAGAAGGGGCAGAGGGCAGGGTCTACCTCGGAGGGACAGGTGCAGGCTCTTATGGCACCAGGGCAGGCAAGGGGACAAGTTCAGGCTCTCACGGTCCCACCGCTGCAAGAACGAGGTAGAACCATTTTTGTTGAAAGCTTAGTTTTTCTGTTTGATCATCCTTTCCGTACCTTATTTGATTCGAGCGCATCAGATTCGTTTATCTCTACATCATTAGTTGAATCACTGCACTTAAACACCAGTTTAGTTGAGGATCCCTTAGTTGTTTCGAATCCAATTGGGGGCTCAGCTTATTTGTCCATGATGTGTTAGGATTTGAAAATTTCTATACTTAGCATTGAGTTTAGATGTGATGCTTATGTTTTGGTCTTCACGGGCTATGGGCTAATTTTAGGAATGGATTGGTTATCCAGAAATGGGGCCGTTCTTGATTGTGAAAGGAGAGTAGTTAGGCTCATGACTCGCCTTGGAAACACTCTCGAAATCTTTTGTAATCCCATAAATTCCGTTATGCTAAGTTATCTAGAATCGCTTGACGCGTCGGTGGAAAATCTACGATATGTTAAAGTAGTCCAAGAATACTCGGATGTGTTTGAGGAGGTGAAGGGCTTGCCTCCGAAGCGGGAGATAGATTTTCGAATATATCTTGTGGATAATGCAAAACCAGTATCTTTACCAGTACGCCACATGGCTCCATGTGAAAGGAGGGAACTCGATAAGCAAGTGAAGGAGTTGCTTGAGAAGGGGTTCATAAGACGAAGTATATCGAAGTGGGGTGCTCCAGTAGTATTTGCCACAAAGGCGGATGGGTCCCTTAGACTTTGTGTGGACTACAGAGTACTTAATAAGCTTACTAAGAAGAACAGACACCCACTACCGAGGATTGACGATCTCTTCGATCAGTTAGTTGGCGCCTTAGTGTTTTCGCAGTTGGACTTAGCCACTGGTTTCCATTAGTTGAGGGTGGCTGAGGATAGTATAGACAAGACTGCCTTTAGGACTCCGAACGGTTTCTATGAATGGCTAGTGATGCCCTTCGGTTTGACAAACGCCCCCGCATACTTTGTTGATCTGATGAGTAGGGTGTTTAGGGAGTACCTTAACAAATTCGTGGTAGTCTTTGTAGACGACATCTTGATCTTTTCTAAGGACGAAGAAGAGCATGCCCCTACGAGCGCATAACCTTAAAGCTAAATTTTCTAAGTGTCACTTCTGGAGAGAGGAAGTGCGATTCTTAGGACACGTGGTTTCCAAAGAAGGGATAGCTGTGGATCCCGCGAAGGTGATGGCCAACCAAGATTGGAAGGTCCCTAAAAATGCTACCGAAGTAAGAAGTTTCTTGGGGTTGGCTGGCTACTATAGGAAGTTTATCAAAGACTTCGCAAAGATATCAGCTCCATTAACGCGTTTGACGAAGAAGAACCTAGTTTTCACAAGGGACGTAGATTGTGATGATGCGTTCCAACGTTTGAAGAGAGCTTTGACCACAGCTCCAGTCTTGTGCTGTCAGACGGGAGTATGCCATTTACTGTTTATACCGATGCTTGTGGGACAGGACTAGGCGCAGTCCTAATGCAAGAGGGAAGGGTAATAGCCTATGGTGGAAGGCAGTTGAGAGCGCATGAGAATAATTACCCCACACATGACCTAGAGTTGGCCGCTATTGTTTTCGCGCTTAAGTCTTGGCGTCATTATCTTCTTGGCGAGAAATTCGAATTATTCACTGACCACAAATCTTTAAAATACTTATTCTCTCTGAAGGACTTGAACTTAAGGCAGCAAAGGTGGATGGAGTTCTTAGCGTCCTACGACTTCGAAATAGCATATACCCCTGGCAAGTGTAACGTGGTTGCAGACGCCTTAAGTAGGAAAAGGCTGTCCTTGAGTCCGTTGTTTGTTGAGCAGCGAAACTTAGAATTCATTTCGATGTTTGACTTTAGACCTTCCGTTGACTTTGTACCTGGTTTGCTAGCATCCTTGGAGGTCAGACCTACGCTTTTGGGACGAATTGGTGAGGCACAGCGAGACGACCCACAGTTGGTTGAGTTAGTAGAAAAGCTCAAAAGAGGGGAGTCGTCAAGCCATCTCCGTAGGTATACCCTAGATGATATGGGTTGGTTACGTAGGGATAGTAGACTTTGTGTACCCCGAGACGAAGGTTTGAGGAAGACTATTCTTGACGAAGCACATCATTCGAAGATGACCATTCCTCCCGGCGGGGACAAGATGTACATGGACATGAGATGAGTTTACTTTTGGGCCGGCATGAAGAAAGATGTGGCCGAGTATGTCGCTAGATGCTTGATGTGCCAACAAGTAAAAGCGGAGCAAAAGAAACCCGGTGGGTTGCTTCACCCATTGGAGGTTCCACTATGGAAATGGGAAAGTTTCTCGATGGATTTTGTGGATGGATTACCAAGATCAAGGAAGGGTAATACGGGGATTTGGGTTATAGTAGATAGACTTACTAAAAGCGCCCATTTCATTCCCGTGAAGAGTAAGAGGACTGCTCCATGGTTAGCTTCTGTATACGTTCGAGAGATAGTTCGTTTGCACGGTGTTCCTTCTAGCATAGTAAGCGACCGTGATCCTATCTTCACTAGCGAATTTTGGAAGAGCTTACAAGAGGCGGTAGGGACTCAGTTATGTTTGAGCACCGCATATCATCCTCAGGCGGACGGCCAGACCGAGAGGGTGAATCGCATTCTAGAGGATCTTTTGAGGCTATGTATCCTAGACTTTGGGGGTACATGGGAAGAGCATCTTCCGTTGGTAGAGTTCACATATAATAATAGCTCTCAGTCCAGCATTGGCATGGCACCTTTCGAAGCTCTTTATAGACGACCTTGTCGTTCACCTACATGTTGGTGGGAATCTACGGATAAGATCTTACTTGGACCCGATATGATTAGAGAGACTTCGGAAAAGATCGATTGATTCGAAGGAGGATGAAGACAGCGCAAGATAGGCAGAAATCTTATGCAGACAAAAGGAGGACAGATCTTGAGTTTGATGTTGGGGACATGGTCTTTATCAAAGTGTCTCCATTACGGAACGTTGTTCGTTTTGGGTCCGTTGGGAAATTAGCACCAAGGTTTGTAGGGCCGTTTCCTATTAAGGAGAAGATTGGACAGATGGTGTATAGAGTGGAGTTGCCTGAGAAACTTAGTGGTGTACACGATGTATTCCATGTATCACATTTAAGGAAGTGCCTACACGAGACCGTGGAGGTGGTAGAGCCGAGCTTGCTTAGAGAGGTGGAGATAGAGCGTGATGCGACGATTCGACGAGCTCCTACATGCATTCTTGGGTCGGAGATCAAGAAGCTGAGAAATTAAGAGGTCAAACTAGTCAAAGTACAATGGGGTGATGATGAGAGCAACGCTACTTGGGAGACGGAAGAGAAGATGCGTTCGTTGTACCCTTTTCTTTTTTAGGGTATGTCCTTTAATTTCTCCGTTATCGCTTATCTTGTACTTATCTTACCTTTAGAGTATCCTCTCGCTAGTATCTTTGAACTTTAGTTAGGATCATCCTATGGTTGAAACATGTGTTTGAGACATGTTATGTATGATGGATGCAAAGTGGATGCAAGTGTTTGCTAGTGGTTGCTCGTGGACGCATATACACACTATTAGGCACTAGATCGGCTCAGTCACTTCATATTGCATATTGCATATTAAAGGATGTATTTAGTAAAATGGATGTATGATGATTGTTTATCAGGATGCTGCATTCAGATGATGATTGTGCATGCATATAGAGATAATATGTAGCATTAGGGAACTTTTGCATACATAATGGACGCATGGCACTATCATGATTTGCATTAAGGAGGTCAACTGAATCAGTGGTCCGCCTGATTTTGCTTTAGATATGGACATATACACACACTGTGCATTTAAACAGGAAAGCATTAGAACTCTATAAGGACAATGGATGCCTGTGTTTGATGGTTGAGTAGATGGACGATTGAATGTTAGGATATACATTCCTCTTAACTTGAAGATTTCGGGGTCGAAATCCTTTAAGGAGGGGAGAATGTAACACCCCGTAATTCTATTAATATTAATATTCACAAACTAAAGAATAACTAATCTCAGACGTGAGAACTGTGGGAAACGGGTTGCGCCATTGTGTTCGTCTCGGAATTTTGGTTGAAATAGAGTCCGAGTTTGCGTGAATTGGACTTCGTATGAAGAAGTTATGGCCATCTGAAGTTTCAGAAAATTCAAAACAGATTTCAGAAAATTTAAAATTTAAAATTCCAAGTCAAACAGGCTAGGCGGGAAATTTCCCGCCCAGCACCCCAAGTTGACTGGGGAGTCAACTGGGTAGTCGACACCCCCAGGTCGACTGGGGAGTCGACTGGGCAGTCGACCTAGGTGTCGACCTGGTCCAGGCGGCTAGAATTTGACTGAGCCCAATCTTGAGCTGTTGATGTGTCTTTAGGGCTGAGTTGGCAAATTAAACGGTTCAGGTTAGTTCTGAGTTGATCTGACGGCCTAAATAAATCCTAAACTCTATAAATACCTAGGTAGTCTCTTACTCTAATTCACATGAAAAATAGAATAGCCACCGTCATACCGCCGCCATGGAACTCAGTCTAGCCGCTGCCAACTAAGAAGGAAGAAAGCTAATCAAAATTCTAATTCTACTCAACTCTAAAGCAAATCAAGACTATCTTTCTTCTCTAATTGTGAGTATGATGCTCTTAACAGATTATTATTAATCTAATTAGATTAAGTTATGAATGGATTATAAGTGAATGATGTGGATTGTCATATATGTTGTTGTAAACCTTATGCTATCATGTATGTTGTTAATCCTATGTTATGTGATAATGATATCCTATATGTTGTAAGTCATGCTATGATGATATTGAATAAGTTGTAATTTTCTATGCTAAGTTGTGATAAATCATACATGTTATAAAGTTATGATGTTATTATCTATGCTAATTAGTTCATGTTAATCAAATCATAATGTTTGGGCTATATGACAAATCATGTATGCAAGTTTAGATTGGTTAGTAAAGATTATGAACATATGCCATGAAACCTATTTAGATCTAGAATTATGACATCTAGAATTATGCTATGACATATGTGAATTCTATGTGTTAGATGCTAGTTTACACCATCATTATGTTGCATAAAACCCCATATGCAAGTTTATACATGAATTTGGGTTATGATCATATCATGTAAATTGTGACATTTTACCAAACAAGTTGACACCTTTAGATCTATGACATGTGTAGTTTTATGCAAGTTGTAGTTTTTGCCTATGCAAGTTTAGGTGTTGGACATCTATCACACATGAAAGTTTCACTTTTTTATGATTAGATCTATTTTAGTCATATGTATATGTTGTTGTTGTGATAATTTCTTTTTATGCTATGAGTTAGACTATTCGAGTCTAACGTATATTTTGCGTTGAATAAGCGAACGTATAACGTGGGGGTAGGGGTGATGTTAAGGATTTAATATTAAGAAGTTGGGGTGCAATTGATATGATTTTGCATGCCATAAGTGGATGGCCATAATTGAGTCAATTATGGACATCATTAAAAATTGGAATTAACTAATAATTTGAATAGGGAATTATTAAAATTGGGGTAAGAGATTATAAGTGTTAATCAATGCTTAGGACACGAGGTTGAACTTGTTTGTGACGTAAAACTGCCCGGACCCGCCCGACAAATCCAGTAATCATAAATGTCAGCCCAATGTGAGAGGTCCTAGGCCCAAACTAAAGCATAACAGTTATAAAGACACGAGGTTAGACTCTTTTATGGTGTAAGACTGCTCGGACCCACCCGGCAAATCCAGCTGCCATAAATGCCAGTCTAATGTGAGAGGTCTTTATGAGGTTATGGCCTGAATGAATTAAGAAATACTTAACCGGATAAACATGTAAGGTGGGACATGGGGGTTAAGTAGGTGCCTTGGGTGGCATGAGGAATCTAGTGGGTGCCCTTAGTGGCATGTGAAATACGATTAGTAAGACTTAACCAAACACACATGTAAATGAACATGACTAAGAGGGTTAAGTGGGATGTACTAGTGGACAAGCTTAGGTGGGAAGCTTGTGGGAGCCCATTTCAACCAGTATCCCAAACGTATCTTTGCGGGCTCGACCCAAGTCGAGGACGGGACACGCATGCTGGGCTTGACTATAAGAGGCCAAAATGGGGTAGCGGTGGCAACGCAAGTCCAACGGGTTTCATATGCGTGTGTGGACCCGGGCTGGTAGGTAAGACGTTGTTGCATCGTGTAGGTATAAGCCGTGCATTCTCAAGTTGTATCGGGTTGCCACTTTAGGGGAGTGATACACCCCACTGTGGGGCCAGCACGGGTATCTACGAGTAGGGAGCCGATCGCAAGTGGGTAGTGGGTACACCTAGTGGAGATAGGGGCAGGCGGCACCTATGTAGTCAGCTAGGGGTACACGAAGCTATAATTTCTAAGTGAAGCAAGTGGGATCGACCTTTAGGGTGACTGGTGCGGTGCAGTGTAGTAATTATTCGTTAGTAATTAGGTGTGCCTTTAACGTTATCTTTATCTGCTTTTCCATACCTAATGGTTCATAGACATTTCCTTGTTTTCCAGCTTATGCCTTAGTCTAGTTATTTTGATAATAGTATTGTTAGAATTATCATACTCGCCAGACGTTATGTCTGACCCCCTCCATTTCTATCCTTTTTCCCCCTCCAGGTCCTCAGGGTGGACCCAGCTCTAGCGGAGTTTGATTGGATTGTTTTATTTCTCTTTTGGAAAGCTTGGACCGTTGAAGTAAAGTCCAGCTTGTTATCTTCTTTAATGGCTATTTATGTAATGGGATTATGTATTTTGTTTTATCAAGATGGATATTGTACTTGACTCTGATTTATGGTTTTATGATGTAACAAACATGTTTCATTTCCGCTGCAATAAAATGAAGTTTTAGATTTCCAAGTACTACTTATTATCTGTCTTGTTGTAATTTTTCTGTTCTATATTCACTTAAAACCTCCATGGAAGTTAATGCATTCCCTTTGTGAGTGACATTAATGGACGTGGGGTGTTACACGTTTTCTGCCTTCACATGCATTATTTCATGTATCATTTGAATGCTGCCTCTCTCCCTTTTTCCCTGAAGCAATGACATCAACTGGCTTCTAAAATTCTTCATCATGACCAAGCCAACTTCAACCAATCAAAACAGTTCAAAACTGTTGAACCCAGTTCATTCGAACGTCTAAACTAAAATATAGCAACATCACATACTCATCAATTGACTGTTCTTCAACACAACATCTAAAGCATCACAACTAACTTTGAACACCAATACCGACCTCCTATAAAAGCCATGGATTTCATAACCTCGTTTACTACCAACTCCTCCTTCCCAGACAAAAGAACAAAACCAAATTACCACTTTATTTTAGAAAACTATACCCACGTTTTGGATTTCCTTAATCACTGTTTCATTTGAGACTCTTCGGACAATTATTCAGAACTCCCAAAGTTATTTCTTTTTTCCTTTTAATCCTTCATCGAGGTTATTGTTAATAATATATTTCTTCCCTGACACTTCTGTTCTTGCTACAGTACTTCAAAAACACGACCGTTCTTACTTCTCCATTTCTCATCGAAATCAACCAGCGATCTTACCTCAGATTTCCCACTCAAACTCGAGCTCCTCCTGCCAATGTAATATTGAACACCGTAACCTCCTTGACCTGTATACAATCCGTTACCTTCACAGTGACTACGTCACTTTCCATCAGTAAAGCACCCCAGAATCTGACACTCCTTGCTAAATCTTACCACAAACAACCCCATATGCATCAAAGCTCGAGTCAAGGCTCCAATAACCCAAAATTTGAACCCTAGGTCGACTGTTGTGCTTTCGAGCTCCAGCGTTTTACATTCGCATGCTCTAAAAACCAGTATAGATGAAGATTTAGCTCCACTGAATCCATAGAAAATCGGTTTGAGGTAAAATATTATGCCTTTTTTAATCGATTTTCAAACTCACGAGATTAAGTTTAGTGGAGGTGTAATTTTCTGGTTTGACCAGAGAGAATAGAAACGAGGGTTTAAGGTTATACGATGTTATATAATAAAGGATGGGAATATACGCAGAATATTCTAACACTATTTACCATAGAGCGTTTTATATTTGTTTAATCACATAATGACTTCATTTGCAACGAAAATGGACATGCAATTATAGTTTGACTTACGGATCTAGAGAAACTTGTTTTGTTGAATTCTGAGTCCGTTTGGAAAAATGGCGAAATTTTAAATATTGAAATCGTCAATTGGTTCACTTTCAATTTTCATACACTCACGTAACAACTCCAATTAGTCTGAAGCTTTATATCTTACAATAATTAATTATTCCGAACATGGCGGAGCTGGTTTCGTCAAAAACGGAGGTCGTTTGAATAATAGCCCTTTTTAAGGGTCCAATTTAAATTAAAATAAATCAATTTTAAAATACCTCAATATAAAAATAACACAATGTTTCAACCTGACATACTCGAGCTGAATTTTATACAGTATAAAAAATACTTCTGGTTGAGTTTCAAACCAAATCGATATTCAATATATTAAAAATCCCTTTTATTTTATATAATAAATCTTTATATTTTTAATAAGGAATTCGATAGCGACTACTAAAAATTTGATTTGGATATAAAACAAAATCTATAATATAAAATCTTGATTTTCTTTTCCATTAGCAAATTATTATCGAATAAATTTGGATGATTCTTGTTTCGAAGAATTCAGACTTATACTGAATTCTGTATATTTAATTGAAGTTCAAAACGTTAAATTACGATTTCAAGCTCGTTTTGAATTTAATTATAAATTATATGTTCAAACTTTATTTTAATGAATAAGTTCCATATAAATTTCCATTTATACTTCTAATACAACATTTAAAACAATTTAAATGTTCAAAATTAAATGGCTAAAAATCCGGGTCGTTACATTCCTCCCCCTTAAAAGAATTTCGTCCCCGAAATTGCTATAGTAGGAAAAATGTTACGAACCTTATTAGCTAGGTTAAATTTTTTTTGGTTTATCTGTTAACTTCAATTTCAATTGAACTAATTAATTTCAATTAAAATATTAATTAATTCCTGCTAATGAAAACTTTCAAAAACTCTGAAATTTTTATAACACATTAAAATTTTCGGAAAATTTTGGCAGAGTCTTTCCTATATGGAGGAACTTCTATGATGTCCCAGGAACAACAAACATATATACATTAACCAACACGATCGGAAAGCAAAATTCAAAACCCAATTTTGTATTTTCGTGTAGGCGTACCTTTTATAAGCGCTCTTAAGTGATCTCACTTAATTCGTAGGCAATCTACGCAACCAAACCCAAACCAATGGCTCTAGGTACCTGTACTTACCCAATTCAACAGGTGAGTTCCAATATCTAATATTTTAATTCACATCATTTCACTAGGTTTTCAATGTTTCTCAATCCATATTTTCACATCCTATCCATAATCCACATACAAACATTAACATTAATCAAGATTGATTTTAAATCAATTTATTCACCTTACAATTTATAAGCTACTCAATTTAATTTTCAATACAGTACAATTCTATTTAACTAAACTTAAGTTAAATTTAAATTCATTTGATTCACTTGCATTATTTAAATCTATTTGACTTACAGAAGTTAAATATTAAATTCAGAATTCGAATTCCTCGCTTTTATTTCAAACTCCCCTGAAATAATAAATATACATACATGTATCCATAACCATTTGCAAATCCAAAACCTTTGAATTTTTAAAATAACTTGTTCTTTTCAATAAAATTTCCATTAACGAACTATTATGCTAGAAATCCGTCACTCAGAAACTGGAAAATGAATACCGATAATGTCGCACTCAATTTTCAGAATTATTTTCTCGCCACTGGAGTGATTTTAGTGCTTAATTGTTTTCAAAATCCATTAAAAACCATTCTTATCCTAAATTTCCATTAAAAAATGCTATATTATCTCAAAAATACTTCGGGAAACATTTTCTAAATATCTGGGATTTAAATCCACAATTTTGATCTGAATCCAATTCTAATTTAGCTTATTTGTATATTCCATTCATATAAAAATTCAATTTGGTTTTATATAACCATTTCAATATTATAATCTTATTTGATTATAATTACAAACAACACATCCATGTACTATAATATTTCACAAATTATTCATTTTATATCAAAATAATTTTTAAGCAAAATTATTCAATTTACCCATTTTAAAACAATACTGTATCGAATTGCTTTGTTCGAGAGTTTAGAAACACTCATCGATGCAGTTGTATATTCTGTATCGACCAGAATTCATAAACCACTCAACAAACCAGTTAACACAATATAAAACAATTTTATATCAAATCTACAAATGATCTCGTATATATACTAAAACTCAATCTAGAGTATCATTGACCCCATCTCTGTTGAGTTACGCCACAAAGCCAAGGTAATTACTCAACCTTCATGTAACAACCCGGAAACTCTGAGCCAATTTAAAATTTTTATTTTGGCAATTTCGATGAATTTTGAATATATAAAATGAATTATTTTAAATAATAACGATGAGAACTTTATTTTGAATAGAAATAGAAGTGTATATTTATATAGATTGTCGTTAGAATATAAATAATTTATATTAATTATAAAAGGAATTGAAAATGGCGCGGTAGTTTGAAATTTCGATTTCGAATTTCAAATGAATGTACAAGATTCAAAATAAATCGGATTTTAGCGAAACCAAAAATATTAAAACCTAATTGAGAATATCTTTCAAGAATCCGAAAAATCAAATATTCATAGCGCGGATAAAAAGTTATGCCCAATTGAAAATTCAGAATAGTCGCTATGTAATTCTGGCCCTTAAAAATGGAAATTTTGCCAACGACCTCGGTATTCGACGAAACCGCTTTGGTTGGATTCGGGATGTCAAGTTATTGCTAGATTCCAAAATTCATAATTTTTGAAATCCATATGTGAGCGTGGCGAAGTAAAACGTGTTTTGGCACTTTTAGTCAATTTTGATTGACCAGAAAAAGGTCATTTTTCAAACGGTCTCGGAATTTGACGAAATTAGTTTTGTTAGAACTGTATCGTCAATACGAAGCTAGAAAATATTTTTTGGGAATTTTTAGAGTCCGTATGCGGGCCCGGTAAATTGAAATGTGCGTTCAAAATCAATATATAGATTTATATTTTGATTTTGACGGAAACTGATTGAAACGGTCGAATCGTCTTGCTGGGCATATCCCATTATGTTCGGAATGAGGGTAATTAGCTATGGGCGATAGTCGTTGGGTCTCGTTTGATGGTCGAACGAAAAGTCAACATTTTTAAAATAAAAATAAAATAAAATAAATATTATATATATATTCTATCTCCCCCGACTCCTTTCCTCTTCAGTTCAAAATTGAAAAAAAATTAAAAAGAAAAAACCCTAGAACCTATCGCATCGCGCCGCCCTCAACCCCATCGCCATCTCCTCTGGCGCGCCACCACCAGCGGGCCCCCCTCCTTCTCCTTCCTCCTCGCACTGAGCGCGATCCCCTCTACCTCCTCGTTCCCTTCTCCTTCCCTCAATAGGACACTCGAATCCATAGCCTCCCACCTGAAACCGACCACCGCCTGAAGGCCGCACCGCCACCTCCTCCTGAAATGACGTGAACAACCCCTCTTCCATAGAACGATGTGAGCTTTTCCTTGTTTCTATATTTTTTTATGCTATTAATTTAGTAGAAAAATCTGATTTTTATATTAGTAATTTATATATATATATAGTGAAGTAAAAGTATAATTTTTATTATATTACTAGCGAGATAAAAATAAAATTTATATCTACATAGTAGCGGTATAAAAATAGAATTTTTATCTATATAGTAGCAGTATAAAAATATGATTTTTATCAATATAGCGTAATTATAAAAATATGGTTTTTATATACTAGAGAATATAAAAATGTGATTTTTATATATGTAGTGGCTACGGACAACGAAAGTGACAAAAGGCGAGAACGATGAAGATTTTCTACATATGAAGAGTCGCGGTGAATTGGTTTAGCTAGTCGGTGAGAACTTCTCACTTTATCTCTTGTTTTCTAGTTAAAAATATATACTAGGATGCAGACGGTGCTTAGCAGCACACGACACCCGTTGTCCACAGACCATGGATGACTTGTTTGATTTTGTTGTGTGGTGAAAATTGTTTGTGATGTGGAATGAATGAAAATAAATATTCATGTGTTGAAATAAATTATTTATCGTCAAAAATATAAATTTAACGTGAATGTGAATAAATAAATATTCATAAACAAACCGGACGGTTTGTTTATGTACACCTATTTGAAAGATATTGATTGGGACGATAAATTTTACATGTCGCCCAACTGCACAAATAAAATTCTGTGTTTGTTGATTTGAAATCCCACACGGGTGTTGGGATGATATTCGACGTACACTAATCCCAATTCTTTAGTGGTATGTCGATCGTTTGATTGAAAGACTGTGTAAGCGTCAATTAGTTATATTTAATGCTAATGCAGTTGTGCGGTGCACTATGGATGATGGTTGATTATTTATCGTTGCTATTATATACATGTTGTATGGAATCCATACAAATAACATTATATGGTAATTGATTGTGCCTCATTCCAATTTGGAAAATAAAGAATATTATAAAATGAATATTCATGTGTTGAATAAACAAAATAGTCATGTGTTGACGATACTCATGTGTTGAGAATATTCATGTGTTGAATAAAATATTTATACAATAAAATTCACATTTTTATTGTAAGTAAGAATTAATAAATATTCATGTGTTGAATAAAGTACATATTCATGTGTTGAAGAAAATATTCATTTGTTGAATAGAATAACGAAGTTATTGAAATATTTAAAGCCCTGTTGATTAGATATGCGCCATTTTGACGCGAACGATATTTATATCGATTATATTTGTTTTTATAATGAATATAGAAAAGGAAGTGAAATCAAAATATAACGTTTTGAAACTATTATCATTTATATGTTAATGATATGAAATATTCAATTTAGATTTGAAATTGAATATGAAGCTGAATTTGTTTTGAAACTGAATTTAAAACTATTTAAAAAAATACGTTTAGAATTGAAATCGACGAAATATATAATATATATATATTATATATTAAATGGCCTGAATAGAATGCGCCGCTCCGCGGCAGTTCGCGAATTTCGACCGTTGACTTCGAATTGACGTTGCGGGAGATCCGACTGTCGGATTCTCCTGAAACCAGAACCATTGGGTTCGTATAGAAAAGAGCTTTCAATAAATGTTAGAAATTTGAAATCCAATGGATGGATTTGGAATTATGTCCAAATCAAATTTGGAAAAGGTCGCTGTAAGTGCAGGTCGTTGGCCGTTATTTAAAACCGACTGTACGGGCCTTGATAAAATTATTAAAAATATTAATAATTTGTGTAAAAGCATAACATATGAATTGGAAAGAACTGGGATGAAAAATCCACATTTGAAAGGATAAAAATATTTTTTTAATCAAAATGAACTAGTTATGAACTAGAATTATAATCCAATGTTTTTGAATAAATAAATTGGGTTTGCAGTGGCTTTAAAAATAATTAGAATTTCCAATTTATGAATTGGAATGGATTTGAATCGAAGTTATCTTCGGAATATTTCGATGTTGGATTTCGTGATTATACAGATATGGTTGTGGAAATTTGAAAGATATATTTATATCGTTATTTCAAATACGATAGTTGTTGGTTTCAGAATCTGATATTGAATATAAGCTGATATATTTTCTATTCAGAGCCTTGTATTTAATATCAAATGGGATTTTGGGTTAGTCACGAATGGTGTCTTGAATAACACTGTACTTGAACCCAGTTTAGAAAAGAATAAATCTTTTATTTAATATTTAGTGAAATTGTCTAGTTAATTAGTATTTAATTGGAATTGAATTTAAATTGGTTTTTGGGTTTATCATGAGCGGTGTTTCGAATAACACCTGTTCTTTAACACGATTAACAATGGAAATTGATTTTGGGTTTATCGTGGACCGTGGTTTAGATGATATTTGTTCTTTAACCCAGTTAAAGACAGGATATTGATTTTTAGGAAGATTAAAACAAAGTGGAGTTTAATGAATCTTTAATTAGATTAAAGTGATAGAGAATGGAGTATCACAAGTTTTGCTCCAGAGCTATATTCAAATCTTTAATTAGATTTGAACGTGAAATGGTATTTAGTTTTACTGATAACACCATGGTGTTAGATAGGGAGTATTACCAGTTTTGATCCATGGGACAAGTAGGTTGGGATTGGGAATTAAAATAATTGATTACTTCGGTGTCGTTCGCTAATCCCGACTAGTTTGGAAAACCTTAACATGGTTTGAAATGATATACATAGGAAGATTAAAGAATAAATTTAGAAGAATTTATCTTTGATAAAATTAATGGGAACCTTTCCCTAAGAATGTGAAAATTTGAACAAAGGAATATTCTGAATTGGAATGAGGCGTATGTTGTGTTTGTGTAACACTTGTTTATTATATATGCGGGTTATTCGGAAAGGCCGGGTTTATACCCATTCTGAATAACCGATTCGACGATAAGTCGAAGATGAATACGGTGGTCGAAAACCGTAGGTCTTCACATCGTTTGGATGACTATTGATGATCTTGATTGGGCTGTACACCCAAAACGAGGGAATCAGTTGGTGATCGTCCAAACGTACTTGGAGATCGATGGATATGCGAGGAATAAGGTTCCTCCGGTTTCGTTCAGACCCAGAACAAACTTGTAAATGGATTATGTGTCTGACATTGGATTTTATTCTGTGTGATTGATTTCTATTAAATATATATCTATTTGACGACGGAGAATTTATTCTCTTGCTTAACGCCCTTCTCTGAGACGTACGAGCTTAGAGGTTATATATCGATAGATATCAATCGCATGGCATGAATTGCCTGTGTGGCATGCCTAAGTGGCAGATGATCAAGGCTTCTGGTGAAAATAAAAGTCTTGTGGTTGACGATCAAAGCACGACCTATGTGGCATAGCTTTGTGTATGGCGTTAATTCGCGAGCCTCACACCTCAGTATGAGTCAAAAACGGGATAAGGACCCAAGGAGTGCACGACGTTTCTTACTAGCTATGGGTGATGTCAGTGACCTATCGGCCCTGACATATATATTATTTTTGCCCATGTGGTTGTTGGATGCGAGGCGCCTCGGATATAGGTCCTATAGGACCAGAAAACGTGTGTTTAGGAATACTAATCCTCAAAAGTAAGAGAGGCCCGACCTTGGAGGTTCCAAGGATCGCTGTGTGTGGTCCTGAGACATTTTCTAGAATGTATCAAATGGAGAGGAGCTTGCCCCTTGCCTCGACTCATGATGGAAATCCAATTTCCAATACGACCTTTGCGGTTTTGATTGTAGAACTAGTATGGCGACATGATATATGGTACCCATGCCGCCTATGATTGGTATTTATGATTGAAATTGTTTTGACACTATACACTTATAGTAATATCAAAATAATCTATTTTAAACGTATCAAGCATTTTTTGGCTATTAAAAGGTAAAACCTTATCCTCCGGCTTGCGTTGCATTGTGTGATGGGACCTGGGTCTTATAATAGCTTCATTTTTCTTTATTTAGCATTGCGTTGTTTGTTTTATGCACTGGTATTCTTGGGAGGAAACCCGTTCCGTGTAATACCGCGTGCTCCCTTGATTTACCTAACTTTAAAATAAAGATTAATAACTGTTTTAGTTCTCACACTAGTCACATGACTGACCTGGAGTTTATTGTTTTAACATAAACTCTGGGTTCCCTTATTTTCGACACGGGCAGCTAGTAGTTGGGATTTGCAGATTTATATTCACAGGATACTGGTCTACAGCTGGAACGATACTCGGAAAGCTCTGTATCTGTGTATTTCTTTCAGTTGTGTGTTGTATTATTTTTCCGCTATTATGTATTTAAATGTAATTTAAATCTCTGATATTTGTCAAATATGTAATATTTATTCATACTCTGTATATTCTTGTATTCTGATGGAATTGTTGTAATAAACAATGAAATGTTCTTCTGTTTTTGTCTGATTCGTCTTGTCTTCAAAGCAATTCGTTCTTTCCTTCACAGGGAAGTTACGGGTTACTACACCTTAGCTCTGATACCAAATGTAATGGCCCGAATTTTCGTCCTCCTTTTAGTTGGCTAATTACAACTCACTTCCAACCCAAATTGCACAAAAATACGAATCATTATTAGAAAGAAGTTAGAGGGTCAGAAATAAAAAGAAGGAAAAGTTAGAATATAAGAAAATGAAGAACACAAAACTCACAACGAAATGAATAAAATATATTATATAACATATATTTGAAATACAAAATTTGTAAATGTATACATACGATCATCAGAGCACAACAACCATTTCTGGAACATTTATAAACACGTATTTGCAGATACAAACCTAGTACACAACGGAAAAATATGATAGTATATCCTAACTGATAAACCTTCTGCTTCAAGCTCCTCCAAATGAATCTATAAAATCCTGACTGCTTGACTTCCCGTACAAATTTGGGCACCCTAGAGTTTAGGGTAAAACAAAACAAAATAAACCTTGGGTCAGTCGTGGGACTAGTGTGAGTAAACTCCAACCAATTTTTTAACTTTTAAAAATCCTTTTCAAAGAAATGATAATCATAAGACCGATCCACACATAAACATGGATGGTTTTACCTTATGATAACCCAAAATATTCTTTATATCAAATCCGATGATATTATAATAGTGTCTAAAACAAACAAAAAGCAATCTAGTGGAACACTTGCTTCTCACGCTCCACATATATAATATAAAATCAAAAACCTCAAGGCGCTTATGGGAGAATGGATTTCCAACTATGACAAGGTATGGTACCACCTTCTGACTAGTGTACTATAGAGGGGATACACTGGGTTGAACAAGAACATCTTGCAACCTGGCCACACATGACTGGCCACTCATTTAACTTGAGTATGCCGAGCGTATTATCACCAACGGTTGTGATCAACAACCATTACCGAAAGCATACAGCAGCGAAAAGAATAAGAAGCAAATGAAATTTCTCTAGATTAGGTGATAATACTCCTAATAGGAATGACCCACTTGGCCATGCTGCCTTCTCGATTTCTATCATTTCCCGGTTGATGAGGCTTGAGGTCACAATTATCTTTCATAATATATTGCCATCATTTACTTTGAATGCCACATCTTCAGATCCATCAAATCACTAATTTACATCCACAATTGTACTCTGTGTGTCAAGCTTAAGAGGATAAGTTCCCCGCCACCATACTTGGTATACTTGTAAAAATCAACGTTCGTGGCCATCTAGAAATACTCTGTCAAACATTCATCCATATACATTGTCCTGGGATTAGAGAAACCGAAGGCACCATTCCAGTCGTCCATCCTAGGCAATTTCTATGTAGGATTAACATAACAACACTTGCCTTTTATGCCATCTTCAATTATCTTCAGCATAAGTTGATTTGTAATGCTTGTGCCAATACGAAGTGGTTTTCAGATATTAAATATGATCCCGATCTCTCCATACATATTGACAACGGAGGTATAAAATAAACTAAAACTTTGATTGTCGGTGATTTAACTGTCAAAGGAACATCCATACAATCAGCGATCCTATTTCCAAATGGAAATTCTACCGATCAACCACCAAACAACACTGGTCCCTTTTTATACTAATTCCTTATTATATTATCTATTCCAAATTCCCATTTCCCCTCTTCCATATCCTTTCAAAATTCGATTGTCTTTCTCGATTCTTGGAAAATATTTCCAATATCATAGTTTCTTTATTCGAGAAAATATTTCTTATCCTAGTTTGAAAACATTTCCATGTATTTGCAAATTCTTATTTACTATATTTTAGAAAATGTACGTTATTAACAATGGAAAACATTTCCAATTGTCATTTCTTAACTTCCCATTATCCCAAATCATTTCAATATCTATACGTAGAAAACATCTCTAATTTACTTTGGAAAACGTTTCCAAAATCTTTTTGTTTGGTTAAACCGATGTTATATTAAACATCATTACTATAACTCAACTTTGAAATAGACAAGGCTCACACTTTCAAATACCAACAAAACATTGTTACACACTCTCAGATTCAGTTTAAGAATCAAATTTCTTCGCAGAAAACATTGATTTTAAAAGTAGCGTTATAATCCCTGCTTCCGAAATATTGTAATTTAAAATATAACCTTAATTCATTAAATTTAAATAAATAAATATCTTAATTAATATATAACTAATAACGAAATCTTTATTAAGAATGGAAAGTAATAAATACTTTCCTGAATTCGATATATTTGAATTTCAATGAATAGCTCTCTTTTGAATATTCTATATTCTATTAGTATTCTGAGCTTCGGAATATTCTACCATTTAAGTTTAACTCAAATTTCACTTATAACTATACCCATTTGCAAAATGTTTGCTTTCAAATTGTTATTCACTTCCAAATATAAACATCATCCCTTAATAGGGACCTAGACTTGTGAGGAGGGGAAGCAGGAAAATTCCCGCCCAGGGGTGTCGACCCCATCAAGGGGGTGTCGACCCTGGGTCGACCACATAAGGGGGGTGTCGACCCATGGGTCGACCCCATAAGGAGGGGTCGACCCCCCTACCAGATCCAAGGAAAAAATCATTTTTCTGAAAATGGACTGCTTTCTTGACCAAATTCATTGATTCTAGGCTATAAATAAGACCCTATACCCATTGGTTTGCTCATTCCAAATCAATGGAGAACTAGATGCTGCCACTTCCCGGATTAAATCAAGTCTTTTCTTTTTCAACATTCAACTAGGGTTATTCAAGTTTAGAGATCTATGATTCAACATCTGCAATCCCTCTTCTATTTCTTAGATCCAGTCACAGTGAGTCTATGTTAATTATAGATCTAAATACTTAAAAGTTAATCTTGACATGAATATAACTTGGATCTAAGCCTGTGACTATTTGAATCATATCAAATCTGCTATAACCTGTGTATTTTAATTATTCTGACATGAGTATGAACTAGATCTAAGCCTATGCCTATTTATCATGTCAGATCTGCCATTTTTAGTTGATCTAATTCATTTCTTAGATCTCATCATGCCTATTTATCATGTACCTATGATGTTAGAATCAGTTCTACTATCACATGTTCATCAGATCTGTTCCTATATGTCTATCTTGTCATTATCCCAACTTTATCACTGTACGTTTATTAGTTACTATGCCTATTTCTGCCATTATATGTCAATCTTGTTATTATGATCATTCTGTCCTCTTCCTTTCTTCTTTTCCCTTTTATTTTCATATAGCTAGGCTTTCTTCGAGCCTAGGCATGCCACTGAAGTATTCGAACATGAAAAATTGAGAACGAGGGGAAAACGTTAAAATTAGGGCATAACTTGTATTGGGAAATTTGGGAATACATTGAATGTAATACATGAACGTGGATTTGGGGCATATAGTTCAATATGAACACGACTTGGGAAAAGGGGCACGAAAACCTACAATGACATAGGAATAATTGGTTAATAATTGAAATGCCTAGAATTAAAATAATTAGAAACTGTAACCACGCTTAGACACGAGGTTAGATTACACTTGTGGTGGAAGTTTGCCCGGAACCAACCGGCATACCCAGCAACCACAAGTGGTGAATCTAACATTAGGGGTCTAAATGCATAAACACGTGACATGCTAAGACACGAGGTTAGGTCCGACTTGTGGAAGAAATTTACCTGGAACCGCCCTGCATATCCAGCATCCACAAGCTGTAGGCTTAATGTAGGAGGTCTAGTACATTATAACCATACATGAATATGGTAATAAACTTGAATACTTAACCTAGTTGAATCCATAAGGATTGAATATGTTAACTGGAGTAAGGGTTAAGTAAAATTGTATGAAACAGTTGGAGGGTTAAGTATATCTTGGGTTGGTGAGTAATATTTATATATAGGCCCACAAATTTAACCTGTGGGGTTATGCAATCCTTTAATCTGGTATGGCATAACCTATGGAAAACCTAGTGGGGATTCAAGCGTGGGGGAAGCTTGTATCGTCTTATGTGTAGGACCCGTTTCAGTCAGTAAACCATATATAGGTATTAAACGAGTACTCCGAACTAGGTCGGAGTCGAGGCATGCTTACTGGGCTAATTGTAAGAGATCCAAACGAAGGGGTGGTGTGGGTGGCATGTTCCGACGGGGTCATGTGCGTGCATGGGTCCGACAGAGGAAGTTTAGACGCCATGACATCAGTAGATATGGTTGTACAAATCCTGAAAACGAAGGGTTGCAACTTTAGGAAGTGATACATCCTACCGTGGGGCCAACACAGGGTATCTACTGAGTAGGGAGCTGATCGATTGGGGTAGTAATTAGGGTCCATCTAGATTCTGGTATGTTTAGATGCTCGTTATTATCCTTAGGGGTAACTCCGGTATGTTGGGCTGCCTGTTGATTGTATGGGGTTAAACCTCTAACTAAAAGTATGCCTAGGTCTGCCATCTTATAGTTGTTGGGATCATCTCATTCTGGTTATACTAGTATTGGTGCAGAGAGAAATAGAAAGTGCTAGAGAAGCACAATATACTCTATCATGTTTATCCTGTTTACCTTGTCATACCTTCCTTTTATGATGTTATCTCTCTTATCCATTTTGTATGCCTGTCATGACATTATTACTTATTTATATGCTAAAAGTAACTGGACTCGCCAGACTTTATGTTTGACCTATTTTTTCCTCTCCTTGCTCTTCCGTTTCCCCCCAGGCTCTTAGGGTGGGAATACTCAAGCTTGATCGGGACTCTGCTTTCATCTTGCTTGGAGCTGTTTTAGATGTACGACTTGATTTCATATCTCTCTACTATGACTATGTTTTGGGGATTATGCTTCTTTTATTGTACTCTAATGTTTTAAGTACAAGACAGAAATTTTAATGATGTACTGGGTTTTATGTATTTTAGATATATGATGTAACCATGTTTTGAACTACGATGCTTTATGCTTAATAAAATTTTAAATTCCGCTGCTATTTATTATCTATCTTGTAATGTTTCTGTTTCTATTTACCTATAACGCTTCATGAAACTTAATGCGTTCTCTTGATGAATGACATTAACGGAAGTGGGGTATCACACTTGGTATCAAAGCTGAAGGTTACCAGATCGGATAAAAGATTTTGAAAATTGTTTTCAAAAAGGTTTTAAAAAGAAGCATTTTCAAAAGAAAAGCCTGTTTTGAAAAACATATTCCCCAAAGCCATATGTAATATCTTTCGATTCTCTGTCTAAATCTCTTTTCTTTTCTTTTCAACATGTCTGGGGAACCTAATATTCCTGAGGGCATTACGGTACCAGGCTGGTTACGTATGTGTCTAGAGGCTACGACACCTGCCAGTTGTCCAGCAAACATTCCTCCCCAACTTCACCTGTTGTTCCTCATCCTCCTCCTCAACGAGCAGATAATTTCTCTAAGATCTGCAAAGATTTTTGTGCTATGGGTGGAAAGCCATTCCAACGAATTGAAACTTTCGTAGAAGCAAGGAATTAGCTTAAAGAGACGGAGGACTTGTTTGGAATTTTGAAGTTGACGATCGTAGAAAGATTCAATTAGCCGCTTGGCTGCTGAACGATGAGGCTTCACTCTGGTGGGAAGTGACGCAAGTAGGGCATCCAGTGGAGACTTGGGATGATTTTTGATAGAGGTTTGAAATGAAGTTTCTTTCTCAAGCTCAGAAAAGTATGTAAATGGAAAGGTTTCTAGCACTTAAGTAAGGAGGCATGACTGTCAAAGAGTATGTTAAAAAATTCAATCAACTGGCGAGGTTTGGGTGGGAGCTAGTGGATACTCTGCATAAGAAATCTTTGCAGTTTGTTAGAAGGTTGATAGAACCCCTCCATGCATTGACTATGTCTCATATTCCGATGGGAGCAATTTTTTATAGGCTCGTTGATATGGCATTGATGCATGAGGAAGACAAGGGCGATAAGAAAGAAACTAAGGTGGAGGAAACACAAAATAAGAAAGTGTGGCCAAAGAAGGGACAACAACAACAAAAGAAGAGCGGAAAGAATGACAAGGCTAAGGATAAGAGGAAGTGCCATAATTGCGGACATGAGGGTCATTTGATCAAGGACTACAAAAGAAGGAAGAATGCTTGTTTCAGTTGTGGAGAGGTCGGGCGCTTCTCTAAGGAGTGCCCGAAGAAGCAAGGACAATGTCAAAGGGCAGGAGCTTCTGGAGGGCAGGTGCATGCTCTCGTGACCAGTGCTCCCGATAGAGGTTGGAAAGTTTCCATGTAAGGTTTGATTTCTCTTTCCAATCATCCTATTAGAACTCTTTTTGATTCGGGCGATTCACATTCTTTAATATCTGATTCTGTGGTTGATTCTATGCACCTTAGCACTAGTATGGTAGTGGATTCCATTGTTGTCTCAAACCCCATTGGTGGTACGATTCATTTATCTATGATTTGTTAGGGATTGAGAATATTAGTGTTAGGCGTCGAATTTGAATGCGACGCATATTTGCTTGGTTTCATGGGCTATGGATTGATTCTATGGATGGATTGGCTAGCCATGTATGGTGCCATTCTGGATTATGAGAGGAGGGTCGTTAGACTTTTGAATTGCCATGGGAGGACCCTCGAGATTTCTTGTGACTCAAAGGGGTCTGTCATGCTTAGTTTCCTAGATTCACTTGATGCATCTATCGATGATCTGCGATCTTTACTAGTAGTCCGTGAGTATCTTGATGTTTTTGATGAGGTTCGGTGATTACCTCCGAGGCGCGAGATCAATTTTCGTATATACCTGGTGGACAATGCAAAGCCAGTTGCATTGCCAATGCGCCATATGACTCCAATGGAAAAGAGGGAGCTTGGAAAGCAAGTAGGGGAGCTACTTGAGAAAGGGTTTATTACGCGAAGCATATCTGATGGGGTGATCCAGTGGTATTCGCCACTAAGGCGGATGGTTCGCTTCACTTATGTGTACACTATAGAGATTTGAATAAACTCACCAAGAAGAACATGCACCCACTCTCGAGGATAGATGATTTGTTTGACTAGCTTGTTGTTGCATCAGTTTTCTCTCAGTTAGACTTGGCCATGGGGTTTCATCAGTTGAGTGTGGCCAAGGATAGTATAGACAAGACTGCTTTTAGGACTCTAGATGGTTTCTTTGAATGGCTTGTTATGCCTTTTGATTTGATGAATGCACCCGCCTATTTTGTTGATCTAATGAGTAGGGTGTTTCGAGAGTTCCTAAATAAATTTGTTGTGTTCTTTGTTGATGACATCTTAATTTTCTCGAAGAATGAGGAAGAGCATGCCTTACATATAAGGGAGATTTTGAAAACTTTGCCTACGCATCAGCTTAAGGTGAAATTCTCCAAATGTCATTTTTGGAGAAAAGAGGTGAGATTTCTAGGGCATGTGGTCTCTAAAGATGGGATAATAGTAGACCCCGCAAAGGTAGTTGCAGTTCAAGATTGACAAATCCTAAAGAATGCAATGGAGGTGAGAAGTTTTCTTGGATTGGCGGGCTATTATAGGAAGTTCATAAAGGACTTCGCAAAGATAGCAGCCCTACTCACCGGGCTAACGAAGAAGAATCTGACGTTTTCATGTGAGATAGATTGTGATGTTGCTTTCCAATGATTGAAGAGGGCTCTGACAACAGCCCCAATCTTGACCTTGCCCAATGGGAACAAATTGTTTACAGTATACATTGATGCATGTGGTATAGGGCTTGGTGCGGTTCTGATGCAAGAGGGGAGGGTAGTATGTTGTGGAGGTAGACAGTTAAAGGTTCATGAGAAGAACTACCTTACCCATGACTTAGAGCTAGCTGCTATAGTATTCGCACTTAAAACTTGGCACCATTATTTGCTTGGAGAGAGAAGTCCGAGTTGTACACCGATCATAAATCTCTCAAGTACTTGTTCTCACAGAAGGATCTTAATTTAAGGCAACAAAGGTGGATGGAGTTCCTAGCATCTTATGACTTCGAGATTACTTATACACCTGTCAAGGGTAGTTTGGTACTAGACACATTGAGTAGGCAGAGGATGGACTTAAGTCCTTTGTTTGTGGAGAGGAAAAGCTTGGAGTTTATATCGACTTTTGACTTTAGACCCTCCACCGAGTTTTTTCCTGTCCTATTTGCATCCCTGGAGGTGCGACCTACTCTTATGGATCATATAGGAGCTCCGCAGCGAGAGGGTCCATAGATTTTAGACATCTTGGGTAGGCTCAGTAAAGGGGAGACTTCTAGTCACCTTAGTAAATATTCCACAGATGGAAAGGGTGAATAGAGTTATTGAGGATATTTTAAGACTGTGTATCCTAGACTTCGGAGGGACTTGGGAAGAGCATCTTCCTTTAATAGAGTTCGCCTACAACAACCGTTATCAAGCTAGTATTGGCATAGCACCCTTTGAAGCATTATACGAGCGACCCTGTAGATCACCGACTCGTTGGTGGAAGTCTACAGAAAGACTTCTACTTGGACCAGATATGGTTAGAGAAACTTCCAAAAAGGTTGATCTTATTAGACGGCGAATGAAGACAGCTCAGGACAGGCAGAAATCCTACGTAGATAGGGGAAGGACCAACATTGAATTTGATGTGGGATACATGGTTTTCATTAAGGTACACCAGTAAGAAATGTGGTTTGCTTTGCATCTATAGGGAAATTGGCACCAAGATTTGTATGGCCATTTTCCATAATAGAAAGGATTGGTCAAATGGCCTATAAAGTAAAGCTACCAGAAAGACTATCCGGTGTTCATAATGTTTTCCACATTTCTCATTTGTGGAAATGCTTGCATAATACCACAGAAGTATTTAAGCTGAGTATACTGGAGGAAGAATAGGTGGAATGGGAGGCGACAGTTAGACGAGTTCCTACCCGTATTCTTGGATCAGAAGTTAAGAAGTTACACAATAGAGAAGTCAAGTTGATGAAAGTTTAATGGGAGACAACCAATAGGATGCAACTTGGGAGATCGAAGACAAGATTCACGCTTCGTACCCTTTTCTTTTCAAGGGTATGTTCTTAACTTCCTTTCCAAAGCATTTATTCTTGCTTGTTTCTATCATTTAAGTATATTCTATTGATTGAATCTTCGACCTTTAGGTGGGAATCCCATGGATGTAAAGATGTGTTTGAGACATGTTATGATTGATGGATGTAAGTGGATGCAAGTGTTTACTAGTGGTTGCTCTTGGATGCATATGCACACACATTAGGCACTAGATCGGCTCAATCACTCTCATACTGCATATGGATGTGTGTGCCTTTTTTTTAATCATTTATGGATGGAAATGGATGTATCATCATATGGATGTTGCATTTGGATAAATGATGGTACACAAATATTGAACTTACATCTTATAATAGGATTATCTGCATACATTCTGGATTCATGGCACGAACATACATTGCATTAAGGAGGTCAACTGAATCAGTAGACTGCCTGATCTTTCGCATTAATATAAGGACATATACACACAACTTTGCATATGTTCGTATAAGCGTTAGAAATCTTTTTAAGGACAATGGATGCCTGCGATTGGTGGATGAGTAGATGGATGTGGATGTTAGGATATACATTCTTCTTAACTTGGAGATTTCGAGGACAAAATCCTTTGAATAGGTGAGAATGTAACACCACTTAATTTTAACAACACTTAAGATGATAAATTAAAGAATAATTAAATAAATATTCAGAATTAAGTGAAACGGACTACACATTGCATTCGTCTTGGAATTCTGGTCAAAATAGACACCTGGTTTGTGTAAAACGGACACCGTATGAAGAAGTTATTAAGGTTTGAAGTTCGTATACGCATAAGAAGAATATATATGAATAAAATAAGCCTAGAATTCAAAACAGTTCAAAATTCGAGCGGGGGGGGAAGCGGGAAAATACCTGCGCAGGGGCGTCGACCCCTTGGTCGACCCCATAAGGTGGATGTCAACCGTGGGTCGACCCCATAAGGAGGGGGTCTGTGACACCCCACCTCCATTAAGGTCACTCACAATGGGAATGCCTTAATTTTAGTGGAGCGTTTAATGTGTATAGAACAAAAAAGTAAACAAGATAAATAAATATATTGGTAATTGGAAAATAAAAACCACTTTTATTTCAACGGAGAAATAGTTTGGTTACATCACATCAAAAACCAACTACAAAACCAAATACACTTATTATCCATCTTGACAAATAAGTTCTGAGTACATAAAACAAAAGACATAACCCCAACATAAAATAGCCATAAATAAGATAGGCTGAACTTTACTTCAGCTATCCAAGCAACTTCCAAAAGAGAGAGAAAAAGCTGTCCAAATCAAGCTTCACTAGTGCTAGTCCCACCCTGAGCACCTTGGAGGGGGGGGGGGGAGGAAGAAAAGAGATGGAAACAAAGGGGGTCAGACATAAAGTCTGGCGAGTGCAATAACTTTAACAATATAACCATTAAAGTAACTAGGATAAGGCATGAGCTGGAAAATAAGGAAATGACTGTGAACCAATGGGCATGACAGAGCAAACAAAGGAAATAAGATGAAAAAAGATAACATTAAAGGCGCACCTAATCACTATAAGATAATTACTACATTGCACCACACCAAACAACTTAAAAGTTAATCCCGCCTACCAAACTTAATAATTATAATGGTAGTTTCGTGTACCCCTAGCCGCCTTCATAGGTGCCGTCTGCCCTATCTCCACTAGGTATACCCATTACCCCATTCGATCGGCTCCCTAACTCGTAGATACCCGTGCTGGCCCCACAGTGGGGTGTATCACTGCCTAAATTGGCAACCCGATACCACCAAAAATGCACGGCTTATATCTACACGATGCAACAACGTCTTACCTACCAGCCCGAGGCCACACATGCACATGACCCCGTTGGACTTGCGTTGCCACCGCTAACCCGTTTTGACCTCTTACAATCAAACCCAGTACGCGTGTCCCTTCCTTGACTTGGGTCGAGCCCATAAAGATACTTAATGGGTTACTGGTTTGAAAAGGGCCCCCATGTATGACACAAGATTTCCACCTATGCTTGGTACCCTCTAAGGTTTTTCCCACTTAACCCCATTCTTATTCATGTCTTCTTACATGTTTCAATCTTGGTTAAGTGCATCTAATCGTATTTCACATGCCACCGAAGGCACCCTCTTAATTTCACATGCCACCCAGGGCACCCACTTAACCCTCTATGTCCCACCACATGTTTATCTGGTTAAGTGTTTCTTAATTCATTAACACCGTAACCTTGAAAGACCTCCCACATTAGACTGGCATTTGTGGCTGCTGGTTTTGCCGGGCGGGTCCAGGCAGTCTTACACCACAAACGAGCCTAACCTCGTGTCTTTACAACTGTTACACATTTAATTCATGCCTTCGACCTCTCACATTAGACTGGCATTTGTGGCTGCTGGATTTGCTGGGCGGGTCCGGGCAGTCTTACACCACAAAAGAGTCTAACCTCGTGTCTTAGGAGGTTTATTATTACACATCTTTATTTAACCCCAAAGTGGATTAATATCCCTATTTAAATTTGTAAATAAATTCCAAATATACTTATGTCCATAATTGTCACCTAAATTATGTCCATAAATACCAAATTTTCCAATCAATGTCTTAAATTAATTAAATGCCTTTTTAAGGCCATTTATGCCAACTCTAAATATGTGTATATTCAATATTATCCCCATCGTCCCTACGTTGTTCGTTCGCTTATCATGACATATATATATTAGACTAGCAATTAGTTTAATGACGTAAAAGGGAAGAAACATCGCAAATTTGCATAACACACAAATTGGATCTAACTTACAAATAAGGATTACAACATATCTTGCATAAACTTTGTATTGTCATGAATCTAAGCATAGGCTAAAAGGTGTGAACTTGCATATATAATTATAGTTTTCACCCAAAACTTGCATATATGAATATAGTTTTCACCCAAAACTTGCATAGGCCATAGTCACAAACTTTCCTAAAACTATTTATGTCATAGATCTAAATGTAAAGGTGTAAACTTGCATATATGTGAATCCAATTTCTACCTAAACTTGCATATAGTCACTTTATTTGGTTCACATGTAAACTTGTGTACAATTCACATAGAAACTAGCATATAATCTACACCCAAACTTGCATATAAAATGATGTCAAACATGAATCAAGTTGAACATAGGTGATTGGGCATATACAAAGGAATCCACAACAAAACTGTCATTATGAACAACTAGCATATATTCACAAAATATCACATTTTTCCAATGTTTCACAAACATAGCCATATAACCCAAATTATAACTCAACCCAATTAACTTGTTAAGTGTCTTATTAAAGAAATTGAACTCACAACTCAAAGAAGGTCTTGAGTTCTGGAATCTAAGTTTTGAAATTGATTTAGCTCGCCTTTGAAGTAGACAAATTCATTGTTGTTGTTGTTATAGACTTGAGTTGAACTGAGTTGATTAGCTTTACTTTTCCTCTAGTTAATGACGGCTATTCTAGGTTGCAAGGTGATAGCATGACGGCCATGGTTCTAATTTTGATTAGGTTTTAGGGTTTGAGTCTACATGTGTTTATATAGAATCTAGGATTAATTTAGGCCATCCGATCAACCTAGAATCAATCAAGACCATCCAGTCAAGATAGAGAGACATCTCAACCCTAATGACTTAGTACTGAGTCACAAAATCGTCATCTTTCAGATTTGCCCGGGGGAGGGGGGAGGGGCAGGTCGACCCCCAGGCCGACCTGGGTTCTGGGCGGGAATTTTCCCGCCTAGCCTGCTTCTGACTTCTGTTTTGAATTTTTAATCTGGTTTCGAGCTGTTTAAATTTATTTGAATTTTCTGGAAACTTCCGACAGCCATAACTTCTTCATACGAAGTCTAATTTATGCAAACTCGGACTCTATCCCAACCAGAATTCCGAGACGAACAAAACAGCGTAACCCGTTTCCCTTGATTCTTACATTTAAAATTAATTATTCCCCAATTCATTAGTTTATGTTAACAGAAAACACGGGGTATTACATTCTCCTTTCCTTAAAGGATTTCGACCCCGAAATCTTGAAGTTACGAAGAATACATATCCTATCATCCAATCGTCCATCTACTCAACCATCAAACACATGCATCCATTGTCCTTAAAAGACTTCTAATGCTTTCATGTTTATATGCATAGTGTGTGTACATGTCTGTATCTAATGCAAAATCAGGCGGTCTACTGATTCAGTTAACCTCCTTAATGCAAATTATGATAATGGCATGTGTCCATTATGCATGCAAAAGATCCCTAATGATACATATTATTTCTACATGCGTGCGCAACCATTCATCCGAATGCAGCATCCATGTGATAACACAACCATTATACATCCATCAATCTAAATAAGCACACATTTATATGCAGTATGAAAGTGATTGAGCTGATCTAGTGCCTAATGCGTGTGTATATGCATCCACGAGCAACCACTAGCAAACACTTGCATCTAATAGCATCCGTCAATCATAACATGTTTCAAATACATGTTTACATCCATTGGCCTCTACCTAAGGATAAAGAACGTGACCGAGGAGATACACTAAAAAGGTAGATACAAGCTTGAATAAACTTAAGGAAAAAGAGATCAAAGATGTACCCTAAAAAAGGAAAGGGTAGGCTGCACGTGTTTTGGCCTTAGTCTCCCAAGTCGCGTCTTCCTCGGCTTCGCTCCATTAAACTTTGACAAGCTTAACTTCATGGTTGCGTTGCTTTTTGACTTCCATTCCCAAGAAAAGAGTTGGAACTCTACTCACAGTCGCTTATCGTTCCACTTCAACTTCCTCTAGTATGCTTGGCTCCACAACTTCTGCCGACTCATGTAAGCACTTTCGAAGTTGAGAGACATGAAAAACATTATGAACTCCAACCAGTCTTTCAGGTAGCTCTACTCTGTAGGCCATCGTCCCAATCCTTTCGATGATAGGAAATGGTCCTTCAAATCGAGGTGCCAACTTTCCTATGGACCCAAAGCGGATGACATTCCTCAAAGGAGATACTTTAAGGAACACCTTATCCCTAACTTCAAACTCAAGGTCGGTCCTTCTCTTGTCTGCGTAGGGTTTCTGTCTATCTTGGGCAGTCTTCATTCTTCTTCGTATCAAGTCCACTTTCTCTGAAGTCTCTCTAATCATGTCCGGCCCAAGTATAAGTTTATCTGTGGACTCCCACCAACAAATTGGTGATTGACATGACCTTCCATATAAAGCTTCGAAGGGTGCCATGCCTATAGTGGCTTGGTAGCTATTGTTATAGGCGAATTCCACCAAAGGGAGATGATCCTCCCAAGATCCTCCAAAGTCAAGAATGCATAATCTCAAAAGATCTTGCAGTACTCCGTTCACCCTTTCCGTCTGACCATCGGTTTGAGGGTGATAGGCCATGCTTCAACATAGCTGTGTGCCTACAACCTCATGCAAACTCCTCCAGAACTCGCTTGTAAAGATAGGGTCTCGGTCACTCACTATGATGGAGGGTATCCCATGGAGTCGAACTATCTCCTTAAGATAAATGGAGGCTAAAGACGAGGCGGTCCTCCTACTCTTGATAGGTATAAAATATGCGCTTTTCGTGAGCCTGTCTACTATTACCCAAATACCGGTATTTCCTCTTCTTGACCTAGGCAACCCATCAACAAAGTCCACCGAGATGCTCTCCCATTTACACTGCGGAACTTCCAGAGGATGAAGAAAACCGCCAGGCTTCTTCTGCTCCGCCTTGACTTGCTGGCATATCATGCATTTCGAAACAAATTCAGCTACATCCCTCTTCATGCCATTCCAAAAGAAAACTCATTTGATATCTTTATACATCTTGTATCCCCCGGTGCGTATGGTCATCTTGGAATGGTGTGCTTCTTCCAGAACCCTCTTCACCAAATCTCTTGCTTGCGGGACGCTTAGTCTTCCATCCCGTCTCAACTAACCCTTATCATCGGCGGAGTATCTAGTGAGGTGACAAGAAGTTTCTCCCCTAATCAGCTTATCTATCACATCAACTACCTGAGGGTCTTCATGTTGCGCGGTTCCTAATGAGTCCAACAAAGTAGGCCGCACCTCTAGCATTACCATCAAGCCAGTCACATAATCAACAGAGGGTCTAAAATCAAAATTTGCTATGTACTCCAAACTTTGCCTTTCTAGAAAGAGAGGACTTAAGGTCAGCTTCTTTCTACTTAGGGCATCTGCTACTACATTGCCCTCGCCAGGAGTATAGGAGATCTCAAAATCGTATGAGGTGAGAAACTCCATCCATTTTTGCTGCCTTAGATTGAGGTCCTTCTGCGAGAAAAGGTACTTCAACGATTTATGATCAGTATACAACTCAAATTTCTCACCTAAGAGATAGTGGCGCCAAGACTTAAGTGCAAAAACGATGGCTGCTAACTCTAGATCGTGGGTTGGGTAGTTTTTCTCATGCACTTTCAACTGCCTTCCACCATAAGCTACTAGCTTCCCCTCTTGCATCAAAACAACGCCTAGTCCTGTACCGCATGCATCTGTGTATACTGTAAACATCTTGCTCCCATCTGGTAATGTCAAAACTAGGGCTGTTGTCAGAGCCCTCTTCAATCGTTGGAAAGTGACTTTGCAGTCCAAATACCAAGTGAAAGTCAGGTTCTTCTTCGTTAACCTTGTAAGTGGAGCTGAGATTTTCGCAAAGTCTTTAATGAACTTGTGATAAAAGTTTGCTAGTCCAAGAAAACTTCAGACTTCGGTTGCACTCTTTGGAACCTTCCAATCCTAGACCGCAACTACTTTTGCGGGGTCCACAACTAACCCTTCTTTGGACACCACATGCCCAAGAAATCTTACTTCTTCCCTCCAGAAGTGGCACTTGGAGAATTTTGCTTGTAACTGATGTGCACGGAGAGTATCCATGATTTCCCTTAAATGCAAAGCATGCTCTTCCACTAATTTGATAAAATCAGGATATCATCTACGAAGACCACCACGAATTTATTGAGAAATTCCCGGAACACTCTATTCATCAAATTGACGAAATAAGCAGGTGCTTTTGTCAAGCCGAAAGGCATGACGAGCCATTCGAAGAAACCGTCCGGGGTTCTAAACGTGGTCTTATCAATGCTATCTTCAGCCACTCTTAGCTGATGAAATCCGGTAGCCAGATAAAACTGTTGCACCTATAAGCTGATCGAACAAATCGTCTATTCTTGGCAGTGGGTGCCTATTCTTCTTGGTCAGCTTGTTTAGCTCCCTATTATCAACGCATAGGCGAAGTGAATCGTCCGCTTTGGTTACGAACACCATTGGAGCACCCCATTCAAAAATACTTTGCCTTATAAACCCCTTTTCTAGTAGCTCCTTAACTTGCTTGCTAAGCTCCTTTCTCTCCCCTTGAGCCATGTGTCTAACGGGTAAAGCAACGGGTTTCGCATTATCAACTAGATATATGCGCAAGTCTACTCCCGCTTCGGAGTCAAGCCTTCTATTTCCTTAAAGACATCCGAGTATTCACGACGACTCTAACAGACTGCAAATTCTCAAAAGATGCGTCAAGCGATTCTAGATAACTTAGCAAAACATAATTCATGGGATTACCAGCGATTTCGAGAGTGTTGCCCAAGCGAGTCATAAGACTAACCTCCCTCTTTTCACAATCCAGGACAGCTCCATTACTGGATAGCCAATCCATGCCCAGAATTAACCCATAGCACATGAAGCCCAAAACATAAGCATCACATCTAAACCCAACGCTAAGTATAGAAATTTCCAAATCCAAACAAATCATCGACAAATAGGCTGAGCCCCCAATTGGATTTGAAACAACTAAGGGATCCTCTACTATACCGGTGTTTAGGTGTAGTGACTCAACTAAAGCAGTAGATATAAAAGAGTGCGATGCGCCAGAATCAAAGAGTGTGCGAATAGGAAGATCAAAAAGATAAACTAAACTTTCAACAGAAATCGTTCTACCTCGTTCTTGCAGCGATGGGGCCACGAGAGCCTGGACCTGCCCCTTGCCTTCCCTGGTGCCATGAGAGCCTGAATCTGCCCTCCAGAGGTAGTCCCTGCCCTTTCTTTGGGCAGTCCTAAATCAGATGTCCTGCCTCGCCACAGTGGAAACAACTAGTCTTCTTCTTCTTCCTACAGTCTTTGCTCAAATGGCCTGGTGTCCCACAGTTAAAGCATCTTTTCTTTCCCTTTCCATTGTTGTCTTTACCACCCTTCTTGTTCTGCTATTGCTGTTGTGGCTTCTTTTGATCCCCTTTCTTCTCAGGTGCCTTATTAGCATTTGTGCCTTTCTCCTCTTCATGCATAAGCGCCATGTCAACTAGTCTTTCAAAGGTGGCCCCATAGGGATGTGGGTCATAGCTAACCCATGCAGCGGCTCGTTCAAACTCTTAACAAATCTCAGGGCCTTCTTTTCGGGGGTATTCACCAAGTCCAAGCCAAATCTTGCCAACTGATTGAACTTGTTGACGTACTCTTTCACTGATAGATTTCCCTGCCTCAATGCCAAAAACCATTCCATGTGTAGATTCTCTTCGGCCTGTGAGAGAAACTTTGCCTCAAACCTACGCCTAAAATCCGGCCATGTATCAACTGGATGCTCTCCATCAGTGACCTCCCACCAAAACGAGGCCTCATGCTTCATTAACCAGGCAGCTAATTGGACCTTTCTTCCATCTTCTATCTCAAAGATTCCAAACAATTCTTCCACCTCCTTTAGCCAATTTCGAGCTTCAACAAACGTCTCCGCCCCATGAAAAGGTTTTCCGCCCATTGCCCGAAAGTCCTTGCATATCTTTGCGAAAGTATCTACATGGGGAGGAGGAGGAGGAGGGGGAGGAGGAGGATCTGCTGGGCCTACGACATTGGCCCTAGCTTCCAGATACCTTCTAAACCATCCTGGTATCGGTATCCCCTCGGGTATCTCGGGAATTCCAGATATGCTGAAAAGAAAATGAAGAGATTCAAACGGAGGATTCGAAAGAAAGATATATGGCTCTTGGGGGTTATGTTTTTAAAACAAACTTTTCTCTTGAAAATACTTTCCTTAAAACATACTTTGAATGTATTTCTTTATAAAATGCTTTTTGAAAAATAGTTTTTCAAAATATCTTATCTGTTCTGGTAACCTTCAGTTCTGATACCCCGTGTGACACCCCACCTCCGTTAAGGTCACTCACAAAGGGAATGCCTTAATTTTGGTGGAGCATTTATTGTGTATAGAACAGAAAAGTAAACAAGACAGATAAATATATTGGTACTTGGAAAATAAAAACCACTTTTATTGCAGTGGAGAAATAGTTTGGTTACATCACATCAAAAACCAACTACAAAACCAAATACACTTATTATCCATCTTGACAAATAAGTTCTGAGTACATAAAATAAAAGACATAACTCCAACATAAAATAGCCATAAATAATATAGGTTGAACTTTACTTCAGCTATCCAAGCAACTTCCAAAAGAGAGAGAGATAAAGCTGTCCAAATCAAGCTCCACTAGTGCTAGTCCCACCCTGAGCACCTGGGGGGAGGGAGGAAGAAAAGAGGTGGATACAAAGGGGGTCAGACACAAAGTCTGGAGAGTGCAATAACTTTAACAATATAACCATTAAAGTAACTAGGATAAGGCATAAGCTGGAAAATAAGGAAATGACTGTGAACCGATGGGCATGACAGAGCAAACAAGGGAAATAAGATGAACAAAGATAACGTTAAAGGCGCACCTAATCAATATAAGATAATTACGACATTGCACCACACCAAACACACTAAATGTTGATCCCGCCTACCAAACTTAATAATGATAATGGTAGTTTCGTGTACCCCTAGCTGCCTTCATAAGTGTTGTCTGCCCCTATCTCCACTAGGTGTACCCACTACCCCTATTTGATCTGCTCCCTAACTCGTAGATACCCGTGCTGGACCCACAGTGGGGTGTATCACTCCCCAAAGTGGCAACCTGATACCACCAAAAATGCACGACATATATCTACACGATGCAACAACGTCTTACCTACCAGCCCAAGATCACACACGCACATGACCCCGTTGGACTTGCGTTGCCACCGCTAACCCGTTTTGACCTCTTACAATCAAACCCAGTACGCGTGTCCCGTCCTCGACTTGGGTCGAGCCCATAAATATACTTAAAGGGTTACTGGTTTGAAAAGGGCCCCCATGTATGACACAAGCTTTCCACCTATGCTTGGTCCCCTCTAAGGTTTTTCCCACTTAACCCCATTCTTATTCATGTCTTCTTACATGTTTCAATCTTGGTTAAGTGCATCTAATCGTCTTTCACATGCCACCAAAGGCGCCCTATTAATTTCACATGCCACCCAAGGCACCCACTTAACCCCCCTTGTCCCACCACATGTTTATCTAGTTAAGTGTTTCTTAATTCATTAACACCATAACCTTGTAAAGACCTCCCACATTAGACTGGCATTTGTGGCTGCTGGATTTGCCGGGCGGGTCCGGGCAGTCTTACACCACAAACGAGCCTAACCTCATGCCTTTACGACTGTTATGCATTTAATTCATGCCTTTGACCTCTCACATTAGACTGGCATTTGTGGCTGCTGGATTTGCCGGGCGGGTCCGGGCAGTCTTACACCACAAAAGAGTCTAACCTCGTGCCTTAGGCAGTTTATTATTACATATCTTTATTTAACCCAAAAGTGGATTAATATCCCTATTCAAATTTGTAAATAAATTCCAAATATACTTATGTCCAAAATTGTCACCTAAAATATGTCCATAAATACCAATTTTTCCAAACAATGTCTTAAATTAATTAAATGCCTTTTTAAGGCCATTTATGCCAACTCTAAATATGTGTATATTCAATATTATCCTCATCGTCCCCACGTTGTTCGTTCGCTTATCATGACACACACACACACACACACACACACACACACACACACATATATATATATATATATATATATTAGACTAGCAATTAGTCTAATGAGGTAAAAGGGAAGAAACATCGCAAATTTTCTTAACACACAAATTGGATCTAACTTAAAATAAGGATTACAACATATATTGCATAAACCTTGTATTGTCATGAATCTAAACATAGGCTAAAAGGTGTGAACTTGCATATATAAATATAGTTTTCACCCAAAACTTGCATATATGAATATAGTTTTCACCCAAAACTTTCATAGGCCATAGTCACAAACTTGCATAAAACTATGTATGTCAAAGATCTAAATCTAAAGGTGTAAACTTGCATATATGTGAATCCAATTTCTACCTAAACTTGCATATAGTCACTTTATTTGGTTCACATGTAAACTTGTGTACAATTCACATAGAAACTAGCATATAATCTACACCCAAACTTGCATATAAACTGATGTCAAACATGAATCAAGTTGAACATAGGTGATTAGGCATATACAAAGGAATCCACGACAAAACTGTCATTGTGAACAACTAGCATATATTCACAAAATATCACATTTTTCCAACGTTTCACAAACATAGCCATATAGCCCAAATTATAACTCAACCCAATTAACTTGTTAATTATCTTATTAAAGAAATTGAACTCACAACTCAAAGAAGGTCGTGAGTTCTGGGATCTGAGCTCTGAAATTGATTTAGCTTGCCTTTGAAGTAGACAAATTTGTTGTTGTTGTTATAGACTTGAGTTGAATTGAGTTGATTAGCTTTACTTTTCCTCTAGTTGATGACGGCTATTCTAGGTTGCAAGGTGATAGCATGACGACCATGGTTCTAATTTTGATTAGGTTTTAGGATTTGAATCTACATGTGTTTATATAGAATCTAGGATTAATTCAGGCCATCCAATCAACCTAGAATCAATCAAGACCATCCAGTCAAGATAGAGTGACACTTCAGCCCTTATGACTCGACACAGAGTGACAAAATCATCATCTTTTAGATTTGCCCGGGGGGGGGGGGGGGGGAGGGGGGAGGGCAGGTCGACCTAGGTCTTGGGCGGGAATTTTCCCGCTCAGCCCGCTTCTGACTTCTATTTTGAATTTTAAATCCAGTTTTGAGCTGTTTGAATTTATTTGAATTTTCTGGAAACTTCCGACAACCATAACTTCTTCATATGAAGTCCAATTTACGCAAACTTGGACTCTATCTCAACAAGAATTCCGAGACGAACACAAGTGTAACCCGTTTCCCTTGATTCTCACATTTAAAATTAATTATTCCCCAATTCGTTAGTTTATGTTAACATACAACACGGGGTGTTACGGGGTCGACCCCCTTTTCAAGATCCAAGGCAGAATTCATTTTTCTAAACGTGGACTCCTTTCTTGACCAAATTCATTGATTCTAGACTATAAATAAGACCCTATACCCATTATTTTACTCATTCTAAATCAATGGAGAACTAGATGCTGCCTCTACCGGGATTAAGTCATGTCTTTCTTCTTCAACAATCAACTAGAGTTATTCAAGTTTACATATCTATGATTCAACATCTGCAACCCCTCTTCTATTTCTTAGATCCAATTAGAGTGAGTCTATGTTAATTTTAGATCTAAATACTTAAAAAGTTAATCTTGACATGACTATAACTTGGATCTAAGCCTGTGACTATTTGAATCATATCAGATCTGCTATAACCAGTTTATTTAAGTTATTCTGACATGAATATGAACTAGATCTAAACCTATGCCAATTTATCATGTCAGATCTGCCATTGTTAGTTGATCTAATTCATTGCTTAGATCACATCATGCCTGTTTATGATGTCCCTATTATGTTAGAATCAGTTCTACTATCACATGTTCATCAAATCTGTTCCTATATGCCTATCTGTTCATTATTCCCAACTTTGTCACTGTATGTTTATTAGTTACTATGCCTATTTCTGCCATTATATGCTAATCTTGTTATTACGATCATTCTGTCCTCTTCCTTTCTTCTTTTCCCTTTTATTTTCATATAGCCAGGCCACCTTAGAGCCTTGGCATGCCGTTGAAATATGCGAACACGAAAAATTGGGAACGAGGGGAAAACATTAAAATTACGGCATAACTTGTGTTGGGAAATTTTGGCATAAATTGAATGTAATACATGAATGTGGATTTGGAGCATATAGTTCATTATGAACACGACTTGTGAAAAGGGGCATGAAAACCTATAATTACATAGGAATAATTGGTTAATAATTGAAATGCCTAGAATTGAAGTAATTAGAAACTGTAACCACGCTTAGACACAAGGTTAGATTACACTTGTGGTGGAAGTCTGTCCGAAACCAACCGACATATCCAGTAACCACAAGTGGTGAATCTAATGTGAAGGTTCTAAATGCATAAACACGTGACTTGATAAGACACGAGGTTAGGCCCAACTTGTGGAAGAAGTTTTCCCGGAACCGCCCGACATATCCAGCGTCCACAAGTTGTAGGCTTAATGTGGGAGGTTTGGTACATTATAACCATAAATGAATATGGTAATAAATTTGAATACTTAACCTAGTTGAATCCATAAGGATTGAATATGTTAACTGGAGTAGGGGTTAAGTAAAATTGTATGAAACAGTGGGAGGGTTAAGTATATCTTGGATTGGTGGGTAATATCTATAGATAGGCCTACAAACTTAACATGTGGGGTTATTCAATCTTTTACTTTGGTATGGTACAACCTGTGGAAAACCTAGTGGGGATACAAGTGTAGGGGGAAGCTTGTATCATCTTGTGTGTGGGACCCGTTTCAGGCAGTAACCCATATATAGGTATCAAACGAGTACTTCGAACTTGGTCGGAGTTGGGGATACTAGGCTGATTGTAAGAAATCCAAACGAAGGGTGGTGTAGGCGGCACATTCCGACGGGGTCATGCGTGTGCATGGGTCCAACAGAGGAGGTTTAGACACCATGACATCAGTAGATATGGTTGTGCACATCCAGAAAACGAAGGGTTGCCACTTTAGGAAGTGATACATCCGACTGTGGGGCCAACACAGCGTATATAATGAGTAGGGAGCCAATCGATTGGGGGTAGTAATTAGGTTACATCTAGATTCTTGTATGTTTAGGAGCCCATTATTATCCTTAGGGGTAACTCCAGTATGTTGGGATGCCTATTGACCGCATAGGGTTAAACCTCTCACTAAATGTACGCCTATGTCTACCATCTTATAGTTGTTGAGACCATCTCATTTTTGTTATACTAGTACTGGTGCAGAGAGAAAGAGAAAGTACTAGAGAAGCGCAATATACTCTATCATGTTTATCATGTTTACCTTGTCATACCTGCCTTTTATGATGTTATCTCTCTTATCCACTTTATATGCCTGTCATGATACTTTTACTTATTTATATGCTCTTCTTTCTCTTCCGTTTCCCCTCCCGGTTCTCAGGGTGGGAATACTCAAGCTTGATCAAGACTCTGCTTTCATTTTGCTTGGAGCTGTTTTAGATGTACGGCTTAATTTCATATCTCTCTCTACTATGACATGTTTTGGGGATTATGCTTCTTTTATTGTACTCTGATGTTTTAAGTACAAGACAGAAATTTTAATGATGTACTGGGTTTTATGCATTTTATACATATGATGTAACCATGTTTTGAACTACGATGTTTTCTGCTTAATAAAATTTTCAATTCCGCTACTATTTATTATCTGTCTTGTAATGTTTCTGTTTACTTATAACTCTTCACAAAACTTAATGCATTCTCTTGATGAGTGACATTAACGGATGTGGGGTGTCACAAGACTCATTTATCAACTCATCTTGATTTTTTTATTTGAAAATATCAATTCAGATTCAAATCGAGTTACTTTATAACTCTTCATCATATTTATAAACTCCATTTATTAAACTGCTGTTAATCACTTTACGTTTATATAAAACAATTCAGTTTTTCCCTTTTTAAATATATTTCCAAGCTATACATTCCTAACTTCTGAATTAGTGTCATTTGTTTTCTATAATTCCCTTCTGGCTTAATAAAATAATATTTTCCCAAAACATATAATCTTATTTACATAGTTATTAATATTGAAATATTGGTTTCTTAACGTATTCCATCTAATTTATAGATTCGCTCTAGATATAGTTTCAATTAGTTTTTCTGAAATAAATCGTTTAATAAGACTCGACATAGTCGAATTCTAAATATAAATCCATTGATTTTTTCTTAATTTATTTTATATTCCAATTTTGGAATAAAACCCATCTTTTCCTTTTTGAAAACAATTTCACATTTCCCTTTTTCTTTAAATTTCTATTTGAGTTCATTTTTTTCCCAACTGAACTTTCTTTTATAACTACTGCATTTAAATCCCACTTCAAATATCGGTGTCGACATTGATTTCCGCTTTTCTTATACAAATTCAACTTGAATTTATATTTTAATTTATCCCATTTTAAATATTTTATTTTATTAATAAACATCGTTATAATTAATTTGTTGGTTTAATTCATTTTGTCAAGTTTCTATTTTTAATTCCGTTTGAAATTTAATTTCTATTTTGGAAACAAATTCCCTTTTTAAATCTAAAATTCCTTTTCTACATTTGAAAATATTTTACGGAATTTTAAATGCCAAAATTCTAGGGCCAGGGTAACTCAAACACAACATAATCAATCACCGATCATATATCACATTATATATCCCAATAAATAAATAAAACAGTAAATAAAATGTTGAGGAATCCAGTTGGATCCCTCCAACCTATTTCCCTGCATCCACAGATGTTAATCAACACCAATCATATTAATTTCATATCAAGATAAAATATCATAATAAACAGAATCGATAATCGATCAATGATATAACTATACCAACCATTCAACCAATTTTATCAACCATTCATCCAAACAACCATCAAACAATATAAATTTATTATAAATAAAGTTAAAACTCATTTATACAAAAATATAAACGAGTTAGAGTTGGTTAGTTCACTCACATTGTTTTGCAGTTGACGATTCTGCTTTTGTTTCGTTTATAATCAAATAGACATTTGATTTTATCTCGAAATTCCGATAGCTCTGTTCTCCGTCATAGTAGTTCCACAATGAAGATATCGTCGTTACGATTCCAGTGTGACTGGTCTCTGTGATTCCTTTATTATTGAAATCCACGTTACTCCTTTAATACTTTTTCCTCCTTCACATACATTATTTCCTGTATCATTTGAATGCCGCCTCTCTCCCTTTTTTCTTGAAGCAATGACATCAACTGGCTTATGAAATTCTTCAACATAACCAAGCCAACTTCAACCAATCAAAATAGTTCAAAACTGCAGAACCCAGTTCATTCGAACGTCTAAACTAAAATATAACAACATTACATACTAATCAATTGTCCATTGTTCAACACAACATCTAAAGCATCACAACTAACTTTGAACACCAATACCAACCTCCTACAAAAGCCATGGATTTCATAACCTCATTTATTACCAACTCCTCCTTCCCAGACAAATGAACAAAACCCGATAAGCACTTTATTTCATAAAACCATACCCACGTTTTGAATTTCCTTAATCACGGTTTCATTTGGGGCACTTCCAGATAATTATTCAGAACTCCCAAAGTTATTTCTTTTTTCTTTTTAATCCTTCATCGAGGTTACTATTAATAATATATTTCTTCATTGACACTTCTGTTCTTGCTACAGTACTTCAAAAACACGACCATGCTTGCTTCTCCATTTCTCACCAAAATCAACCAACGATCTTACCTTAGACTTCCCCTTCAAGCTCGATCTCCTCCTGCCACTGTAATATTGAACACCTTAACCTCGTTGACTTGTACCCAATCCACTGCCTTCATAGTGACTGCGTTACTTTCCATCAGTAAAGCACTTCAAAACTTGACACTTCCTGCTAAATCTTACCACAAACAATCCCATATGCATCAAAGCTCGAGTTAAGGCTCCAATTACCCAAAAAATTGAACCTTAGGTCAACTGCTGTGCTTTCGGGCTCCAGCGTTTTGCGTGCGCATCCTCTAAAAATTAGTGTAGACGAAGATCTAACTCCACTGAATCTATAGAAAATTGATTTGATATAAAAAAAGTTGTACAATTTTTAATCGATTTTCAAACTCACGGAATTAAGTTTAGTGGAGGAGTAATTTTCTGGTTTGACCAGAGAGAATAGAAACGAGGATTTAAGGGTTATACAATGTTATGTAATAAAGGATAGGAATATACCCAGAATATTCTAACGCTATTTACCATAGGACGTTTTATATTCGTTTAATCACATACGGACTTCATTTGCAATGAAAATGGGCATACAATTACTGTTTGACATTACGGATCTAGCGAAACTTGTTTCGTTGAATTCCGAGTCCGTTTGGAAAGATGGCAAAATTTTAAATATTAAAATCGTCAATTGATTCACATTTAATTTTCGTACACTCACATAACAACTCCAATTGGTTTGAAACTCAAAATCTTATAGTAATTAAATATTCTGGACATAGTGGAACTGGTTTCGTCAAAAATGGAGGTTGTTTGAATAATAGCCCTTTTAAGGGTCCAATTTAAATTAAAATAAATCAATCTTAAAATACCCCAATATAAAAATAGTAGAATATTGCAATTGGACATACTCGGGCAGAATTTTATATAGTATCCAAAAATACTTCTGGTTAAGTTTCAAACCAAATCAATATTCAATATATTAAAAATCCCTTTTATTTATATAATCATTATATTTTTCATAATGAATTCCAAAGCGACTATTTGACATTTGATTTGGATATAAAACAAAATCTACAACATGAAATGTTGAATTTTCTTTTCCATTAGCAAATTATTATCTAATAAATTCGAACGTTTCTTGTTTCGAAGAATTCCAACTTATATTGAACTCCGTGTATTCAATTGAAGTTCAAAACATTGAATTACGAACTACCACGACGTTGTGAGCTCATTTTGAATTTAATTATAAATTATATGTTCAAACTTCATTATAATAAATAAATTCCATATAAATATCCATTTATACTTATAATAAAACATTTAAAACAATTTAAATGATCAAAACTAAATGGCTGAAAATTCGGGTCGTTACAGAATATATCTGTGTTATAGTATGAGTTGTAAATTTCTTAGTCACTAGATCCTGTTGGCATGTTTATGCTTAGGTGATAAGGGGTTCTCGCTTCGCGTTAGGTGGCAAACAAGAGACTCTTACCCCTACACCTCCTGAGTGAATGGGTTGGTTAAGCAGTCGAGAGGCTGGCCGTAAAACAGGTGAGTCTGGGGTAACCATTTGTAGCCATGCCCTAAAAGGGGTGGGCCATGTGATCCCGTTACAATTGGTATCAGAGCTTAGGTTCAACGATTAGAGGAATTTGTTATATTAGGAATCGTGAGAGAACGTAACTCGATTTTCTTTTATGTTTTTCTTCGTCTTTCTTACTCGACTTCAATTTATTTCGACAATGAAATTAGTCGTGGGCCTAATTGTATAAAATGGGCTTTAAGCGCCTAAGTGTTGAAATATGTTTAGTTCGGCTTTCTAGCCAATTCTGTCTTACCCCGCAACACGTTGGCAATCTCGTTGTGAAGAGCACGAGACGACATACGGTGGATTCCGTTTATTCGAGATTGGAAACTGGAATAAAATATATATTGTAACGACCCAAGGATTTTTGCCCCGAAAATCGACACAATTACATTTACCGTATCCCATGCCGACCTTCTAAACACCGAAAACACCAGAACGTCTATAAGAAGAAATTAGAGGGTGAGATAGGAAAGAAATATAAGAATAGAAGAAGAAGAAGAACCAACACAACACATAATTAGAGTCTCACATCGCAGCGGAACAAAATATAATATAGAAATAAATCTTTATTGAGAGCTTTAAATAAAACTTACAACCATCAGAGTACATTAACACATTTGGATAATTATAATGACATGTCCTCATATACAGTCACATAGAGGAATATATACTAAATATCGTATGTCTGAACACCACTAGCTCGTCTCTGCACTTCGCAGCATCCGATAACCTGTACAACCCGGTCTAAACCGAGCATTACAAACACCGGGTCAGTTTGTTTAACCAGAGTGAGAAAACTCGCAAATTTTTAAGGGGAAACGTCCAACTTGATTTTTAAGGTTCAAAATCTTTTTGAAAGAAAAGGATAATCATAAGACCAAATTCATACATAAATACAGACGGTTTTTACCTTATGATAACCCAAATCATTTTTGAAAATGATATCGTTTCTGATATTATAATAGTGTCTAAATACAAATAAATATCAATCTAGTAGAACACTTGCATCCCGCGCTCCACATATATAGTATACAATCAAAACCATGGGCGCTTATTGGAGATTGGATTCCGACTATGACAAGGTACGGAACCACCTGTCGATAGTGTATCTCTAGAGAGGAATACACTGGGTTCAACAAGAATGTCTTGCAACCCGGCCCATACATAACCGACCACTCATTTCACTTAAGTGTATCGAATGTATATCACCAACGGTTGGGATCAGCAACCGTATCCCAAATAAGGGACAACATCGAAATAGATTAAAGAAGGAAATGGAATTTCTCTAGATAGGTGATTATACACCCTAATGGGAGCGACCCACATAACCATGCTGCCTGTCCGATTTTTGTCATTTCCCAATTGTGAGGCTTGAGGTTTTAATTACTTTTTTTAATATAGCACACCACCATTCACTTTGAATGTGACATTCAGATCCGTTAGAAAAATCACTAATTGATGTCCATAAGAATACCCTGGCTGGGGGCGACCCAACTATGGTACGTTTGAAGAAATCAACTTACATGACCCCTTTGGAAATACTCTGTCAAACATCCATCCATGTAAGTTGTCCTAGGACTATACAAACCAAAGGCACCCTCCAACCACATCCTAGGTATAACCCTATAGATCAGTAACGAGTAGTCCTTGCAATCCATAGATTCCAATCACGACAGAATCACTGACGAAATATCTCCGGCCGCTAAACCAGAGAAATTTAACAAGTAGTTCTTCCGGTCATGATGATCAACGGTCTTCAATTGCTCTACTTCAATCAACATCTTTCACGTGTTTGTTGGTTCGGAATGGTTTTCGAATACATATTTGATTCCGGTCTTTCCGTACCAACAATCGTATAGGTCAGATTTGATAGTCGGTGATTTAACTATCAAATAAATAATCGTGAGAATAAAATGGGTTCACTGATTCAGTACTCGACATTACTTGGCCTTTTTAGTTAAAAATAATTAACAAATGGTTAATCAATTTCAAAATCATTCAATAATTTAAAACACGATATTTTGCTTACTATTTTATTATAGGTGTATTCTCAAAACTATTTTAAATACTTAGAATTGAGACATATATATATATATATATATCCAACTCTGGGTTTTAATCAAGTTCTACGCGAAGACATCGTTATAAAGTCTCTTTCATTTCATTTGTTGAAAATAATCGCTAACACTTCCCCTTTGAATAAACTTATTCAAACACATCTCGTTAGTTTCTTAAATCTCGAAATTATCGTTAAATTTTCACAAAATCTCCTTTTATCCCTGCTACTTCAACGTTCTTTAGTCCCCAACTGAAAATTGGTAAGAGAACAACTCCCTAAATATCGACCCCGAAGGCCAAAACCTATATCAGATCGACACTGAGACGACCCCAAACCCCGTACTGACGGCGGCAAGGGTAATCCTTGGAATATAACACATAAACATATAACAACAGATCAGAATTAAATAAATACACCAGAGAATGAACAATAGAATATATTGGATAAACGTAATCATCAGAGTTACACAGTATACAGGATCATACTTAGTACAAATACATTTCAGCTATACATAAATGTCTACAGCGGAAACAAACATAATATGTACAATAGGAGCTGAACAGCATAAAAAGAGAAAAATAATAGAATCCATCTTCAGCTCCAGCTATCCCGAAAGAGCTAGCTAAACCTGAATACAAGGCTGCCCGTGTAGAAAAAAGGGCACCCGAGTTTGAAAGTGAAACAAACTACGAGTCAGTCATGGGACTGGTATGAGAAATCTACTCAACACATTTATAATATGGCTAATCACAGGACCACGCCACTTTCGTGGATCGGGTTTACTCCATTGGATTGCCAGTGCTTTAAAACAAATCATTCTTGTAAACATCGCAATGCTTTTTATTAAAATGAAGCCATTATAAGACTCAGTTCCCATCACACAATGCAACGCAAACCGAAGGATAGAGTTTTACCTTATAATTGCCAAAATATGCTTGATACGAATAAAACAAAAGCATTTGATATTATTACTAGTGTTTACATGTTTCAAAAACAATTTCGAATCATAACTATCAATCATAGACGGCATGGGTACCATATATCATGTCGCCATATATATATACAATCAAAACCGCACGATGTCGTATTTGGAAATTGGATTTCCGTCGTGAACCAAGGCAAAAGATAGTTCTTACCGACTTCGAGACTACCTAGCCCGAGCCTCAGGCAAGTACTCTGTCAAGCCTTTGGATCGTCAGGCCCGGTCCACCGATGTGGATTAAAATTCCTAAACACTGCGTTTCCCCGCCCTTTTGGGCGTAAGTGAGCCAACGTATGACTCCATCGGTCCCGGATCGACCGATCTAACCGAGGCGCCTCGCAACAGCAACAACCACATAAGTCAAACTCGTCAGGGCGTGTAAAACCACTGACGCCACTTCTAGCTAGGAAGAAACACAGGCCCTCCCTGAGGTCCTTTCTCCCGTTTCTGGTTCATACCGGGGTGTGAGGCTCGCGATTTTACGTTATACACAAAGCTACGCCACACAGGCGGTGCTTTGATCATCACCATAAGACTTTGCTTTTCAAAAGAAGCCCTGATCACTGCATCTTAGCATGCCACACAGGCAATTCACACCATGCAACTGATAGCTATCAATCACACAGAATAAAATCCAATGTCTGACACACTATCCATTTGCTAGTCCGTTCTGGGTCTGAACGAAACCGGAGGCACTATATACCTCGCAAACCCATCGATCACCACGTACGTCTGGACGATCACCACTCATTATCCATATTTCGGGATGTCTCCCAATCAGGACCTCGGTTACCATCCAAACGAGGTGAAGATCTCCGATCTTCGACCACCGTCTTCATCTTCGATTTCTTATCGTCGATTCAGTTATTCAGAATGGGATAAACCCGGTCTTTCTGAGCAACTCGCGTATATGATAAAAAAGTGCAACACAAATATACATACGCATCATTTCAATTCATTAGTTGCTAACTGTCAATCAGTAAGAGAATGATTTCCCAAATATTAACTCCGAAGGCCGAAACCAACATCAGATCAATACCCAAGAAACCATTCGACTTAGCCAACCTTCAGTTAGTTTCTAAATTTCACCTCCATATCGTTTCTAATATTTTATAACGATTTATCGCTACTTTTATTTATTTTAAAATAGCCAATTTATTCAAAACGACGCTTCGGGCCATAAAGCGGCCGTGGCGCTGTTTTTCTTCAGATTTGATTTACACATATCTGAAAATCTAACCGTTGGATCTTCACAAAATTTACATCATTAGAAAGATCTTTTCAAAACGAATCCAACGGTTTCAGTTTCGGGAAAATCTGACAGTCGGATCTCCCGGTATAATCGTTTGAAGTTTCGATTTCAAAATACGAACTGCAGCGTCGTTATTCGATTAAATATATATAATCGATTCTGGCGCTGTATTTATTCAGATTTGAATTAAACATTCCAGACAATCCAACCGTTGGATTTTTACAAAGTTGGTGCCGTTGGAAAGATATTTCCAAAGCGAACCCATCGGTTGCGATTTCGAGAAAATCCAATGGTCGGATCTCCCGCACTAATCGTTTGAAATCACGGTTTCAAAATACGAACTGCAGCGTCGTTATTCGATATATTTCAATTCTATTCATATATCTATATCGATTCTTCGATTTCAAAACCATATGAATTTCATACATTTGATAAAAATGATATTTTTATCTAACTGTTTTCTATTTCAACACTTCACTATTTTTAACAATTCATGTATATAATAAAAATGTAATTTTTAATGTAAAACAATTTATTTCAAAATTCTACTATTTTATATAGTTAATATAGGTGATAAAAATATGATTTTTATTATAAAACAATTTATTTCAAAACAAGATTATTTTATATAGTTCATATCGATGATAAAAATTGGATTTTTATTATAAAACACTTTCTTTCAAATTATGAATACCATTCAACACATGAATTTCAATTCAACGAATGAATTTCGATTCAACACATGAAGGTTTTCTATAGTTTGTATATGTAGGTAAAAAGGTGATTCTTATATTTAAAAAACACGAATACCATTCAACACATGAATTTCAATTCAACGGATGAATATCGATTCAACTCATGAAGGTTTTCTATAGTTTATATATATCGATAAAAAGGTGATTTTTATATTTAAAACACGAATACCATTCAACACATGAATTTCTATCCAACGAATGAATATCGATTCAACACATGAAGGTTTTCTATAGTTTATATATATCGATAAAAAGGTGATTTTTATATTTAAAACACGAATACCATTCAACACATGAATTTCTATCCAACGAATGAATATCGATTCAACACATGAAGGTTTTCTATTCAACGAATAAATATAGTTTCAACAAATGGAAATAATTCTAACACATGAATATCATTCAAAATTTCGGCAGCATAACGGCAGGGTAGTTAAAACCGGGACCGTCCCTAGTACGACTCCTCGCTCTACCTTAATGCCTCACAGCTTTTGACAATGGGGAATCATGCATCTAGTTCGCACGCAGGCGTATATTTATTTCATTTCCACAGACTAATCTTATGTGGTTTCAACCAAATATTTCTCAACCACAAACGGGTATTTTTCAACCACAATCAATCAATATCAACCACAAACAATTCCAATCAACCATTCGCTATCAATCAATTTTCACACCAATCACAACCAATAAATATCGTCCATGGTTTGTGGACGAGGGGCGTATATATATATATATATTTATATATAGCATTTCACTTCTATTTCAACACATATATAATTTTTACAACGCATATATAACTTATACATCGAACGCACAACTTATAAAACGCTTATACAAGAGGTGTACAACGCTTATATAACTCATACATCGACTATATAATTTATACATCGTCATTTTCCATATCGTTTATAAATTAGAAATCTCACATTGGGTTCCACTCCACCAAAAATAGCAGAAGGCTCAAAAAAATATGCGGTCTCTTCTAAAATGTAGAAGACGTCCACACGGTCACGATGTTTCCTGTTTCATCGAATTTCGTCAAGAAACGAAAATGATATGATTTTTCAAAGTTTGCAATGGTTTAAAGGTGTTGAAACTGTTGAAAATATATATGGCCATACCTCAGTTGTTTCGTTCTAAACTAGGTTTTGAATTTTCGTGCAAACGGTGAAGTGGTTTGACGATCGGCCTTCGCAGCGACGAAGAGGGAGGAGAGGCACGCTGGCGCCTTGAGCGGGGCATACTTCGGTGGCCTAGAGGCGGCGCGGCGGCGGTGGAAACCTCTGAACTTCCCGAGCTCGATTCTCCCAAACCACTCAATGAAAAAAATCCAAACTTTATATGGATTTGAAGATATCGAGAAGATCTTCAAAAAGTTCAACTGTGGCACGAGCTGATTCGGCGTGGATTGATCGGAAAATGAGGGGGAAGTTTTGAATGGCTTTTCGCCTTTAATCGACGTCGGGGAGAGAGAAAGCGGATTTTTTTTTATAAAAATATGATTGGCCGATATTTATATTAATTCGAAAAATAGGGTTTTCGCACACGAACTCCAATCCAAACCCAACGACTGTTGTCCCTAGCGTTTTACCCCCATTCCGAACACAATGGGATATGTTTCGTAGGCCCATTCGACTGTTTCAATCAGTTTTCCTTCAATTTAAAATATATAACATTCAATATTCGATTTGAACGTACATTTCAATTTGCCAGGGTCGAAAACTGATTCAAAAAATAAATCTGGCTATGTTTTGACAATGCGGTCCCAACAAAAGTAGTTTCATCGAATTCTGAGACCGTTTGCAAAAAGGCCCATTTCTGGTCGATCCAATTTAACTGTAATTGACCAAAACACGTTTTCCTTTGCCACGCTCACATACTAGCTTCAAAAATTATGAAATTTGAAACCTAGCAATAACTTCTCATCCCGGATCGAACAAAAGTGGTTTTGTCGAATTCCGAGGTCATTTGCAAAATTGCCAATTTCACGGGCTATATAAATTCCATAGCGACTTTCTGAAAATTCATTTGGCCATAACTTTTGCTTTCCGCTATGAAACTTTGATTTTTCAGATTCGTTAGAAAGGTATTCAGTAACATATTTAAATATTTTTAGTTTCACTCAAATCCATTTTGTTTTGCACTCGGTACAGTCCGACAAAGTTTGAATTCAAATTTTGAAACTACAGCGCCTTTTCAGGCCTTATTTATAATTAGAATTAATTATATTCATTTTCAAACGCCGATTCAAACTCACTTTTCATCGTTATTATTTAAAATATTTATTTTAAATATTTAAAATCCATTATTTTAGCCAATTAATTTTTTTTAAATTGGTTCATATTTTCCGGGTCGTTACAATCTCCCCCACTTAAAACTTTTCGTCCCCGAAAAGGAACAACGTCGAAAGTGGTCTGATTAATCAACTCTACGTTCAATCTGGCTTCCATTCTACAACTTCTCAGTTTTTGAGAATTTTCAAATTCTTCAAAAACTTGGCTAACACCCGGAATTTTCGAAAAATTTCGCCATAACCCCCGTTGTACGGGGAGAGGTTTGGAAATTTATTGGGCCGTATTAGGTACCCAATAAATCCTAATAAGCATACACATATTTATAGTGATATATTATGGTGTTTACAGGGGAGCGTGTATTGATAATAACTCCAGAGAATAAATTCTCGTCACCCTATCAAAGCCTGAGGGAGTGTGTATTTTAAATGCTCCAGAGGATAAATCCTCGTCACCTCGTCCCGTGTAGGAAATAATTAGTCCATGTGCTGTAACTAATAACTAGAGAGACGTGATTATTGTCAACTCCAGACCCGTGTGGGGTTTTTATTAATCTGGCAATTTTATCGTTACAATTTAAATAGTCCATATCAATCATCAGTTCAACCTGTAAAATATAGTCATCGCCATACAAGCCTCTCGCTCGTATGGTAAATCTTCCATCTCGTCACACAAGCTCCAAATGCTTATGTGGTATATGATGCAATATGCCTATCTTCAGAAGTATGCCTTGTAATGTAGTTCAAAATTAATTGTTACTATCCTATGGCGACGTTTATTATTACACATAAAATAACCAGCACTCCGCATCCAATGGCATTCACAGGATTTGATATAATAATATTTCGCATCCAACTCATTAAGGTTTACCTATTTGTCGGGCACGCAAATAAAATCTTTACTCAACAGCTATCCATTTACCTGTTCAAACATATATAATGCACATGTATATATTTCTATCTATTTTCTAATCAGTTCAATGTGTGAGTTAATCAAATAAATCCTACCATTCATTCTCTTATTAATTAAATTAACTATCATTTCAATAATTTAATTAATCAAATCTATTATCACACAACACAAACAATCAATCAAATTGTTTTTAACTTTTTAAAAAATATACTAATCAATTCATATACTCTTTTATATATTCAAAAATTATATTTCTAAAACCAGACCATATATATAATCACAAATACGTTATTTATAAACATATAACTCTCGACTCGTTCTGGGGCACTTCTGACCCCATCTCTAACGAGTTATTCTGATTCTACTATACTCATACTAGGATATTACTGATCCTATCTGTAATAAGTTACCTGTCCTAGAACACTACTGGTTCTATTTCTGACGAGTTCGTTAATATGTTATATTCCAGAACTAAGCTTAACCAAAGCTCTGATACCAAATGAGATGACCCCAAACCCCGTACTGACGGCGGCAAGGGTAATCCTTGGAATATAACACATAAACATATAACAGCAGATCAGAATTTAATAAATACACTAGAGAATGAACAATAGAATATACTGGATAAACGTAATCATCAGAGTTACACAGTATACAGGATCATACTTAGTACAAATACAGTTCAACTATACATAAATGTCTACAGCGGAAACAAACATAATATGTACAATAGGAGCTGAACAGCATAAAAAGAGAAAAATAATAGAATCCATCTTCAGCTCCAGCTATCCCGAAAGAGCCAGCTAAACCTTAATACAAGGCTGCCCGTGTAGAAAAAAGGGCACCCGAGTTTGAAAGTGAAACAAACTACGAGTCAGTCATGGGACTGGTATGAGAAATCTACTCAACACATTTATAATATGGCTAATCGCAGGACCATGCCACTTTCGTGGATCGGGTTTACTCCATTGGATTGCCAGTGCTTTAAAACAAATCATTCTTGTAAACTTCGCAATGCTTTTTATCAAAATGAAGCCATTATAAGACTCAGTTCCCATCACACAATGCAACGCAAACCGGAGGATAGAGTTTTACCTTATAATAGCCAAAATATGCTTGATATGAATAAAACAAAACCATTTGATATTATTACTAGTGTTTACATGTTTCAAAAACAATTACGAATCATAACTATCAATCATAGATGGCATGGGTACCATATATCATGTCGCCATGTATATATACAATCAAAACCGCACGATGTCGTATTTGGAAATTGGATTTCCGTCGTGAACCAAGGCAAAAGATAGTTCTTACCAACTTCGAGACTACCTAGCCCGAGCCTCAGGCAAGTACACTGTCAAGCCTTTGGATCATCAGGGCCGGTCCACCGATGTGGATTAAAATTCCTGAACACTGCGTTTCCCCGCCCTTTTGGGCGTAAGTGAGCCAACGTATGACTCCATCGGTCCCGGATCAACCGATCTAACCGAGGCACCTCGCAATAGCAACAACCACATAAGTCAAACTCGTCAGGGCGTGTAAAACCACTGACGCCACTTCTAGCTAGGAAGAAACGCAGGCCCTCCCTGAGGTCCTTTCTCCCATTTCTGGTTCATACCGGGGTGTGAGGCTTGCGATTTTACGTTATACACAAAGCTACGCCACACAGGCGGTGCTTTGATCATCATCACAAGACTTTGCTTTTCAAAAGAAGCCCTGATCACTGCATCTTAGCATGCCACACAGGCAATTCACGCCTTGCAACTGATAGCTATCAATCACACAGAATAAATTCCAATGTCTGACACACTATCCATTTGCAATTCCGTTCTGGGTCTGAACGAAACCGGAGGCACTATATACCTCGCAAACCCATCGATCACCACGTACGTCTGGACGATCACCACTTATTATCCATATTTCGGGATGCCTCCCAATCAGGACCTCGGTTACCATCCCAATGAGGTGAAGATCTCCGGTCTTTGACCATCGTCTTCATCTTCGATTTCTTATCGTCGATTCAGTTATTCAGAATGGGATAAACACGGTCTTTCTGAGCAACTCGCATATATGATAAACAAGTGCAACACAAATATACATACGCATCATTTCAATTCATTAGTTTCTAACCGTCAATCAGTAAGAGAACGATTTCCCAAATATTAACCCCGAAGGCCGAAACCAGAATCAGATCAATACCCAAGAAACCATTCGACTTAGCCAACCTTCAGTTAGTTTCTAAATTTCACCTCCGTATCATTTATAATATTTTATAACGATTTATCGCTATTTTTATTTATTTTAAAATAGCCAATTTATTCAAAACGATGCTTCGGGCCATAACGCGGCCGTGGCGCTGTTTTTCTTTAGATTTGATTTACACATATCTAAAAATCTATCCGTTGGATCTTCACAAAATTTACATCATTAGAAAGATCTTTTCAAAACGAATCCAACGGTACCAGTTTCGGGAAAATTCGACGGTCGGATCTCCCGGTATAATCGTTTGAAGTTTCGATTTCAAAATACGAACTGCAGCGTCGTTATTCAATTAAATATAATTATATATATATATATATATATATAATCGATTCTGGCGCGGTTTTTCTTCAGATTTGAATTAAACATTCTAGGCAATCCAACCATTGGATTTTTATAATGTTGTTGCCGTTGGAAAGATATTTCCAAAGCGAACCCAACGGTTGCGATTTCGGGAAAATCTGATGGTCGGATCTCCCGCACTAATCATTTGAAATCACGGTTTCAAAATACGAACTGCAGCATCATTATTCGATATATTTCAATTCTATTTATATATATATCGATTCTTCGATTTCAAAACCATATGAATTTCATACATTTGATAAAAACGATATTTTTATCTAACTGTTTTCTATTTCAACACTTCACTATTTTTAACAATTCATGTATATAATAAAAATGTAATTTTTAATATAAAACAATTTATTTCAAAATTCGACTATTTTATATAGTTAATATAGGTGATAAAAATATGATTTTTATTATAAAACAGTTTAAGTCAAAACAAGATTATTTTATATAGTTCATATCGATGATAAAAATTGGATTTTTATTATAAAACACTTTCTTTCAAAATATGAATACCATTCAACACATGAATTTCAATTCAACGAATGAATTTCGATTCAACACATGAAGGTTTTCTATAGTTTGTATATGTAGGTAAAAAGGTGATTCTTATATTTAAAAACACGAATACCATTCAACACATGAATTTCAATTCAACGGATGAATATCGATTCAACACATGAAGGTTTTCTATAGTTTATATATATATCGATAAAAAGGTGATTTTTATATTTAAAACACGAATACCATTCAACACATGAATTTCTATCCAATGAATGAATATCGATTCAACACATGAAGGTTTTCTATAGTTTATATATATCGATAAAAAGGTGATTTTTATATTTAAAACATGAATACCATTCAACACATGAATTTCTATCCAACGAATGAATATCGATTCAACACATGAAGGTTTTCTATTCAACGAATAAATATAGTTTCAACAAATGGAAATAATTCTAACACATGAATATTATTCAAAATTTCGGCAGCATATCGGCAGGGTAGTTAAAACCGGGACCGTCCCTAGTACGGCTCCTCGCTCTACCTTAAAGCCTCGTAGCTTTTGACAATGGGGAATCATGCATCTAGTTCGCACGCAGGCGGCATGTATATTTATTTCATTTCCACAAACTAATCCTATGTGGTTTCAACCAAATATTTCTCAACCACAAACGGGTATTTTTCAACCACAATCAATCAATATCAACCACAAACAATTCCAATCAACCATTCGCTATCAATCAGTTTTCACACCAATCACAACCAATAAATATCGTCCATGGTTTGTGGACGAGGGGCGTATATATATATATATATATATATATATATATATATATATAGCATTTCACTTCTATTTCAACACATATATAATTTTTACAACGCATATATAACTTATACATCGAACGCACAACTTATACAACGCTTATACAAGAGTTGTACAACGCTTATATAACTCATACATCGACTATATAATTTATACATTGTCCTTTTCCATATCGTTTATAAATTAGAAATCTCACATTGGGTTCCACTCCACCAAAAATAGCAGAAGGCTCAGAAAAATATGCGGTCTCTTCTAAAATGTAGAAGACATCCACACGGTCATGATGTTTCCTGTTTCATCGAATTTCGTCAAGAAACGAAAAAGATATGATTTTTCAAAGTTTGCAACGGTTTAAAGGTGTTAAAACTGTTGAAAATATATATGGTCGTACCTCAGCTGTTTCGTTCAAAACTAGGTTTTGAATTTTCGTGCAAACGGTGAAGTGGTTGGATGATCGGCCTTCGCAGCGACGAAGAGGGAGGAGAGGCGCGCTGGCGCCTGGAGCGGGGCCCACTTCGGTGGCCTAGAGGCGGCACGACGGCGGTGGAAACCTCCGAACTTCCCGAGCTCGATTCTCCCAAACCACTCAATAAAAAAATCCAAACTTTATATGGATTTGAAGATCTCGAGAAGATCTTCAAAAAGTTCAACTGTGGCACGAGCTAATTCGGTGTGGATTTATCGGAAAATGAGGGGGAAGGTTTGAATGGATTTCCGCCTTTAATCGACGTCGGGGAGAGAGAAAGCGGATTTTTTTTTATTTTACAAAAATCTGATTAGCCGATATTTATATTAATTCAAAAAATAGGGTTTTCGCACACGAACTCCAATCCAAACCCAACGACTGTCGGCCCTAGCGTTTTACCCCCATTCCGAACACATTGGGATATGTTTCGTAGGCCCATTCGACTGTTTCAATCAGTTTTCCTTCAATTTAAAATATATAACATTCAATATTCGATCTGAACGTACATTTCAATTTGCCAGGGCCACAAACTGATTCGAAAAATTCCAGAAAAATAAATCTGGCTATGTTTTGATGATGCGGTCCCAACAAAACTAGTTTCATCGAATTCTGAGACCGTTTGCAAAAAGGCCCATTTCTAGTCGATCCAATTTAATTGTAATTGACCAAAAAACGTTTTCCTTTTCCACGCTCACATACTAGCTTCAAAAATTATGAAATTTGAAACCTAGCAATAACCTCTCATCCCGGATCCAACAAAAGTGGTTTCGTCGAATTCCGAGGTCGTTTGCAAAATGGCCAATTTCACGGGCTATATAAATTCCATAGTGACCTTTCTGAAAATTCATTTGGCCATAACTTTTGGTTTCCGCTATGAAATTTCAATTTTTTAGATTCATTAGAAAGGTATTCACTAACAGATTTAAATATTTTTGGTTTCACTCAAATCCATTTTGTTTTGCACGCGGTACAGTCCGACAAAGTTTGAATTCAAATTTTGAAACTGCAGCGCCTTTTCAGGCCTTGTTTATAATTAGAATTAATTATATTCGTTTTCAAACGTCGATTCAAACTCACTTTTCATCGTTATTATTTAAAATATTTATTTAAAATATTTAAAATCCATTATTTTAGCAAATTAAAAAAATTTAAATTGGATCAGATTTTCCAGGTCGTTACAGACACTCAAGAAGCTATTCGACGCAACTTATCTCTAGTCAGTTTCTAATTTCCTTAACCCCATTCAAATATGCAAACCATTTACCTTTAAACCATTTCCAACTTTGGAAATCTTGTCTCGGTTCCATTCACTTCACTTAATCTCATTCTTATGTCATATCAACTTAAAATCAACGTTTTAGCCTTGCACCCTTTTTATACACCTTATTTTTGAAATTTGGGTTTTGTATAAAACCCTTTTTATCTTGAGCACTTCTTGCCTAATTCAAATATTCCACAAACGTTTATTTTAAGCCATCATATTTGCTTAGAGTTACTTTTATAACTTTGTCATAAAATGCATGGATTCAATATAAAACTCGTTCGTAACCTCTTTTCAAAACTAAACTAAATTCCATTCCAAACCGTACACTTACTTGAATGGATTCCGTTTAAGTAGTGCTTACTTAAATTAATAATTTACTTCCTCATTTTCTAAAATAAATAGTAGATTTCTTTTAAAAACTTATTCAAATTAAAACAAATATTCCTTAAACCATTTCATTAACTCAAACTAAATTTATTTAATAATTAATCCTAGTTAAACGGTCAACTTAGTCAACTCAAAACATGATTAATTTGTTAACCAATTCCAATTTGTTCTCACTTTAAATTAATTAATAATACAATTAATTTAAATAATTCCATTAATTGTTTCACAGAACAATTATTCAAATCTTAATTGTTAGGTTAATTTTATACTCTCTTGCTTATAAACTTGATTAACATCGGAATTTAATTTATAAAATCAATTAATAATTAATTAATAAATATTTATTTCCTTTTACAAAATTTATTCAAAATAATAGATTTAAAAATCTATTTTCAATTATAGAATAAATTTTATAAATTCACTTCGTCGATTTACCTGATGGTAAATCGATATTTAGAAAACGATTGATTTATAAGCCATATACTGTCAATTACTCAACCAATATTACCGATTGGTTTAAACAAATCAAATATTGAATTTTCAGTCAACAATCAACACCCAAATCAATCATTAAATCAAAACAGTTCATATAATGATAATATGAAAATAAATAACATTAAATATATTTGAGGAACCCCGTTGGGTCACTTCAACCGGTTCTTCCCTGCATTAAATATGTTATCTAAAATTTGATCTTTTAATTCAAATAGATAATGATCTTCATAACAGTCATTAATAACCAATTTATTTCACACAACCATAACAATTCATAAACACGTTTATTTATAATGTGGCCAATATGGTAAGTTACCTTAATTGGGACCAATCGTTAAAATTACGATCTGGTTTTTCATTGAAATTAAACAACGTTTAGTTTCATTGGTTCAATCAATATATGAATATATATTTTAATAAACAACAAATAGTCAACCATTAACAACCATAGCACACAAAATAAAACCCAACTTATATAAAATATTAGTGGGGAGAACTGAGTGAGTTTAACTCACCTTGATTCGTTTGCCATTGAAAATGAATTAAATTAAACAAGTCTTTAAATTAATCAAACTCTCAGTTGCGTCTAAATCTGTCCAAACTCCAGCTCCAAAGGTTACGCTGGTCAGTATGGATTCGATGTCCTTGTTGCTGTATCACAAGGTTATACATTTTTAAATGTTATTAACTTATTAAATTAATAAATTAAATAACTTAATAATATTAATTATCTAACCATTTATTAACATTGATTCTAACTTTGATGTGCAAACATGATTAGGCACATTGGTCATACTGGCTTCTTTAAGAATCTTAATTAATCTTCCCTTAAATTTTCACTTTAACTGATATAACTCGGTTGGCCAAACTTGGATCAGACGTAATCTAATTTGAGGCAATTAAAAACATACTATATTCACCCCCAAATCCTTACTTAAGTTTAATACAAGTGGGTAAGCACTTTAACCATTTAATTAGATGTAATATAAACGTGTTTAGGTATAGATATTATTTCCAGGTCAAGTTAAAACATCTAACCACGTGTTTAGTTGTTAAGAATATTTGAAATAGGACTTGGGCATGTTTAAAAACATACTAGGCTGACTAACGATTAGTCAAACTAACTTGCGCGGTTAGTAAAACAAGATTAGGCATTTTATAAAATCTTCCCATGCATGTTATTATAGTATATATATATATACTTACGTTACGTTATATACTGTGGCACGGTTGAGGTCTATTCAAAAGTTTTGGCACTTTATAAACATCCCAGGCGCGTTTAAATATTGGATTATATGAATACACCATACAGGCACTTAGCTTATATATAATAAATGGCACGTGATTAGGAATAAAACCATATTAGTCATATTAGTATACCTTCCCCAAGATGTTGTTCATCTTTTTTCAGTTTAGAACCCACTCAAAGCCTCCGTATCGATTCTCCAGTCCAATCGCCCCACAGACCTGCGCCACTCCCCTCACTCACGCCACGTTTTCCCAACCCAGTTCCAAAGCCTCTCTGTAACAACCCGAAAAATCAGAGGGAATTTAAAATTTTTATTTTGGCTATTTTATTGAATTTTGAATAGTTGAAATAATTGTTTAAATAATAACGATTAAAAATTTATTTAAATCGAAGTTTGAATGAATATATTTATTTTAATTTTAAAAGGTGTTAGAAATAGCGCGACAGTTTGAAAATTTGAATTTGAACTTTGACTGAGTGTACGGGATGCAAAATAAATCGGATTTTAGTGAAATCAAAAATATTATAATATGTTTAAAAATATATTTCCAACGAATCCGAAAATTTGAAATTTTATAGCGGAAATCAAAAGTTATGGCCAGTTGAATATTCAGAATAGTCGCTATGGAATTTAATATAATATATAGCCCGTATAAATGGCCATTACGTAAACGACCTCCGCTTTCGACGAAACCACCCTAGTTGAATATGGAATGTAAAATTATTGCAGGATTCCAATTTTCATAATTTTTGGAATCAATATGTGAGCGTGGCAAAAGAAAATGTATTTTGGACAATTTCAGTCAATTTTGATCAACCAAAAAATGGGCATTTTTCAAATGGTCTCCAAATTCGACAAAACTAGTTTTGTTAAGACCGTATCGTCAAAACAAAGCAAGATATAATTTTTATGGAATTTTTAGAATCAGTATGTGGCCCCGGTAAATTAAAATGTTCGATTATATTAAATAATTAAAGGCTTTATATTTTAATTTAAATAAAAACATATTGTAACAGCCGAATTGTGTTATGAAACATATCCCATCATGTTCGGAATGGGGGTATTTAGCTAGGGGTGATAGTTATTAAGTTTCTTTTGGAGTTCGGATGGTTTAACAAGTTATTTCTGAATTTAAAAATTAAATAATATTTAAAATACACTATAAATACTAGTATATATAGGAAAACCCTAATCCTAATATACTGTAGCCGCTAGTTTCAATTTTAATGGCCATATTGCTCCGATCTAAAATCGCTAATATCTTCAAATCCATTTCGAATTAGGCAGGGGTTCTTAGAGCAATTGTGTAGAGATTTTCATCCTGTCTAATCCTATGCGGATTTGATCACCTCACGTGGCGCATACTTCGAGAACCGGAGCCCTAAAGGACCACCGCTCGCCGTCATTCTACGCCCCTAAACCACCCCCGAGCTCGACGAGAAGGGGTCCATTGGGTGCGCTAGTCGAAGCTCTTCGGCGTGGTGTCTTCAGATCGTCATCTCGATCCTTGTGCAGATAGCGAAGTCGAACCCTAGGTTAGAACACCAACGAGAAACCAGATGGCCTGAGTTTGATGAAGAAGAAGGTGGTCTAAATTATTTAATTAATTTAATTATTATATTTAAATAGCTAACAAATTTCGCAATTTCATATCTTTCTCATTCGAAATCGAAATCTAATGAAACATGAAGCGTTGGGACCGTAAATTCACGATCTACTTTCCATAACTGATCAAGGAATTTTTGGAGCCTTCTACAGTCTTAGAAGAATTAAAACAACAATATGAGATTTCTGAATCCAAATTAATTAAATCAAATTATATTAGGATGCAGACGGAGTTTAGAAACTCCCGACACCCGTCGTCCACAGACCATGGACGACTTGATTGTATTGTGATGTGGACTTGGTTGATTTTTTGTATTTGATTGTGGTTGAAATGAAATTGGTTGATATTGTGGCATTAGATTGCCTCAAAACTGTATTAGGAAAATAAACCCCTTGTAAATGTCGCGAGGCCTAAGGTAGTGCGAAGAGTCGTACATCGGGACGGTGCCGGTTTTAATTACCCTGCCGTTATGCTGCCGATTTTTTTGAAATATTCTTGTGTTATAAAATATTCATGTATTATATATTAATTGTTAGAATAATATGAAATTTTGATTTTAATATATATATATATGAATATATATATATGAATATATATATATACACATTTTAATGTATATACAATATTAAAAACAAAAAAATGCATTGACAATGGAATTTACATTTTTCATGAGACATTAAAAATAATTATATGAAAATGGTTCATTGTTGAATTAAAATTGTTAACAATAAAAAGTTCACATTTTTATTGTAAAAAGAGAGTATATGAAAATGGTTCATTGTTGAATTAAAATTGTTAACAATAAAAAGTTCACATTTTTATTGTAAAAAGAGAGTATATGAAAATGGTTCATTGTTGAATTAAAATTGTTAACAATAAAAAATTCACATTTTTTTTGTAAAAAGAGAGTATACGAAAATGGTTCATTGTTGAATTAAAATTGTTAACAATAAAAAGTTCACATTTTTATTTTCAAAAGAGAATATATGAAAATGATTCATTGTTTAAATAAAAGGGCCAAACAATAAAAATCTCATTTTTATTGTATATACACGATATATGGGAATGAATATTAGTGGAATAAAAATATATTTTTGTGTAACATAGAAAAGATCACATTTTTCTATGTAATGATAAAGAATACATTTTTGATACGATATAGAAAAGATTACATTTTCTATGTAATGATAAAGAATACATTTTTGATACAACATAGAAAAGATTTCATTTTTCTATGTAATGACATAGAATACATTTTCGATACAATATAGAAAAGATTACATTTTTCTATGTAATGATAAAGAATACATTTTCGATACAATATTGAAAAGATTACATTTTTATATGTAATGATAAAGAATACATTTTCTATACAATATAGAAATGGTACGTTTTTCTATGTAATGATAAAAGAATACATTTTCTATATAATACAGAAAAGATTACATTTTTCTTTGTAATATAAAAAGAATACAAGTTTTCTATGTAATATAAAAAGGTTACATTTTCCTTGCAAATTAAAAGATTTCATTTTCTATGTAATATAGAAATGATTACATTGTTTGTGCAAAATAAAAAGATATCATTTTCTTTGCAAAGTAAAAAGATTACATTTACTTTGCAAAATAAAAGAATTACATTTGCTTTGCAAAGTAAAAAGGTTACATTCTTATGTAATGTAAAAGAGATTACATTTTTTATACAAGTAAAAAGATTATATTTATATGCAATATAAAAAGTCTATATTCTTATGAAAATGTGTTTAATGTAAAGAAGTTTAAAATAAAAAGTTTACATTTTTCTTTACAATGAAAAGGGATTATATTTTCTTTGCAAATAAAAAGATTACATTTTTATACAATGAATAAAGAAATTACATTTTTCAATGTAATATAAGAAATAAATAAAGAAATTACATTTTTCAATGTAATATAAGAAACAAATAAAGAAATTACATTTTTCAATGTAATAAAAGAATAAATAAAAGATTACATTCTTAATGTAATAAAAGAAAGATAAGGAAATTTACATTTTAAATGTAATATATGATTTCATATATAAAAGAAATCAATGTTGAAATGAAAATGGTGTTGAAATCATTGAACGGTTCATATTTATATATAAATATAAATTAAAATAAAATGAATCGCGCTGCTGTAGTTCGCGATTTGAAATCGTAACTTCAAACGATTATACCGAGAGATCCGACCATTCGATTTTCCCAAAACCAGAACCGTTGGGTTTGTTTTGGAAAGATCTTTCCAAGATATAAAATTTGCTAAGATCCAATGGTTAGATTTTGAGAAATGTGTAAATCAAATTTTGATGAAAACAGCGCCAGGGCCATGTAATGACCCGAAGTGTCGTTTAATTAAAAATGGCTATTTTTATATAAATAAAATAGTAATAAATCATTATAAAATATTATAAACGATATGGAATGAAAAGAATTGATTTGAATTATATATATATATTCGCTAATTATTTGAAAAGACCGAGTTAATTCTCATTTCAAATAATTAATCGACGATTGGAAGTCGAAGATTTGAAGACGGTGGATTGAAGACCGACGATCTTCACATCGAATGGATGACTACTGATGCCTTTGATTGGTAGTTACCAGGAAGTAGTTACAGTGGTAGTTGTCCGGACGTACTTGTTAATCGTCCGGATATGCGAGAGCCTCTCTTCTGTATTGGACATATGAAACGAGGAATAAGTTGTCTCCGGTTTCGTTCAGATCCAGAACGGACTTGTAAATGGATGTATGTCTGACATTGGATTTTATTCTGTACTGACTGATTTCTATTTAATATATATCTGCTAGGTGGCAGAGGATTTATTCTCTTGCTTAACACCCTTCTCTGAGACGTACGAGCTCAGAGGTTATATATTGGTAGACATCGGTCGCATGGCGTGAATTGTCAGTGTGGCATGCCAAGATGCAAATGATCAAGGTTTATTGTTGAAAAGAAGAGCCTTGTAGTTGATGATCAAAGCACAACCCATTTTAGGCATAGCTTTGTGTACAGCGTAACTTCACGAGCCTCACACCCCTGTATAACCAGAAACGGGAGAGGACTGCAGGGGGTACATACGTTTCTTCCTAGCTAGAAGTTGTGATAGGGTTTGCAAGCCCTGACTTTTCACTTATGTGGATTATGGAATGAGGCGCATCGGTTTTGAGTCCCTAGTGGCTCTATATTTGCGCCCCCATAGGGCGGGGAAACGTATTATTCAGGCATAACTAATCCACTAAAGTATTTTTGGACCGGCCCTGAAGATCCAAGGGTCACTCGAGCTCTGATCCTGAGGCTCGGGTTAAAGAGTCTCGAATTTGGTAAGGACGATCCCTTGCTTTGGTTCATGATGGAAATCCAACTTCCAATACGACCCATGCGGTTTTGATTTTAAACCTATATTTGGCAACATAGTATATAGTAGTTATGCCGTCTATGATTGATATATTATGATTGAAATGTTTTTGAAAACATATATACACTAATAATAATAATATCAACTCCATTTTATCGTATCAAGAATTTTTTACCATTATAAGTTAAAACTCTATCCTCCGGTTTGCGTTGCATTGTGTGATAGGACTTGAGTCTTATAATGGTTTCATTTTTCTAAAAAGCATTACGTTGTTAACGCTTTACTTTATATATGCACTGGCAATCCAATGGAGTAAACCCGTTCCGCGTTAGCGGCGTGCTCCTGTGATTAGCCTTATTATTAAATAGGTTATATAAGATTTCTCATACCAGTCCCATTACTGACTCGTAGTTTGTTTCACTTTGCAAACTCGGGTGCCCTCTTTTCCACACAGGCAACCTTGTATACAGTGTAACAACCTAGAAATTCTGAGCCAGTTTAAAATTTTTATTTTGGCAATTTTAATGAATTTTGAATATTTAAAATGAATTATTTTAAATAATAATGACGGAAAATTTATTTTCGACGAAGTTGAAACGAATAATTTTATTTTAATTATATGACGAGCCAGAAATGACGCGGTAGTTTGAAAATTTGATTTCAAATTTCAAATAAATATACAGAATTCATTTTAAGTCAGAATTGGACGAAACCAAAAATATTTAAATCTGTTTAATCATATCTTTCTAACGAATGTAAGAAACTAAGATTTCACTTTATAGAGTGTAAGATATGTCTAGTTTAAAATTCAGAAAAGTCGCTCTGGAATTTATATATATTTTTTAATATATATATATACAGGCCTTGAAAATAGCCGTTTTGCAAACGACCTCGGTTTTCGAAGAAACCACTTTTGTTGGTTCCGTGATGTCAAATTATTGCTAGGTTTCAAAATTCATAATTTTCTGAATCAGTATGTGGGCGTGGCGAAGTTAAACGTGTTTTGACAGTTTCAGTCAAATTGGGTCGACTAGAAAATGGCCATTTTCCAAACGGTCTCAGAGTTTGACGAAATTAGTTTAGTTAGGACCGTATCATCAATACGAAGCTAGAAATAATTTTTCGGGAATTTTTAGAGTCCGTATGTGACCCCGGCAGATTGAAATGCACGTTTGAATTGAATATATATAGATTTATATTGTAAATTTAGCGAAAACTAATCGAAACAGCAGAATAAGCTTGCGAAACATATCCCATTGTGTTCGGAATGGGGGTAATTTGCTGTGTGCGACAGTCATTAGGTGCGGTCTGGAGTTCGTTTTAAAAAACAACTTTTTGGATTAATTAATTAATATATATATAATTTTCTATATCACCCCCCTTTTTCTTCCTTTCAGAAGTCAATGGGGATTTCAAAATAAAAAAGGGAGGAGTTGTCGCCGCTCCTCTGAGCAGCGCGCCGCCGCGCCCTCTGGCGCGCCGCCACTGGCGTGGCCCATCTCCGGTAAGAAGCCTTCCCTCACCAACGCTTCCCCAATCGAACCCCCAAACGCTTCAAGAACCGTAACCCTAGCTGCCACCCAGTCGCGCGCATACCCCCACTGACCACACCCAGACCCTCCGACCATCTCAGTGCGCTAAACCCCCTCCGCCCCCTCCTTGCTCGATTCAAACAGTGAAGCCCCTATCAAACCCAAATCGAAGCACCCCAAGGACCGATGCCGGAGAAGCAACGACAGTCGCTGCCTGCTGGAGGACCCCGCCTCCACCGCGGATATGAGCCACCCCTCTGGAAAAGACAGTGAGTGTTTATTATTTGATTTTAATTTCCAGTTTTAAAATAGCATTTTAAAATCGGATTATTTGTATATAGAAAAAGTTTATTTTTAACTTATAAAAGTTTATATTTTAACTTAGTAAAGATAACGTTTTTAACGTAGAAAAGACGAGATAAAGATCGAATTTTTATATAGAAGTTAGCAGCAAAAAGATTTGATTTTTAACTTCAGAAAAAATAGATTTTCATTTTGAATTAGCGGTATAAAAATATAATTTTTATACTAGTGGCATATTAAAAGTATGATTTTTATATAGTAGAGACAATAAAAATATATTTTTTATATATGTAGAAATATAAAAATATAATTTTTATATGAGTAGTGAAGATAAAAATTCGATTTTTATATATATGAAGCGAGGAAAAAAATGTGTGATTTTTATATATGTAGCGAATTAAAAATATGATTTTTATATAATAGAGAATATAAAATTGTGATTTTTATATACTAGAGAATATAAAATTGTGATTTTAATATATGTAGTGGCTACGGACAACGAAAGTGACAAAAGGCGAGCACGACGAATATTTCCTACATATGAAGAGTCGCGGTGTGTTGGTTTAGCTAGTCGGTGAGGACTTCTCACTTTTAATTTGTTTTCTAGTTAAAATATATACCAGGATGCAGACGGTGCTTAGCAGCACCCGACACCCGTCGTCCACAGACCATGGATGACTTGTTTGTTTGATTGCTATGTTGTGAAATTTTATTGTGTGATGTGGAATGGAATAAAATATTTTATAGTGGAAATTTTTTTATAGTTAAAAATATAATTTTTAACGTGTATATAAAATAAATAGTTATAAACAAATCGGAGATTTGTTTATATACACTGATTTGACTGATATTGATTAGAATGATAAATTTTACACATCGCCCAACTGCACAAATAAAAATCTGTATTGGTTGATTTGAAACCCCACACGGTTGTTGGGATGTTATTGACGTACACTAATCCCAATAGTTTAGTAGTATGTAGACCATGGGTTGATAGACTGTGTAAGCGTTAATTATTTATATTTAATGCTTATGCAGTTGTGTGGTGCACTATGGATGATGGTTGATGATTTATCGTTGTTGTTATATACATGTGTTGTAGAAAATCCATATAATTAACATTATATGGTAATTGATTGGGCCTTATTCCAATTTGGAAAATAAGGGATATTATAATAAATATTCATGTGTTGAATAGAAAGAAAATTCATGTGTTGAATAGAGTAAAAATTCATGTGTTGAATAGAATAAAAATTCATGTGTTGAATAGAAAATAAATTCTTGTGTTGAATAGAAGATAAATTCATGTGTTGAATAGAAGATAAATTCATGTGTCGAATAGAAGATAAATTCATGTGTTGAATAGAAGATAAATTCATGTGTTGAATAGAAGATAAATTCATGTGTCGAATAGAAGATAAATTTATGTGTTGAATAGAAGATAAATTCATGTGTTGAATAGAAAATAAATTCATGTGTTGAATATAAAATAAATTCATGTGTTGAATAGAATAAATATTCATGTGTTGAATAGAAAATAAATTCATGTGTTGAATAGAATAAATATTCATGTGTTGAATAGAATAAACATTCATGTGTTGAATAAAAGCCGTGTTGATTACATTGACGCCATTTTGACATGAATGATATTTATATCGATTATATTCGTTTTTATAATGAATATAGAAAATGAAGTGATTTCAAAATATAACGTTTTGAAAATATTATCATTTATATATCGATGATATGGAATATTCAATTTTCATTAGAAATTGAATAGCAAGTTGAAATCATTTTGAAAACGAATTTAAAATGATTTATAAAATACGTTTTGAAAGGAAATCGACGAAATATATATAATATATATTATATATATAATGGCCTGAATAAAACGCGCCGCGCCGTGGCAGTTCGCGAATTTCGACCATTGACTTCAAATGGATATTACGGGAGATCCAACCGTCGGATTCTCCTAAAACCGTAACCGTTGGGTTCGTATCAAAAAGAGCTTTCTAAGAATATTAGAGATTTGAAATCTAACGGTTGGATTTGGAAGTATGTCCAAATCAAATTTGGAAAGGATCGTTGTAAGTGCAGTTCGATGGCCGTAGATGGAAATCGACTGTACGGGCCTTGATAAAATTATTAAAAATAGTAATAATTTGTGTAAAATCATAAGAAATAATTTGGAAAGAATTGGGATGAAATTTTCCATATTTGAAAAGATAAAAATAGATTTTTATTGAAAGGAATTAGTTTTGAACTAGAATTAGAATCCATTTATTTTTAAAATAAATAAAGTGGATTTGAAAGGGTTTTAAAAGTAACCCGAATTTCCAATAATTGAATTGGAATGGATTCGAATCGAAATTGTCTTTGGAATATTTCGTTGTTAGATTTTGTGATTATACAGATATTGTTATGAAAATTTGAAAGATATATTTATATCGTTATTTCCAATACGATATTTGTTGGTCGTAGAATTTGATATTGAATATAAGTCGAGATATTTTCTATTCAGAGCCTTGTATTTAATATCAAATGGGATTTGGGTTTGTCGTGAATGGTGTCTTCATTAACACTGTTCTTAAACCCAGTTAGAAAAAGATTAAATCTTTTTATTTAGATTCAATGAAGTGTACCAATTAAATACCTGGAATTGAATTTGAATTGATTTTTGGGTTTATCGTGAATGGTGTTTTAAATAACACTTGTTCTTTAACACGATAATTAATGAAATGTGATTTTGGGTTTACAGTGAACCGTATTTTAAATGACATTGGTTCTTTAACCCTGTTAAAGACAGGATATGATTTCCCAAGTAAAATAATCATTGATAGTGATTATTAGGAAGATTAAAACCAAGTGGAGTTTTAATGAATCTTTAATTAGATTGAAATAATCGAGAATGGAGTAACACCAGTTTTGCTCCAGGCGATAGTTAAATCTTTAATTAGATTTGGACGTGTAATGGTTATTGAATTTACCGATAACACCGTGGTGTTAGATATGAAGTATTACTAGTTTTACTTCATGGGATGAATAGGTTGGGATTGGGAAATAAAATAAATGGTTACTTCGGTGTGGTTCGCTAATCCCGACTAATTTGAATCGATATTCAAAGGAAGATTAAAGAATAAATTTAAAGAATTTATCTTTGATAAAATTAATGGGAACCTTTCCCAAAGTATAAGAATATTTGAATAAAAGAATATTCTGAATTGGAATGAGGCATATGTTGTGTTTGTGTAACACTTTCTGAATAGAATATCTCCAATATACGCGAGTTATTCAGAAAGACCGGGCTTAACCCATTCTGAATAACTGATTCGACGGTGTGTCGAGGATGAAGACGGTGGTCGAAGACCGGAGGTCTTCACATTGTTTGGGTGATTACTGATGATCTTGATTGGGCAGTACACCCAAGAAGAGGGAATCAGTTGGTGATCGTCCAGACGTACTTGGAGATCGATGGATATGCGAGGTACAAGGTGCCTCCGGTTTCGTTCAGACCCAGAACGAACTTGTAAATGGACTGTGCGTCTGACATTGGAATTTATTCTGTGTGATTAATTTCTATTAAATATTTATCTGTTTGGTGGCGTAGAATTTGTTCTCTTGCTTAACGCTCTTCTTTGAGACGTACGAGCTCAGGGGTTATATATTGATGGATATCAATCGCAGGGAGTGAATTGCTTGTGTGGCATGCCTAAGTGGTAAATGATCAAGGCTTTTGTTGAAATGTAGAGACTTGTGGTTAATGATCAAAGCACGACCTGTGTGGCATAGCTTTGTGTAACGTTTATTCGCGAGCCTCACACCTAGGTTGTGAACCAGAAATGGGAGAGGACCTCAGAGAGGGCATGCATTTCCTTCTAGCTAGGGTGGTGTCAGTGACCTAACATCCATGAAATTTATATTATTTTCACCTGTGTAGTTGTTGCTGTTGCAAGGCGCCTCGGATATATCGGTGACTGTGTGGAGCCGATGGAGTCATTTGGCTCATTTACGCCCCAAAGGGTGGGGAAACGCAGTGTTCAGGCATTTTAATCCACATCGGTGGACCATCCCTGTCGCTCCAAGGGCTTGACTGAGTACTTGTCCTGAGGCTCAGGCTAGAGAGTCTCGAATCGATAGAGGATTATCTTTTGCCTAGGTTCACAGATGGAAACCCAACTTCCAATACGTGACACTTGCGGTTTTGATTGTAGAGCCTAGTATAGCGACATGGTATATGGTACCCATGCCGTCTATGATTGATACTTATGATTTGAAGTTGTTTTATGCACTATGCACTTATAATAGTATCAAATGATTTGTTTTAAACATACCAAGCTTGTTTGGCTATTATAAAGGAAAACCCTATCCCCCGGCTTGCGTTGCATTGTGTGATAGGACCTGGGTCTTATAATAGCTTCATTTTTTCAAAAAGCATTGCGCTGTTTTATTATATGCACTGGTATTCTTGGGAGGAAACCCGTTCCGTGTTATACGGCGTGGTCCCTTGATATATCTGATTTAAAGTAAAGTTTTAAATAACTGTTTAAGTTCTCACACCAGTCACATGACTGACCTGGAGTTTATTGTTTTAACCTAAACTCCGGGTGCCCCTATTTTCTGCACGGGCAACTAGTAGTTTTTGGTTTTGTAGATTTATATTCACATGATCCTGATTTACAGCTGAAGCGATATTCGGAAAGCTCTGTATCCGTGTATCTGTTTTCAATTGTGCTTTGTATTGTTTTTCTGCTGTGATGTATTTAAATGTAATTTAAATCTCTGATATTTTATGTGTAATATTTATTCATACTCTGTATATTCTTGTATTCTGATGGAATTGTTGTAATAAACAATGAAATATTCTTCTGTTTGCATTCCGATGTGTCTTGTCCTCAAAGTATCCGTGCTTTCCTTACCAAAGTAGTTCGGGTCGTAACAGCTTGGTATCCGAGCTTTGGTTTACAAAGCTCGAGAACAAGACACATTAGAACCATACGAAAGGATTCATCAGTGATTGGATTAGTAATATCCAATGGGAATGGCTCTTTAGAGATGGGATCAGTAGTATCCTAGAACGAGTGTGAAGAGTATATTTTTTAAAAAAAAAAAGAAAAAAGAAAATAATTTCTGTTTTGAAAATTTAGTTCAATTATTCGTATTTGAATATTTATTTGTATTGATTTGGACAATCCAGTATATAAAGATTTTGCGTATACGTCTGATCCGTGTGTATTTGAAGTTTTAATATACTGGATAGATATGGAGTCACACTCTAGTCGCCCGGACATAGTCCTGATGATGAAGTATACCATCACCAGTATTTATTTTCGAGTGCTGAAAGTGGGATTTCTATATATTTCCAATTGACTGTGTGAGAACAAAAACTAGGTAGGGCTTGTTGTTGTGAATTGGCATAAAAACCTGATTTTTGACTATATATTAAAGTTATGTGATTGAAACGTTAATCGACTAATTGATTGCTGGTTGTGTTGTTTGAATATTGTTTGATTAATTAAATATTGAACCTTTAGCCAAATTGAACCAAATAGTGAATTGTATTTTAAATTTGTCGCATTTGTATGCATATATATGTACTTACATTGAACAGGTCATAGCAAGGAGGCTAGAGAAGAGGAATAAAATTGTTTGCCCGACAAATAGGTACATGTTTATTGTATTTCTTGGGTTTTTGATGATTTTATGAGCCAATTGGCTGTTTTTTTTCTTTTTGGATTGGTGAGGGCCATGGGAGGCTATTTGAAATATCCCGAAGCTCCTGCTGCATGGGAGGTTATGGCGAAATTTTTCGAAAATTTAGGGTGTTAGCCAAATTTTTGAAAAACTTGAAAAGTTCTTAGAAACTGAAAAGTTGAAGAACTTAAGCCGTAATGAAAATAATGAAAGTTGAGTTGGTTTGTAAAACAACTTTCAGCTTCGTTCCTTTTCGGGGACGAAAAGTTTTACGTGAGGGAGAATGTAACAACCCGGAAATTCTGAGCCAGTTTAAAATTTTTATTTTGGCAATTTTAATGAATTTTGAATATTTAAAATGAATTATTTTAAATAATAACGACAGAAAATTTATTTTCGATGAAGTTAAAATGAATAATTTTATTTTAATTATATAACGAGCCTGAAATGGCGCGGTAGTTTGAAAATTCGATTTCGAATTTCAATTGAATATACATAATTCGTTTTAAGTCAGAATTGGACGAAACCAGAAATATTTGAATCTGTTTAATCATATCTTTCTAACAGATGTAAGAAACTGAGATTTCACTTTATAGAGTGTAAGATATGTCCAGTTTAAAATTCAGAAAAGTCGCTGTGGAATTTATATATATATTTTAATATATATAAAGGCCTTGAAAATAGCCGTTTTGCAAACGACCTCGGTTTTCAATGAAACCACTTTTGTTGGATCCGTGATGTCAAATTATTGCTAGGTTTCAAAATTCATAATTTTCTGAATCAGTATGTTGGCGTGGCGAAGTTAAACGTGTTTTTGACAGTTTTAGTCAAATTGGGTCGACCAGAAAATGGCCATTTTCCAAACGGTCTCAAAATTTGACAAAATTAGTTTTGTTAGGATCGTATCGTCAATACGAAGCTAGGAATAATTTTTTGGGAATTTTTAGAGTCCGTATGTGACCCCGGCAGATTGAAATGCACGTTTGAATTGAATATATGTAGATTTATATTGTAAATTTAGCGAAAACTGATCGAAACGGCTTAATCAGCTTGCAAAACGTATCCCATTGTGTTCGGAATGGGGGTAATTAGCTATGGGCGACAGTCATTGGGTGCGGTTTGGAGTTCGTTTTAAAAAGCAACTTTTTGGATTAATTAATTAATATATATAATTTACTATATCACCCCCTTTTTCTTCCTTTCAGAAGTCAACGGGGATTTCAAAAAAAAAGGGAGGAGCTGCCACCGCTCCTCTGAGTAGTGCGCCACCGCGCCCTCTGGCGCGGCCCACCTCTGGTAAGAAGCCCTCCCTCACCAACGCTTCCCCAATCGAACCCCCAAACCCCTCAAGAACTGTAACCCTAGCCGCCACCCAGTCGCGCGCATACCCCTACTGACCATGCCCAGACCCTCCAACCACCTCAGTGCGCTAAATCCCCTCCGCCCCCTCCTTGCTCGATTCAAACAGCGAAGCCCCTATCGAACCCAAATCGAAGCACCCCAAGGACCGATGCCGGAGAAGCAACGACAGTCGCTGCCTGCTGGAGGACCCCGCCTCCACCGCGGACGTGAGCCAACCCTCTGGAGAAGACAGTAAGTGTTTATTATTTGATTTTAATTTCCAGTTTTAAAATAGCATTTTAAAATCTGATTATATGTATATAGAAAAAGTTTATTTTTAACTTTTAAAAGTTTATATTTTAACTTAGTAAAGATAATGTTTTTAACTTAGTAAAGACGAGATAAAGATCGAATTTTTATATAGAAGTTAGCGGCAAAAAGAGTTGATTTTTAACTTCAGAAAAATTAGATTTTCATTTTGAAGTAGCGGTATTAAAATATAATTTTTATACTAGTGGCATATTAAAAATATGATTTTTATATAGTAGAGACAATAAAAATATAATTTTTATATATGTAGAGATATAAAAATATAATTTTTATATGTGTAGTGAAGATAAAAATTCGATTTTTATATATATGAAGCGAGAAAAAAATGTGTGATTTTTATATATGTAGCGAATTAAAAATATGATTTTTATATAATAGAGAATATAAAAATGTGATTTTTAAATACTAAAGAATATAAAATGTGATTTTTATATATGTAGTGGCTACGGACAACGAAAGTGACAAAAGGCGAGCACGACGAAGATTTCCTACATATGAAGAGTCGCGGTGTGTTGGTTTAGCTAGTCAGTGAGGACTTCTCACTTTTAATTTGTTTTCTAGTTGAAATATATACCAGGATGCAGACGGTGCTTAGCAACACCCGACACCCGTCGTCCATAGACCATGGATGACTTGTTTGTTTGATTGCTGTGTTGTGAAATTTTATAGTGTGATGTGGAATGGAATAAAATATTTTATAGTGGAAATTATTTTATAGTTAAAAATATAATTTTTAACGTGTATATAAAATAAATGGTAATAAACAAATCTGAGATTTGTTTATATACACTGATTTGACTGATATTGATTGGAACGATAAATTTTACACATCGCCCAACTGCACAAATAAAAATCTGTGTTGGTTAATTTGAAACCCCACACGGGTGTTGGGATGATATTGACGCACACTAATCCCAATAGTTTAGTAGTATGTCGACCATGGGTTGACAGACTGTGTAAGCGTTAATTATTTATATTTAATGCTAATGCAGTTGTGTGGTGCACTGTGGATGATGGTTGATGATTTATCGTTGTTGTTATATACATGTGTTGTAGAAAATCCATATAATTAACATTATATGGTAATTGATTGGGCCTCATTCCAATTTGGAAAATAAGGGATATTATAATAAATATTCATGTGTTGAATAGAAAGAAAATTCATGTTCTGAATAGAGTAAAAATTCATGTGTTGAATAGAATAAAAATTCATGTGTTGAATAGAAAATAAATTCATGTGTTGAATAGAAAATACATTCATGTGTTGAATAGAAGATATATTCATGTGTTGAATAGAAGATAATTTCATGTGTTTAATAAAAGATAAATTCATGTGTTGAGTAGAAGATAAATTCATGTGTTGAATAGAAGATAAATTCATGTGTTGAATAGAATAAATTTTCATGTGTTGAATAGAATAAATATTCATGTGTTGAATAGAATAAACATTCATGTGTTGAATAAAAGCCATGTTGATTAGATTGACGCCATTTTGACGTGAACGATATTTATATCGATTATATTCGTTTTTATAATGAATATAGAAAATGAAGTGATTTCAAAATATAACGTTTTGAAAATATTATCATTTATATATCGATTATATGGAATATTCAATTTTGATTAGAAATTGAATAGGAAGTTGAAATCGTTTTGAAAACGAATTTAAAACGATTTATAAAATACGTTTTGAAAGGAAATCGACGAAATATATATAATATATATATTATATATATAATGGCCTAAATAAAACGCGCCGCACCGCGGCAGTTCGCGAATTTCGACCATTGACTTCGAATGGATATTACGGGAGATCCGACCGTCGGATTGTCCTAAAACCGGAACCATTGGGTTCGTATCGAAAAGAGCTTTCTAAGAATATTAGAGATTTGAAATCTAACGGTTGGATTTGTAAGTATGTCCAAATCAAATTTGGAAAAGATCGTTGTAAGTGCAGTTCGATGGCCGTAGATGGAAATCGACTGTACGGGCCTTGATAAAATTATTAAAAATAGTGATAATTTGTGTAAAATCATAAGAAATGATTTGGAAAGAATTGGGATGAAAATTTCCATATTTGAAAAGATAAAAATAGATTTTTATTGAAAGGAATTAGTTTTGAACTAGAATTAGAATGCATTTATTTTTAAAATAAATAAAGTGGGTTTGAAAGGGTTTTATAAGTAACCAAAATTTCCAATAATTGAATTGGAATGGATTTGAATCGAAATTGTTTTTGGAATATTTTGATGTTAGATTTCGTGATTATACAGATATTGTTATGAAAATTTGAATGACATATTTATATCGTTATTTCCAATACGATATCTGTTGGTCGTAGAATTTGATATTGAATATAAGTCGAGATATTTTCTATTCAGAGCCTTGTATTTAATATCAAATGGGATTTGGGTTTGTCATGAATGGTGTCTTCATTAACACTGTTCTTAAACCCAATTGAGAAAAAGATTAAATCTTTTTATTTAGATTTAATGAAGTGTACCAATTAAATGGTTTTTAATTGGAATTGAATTTGAATTTGAATTGATTTTTGGGTTTATCGTGAATGGTGTTTTAAATTACACTTGTTCTTTAACCCGATAATTAATGAAATGTGATTTTGGGTTTACAGTGAACCGTATTTTAAATGACATTGGTTCTTTAACCCAGTTAAAGACAGGATATGATTTCCCAAGTTAAATAATCATTGATAGTGATTATGGGGAAGATTAAAACCAAGTGGAGTTTTAATGAATCTTTAATTAGATTGAAATAATCGAGAATGGAGTATCAACAGTTTTTCTTCAGGCGATAGTTAAATCTTTAATTAGATTTGGATGTGAAATGGTTATTGAATTTACCGATAACACCGTGGTGTTAGATATGAAGTATTACTAGTTTTACTTCATGGGATGAATAGGTTGGGATTGGGAAATAAAATAAATGGTTACTTCGGTGTGGTTCGCTAATCCCGACTAATTTGAATCGATATTCAAAGGAAGATTAAAGAATAAATTTAAAGAATTTATCTTTGATAAAATTAATGGGAACCTTTCCCAAAGTATAAGAATATTTGAATAAAAGAATATTCTGAATTGGAATGAGGCATATGTTGTGTTTGTGTAACACTTTCTGAATAGAATATCTCCAAAGGGTGGGGAGCCGATGGAGTCATTTGGCTCATTTACGCCCCAAAGGGTGGGGAAACGCAGTGTTCAGGCATTTTAATCCACATCGGTGGACCGTCCCTGTCGCTCCAAGGGCTTGACTGAGTACTTGTCCTGAGGCTCAGGCTAGAGAGTCTCGAATCGATAGAGGATTATCTTTTGCCTAGGTTCACAGATGGAAACCCAACTTCCAATACGTGACACTTGCGGTTTTGATTGTAGAGCCTAGTATGGCGACATGGTATATGGTACCCATGCCGTCTATGATTGATACTTATGATTTGAAGTTGTTTTATGCACTATGCACTTACAATAGTATCAAATGATTTGTTTTAAACATACCAAGCTTGTTTGGCTATTATAAAGGAAAACCCTATCCCCCGGCTTGCGTTGCATTGTGTGATAGGACCTGGGTCTTATAACAGCTTCATTTTTTCAAAAAGCATTGCGATGTTTTGTTACATGCACTGGTATTCTTGGGAGGAAACATGTTCCATGTTATACGACGTGGTCCCTTGATATATCTGATTTAAAGTAAAGGTTTAAATAATTGTTTTAGTCCTCACACCAGTCACATGATTGACCTGGAGTTTATTGTTTTAACCTAAACTCTGGGTGCCCCTATTTTCTGCACGGGCAACTAGTAGTTTTTGGTTTTGCAGATTTATATTCACAGGATCCTGAATTACAGCTGAAGCGATATTCGGAAAGCTCTGTATCCGTGTATCTGTTTTCAATTGTGCTTTGTATTATTTTTCCGCTGCGATGTATTTAAATGTAATTTAAATCTCTGATATTTTCTATGTAATATTTATTCATACTCTGTATATTCTTGTATTCTGATGGAATTGTTGTAATAAACAATGAAATGTTCTTCTGCTTGTGTTCCGATGTGTCTTGTCCTCAAAGTATCCGTGCTTTCCTTACCGGGGAAGTTCGGGTCGTAACATACAGGTTTTTAGCAGACTCATTCTGGATAGCTATGGAGCTGAAGATATCATTTCTATTATGCTGTTCAGACTTCATTTAGTATATTATCTTTGATTCCGCTGCAGACATTTTTTATTAAGTTGAAAATTGTATTATGTACTAAGTATGATCCTATTATGCTGCGTAACTCTGATGATATATTATTCCCAGTGTAATTTGATGTACTTTATCTGCTGTAATTCTATATTTCTGTTCTATTGTTATTGCTTCTGTGTTATATTCCAATGATTATCCTTGCTTTCACACTACGGGAGTTTGGGGTCATCACAGTTGGTATCAAAGCATTGGTTAAACTTAGCTCCAGAATATAACATATAAATAAAATTGGACAGAAATAGAATCAGCAGAATTCTAAAACAAATAACTCATTATAGATAGGACTAGTAATGTCCTAGAATGGGTATAGCAGAATAAAATACACTACCATAAATTCGTTTGCATTTAATATATGTCTCTATGCTTTACAATATCTATTCTGTTGGCCTGACGCTTTATCTGCTATTTGCAGACATAGTAGAAATGAGTGGCAGAAACAGAAGAAGTAATTCTTTGGTCCAACTATCTAATGACCCAATTGTACACCCACAACCAGAACCAGATCTAGAAGCTCTAGTAAAAAGGTATCGAAATCTGGGTGGAGAACCATTCTCGGGCAAAGAGTCCATTATTGAAACACATGCATGGATGCGTTCTTCTGAGAGAATTTTTTAAGGCTTAGCCGAGAGATGATCAGAAGAGATTAATAGCATCTAAGGCACTCAAATGCGAAGCTTTATTCTGGTGGGAAACTGTTACTGAAGAAAATCCAAAAGGTAATATTACCTGGGATAGATTTAAAGAAATGTTCACAGAAAAATTTATTCCTCCAGAAGCAACTGAGCGACTATATGATGAGGTTTATAATCTGAAACAAGGAGATATGACCATTCAAAAGTATCAGAATAAATTTAATGAACTTTCTCGCTTCGCTCCATAACTAATTCAAGATCCTATAAGGAAGAATCTGAGATTTATCCACGAACTCCAAAAGAAATTCGAAGGTAGAGTACTTGCTCATGTAAATCTTCCAATTTTCTGAGATGATACAAATGGCTTATCGCTATGAGTATAATAATGAGCAACATGGTTTCGAAGATGGAGAGGAAAATTGCTCTAGCAGAAAAAGGAAGTTTGAAGCTGGTAGTCCTGAGACAAGTACGAGACTTGAGGTCAGCAAGAAGCCTAAAGCTGATAAGAAAGGAGTTAAATCCAAGAAAGAATCGTTAACGACCTCCATATGCAATAACTGCAATAGGCCAGGACATTTGTCAAAAAATTGCAAATCTTCGAAGAAACGAAAGAATGATGGATCTAAATCCAATAAAAAGTTTCAAGAGAATAGAGAATGCAATCTTTGCCATCAGACAGGGAACCTTTCAAAGAGTTGCCAACTATCAAAGAAGTCTGAAGTAGCTTATGTATATGAAGTAGCAGAAACTCCAACACCCTCAATTAATAAAGAAAGGCCAGATGTTTTGGAAGACACTCTTATTGTCAACAATATTCTAGTTACAGTATTGTTTGACACTGGCGCATCACGAAGTTTCATCTCAAGCAACATAGTTAAAAAGTCAAAGCTAACCCAAAAGAATCTTAAGGAATCGATTAGTGTTCATAATCCGATAGGTGCTTCTCTTGTTCTCGGTTTATATTATAGAGTGTCCGTCTCCTACTCTTGCTATCGGTTTCCTTTCAACTTAATTGTTATGGATCTTTCTGAAATTGATATCATTTTCGGGTTGGATTGGATGACCAAATATGAAGCCGAGGTAAAATGTGCTAAAAGAGTTTATAAAGTCAAAACGAAGCTTGGAAATATTGTTATACCCTGTGTAGGCTCAGATTCAGATAGAAAAGAATTTTAGGCCGCTCTTTAGGTCACCCCCACTGCTCTTGAAAATATTCCTTTCATCAAAAATTATGCGGATGTGTTCGAAGAAGTTGATAATTTACCTCCACAAAGAGAAATTGACTTCAGAATTGATCTAATTCCGAATGCAAGGCCAGTGGTGCATCCTATTCGAAGAATGATATGGAAAGAGAAAGAAGAATTGGGCAATCAAACTAAACAGCTTTTATGTAAAGGTCTAGTCAGGCCTAGTTTTTCAAATTGCGGTGCAGCAGTAGTGTTTGTTTCTAAGTCAGACGGTACTCTCAGACTGTGTGTGGATTACCAAGATCTCAACAAGCAGACACTCAAGAATAAGCATCCATTTCCCCGTATAGATAATTTATTAGATCGTTTGAATGGAGCAAAGATGTTTCCTAAAATGGACCTAGCTACAGGTTTCCATTAACTGAGAATTGCCGAAGAACGTGTTCCTTTAACAGCTTTCAGAGGTCCAAACATATTTTATGTGTGGTTAGTAATGCCGTTCGGCTTGTGCAACGCTCCAGCTTATTTTGTCGATTTAATGAACAGAGTATTCCGTGATGTCCTGAATAAATTTGTGTTGGTCTTCATTGATGACATTTTAATCTTCTCCAAGTCAACCGCCCGAGCATGAAAAACATTAGGAACAAGTTTTGGAAATTCTGAGAAAGAATGTATTAAAGGCCAAAATTTCTAAATGCATATTCTGGCAAAAAGAAGTGAAGTTCCTCGGTCATGTAGTATCGAAGGAAGGAATTTCAGTGGATCCAAGTAAGTTCACAGCCACTCAAGATTGGAAGCAGCCTAGCACTCCAACAGAAGGGAGAAGTTTCCTAGGAATGGCTAGCTATTATCGGAAATTCATTAAGCATTTTTCGAAGCTATCTTGTCCATTAACGAAGCTTACCAAGAAATACACAAAGTTTAACTGGACAACTAAATGTGAGGCAGCTTTCCAAGAGCTGAAACTAAGGTTGACTACTACTTCAATGTTGACTATTATTGATGGCAATCAAGATTTGAAAGTCTGGACAGATGCTTTTATTGAAGGTATCGGCGCGGTATTAATGCAAAGACACAAAGTAGTTGCTTATGCTAGCCGTCAATTGAATCCACATAAGAAGAGATACCCCACTCATGATCTTGAGTTGTTAGCCAATGTTTTTGCTCTAAAGACATGGAGACACTATCTCTTGGGTGAGAAGTTCGAATTATGCACAAATCATAAATCATTGAAGTATATGTTCATCCAAAGGGACTTGAATTTGAGACAACAACGTTGGTTAGAATTTCTTGCAGCCTATGATTTGGACATCTTGTATACTCCAGGGAAAGCCAATGTTGTAGCCGATGCGCTCTGCAGGAAGAATGCGGTCACTGCCAATCTTATCATCGCCAATCTCATCATTACACCTACATTGATTGATAAAATCTCTGCCCTTCAAAAGGATGATAAATTCATTCAAAGGATTGGTAAAAGAGTTCGGGAAGGCAAACCCTCCAGTTTCCAAATTGATAACAAGGGAGTTCAAAGGTTAAAAGGCCAAATTTGTGTCTCGAATATCCCTGAGCTCAGAAGGGAAGTAATGGATGAATGTCATAAATTTGTATTCATCCAGGGGTGAGCAAGATGTATCATGATCTCAAGCGCACATTCTGGTGGAAATATATGAAAAGAAAATTTTCCATTTATGTCAGCAGGTGTTTTACTTGCCAACAAGTCAAAAGTGATCAGTAGAAACCTGCCGGATTGTTACAACCACTAGGGTTCCAAATTAGAAATGGGATCAAATCTCCATGGATTTTATTGATAGCTTGCCCCAAAACCAGAAAAGGCAATGACAGTATTTGGGTGATCGTAGATTGTTTCACGAAGTCTGCCCATTTTATTCCTGTCAGATCAAGTAGAACAGCTCAAAGCCTGGCGAAAATTTATTTCAAAGAAATTGTCCGACTACATGGAGTTCCCAATAGCATTGTTAGTGATCGTGATCCAATATTCGCTAGTAAATTATGGGAAGCATTCCAAGAAGAGCTGGGGACAACGTTTAATCTGAGCACCGCTTATCATCCTCAAACAGATGGCTAGGCTGAGAGGTTAAACCGTATACCGGAAGATTTGTTGCGGGCATGTATTCTTGATTTTGGCAGGTCATGGGAAGATCACTTGCACTTGGTTGAGTTCTATTATAATAACAATTACCAAGCAAGTTTGCAAATGTCGCCATTCGAAGCATTGTATGGCAGGCCTTGTAGAACTCCCGCATGTTGGGTTGAACCAGGCAATAGACTAGTTTTGGGTCCCGAAATGATCCGAGAAGCTTCAGACAAAGTTGATTTCGTTAAGAAACGATTACTAATAGCTCAGAGCCGACAGAAAAGTTATGCAGATTTAAGAAGAAGGGATTTGGAATTTGCTGTTGGCGATTATGTGTGCTTGAGAGTTTCTCCATTAAGAGGAGTAGTTCATTTTGGGAAGATTGGGAAGTTGGCTCCTATATTCATTGGTCCTTTCCCTATTCTAGAAAGAATTGGAACTCTCGATTACAGAGTTCAGTTGCCTGACTGGTTGCCAGGGTACATGATGTATTCCATATGTCTCAACTTCGGAAGCATGTACATGATCCAGACTTGATTGTAGAAGAAGTAGCACAACAAGATTTGGAGATTACCCCAAGTTTAGCGGTAAGAAGGGAGCCAGTAAAGATCACTGGCAAAGAAACCCGACTTCTGAGGAATAAAAGAATCCATCTAGTCAAAGTGCAGTGAAGCGGAGATCCTAGAGACTGTACACGGGAGACTGAGGATAACATCAAACAGGCTTATCCCCAATGCAGAGTGGTTATCTCTGACTAGCTCTAGTGAAAGGTACATTTACAATATTATTCATTTTCCGTTTTGTTTCCTACTTTACTGCTGTTTCCTTTTCGGGGACGAAAAGTTTTTAAGTGGGGCTGATTGTAACAATCCAGAAAATCAGAGCCAATTTAAAATTTTTATTTTGGCTATTTTATTGAATTTTGAATAGTTGAAATAATTATTTTAAATAATAACGATTAAAATTATATTTAAATCGAACTTTGAATGAATATATTTATTTTAATTTTAAAAGGAGTTAGAAATAGCACGACAGTTTGAAAATTTGAATTCGAACTTTGACTGAGTGTACAGGATGCAAAATAAATCGGATTTTAGTGAATCCAAAAATATTAGAATCTGTTTAAAAATATCTTTCCAACGAATCCAAAAAATTGAAATTTCATAGCGGGAATCAAAAGTTATGGCCAGTTGAATATTCAGAATAGTCTCTATGGAATTTAATATAATATATAGCCCGTATAAATAGCCATTTTGCAAACGACCTCCATTTTCGATGAAACCACCTTGCTTGGACCGGAATGTCAAATTATTGCTGGATTCCAATTTTCATAATTTTTGGAATCAATATGTGAGCGTGACAAACGAAAATGTGTTTTGGACAATTTCAATCGAAAATGGGCATTTTTCAAATGGTCTCCAAACTGGATGAAATTAGTTTTGTTAAGACCGTATCATAAAAAAAAGCTAGATATAATTTTTTGGAATTTTTAGAATCAGCATGTAGCCCAGGTAAATTAAAATGTTCGATCATATTAAATAATTAAATGCTTTATATTTTAATTTAAAGAAAAACATATCGTAACAGCCGAATTGGGTTACGAAACATATCCCATCGTGTTCGGAATGGGGGTATTTAGCTAGGGACGATAGTCGTTGAGTTTCGTTTGGAGTTCAGATTGTTTAACAAGTTATTTCTGCATTTAAATATTAAATAATATATAAAATACACTATAAATACTAGTATACATGGAAAAACCCTAATCCTAATATACTATAGCCACCAGTTTCAATTTCAATGGCCATATTGCTCCGATCTAAAATCGCTAATATCTTCAAATCCATTCCGAATTTGGCAGGCGTTCTTAAGGCAATTGTGTACAGATTTTCATCCTCTGTAATGACCCGTATTTTTGGTCGATTAATTTTAAATATTTTATATCGTTTTAAATATTGAGTTGATAATATAAATGAATTTTTATATTAATTTATCGATTTAAAAATCAATTTCGATTTAATATTGAATTATCATGATACGAAAACGGTAATAATTGAATTCAAATTTAAAACTGAACCGAAACAGTTCAAATAATCAATATAAATCATATTTAAGTATAGAAGATAATAATAATAATTTATTTGTCAAAGAATTTATTTGTGTTGAATTTAAATTATTTTATATCAATTTAATATGGTTATTTTATATATACGTTCAAATTAAATTTTATAGTCTATTCTGTTGAGTCCAGAATAGTGTAATTACGTTGAAACGTCGGTCGATAGGTTAAAATAGCGGTTCGTAATGTCGAGTAATAGACCCGGACATTATTTAATGGATAAGCTTGAGATCAAATCAATATCTATTTAAAATAAAGTGAAAATCTCTTTAAATCAAATCGATATCCTTTTAAATAAAATAAGAACCGCTTTATTTCTAATCAAATTAATTTTTAGGTACTTAACCTATAACCTACATTGTACCATTAGCCGCCCCTATTCCTTTGTTCCCAAGTTTTCTTCTTCTTTAAATCGCATTCTTCTGTTACCATTTTCATTCATCCGGTAGCAAAGTAAAAATCAAAGCTTCAAAGAAGTAAATGGCTGCTCCTTACTTCAAGATAAAGTCGCGATGCTAATTCATCTATAAGAATTCTTGAATCTTAAAATCGCCATTCCATCTTTCGAAAACCAGATTAAATATAATACTGAATCGAATCATTCGGTTTTGGTTTCTTTCCACTAGTCTGAGGTTGTATAATCGATCGCTGCTCCTCAACTCGAGTGCGATGGACTTGTGGTTACCCTAAATTCTCTGAACAGCGGCTAGGGCATGGATTGGAGATCGACGTGGAGGTGTTTTGAGGGATTTGAGATGCCCAAAGGATGTCTGCACAGTGGCGATAAGGTGAAAATGGATGGAGGGAAGTCAGTGCGAGTTCAGATAAAGACCGACGTTGATTGGGGGAGTTCGATTTCTGGCTCTGAAAGGATGCAAACGTGACTAAGTGGTGCGACGCAGTTGATGTGAACTCGGTGGTGACTGTTTAGGTGATCAACGGTAGGACTTGAGGAGTGCATGTCTGATTTCGGGAGTAGTCGGTCATTGTCGTTGCTCTTGCTAGTGGATATGGGTGCAATGATGATGTCCAAAGGGGTTGTGTGTTTGAGGAAATCGACATCTAAGAGCTGATGGGGTTTCATATGTTGAAATGGTGGACTGTGTAGAATATTGGATGAAGGAGTGATGGGAATGGACCGCTGCATTGGAGGCGCTCGCCTGAATGGTAAAAGCTGATGATCTGGGCTCGGAATTTACTTCATGGATTTAATCGAGTATTGTGCAAAGCAGTAAGGTACTTGATAAACCCATTCGAGACGACTCGGGTAAATTTGTAGCTGCGAATATGGAAATTAATGGATATTGACAATCAAGGTGAGTAAATCTCACTCAAAGTTTTATTTTTATCGTTAAAAATAAATTCTTGGTTGTTTGGATGCTTGCATGAATTATTGAATTACTATGGTCATATATATTAGTTATTTAGGCTTGGTAGTTGTTGCTATTATATATATATATATATATATATATATATATATATTGGATTTTCCCGCAATATGATTAGCGGATGCCCGCAGTATCTTTAGCGGATGCCCCTAGCGCCTACGTATATAAGTGGATCTCCTTTTATACTGCGATATCCTGCCTTGAAGCAGGGTTGGTATTATTTATGTGACTAACATCTGTGGATGTGGGAAAAACAGGTTGGAGGGATCCAACTGGATTCCTCAAATTTATTTATTACTGTTTACATATTTATATGTGTGAGATGTGTTGAATTGGATTGATGGTTTGTTTATTTGGGTATTAAAATACCACTGGCCCTAGAGATTAATATTTAAAAATATCATAAAAGGGATTCTTAGATTTAAAAAGGGAAAATACATTTTTTTTGGAATAGAAATCGAATTTCAGATTTGGCTAGGAAAATATAAACATGTTTTTAGAAATGAAAACAAGTAGTTGAATTTATAAACGATGTTTGTAAATAGAAAGAAATATTATCATTTGATAATATTAAACTTTAATTTCAAGTAAGGGATTTAAAGAACAAAAATTATCTTTCGAAGTGGAAATTTGAATTTCAAATGGAATATGAAATATAAGCTTGTTTTAAATATTTAAAATAAGAAGTAAAATTTATAAACGATGTTTATAAATAGAAGGGGATAATTAACATGAGATGATTTGGGTATTTAAATTCAAATATGAATTTAAAAAGATATCTATAACTTGAAATCGTTTCAAGAAGAAACGATGAAATTTATTCCGATGTTCGGAATGTAAACTAAATTTAAATATATCCACATAGAATTATGATTTGAATTCAGCGATGTTGAATTCATAGAAATAAAAAATTTCTTTTCAGAAAAGATATTGAAATTTTATAAAATTAAATTTAATATGAAAATGGATTATAGGCTTTTATGCATATGTATGTATATATATATATATGATAATATAATGAGAATCGAATTCAAGTGGAAGTTGTTTTAATAAATATAATAAGGGGGATAATTTATAAACAAAGTTTATAAATGTGATGAAGAAATTTTCATCAGATAAATAAAAAAATGAAATTTTCCAAAGTGGATATGGCTTATGAAACCATATTTGAATAGACTAGAAGTTGAGATTTTATTGACTGTTGGTATTACAAGATGTTATCTATCTCAAGATAAGAACGTTGTCGGTCAAGGTCTGAGAGGTAAATAAAATACCCCAACTTGAATGACTTCACTATTATCAAGGGATGATATTAGTTTGGAATGGTAAAGAATGTTGAACAAATTGATTATTTGCATAAAAGAAATTTATAATTGAAATTCGATTATATCGAATTTTATAGATAATCCAATTCCATGTAAGTTGGAATTGAATATAGATAATTGGAATTGAATTAATTCATAACTGAGTTCTGAATATAGAATAAAATAATCGAAGAGTTTGAGAAATCGGGATTGTTAAGTTGGATTTGGATAATGGGTTTATATGTGAAGTGAAATCGAAATTTATTTACTAAATAAGGTTTTTAAATGTTACATTTAAATTATAATTAAAACGAACTCGCTGCAGCGCGGTAGTTCGTAAATTGGCAATTTGAACATCGATTGAGTATACAGAACTCATTATAAGTTGGAATTCGATGAAACAAGAAATGCTCGAACTGATTAAATGACAGTTTTCAAATAGAAGAGAAAAATCTTGATTTCGTTTTATAGATTTTGAGTTATGTCAAAATCAAAATTTTAGAAAAGTCGTTGTGAAATCATTTATAAACCATAACGGTTTGTTAAATAAAATAAAGGGATTTTTAATGAATAAAAATCCGAATTGCAATTAGAAAAATCCAGATTTGAGTTATAAAATAATTGCGAACTCAAGTGAAGTAAGAGAATTGGTTTTCCAAATAAAAATTTGGTTTTTAATTACCTAATAATGTTAACCAATCTCAAAAGGAATTAGTTAATAACGTTGGAATCGAACTTCACTTTGGTTTGGGAAGGGATATAAATTGGTAATTCGAATGGAAAAATCAAATGCGAAACCCAAGTTAGAAATGGAATTCAACTTGTTGATAAGCGAATTAAGATATATTTGAACATGATAAGTTCAGACTAAAGGAGATTTGGTAAAAAAGTAAATTGGAGAATAAATTAGCAAATTGGGTCAAATGATTGGATTGTGTTTAAATAAATTGGGAATGTCATATATATGATAGAACAGGTATGGGATAAAGAGTAGGAAGAGAGTTTGAAGATTTTAATTTAAGTGCTCGACAAAAAGGTACATGTTTTGTAAAGGCCCGCAAATCTGTACTATCTGAGTTGACTAATAACACCACACGTCCAAACCAAATTGCACAGAAATACGAATCATTATTAGAAAAAAGTTAGAGAATGAGAAATAGAAAGAAAGAAATATAAGAATAGAAGAAAACAAAGAAGACAAATCTCACAACGGAACGAATAAATATATTATATAACATAACCATTGAAATACAAATCAGTAACTTTATATACATACCATTATCAGAACACAACAGTTATTCCTGGAACAATTATAAACACCTGTTTCCAGATACAAACATGGTTCACAGCGGAATATATGATAGTCTATAGCTAACTGGTGAAGCCTTCTACTTCCAGCTCCTCCAAATAAATCTGTAAAATCCCGACTACTTGACTGCCTATACAAATTTGGGCACCCAATAGTTTAGGGAAAACAAAAAAAAACTCTGGGTCAGTCATGGGACTGGTGTGAGTAAACTCCAACCATTTGTTTAACTTTCGAAATCCTTTCAAAGAAATGATAATCGTAAGACCTATCCATACATAAACACGGATGGTTTTTACCTTACGATAACCCAAAATATTTTGATACGGAAATCCAGTGATATTATAATAATGTCTACATCAAATAAATAGAATCTAGCGGAACGCTTGCATCTCACGCTCCATATATAATATAAAATCAAAAACCGCATGGCACTTATTGGAGATTGGATTCCGACTATGACAAGGTATGGAACCACCTTCCGCTAGTGTATCTCTAGAGAGGAATACATTGGATTCAACAAGAACATCTTGCAACTCGGCCCACACATGACCGACCACTAATTTCGCTTGAGTGTATCGAATGTATATCACCAACGGTTGGGATAAACAACCGTTTTCCGAATGGGACATCATCGAATAGACTAAGGAATTAAATGAATCTCTAGATAGGTGATTATCTATTAAATAATAGTAAAGCAGAAGCTTTTCAAGCTTTCTCCTTAATTTTCTCAATTCTCTCTTTTCTCCTTAATTCTCTCAATTTTCTCAAATCCCCTTAATTCTCTCAAGATACTTTTATCAAATCAAAATCATACAACAATATCAATCTATCTAATCTCTATTGAATATCTAATATCTATTGAATAATATTAAAGTAGTCGTTGCTTTTTTATTTTCTTTTTGTATCCTTCTCTTTGCCTCCTTCGTTATAAACCCTGGCCCTAATATTAACGCTCTTGCCTTCTCCCATCTGACAACATTGAACGCCCTTTCCAATGTCATAGCCAGTCGCTTCAACACCAAATCTTCCCTGGACCCCATCCTTCTTCATCTGTTTAAGCGTCTCGAAGCAATTCGAAACTTCGTCAGCTTTTTGGACCAGCTTGGATAGGTCCTACAATTGAGGTATTCTATTTTTTATTTCTTATCAATATCCTGTATATCTTCAAGAATATTTCCTATTAATCAATTATTTCCTCCAATCGAGTTCATTTGGTTTTTATATTTATGTGCTTTTTTGATTGAATGATTAGCAATTACCAATTGGAATGACAGATGATGGGATGCAGAAGTTTCATGTTGATCTTCACGGCCCAAGGGTAGTATGTTTTTTTGGCTACACCAACTTTTTCTCTTTTTTCTTACTTTTTTTAATTTAATTTACCTGCTGTTATCATGTATAATTGGTATGAGTATAATTGATTATGAAGCTTTATATGAAGATGATGTTTAGAAAGTCAGGATTCATGGTTTAGATTCCTACAATTGTCTACTTTGTTCATTTTCCATGTTTTGATATGGGTTGTTTTGATGCATTTAATCAGACTTGGAGGCCTGATATTTGGTAAGCATCGTTACCATATGAGTTGTTTTTCCAGTGCAGGTGTAAAAAGCAATTATTTTCACTGTGTAAGTCTAAAATAAGCCATTACAGCACTTATTTTCATTTAGTTATTTTATTTGTCATGCAGTTTGTTTTTCTGACATGCTTGAATACCTCAATCAGAGAACGATCCAATATCAGTGGTCATTTTACATTTAAAAACATGTGTTCCGGTATGGATTTCAATGTCTAGATTTGGAGCATGCCTTTGATTGTTCTTCCATTATCGTACTACATATAGGTTTGATATTTATAAACTTATCAAATTTTTACTCACACCTATATGCGATCCACTGTCCTGATATTTTGCACTATCATGTTAGAGTGTTTTTTAAAAGCCATACTTATACATATTAAAAGGCTATTAATTGAGCATACATGATTTCTATTCATGTGTTTGCAGATCAAAATGATTTTCCTGTTCATGATATTTTCCTTAGGTTCCCAACATGTGATTGTGTTTTGTCCTCAATTTAATGACAGATACCTCATAAGACACTAAATTCATTCAAATCGAGGTACAAAACTTATTTTATGTTGTAGTTTTTTTTTGTCTTCTTTTCTGTTGGGCTATCTTGAATGAATTTTGGTACTATTTTTATGTAAAACAGGAGTTTCATGTTGCTTTGGTTCAACGTCTACTTCAGACTATGTATTTCTTTGGTTGGGTTTCATATTTCATTAATGAAGTAATATACATTTACTTGGTTCTTTATCATTCATTTCACCTCAATAAGTTTCCATACAAAAGTAATTTAATTCATTCTAATATAACAATTAAATGGTACATGTTGTAAACGATATAACCTAAAATGACAACCATTTGAAAATTGTATCATGTTGGATCTTAAACTCATTAATTAATTGAAAATTATTAGAAAATCTATTATGATATTGAAATTGGTGTTTCAATTACATACTTTTACCAAACAAAAATTCTAAAGCATAAAACTAATTATTTATTTTATTTTATTAATTTTTATTATTAGAAATTATTATTTTTAAAGTTCGAATGACTGTTTTTTTGGGCTGTAAGACCTGCATATGTACATATTCTTCAAGATAACTGAATACCTTTGAGTCTAAAATCTGTTATTTTAACCATTGAAGATTAGAATGTCATTTTCTTTGATGATTTTTTTCCTTTTTGGCACTCGACTATGCCTGGAGTGAGTGTATGAGTTGGAATAATGCAATATTACCATTAAATTGTTAGCTTACAACATATAGTTAATATACATGCATGTTACTTACAAGCTATGAAAAGGTTCTTACTTGAATTGTGATATCTATTGGATTATGTAGGTATGCATTGATTTGTTGTATGTCTTGCTCAATTGGTTTGGATATCAAAATTACTAATTCATGTTTAGATTTAATTTGGTTAGAATATGCGTATAAACATTGTAGTCATTTCATTTAGTTTATAATTTTTTTCGCTGTCCTTTGTTCTTATTTGATTCAATTTTCCTATCATTTCTTAGGTGAATTTTTCAGTTACAATATTAACATGTATACGCGATTGACATTCAGTGAAAAAAATCTAACTCACATAAACGATGACATATTTTTCCAGTATTACCAATATTCATCAAACTTGGGCTTTTGCATCATTTGTCTTGGGAGTTTGGCTTTTCCTTGAAAATATCTGTAACATGAGTCTTGATGAAGAAGTAAAATTGAAAGTTATGCTACACAGTTTCAATTCATAATGCTTAATTTTATTATGGTTGCCTCTTCCTTTGCCTGCCTAATTGATGATAGTCATCTACTTTATCATTAATTCAGTTAATTATCATTTGAATATTCTTTTAGAATCCTTTAATAACAGCATCAACTGCTCGAGAATTAATGATGGAACAGGCCCCTTCTTTCTTTATCCATAGCACCCTAGAGTTGTGCCTGATGATTATTTTTATGCATGGTGTTTGATTATGAGTTTCCTTTGATATGGCATTTCATTTTTCTCCTTTGTATAATTTTCCATAATATGCAATTATCTGATAGATTTCATCATCTTACATTTTCGTGTATCTACGTCATGCTTCACTTAGATTAATTTGAGACTGTGTAGATCCCTACAGTTTGAAGCAGTAAATATGTTTTTTTTCATAATATGTACTTATCCGATAGCTTTCATTATTTTACAATTCCTTTTATTTATCTTACGCTTCACTTAGATCAATTTTTGATTTTGCAGAACCCCACAGTTTCAAGCACTAAATATGCTTTTTGTTTTATAATATATATTGTTTCTATGTATTTTTCATTTATGTAATGTTGATGTATACCTTTTGATTTTTTACTTTACTAGAATGAATATAAGTACCCAAACATGGTATAAAACCTATCCATTTAGCTATTAAAATGGAAACCGATACTATGAATCTACTAAAGGCATCGCCAAAGTCTTTTTTTTCCTATGCAACTTATTGAAATGATATTTTGGGTTAATCGAACTACTAATTAAGCATGCTAATGTTTGACTACCTGATAATTATGTTGTAGTGAGCAGCCAAATTCTCCAATTCCTATTTACGGTAGTGGAACAATATATACATCAAATTTGAAGAATGCATTATTTCTACACTCTCAAAATTAGAATGAACGAGCAAAATCCTCTACGAATACGGCAAGATATCTAACTCTCTATTTACATCGCCTGAGTTTTACTTTTATGTCAATCGTAATATATGTAGAAATGAATATGTTCCCTCTTTTGTTTATTATTATGCTTTTAGGAATAGAATGCTCATAATTTTGAAGAATTTCCATTTTTGCATTTTAGTCACAATACATTTAATTTGGCACTTCATTTCCATAAATGTTTTGAATCTCTTTGATTATCAGAACACATTCTTCACATTTAACTTCCTTTTCCTATTGTTTCTCCCTTCATTTACGAATGCGTCTTCTAACAAATCTATTTTCCACTTTAATTTAATCCAGACAAGCAGTATGTTCTTCAATTCAGACAGCATTTCAAATTCCTACTTTCTATCCCGATCCTCATAAACTCTTATGTTTCATTTCCAAATGCCTCATTATCACACTGTTGCGACTTCATTTTATGAGAAATTTGATTTCCATTTCAGGTTTGTTCATCCTGGCAGTGTGTTATTCAACTAAGAGAGCATTTCTACTTCGTATTTTCTAACCTGATTCTCATTAACTCTTTGATTCCCATATTATTCATTTTCAGTTGTATAGAAAACCCAACCGTAAAGAAAAAACATTAGTAAGGTTTCTTTAAATATCAAGTGAATCTTCAATTTAATTTTCAATAAGGAACACCCTTTCTTCTCTAAGAAACCGGTGAAATAAAGTCCCGTATATATAATTGGGAATACTTCTGTTTCAAGCTTTTGAAATGTCCAAATTACCATTTACATTTCTGAAAGATTGCAGGGATAATTTCGTCATTCCCATATGCAACGTTCTTTGCCATTACCCGTCATTCCCATATGCCACGTTTTTTAACATTAACAACAACGTAATGTATACATTTCTTCCTCCTTATCATGTCTCTTTATCTTCTCAGATTTTGACATCTTGGATCCTCACATTTAAAGCCAAACGCAGGTTTGTGAACTAAGCATGCTCACCAACGATTCATTTGGCCATCTCAATCTCAAAAGTAGGCATGTTAATCTCAATCATCACTATTATAGTTTTTTCAATTGGAGTTGGATCTCAAATTGATTTCGCATCTTAGATCATCAGATTATACACGAAAAAAATCAAGTTTCAGAAGTAAGCATGTTCACAAGCGGCGCGATGAAGCATCTCAATCTCAAAAGCAGGTACGTTGATCTCAAATATAGTTCTTGTTATTAGATTTTGGCCTCAAATGGATTTTATATATTTAATTACATATCAGAAATTGAGTTTTGGTAAATATGTAAGTACCAAAACTGAATGGCTTCTCACTTTTGCTGTTTGACAGAAAATGGCTGGGTGAACAATAGTTGTATTGATGAGAGAATAAGGCCCATGGAATTTCTGTTAGCTTTCATGTAACTGAAGTAGTCTTCCAAATTATATTTATTTAGAAGAAGCAAATTACCTAAAATATTGCCTAATTTCGGAGATGCATAGGACATGTTTGCTGGAATTCCCAAAAGGGACGTTGTTTTCATGAACAACCATGGTGTCTTTGAGTGACCGTGAGCTAAAATTTTTGATTCATGCTTTAGTAGCTGAGAGTAATGAGACATTATAGTCCAAATTACCTGAGTTATGTCATGTATCATTTTGTTCTATTATGCATACATATAAGCTTTTTAAATAAATTAGCTACAAGGAATCTTGAAATTTTAAATTATAGTACAAAAAATTAGAATATACAGATGTTTATGTTTTAATCCAGTTGTGTGATATATTTACAGTTTAGATAACAATGTGCACCCTGTAATGCTTGCTAGACTTGAGTTGGTATGGTATATTTTGTAGTAGAGGCGCATAGATTTCACATTTTAAATCTCAGCATAGTTCCAAAATTGTTGCGTATGTTTATTAATATATATTTTTTCTTTCAAATAGTACATATGTGTGTGGTTCTGGATGGATCTTAATCTAAATACATCATTATCAAACATTATTCTAATCCAACTTTAAAGAAAAGCTTTGAGAAGTTACAATAAACATTAATGTCTGCTACTAAGGCCGTTTTTAACAGGCCAAGCTTCTTCGTAGTGATATTTTTTTTTCACTTTTAAAATATTGCCTAAATCTAGAAAATGGACTTACATGAACAAAGATTGCAAAAACAAAAGATCACAAGAGCATAAAAGTACAGGCATTTGCCTGCATCATACCCTACCATATAAAATTACTGTTCTTCGATTTTGTCTTTAGCTTCATATTCAGATCCATAGCCTATGTCAACATATATCCTCTAATTTTTTCAGGCCTAATATCTTATTTGATCCAACAAGTTGCAAAATCAAGCTTCACCTGCTATCTCCATGGTGGCAAGTTAAAATTATCTCTTTTTAATTTTTAGAAATTGTATTTATTCCTTTCAATTTTAGAGTTTTGAAATATATTGGAAATGCATTTAGTTTAACTCATTGCAGCATAAATTTTACTAAAAGAACGGTAGGCTTAAGAGACCATAATATGTACGGGTCATTCTAGACCAACCACTTTATTACATGTGAGGATTTTGATGAATGCATTATGTATTTTCTCATGGTTTTAATATTTTTCCCATGATATAAAAAAATAAAATGGCATTGCCTTCGTAAATGTATGTTGAACTGGAAGATTTTTTTTGTACCCAACTAGAAAATTAGTTCAACATGTATAAACATGGCCTCGAGACAATAGGGCTTTTTAAAGTTGTCCACATAGTTCTGTTAGCTTGCAATAACTTAGGGCAGACCTAACAGGTTCAAGGAACATGTGAGTGACGATGTTAAAATATATAAGAGGATGGAAAATTATCCTCATTGTAGACGAAATTTGGGGCGGGTCTTCTTTGATCACCAATCCCACTGTAAACACCAACGCAAAAGAGATGCTTAACAAGCCAATCACACCCTTTAACGAAAAATGTGGGATATGTTGTCAATAGAGATAACGTGACTGCCAAATAAATTATATCTTCATGTTCAATAGCTAAAATTAAGCAATTTCTTCCAGGTAAGTAATGTAATGTATAAGGTCTAGAAATAAGGACCTCTGAGCCAATGGCATAAACGAGCAAGCCACTGATAGAGAAGCCTAAAAGACTTCCAAAGGAAGAACTCAAACCACATAAACTTTGCATATCAGCAGCAAGAGAAGGATGGCTTATACTGTTTTAGGCAACACATACATCTATTGTCACATCGGCTATTGCTACACCAGCACTGCCTGTAGTCATTGTCGGCAAGGCTAGGGTAACATCGGTAGATGCAAAAAGATAGGCACCACTAGATGGAAATATGGGTACAAAATATATTCAAAATAATGTAATTTAACATAAGTAACATTTTTTTTACAAACTTCGTCTATTTAGATGTGAGCAATCATTATTCGGTTTGAGCTTTAAGATGATCTATGTGTTACCTATGCAGGTAACTGCATGCCTTATGCAACAACGACAAGTTCAAAATTCATGGTGGCACTTCGTTTATTTTCTGATGGTGTTTGCCGTAGTTGAAGACATCAAGAGACAAACTTCATTTTTTCTACATATTTAAATATTTTCTTCACAAATACTTGGATTTGCATACTTTCTTTTTGTATATTAATCCATGGCTGACTATTTTCATTTGGTATAAGTTATTTGATTGTTTTATTGTTCAACATGTAATTTCATATTTGATTTTAAAGTAGTTCATTTAGTTATATGTAACAACCCGTAATTTTGAATAACAAGTTATAACATAAATCAAGGCAGAATTAAATGATAAAGTCTGAATCAAGGGAAACGGGCTATGCCATTGCGTTCGTTTCGGAAAAATACGCGAAATAGAGTCCGAGTTTTCGAAAATTGGAGTCCGTATGACCCAGTTATGGCCCATAGAAGTTTTCAAAAAATTCAAGTTTAAAAACAGATTCGAATTCAAATTCAGCTGGCCAGGTAGGTGGGAAAAGATCCCGCCACTTCCCAAGTCGACTGGGGAGTCGACTTGGGAGTCGACACACCCCAGGCTGTGTCGACTGCCCAGTCGACACCCCTGTTGACTTGGGTGGTCGGCCAGTCTAGCCTGGGTGCACCTGACTTGTTTCTCAAGACATGTTTGGAGGCTAGTGACGTGAAGTGATGGCCCAGATCTGAATTAGGGTTAATCCTATGGTCTAAACTAACCTATTCATCTATAAAAAGACCCTAATACCCAGACTAAATCATCATAAATCAATCCTACAACTAAACTATGCCAAAATGTTTAATCATGGCCTCCACCCTCTTGTCATAGTCTCCATCTTCATTCATATGAGAGTTCCTAAGCTTGTTTGAGAGTTTCTAAGCTTGATTTAAGGCCAAAGCTCAATCTTTCTTCATCAAAGCAAGGATCTTCTTCTTGGGTTTTCATTGGAGCTTATCATTTGGGAGTTTTAGAGTTGCTAGTGGCTTCGTCTCAATCTTATTTTATTTTATAAGTCTTCATAGCATTGTAAGCCCTATACTACTCTTAGATTCTAACTATGAAGTTAAATGTGACATGTTGCAAGTTTGAGTTTGGGCCTAAGTATGATTTGTGCTTTGATTCTATCACGTTATGCATAGATTTATTCTATGCATGTTTGTAAAGCTATCACCTTGACCTTGTGCATAAAAAGTTATGAGCTTTGATTTGAAGTGTTGCATAAAGCAACATAGAAACTCTCATAAATCTTATGTTATCTTGCATATGGTGTTATATGTGAATCACTAGCTATCATCCTATGTCATTTATGATCATGTTTCACCTATTTGCTAAAGTTTGATATCATGTAATATGCAAGTTTATGATCTCTCATAAACCTTATGTATGATGTTATATGCGAATCACTAGCTATCATCCTATGCCATTATGACCATGCTTCATCTATTTTGCTAAAGTTGATATCATGCATGTTTTGAGGCCTATAATGTAGTACGCAAATTTATGAACACATTTGCCTCATATGCCACCATGTTTAACTTATGGCCAAACCTTATTAGTTATGTCATGCTTCTAAGTTCCCTCTTTGAGATCTATTTGCGTTTATGCGAACTTACATGCGATGGGGTTACGTTATGGGTAAACTAAGATGACATAAAAACATGACTTGAAAAGATGACATGAAATATGACATGTGATTATGCTTGAAACATAAACATGAACTTGGACATGACTTCTAGAAAACATGAGAATGGCCAACTCGAGGTTGGGTTGAGTTTGTAGCATAAATCTACCCGGAACCGACCGGCTTAACTAGTGGCTACAAGCAACAGGACCCAATGTGAGTAGTTGGTCATGTCGCACGTGAAACTCGAGGTTAGACTAAGTTGTGGTGTAAAGCTACCCGGACCCGCCCGGCTTAACTAGTAACCACAACAAGGTCTAATGTGAGAGGTTGGGTGTATTAAATTAATTAATGCCACATGATAGGGTTAAGTCATGGACCACTTGAATACTCAAACACGATGGGTTGATAGGGTTAAGTCATGAACCTTGGGTACACTTAACCAACTTGATACGTGATTGGATAGGGTTAACCACGTTTAATCCGTTAGAAACCCTAGTTACGTGGTCCTTTTCACCAGTAACCCTCTTGGTTGTATCATGATACCCTAGGGACTAGGCTAGGGTGGGGCACGATTACTGGGCTGACATGTAAGCGACCAAAACGACGGCTGAGTAGGTGCGCCGGTGTAGGTTCAGGCGGACTATGGTCGTGCACATAGTCTGGAGTTGAAAAAAGCAGACACGTGCACCAGTAGGTTTAGACTGTGCGTGCTTGATGTGTGTCCGTGGTTGGCACCCTAGGGCTTGATACACCCTAGGGTGGACCTAGCACAGTTTGACTACACTTCGTGGTTGGGCCGTATGACACCGACACTTGACGAGTTAGGCTATAGGGAGCCGATCGATTAGACCGTGTTGTTAGACCTTGATTTAGGCCATCTCGTGGTATTGGGCCAAATTTGGGCCAAGGGATCACTACTTGTTTATACTTGACATGGGTTGTAATACTAGTACACTTGGTGCAAAAACTTAACCATATATATGCGATGCCACACTTTATCTATCCAGTTATCACCCTATGTTTCATCTCTGTTTTTCATGGCCAGTTAACTTTGTTAGTTTTTATACTAATAGTAGATAGGACTTACCAGTCTTTTTGACTGACTTGTTTTCTTTCGCCTCTTTTCTTCCATCCCCCCCCCCCCAGGTTTACAGGGTGGGAACACTGGTACCTAGCTTGGATCTTTAGCTGCTTTTCTGGATAACTCACGTACGGTTTGGGCTTGAGCTCGTTATGGATTTATTCTACCTTGGGGATAGTTACTTTATGATTTTCTTTCCAGTTTTCAGTTGATGTTTCTAGACTATGTTTTGTGGAAAATAATGACCAAGTACTTTGATGTAACTTGACTATGGTTTTGAAATGTTAGTTTTATCCGTTGCTTTATTTACTCTGTTTTTACTTTTATGTTATGTCTTGTGATATCTGCATGCATGTTTACCTTGTTTAACGCCCCTCCAAAGCTAGTGTGCTTGCAAGAGTGGCATTAGCGGAGGTGGGGTGTTACATTTGGTATCAGAGCATAAGGTTTACAAGATTTGAGCAAAAGTGTTTTTAAAACTTACCTTTTTGGAAAACTATTTTCAAAACCAACTAAGTATTTTCCAAGAAAAGTCTAGTTTGTTTTAAAAGGCTATTCCCCAAAAGCCATTAGCACTATCCTTTGTTTCCTCGTTCTTAATCTATCTTTTCCTTTTTCAGCATGGCCGATCTTAACCTTCCCGAGGGAGTAACCATTCCCGGATGGTTCCGGAGGTACTTGGATGCTAGGGCCAACGATGTGGGCCCAGCAAATATCCCCACCGTAACTGAGGTTCCTCCTCCTCCTCCTCCTCAGCATCCACAAGCAGACTTCGCAAAGGTTTGCAAAGACTTTAAGGCGATGTGGGGCAAGAATTTTATTGGGACGGAGGCTATTGTGGAGGCGAGAAATTGGTTGAAAGAAACTGAAGATCTCTTCGCCATCTTTGATGTGGAAGACCGTAGAAAAGTTCTGTTGGCGGCGTGGCTATTGAAAGAAGAAGCTGCTTATTGGTGGGAGGTCACCAATGCTACTAGGCCTATAGAGACTTGGGCCGACTTTAGGACGAGATTTGGGCTTAAGTTTCTATCATCTGCTGAGGCGAATCTGCAATTAGAGAAGTTTATATCTTTGAAGCAAGGGGACATGACAGTGAGGGAGTATGTGAATAAGTTTAACCAACTTGCTCGATTCGGTTTGGACATGGTTAATACTCCCCAGAAGAAGTCTTTACGCTTTGCACGAGGGTTGAATGAGCCATTACAAGGTTTAGCCCTGTCTCATATACCCATGGGGGCCACTTTTGAAGGCCTAATGGACATGGCATTGCTTCAAGGAGACGATAAGAATGGCAAGAAAGAAGTCAAGCCTAATGAGACTCAAACCAAGAAGACGGACTCCAAGTGGCGAGGGAATCAGAGCAATCAGAAAAACAAGAACAACAAGGGCAATAAGGCCAACAACAGCAAGGCAAAGGACCCAAGAAAATGCAATTTCTGTGGGATTGTTGGGCACATAGCCAAAGATTGCAGAAAGAAGAAGACGAAGTTGGGCGAATGCTTTCAATGTGGAGAGCCTAGACACCTTAGCAAGGATTGCCCCAAGAAGCAAGGACAAGGGCAAGGGCAGACTCAGCGTGCAGGACCCTCTGGAGGGCAAGTGCATGCTCTCAACACTGCTCTAGTTCAGGACCGAAGTAGTATTTCTGTAGAAAGCCTTGTTTATATTTTTGATTTTCCTGTTCGCACTTTATTTGATTCTGGCGCATCGCACACCTTTATTTCTTCTAACATTGTTGAAAGTTTGCACCTAAGAACTAGTCTAGTTGAGGATCCCGTTAGTGTTTCAAATCCAATTGGGGGTTCCGCCCATCTATCTATGATTTGTGTGGATTTGAAGATTTCTATCTTGACCGTAGAGTTCACGTGTAATGCTTATGTTCTCGGGTTCACGGGATACAGGTTGATTTTGGGCATGGATTGGTTGTCCAGTTATGGAGCCATCCTCGATTGTGAGCATAGGGTGGTGAGGCTCATGACTCGCCTCGGTAATACCCTAGAGATTTCTTGCAACCCGCTGGATCCCGTCATGTTATGTTATCTTGAATCTCTTGACTCGTCCATCGATGATCTGCAATCTGTAAGGGTGGTCCGAGACTATCCTGATGTCTTTGAAGAGGTTAAGGGGTTACCCCCTAAACGAGAGATAGATTTCCGCATTTATCTTGTTGATAATGCCAAGCCAGTTTCATTGCCCGTTAGGCACATGGCCCCACGAGAAAGAAGAGAGCTCAGTAAGCAAATCAAGGAGTTGCTTGAGAAGAATTTTATTAGGCGAAGCATTTCGGAATGGGGTGCTCCTGTGGTATTCGCTACTAAGGCGGATGGTTCGCTTCGTCTATGTGTTGATTATCGAGAGTTGAACAAGCTGACAAAGAAGAATAGACACCCGTTACCGAGGATTGATGATCTCTTTGACCAGCTTGTTGGTGCTTCTGTTTTCTCTCAACTGGATCTAGCCACCGGATTCCATCAGCTCAGAGTGGCTGAGGATAGTATTGATAAGACTGCGTTTAGGACTCCAGATGGATTCTTTGAATGGCTAGTCATGCCATTCGGTCTGACTAATGCACTCGCCTACTTCGTTGATTTGATGAGTAGGGTGTTCAGGGAGTTCCTTAACAAGTTTGTTGTTGTCTTCGTGGATGATATCCTGATCTTCTCAAAGGATGAGGAAGAACATTCTAGGCATCTCAAGGAAGTGATGGATATGCTTAGAGCTCATCAGTTGAAAGCCAAATTCTCCAAATGTCATTTTTGGAGAAGGGAAGTTCAGTTTCTTGGACATATAGTTTCTAAGCAAGGCATAGCTGTGGATCCCGCGAAAGTGGTTGCGGTTCATGACTGGAAGACTCCTAGAAATGCAACTGAAGTAAGAAGCTTTCTCGGTCTGGCGGGCAACTATAGGAAGTTCATCAGGGACTTCGCTAAGATTTCAGCCTCTCTTACTAAGTTGACGAAGAAGAACTTAGTCTTTGCATGGGACTTAGAGTGTGAGCTTGCTTTTCAAAGGCTCAAGAGGGCCCTTACTACAGCTCCAGTTTTGGCATTACCTGATGGCGGCAAGATGTTTACCGTGTACACCGATGCATGTGGCACGGGTTTAGGTGCTGTTCTGATGCAGGAAGGAAGAGTGATATGTTATGGGGGTAGGCAACTTAAAGTTCACGAGAAGAACTATCCCAGTCATGATTTGGAGTTGGCGGCGATCGTCTTTGCACTCAAATCCTGGCGCCACTATCTTCTAGGCGAAAGGTTTGAGTTATATACTGATCACAAGTCGCTCAAGCACCTCTTCTCGAAGAAAGATCTGAATCTAAGGCAGCAAAGGTGGATGGAATTCTTGGCATCTTATGACTTCGAGATAGCTTATACCCCTAGCAAGGGTAATGTTGTGGCAGATGCACTAAGCAGAAGAAGGTTGACTTTGAGTCCCTTGTTTATTGAGATGAGAAGCCTAGAGTTCTTGGCAACCTTTGATTTCACAACGGCTATTGAGTCGATGACGGGTTCGTTAGCATCCCTTAAGCTTAGACCTAAACTTCTTGATCAGGTAGGGACTTCGCAGAAGGAAGACCCACAGATAGTCGAGATCATGGACAAGTTGATTCATGGTGAGACGTCTAATCACCTTGCTAGATATACTATTGATGACAAGGGTTGGCTAAGGCGTGATGGAAGGCTATGCGTTCCACAAGTAGGAGACTTGGTGCATAAAGTTCTCGAAGAAGCGCATCACTCGAAGATGACTATACATCCTGGAGGAGATAAGATGTATAGGGATATGAAGCGCATTTTCTTTTGGGCTGGAATGAAGAAGGATGTGACAGAGTATGTTTCAAAGTGCATGGTGTGCCAACAAGTGAAAGCCGAGTCAAAGAAACCCGGTGGGCTATTACATCCATTGGAGGTCCCGCAATGGAAGTGGGAAAGTATCTCTATGGATTTTGTGGACGGATTGCCCAGGTCAAGGAAAGGGAATACGAGCATATGGGTCATAGTTGACAGACTTATGAAGAGTGCTCATTTCATTCCAGTAAAGAGCAAGAGGACCGCATCATGGCTAGCATCTGTTTATCTTCGAGAGATAGTGCGATTACATGGAGTTCCTTCTAGCATAGTTAGCAATCGTGACCCAATCTTCACTAGCCAGTTCTGGAATAGTTTGCAAGAAGCGATGGATACGCAATTGAATCTAAGTACAGCCTATCACCCCCAGACGGATGGCCAAACCGAAAGGGTGAATAGAGTGCTAGAAGATCTTTTGAGGCTTTGTGTTCTTGACTTTGGTGGTACTTGGGAAGACCACCTTCCTCTTGTAGAGTTTGCTTATAATAATAGCTATCAAGCTAGCATAGGGATGGCACCATTTGAAGCTCTGTATGGGAGGCCGTGTAGGTCACCATTGTGTTGGTGGGAGACAACAGATAGGCTTATACTTGGGCCCGATATGATACGGGACACATCCGAGAAAGTTGAATTGGTGAGAAGACGGATGAAAGCGGCCCAAGACAGACAAAAATCCTATACTGACAAGCGAAGTACAGATTTGGAATTCGAAGTTGGAGATATGGTTTTCGTGAAGGTTTCTCCTTTACGTAATGTGGTTCGTTTTGGAGCAGTTGGGAAGCTGGCACCAAGGTTCGTAGGACCCTTCCCTATCATAGAAAGAATTGGGAAGATGGATTATAAGGTGGAATTGCCCGAGAAGCTGGCCAGAGTGCATAATGTCTTTCATGTCTCGCATCTCCGAAAGTGCCTACATGAGTCCGCTGAGGTGGTTGAACCTAGCATTCTTGAAGACGTGGAGGTAGAGAAAGAGGAAACCTTGAGGAGAGCTCCGATTCGTGTCTTGGGAACGGAGATCAAGAAGCTAAGGAATCGAGAAGTCAAATTGGTGAAAGTCCAGTGGAGTGAAGCCGAAGAGGATGCAACTTGGGAGACCGAGGAGAAGATGCGCGGGCTTTATCCATTTCTTTTTGAGGGTACATTCTCGATCTCTTTTCCTTTTTAGCATATCTTCCTTTTTGTTATCCATGTTTATCCTGTTTATCTTGTAACTTCGTTAACCTTGTCATGAGAATCTTAGGTAGGAACCCTTTGGATGAAACATGTATTTGAAACATGTTATACTTGATGTTTGCAAGTGGTTGCAAGTGTTTGCAAGTGGATACTCGTGGATGCATGATACACATTAGGCACTAAGATCGGCTCACACACTTTCATATTTCATATGCATGAGTGCTTACACTTATTCATGACTGAAACTTGTTATGCTGTCACATGGATGCTGCATATGGATGAATGTTATGTGCACTCATATAGAGATTATAAATTATGTTAGGAATTTGCATACATATGGACGCATCCCACTAACATACTTTGCATTAAGGAGGTTTACTGAATCAGTAACCGCCTGATTTTCGCATTAGATAAGTACATATACATACACCTTTGCATATAATCATACAACATTTAGAATTTGTTAAGGATATTGACTGCACGTGGATGATGTTTTGAATAGATGGATGATGGATGGTAGGATACGTTCTTCCTAACTTAGAGATTTCGGGGACGAAATCCTTTAAGGTGGGGAGGATGTAACAACTCGTAATTTTGAATAACAAGTTATAACATAAATCAAGGCAGAATTAAATGATAAATTCTGAATCAAGGGAAACGGGCTGTGCCATTGCGTTCATCTCGGAAAAATACGCGAAATAGAGTCCGAGTTTTCGAAAATCGGAGTTTGTATGACCCAGTTATGGCCCATAGAAGTTTTCAGAAAATTCAAGTTTAAAAACAGATTCGAATTCAAATTCAGCTGGGCAGGTAGGCGGGAAAAGATCCCACCACTCCCCAAGTCGACTGGGGAGTCGACTTGGAAGTCGACACACCCCAGGCTGTGTCGACTGCCCAGTCGACACCCCTGTCGACTTGGGTGGTCGGCCAGTCTGGCCTGGGTGCACCTGACTTGTTTCTCAAGACATGTTTGGAGGCTAGTGACGTGAATTGATGGCCTAGATCTGAATTAGGGTTAATCATATGGTCTAAACTAACCTAATCATCTATAAAAAGACCCTAATACCTAGCCTAAATCATCATAAATCAATCCTACAACTAAACTATGCCAAAATGTTTAATCATGGCCTCCACCCTCTTGTCATAGTCTCCATCTTCATTCATATGAGAGTTCCTAAGCTTGTTTGAGAGTTTCTAAGCTTGATTTAAGGCCAAAGCTCAATCTTTCTTCATCAAAGCAAGGATCTTCTTCTTGGGTTTTCATTGGAGCTTATCATTTAGGAGTTTTAGAGTTGCTAGTGGCTTCGTCTCAATCTTATTTTATTTTATAAGTCTTCATAGCATTGTAAGCCCTATACTACTCTTAGATTCTAACTATGAAGTTAAATGTGACATGTTGCAAGTTTGAGTTTGGGCCTAAGTATGATTTGTGCTTTGATTCTATCATGTTATGCATAGATTTATTCTATGCATGTTTGTAAAGCTATCACCTTGACCTTGTGCATAAAAAGTTATGAGCTTTGATTTGAAGTGTTGCATAAAGCAACATAGAAACTCTCATAAATCTTATGTTATCTTGCATATGATGTTATATGCGAATCACTAGCTATCATCCTATGTCATTTATGATCATGTTTCACCTATTTGCTAAAGTTTGATATCATGTAATATGCAAGTTTATGATCTCTCATAAACCTTATGTATGATGTTATATGCGAATCACTAGCTATCATCCTATGTCATTTATGACCATGCTTCATCTATTTTGCTAAAGTTGATATCATGCATGTTTTGAGGCCTATAATGTAGTACGCAAGTTTATGAACACATTTGCCTCATATGCCACCATGTTTAACTTGTGGCCAAACCTTATTTGTTATGTCATGCTTCTAAGTTCCCTCTTTGAGATCTATTTGCGTTTATGCGAACTTACATGCGATGGGGTTACGTTATGGGTAAACTAAGATGACATAAAAACATGACTTGAAAAGATGACATGAAATATGACATGTGATTATGCTTGAAACATGAACATGAACTAGGACATGACTTCTAGAAAACATGAGAATGGCCAACTCGAGGTTGGGTTGAGTTTGTAGCATAAATCTACCTGGAACCGACCGGCTTAACTAGTGGCTACAAGCAATAGGACCCAATATGAGTAGTTGGTCATGTCGCATGTGAAACCCGAGGTTAGACTAAGTTGTGGTGTAAAGCTACCCTGACCCGCCCGGCTTAACTAGTAACCACAACAAGGTCTAACGTGAGAGGTTGGGTGTATTAAATTAATTAATGCCACATGATAGGGTTAAGTCATGGGCCACTTAAATACTCAAACACGATGGGTTGATAGGGTTAAGTCATGAACCTTGGGTACACTTAACCAACTTGATACGTGATTGGATAGGGTTAACCACGTTTAATCCGTTAGAAACCCTAGTTACGTGGTCCTTTTCACCAGTAACCCTCTTGGTTGTATCATGATACCTTAGGGACTAGGCTAGGGTGGGGCACGATTACTGGGCTGACATGTAAGCGACCAAAACGACGGCTGAGTAGGTGCGCCAGTGTAGGTTCAGGCAGACTATGGTTGTGCACATAGTCCGGAGTTGAAAAAGCAGACACGGGCACCAGTAGGTTTAGACTGTGCGTGCTTGATGTGTGTCCGTGGTTGGCACCCTAGAGCTTGATACACCCTAGGGTGGACCTAGCACAGTTTGACTACACTTCGTGGTTGGGCCGTATGACACCGATACTTGACAAGTTAGGCTATAGGGAGCCGATCGATTAGACCGTGTTGTTGGACCTTGATTTAGGCCATCTCGTGGTATTGGGCCAAATTTGGGCCAAGGGATCACTGCTTGTTTATACTTGACATGGGTTGGAATACTAGTACACTTGGTGCAAAAACTTAACCATATATATGCGATGCCACACTTGATCTATCCAGTTATCACCCTATGTTTCACCTCTGTTTTTCATGGCCAGTTAACTTTATTTGTTTTTAAACTAATAGTAGATAGGACTTACCAGTATTTTTGACTGACCCGTTTTTTTTCGCCTCTTTTCTTCCATTCCCCCCCCCCCCCAGGTTTACAGGGTGGGAACACTGGTACCTAGCTTGGATCTTTAGCTGCTTTTCTGGATAGCTCACGTACGGTTTGGGCTTGAGCTCGCTATGGCTTTATTCTACCTTGGGGATAGTTACTTTATGATTTTCTTTCCAGTTTTCAGTTGATGTTTCTAGACTATGTTTTGTGGAAAATAATGACCAAGTACTTTGATGTAACTTGACTATGGTTTTGAAATGTTAGTTTTATCCGCTGCTTTATTTACTCTGTTTTTACTTTTATGTTCTGTCTTGTGATATCTGCATGCATGTTTACCTTGTTTAACGCCCCTCCAAAGCTAGTGTGCTTGCAAGAGTGGCATTGGCGGAGGTGGGGTGTTACATTATATGAATTAAAAGCTCATATGGTAAACTAAAGGGTGAGTGGCTATCAACCATTGTGGTGTAAACATTCTAGTGAGTTATATTGCTACCATTCTAATATCATCTATTTGTTTTTTATTTTTTAAGAATTTTTGCTATTATTCAGGCCCATTTTTAGCCATGGGTTACTTATTACCTTCGTTGGTGTATTTGCTTTATGAAGTCACTATTACATGCTAGAATGGAAATTGAACTCTGTTTGTAAAACCTTAGTTTAAAGCTTCCCAAACAAAAGGTAGTGCGCAGTGCATTGGAAGCTTCCCAAATAAAGCAGCAGCAGCCGTAACGTTTTTTGCTGTGTATAAACAAAATCCATTTTGGACTTTGAGATCGTGTGGTTCAATATTCATGTCATACATCCTGATAAACTACTCATTATTTTAACGTTAATCTATAGGACAACAAGAATATCTATAATTTAAACCAGTAAGTTAGGCCATAAGCATAAATATCCATTTTTGAATAATTGTTAAGGAGTATCAAAAAGTTGGTGAACAATTTGAAATAAATATGTATAAATATCTCTTTTATTTATATTGTCAATTTCGTCAAATTTCAGGACTATTCTGTTTTTGTTTACAGATTTGAAATTTACGTATGTACTTATCATCAAGTAATTTATACGGGTAACAATATATAGAAAGTAATTAGTAAGCAATTTATTGCTTTAAATTAATATTTCGTAGTAGTTATAGATTTATTAAATAAGGAAAGGCATATGCATAACGCAATAATATAAAATGATAAAATTATTGATGTCCATCTAACGCAATGGGACAAAATTTGCAACTACATCACCATAATAGCATTTGCAGACTAAGGAAGTCCAAAATGAAGAGTGGTTGGGAATGACAAAATTTGATGATATGCTCCTAATTGGGACAAAAGCTCATTTTAAATTGCTTTTTGCTACAAAAGTTAAATCACATAATTTTTGTATCAACACATTATACATGCATATGGTTAAAATTTGACAATCCATAAATTTAATTTTGATTATCTTTGCATGCGTTCAATGGATGTGCCTAATATACTGGTTACAATAAGGGAAAGTTTATCTAGACACAAAATTTCGGTATAATTGGTGACACAGTTAACCTCCACCATTATATCACCTCCTGAATTCCACATCTCCGTATAAGGATAAAAAGATCCAGCGGTTTAGATCCCTTGTCCCACTAACTATGTCAAATTTTGCATTCAAATAGTCTCTCTCCTATAAAAAATAGTAAAGTGAATTTTTCATTTAAATATAAAAATATATAATTTAGATATCATAAATAGTATAAATGAGCAACATTAAAAAAGATAATTTATCATTCATTTATCTCAATAAATTTATCTGCATTATAGAATTCTATTTTTAACTTTAAAAATCCATAATCTAACATTTCTATAGTTATGTGCACTTCATCGTTTGTTTACTAATTTTTTATATTTAGATCATATGTATTTAAATTGCTTACGAAATCTCGAATATAAAGTATTTTAATAATCTATATATCAGTCACATATGTGTAGATTTACATATTATAAAAATCATAATATAATTTTTGTGTTTAACTACGCAGATGTATGGATCACATGCAAACATTTATGTAAATAGGCAACAATAATAAAATTAATTTGTAAATAACTATCATCGTTGGTGTACATAAACAATAAATTTATCGCACATTACATTAAGAAAAATATGATTTTTAATTTTCAATAACTCTACAATAAGATCTATATAATTTTGTTATAAAATCCTTCTCAATTTATTCAGATTATTTACTTTTAAGATAATATATTTTAACCAATTACATAATTTCAAAGTTAACATATTTTAATTTTTTTAATATATCTAAAATAATTAAAATATGTTAGTTTCAACATAAACACTTCCTTATAGTAATAAGATCAATAAAATTATTTTTTTACTTTAAATAAATAAAAGTAACATAATACATACCTTATATAAACAATAACAACAATAACAATTTATAGTTTATTTATATTGTCAGATTTATCATCTTATATAATAAAGTTCCAATTTTAAAAATAAAATTCTAAATACTATATTTTTAATATTATCATGTGCAACGCACGGGTACACACTAGTACATCCTAATGGGAGCGACCCACATAGCCATGCTGCCTGCCCGATTTTTGTCATTTCCCGGTTGTTGAGGCCTGAGGCTACGATTACTTTCTATTCATTGATAACACAATCACTTTGAATGCTACATTGTCAGATCCGTTAATCACTAGTTGATTTGCACAAATATTATGGATATTATGCTAAGGGAATAAATCCGTTGCAACCATATATATTTATACAAACCAACCCATTCGATCATTGGAAATACTCTGTCAGACATTCGTTCATTTACGTTCGTTATGGGACTGAACGAAACCGAAGGCACAATTTCTATTAATAGAAAAAGCCCTTGCACTTTACTCCGTCTTCAATATATTCAGCATATTTGGTTCGCAACGCTTATGCCAATACGGAGTGGTTCTTCGGATAATAATCCAACCGTCTCTCCATATTGACAACGATGGTCAAAAACTTCAATAGTCTGTGATTTAACTATCGAATAAAAACAAGTGTTCATGCAACATATCAAACAAATCACTGGGCTCTTTAATTAATATTTCATTAAGTAATTCACTTCTCTATTTCTCTATCAATATTTGTTAACCAAATAGTTTCGATAATCATTTGGCCTTTTACGCTATTTGGAAAACACTTCCATATATCGCCTTCTATTATTTTCTATAGTTAGAAAATATATTCTATTTGTAATTGAAAACAATTTCAATCACTTATCTCTTCCCCGACTACTTTAATTATACTCAAGAAATATTTACTTTTATATTTCCAAAACATCCACCACTTGGATTAAAACGAATGCTGTGTAAAACATCGTTACAACAACCCAAAATATTTTATTCAACTAACTATTATCCAAACACTTCTCTTCGAGACTGGATCTTGCTATTTATCAATTAAAAATGAATCAATCAAGTTGGGGTAAAATTACCTCTCAGACCTTGACTGAAAACATCCTCAACTTCAAAATGGCAAAACCACTAATCTCGAATAAACACACTATAAAACCCAATTATTCATTTTTAAAACATGTATATTGTTCGCTTTCTATTTCTAATTTATAGATTCCCTTTTATGTATACAATATTCTTTTTTTTTTGTTTCCTTATCGAATTCTATATATATCTATACATTAATTTCTAACTATCAAATTTCCTTAAAAATATTCTAACTCCTTAAATTTCAGGAAAATTTCGCCATAACCTCCTTTGTACCGGGAGCATCGAGATATTTCAAATAGCCTCCCATGGCCCTTACCAATCCAAAAGAAAAAGAAAAAAGCCAAGCGGCTTGCCGATACGGCGCATAAAATCTCATATATGAATTTAAACATGTACCTTTTTGTCGGGCACATAAATTAAAATCTTCATATACTTCATCCCATACCTGTCCAACACATATTCACCTGTTTCCAATTCTGTTTCAAATCAATCCAATTATCTTAACTAAATTTGCTAATTTATTCTTTAGTTAGCTCCTTTGCTTATTTCTCTGTTTATTTGAACATATCACACTCAAATATATTTTAATCTACTCATGAACCTCATCTAATTCCATTTCAGCTCGAGTTACATATTCGATTTCGAATATAAATTTTCAAATCTCTTTCACTTATTCAACGCCCCATTTCAATTCAAATCTCGATTTAACTATTTATTTTTTAAACTAGTTAAACCTATTTAATAATTAAAAATCTGATTTTTATTCAAAAATAATTTCACTTACTTCACTGGAGTTCATATTTATTTTATATCTCCAGTCTGGATTTTTCTAATGGCAAATTCAGATTTTATTTCTTTAAAATCCTTTTATTTATTTAAATAAACCGTTATCATTTTAAAATGATTTTGGCGCTGCTTTTCTAAAAATTTGATTTTCACATAACTCAAAATCTATTCAACGAAATCTAGATTTTTCTCCTCCATTAGAAAACTATTATCAAATCGGTCCTGACGTTTCTTGTTTCAAAGAATTTCGACTTAAATTGAGTTCTGTAAACTCAATTGAAGTTCGAAACGACAATTTACGAACTGCAGCGCTGCGGCGAGTTCATTTTAATTATATTTATAAATATAAACCTTTAAACTTAGTTTAAAATAAATTCAACCCCATTCTAATATATTATATGCATATATTAAACCAATTTTCCCAATTTATCTCAAAAATTCTGATTATCTAAGATCATCGATTTTCACTTACTCGGTTATAATTTATTTATACTTCGATCTTCTATATTTAATTCCAATTTAATTCTATTTAAGTTTCCTATACTCAATTTCCATTTCAACTTTATTTAAATTCTATATTCGAATTCCCCTTTCAACTCTATTTGAATTATATATTCAAATTCCCATTTCAATTCTATTTGAATTCTATATTCAAATTCCCATTTTAAATTCTATTTTGAAATTCTATTTTCAAATTCCACATTTAAAATTTCTTTATTCAAATTCCATTTCACTTTCGATATTCAAATTCTATATTTGAATTACATTTGAATTTCTATATTCAAACTCCATTTGAATCTTATTTTCAAATTCTATAGTTAAACTTCATTCAAATCTCTATTTGACTTTTCTTTATTCAAATCCATTTGAATTCCTTTGAATTCAAATTCTATTTCAATTCCTTTGAATTCAAATTCTATATTCATTTTTAAACAAGTCTCGATTTCAATTTCTTTTAAAATCTATATTTCTACTTTGGAAAATAGATTTCCCTTTTCAATTCCACACTCGTATTTTTATTTCTGAATTATCCAATGATAATTCTTTTCACTTTATTTATAAACTTTGTTTATAAAAGAACTATTTATAAACTTCGTTTATAAAGGAAACTGCTTGTTTTATTTTTTTAAAAACAAGTTTATATTTCAAATCTATTTAAAAATTCAAATTCTATTTTTCTAAAATTGAATTTCTCTTTTAAATCTCAAATATCCTTTCTGCGATATTTTTAAATATCAACCTTTGGGCCCAGTGAAATTCCAACACCAAAACAACCAATTATTTATTTTCTAGAATATCATATATGACAGTATATATGCAAATAAATAAACGAACATATAACATATTTTTGAGGAATCCAGTTGGATCCCTCCAACCTGTTTTCCTGCATCCACAGACGTTAGTCAACAGAAATAATATCCATCCTGCTTCAAGGCAGGATATCGTGGTATAAAAAGGGGATCCACTTATATACGTGGGCGTAGGGTCATCCGCTAATGACACTGCGGGCATCCGCTAATGAGACTACGGGGATCAATCCAACCAATCATCAATCCAACATATATATAATAGTCAACCCTAAATAACTAATATATTTAAAACAACCAAAGAGCATTCAAACAAGCAACAACAATTATTTTTAACGAATAAAAATAATTCTAAAGAAAAGGTGAGTGAGATTTACTCACCGGAATCGCAGTTGTCGAATATCTTGTTTATCTCCAAATTATCGGCTACTAATCTTCTCGAATCAAATTCGAACCTGCGATAATTTTATTTAAATTTACCAATTAACCATTTATTTATTTAAATCAATTATTTAAATAAATAAATAACTTTCCTCTATTTATCTCTTCATTTAATGGTTACTAAATTTCTTCTAACTTGGCCAATATAATTTGTGATTCATAAAATGATTTACTCAATAATTTCCTTTCGGCTTCTATATTCCAAGCTTAGCAGTAAATGACAATTTCCATACTCAAACAACTATTCTACCATTTATATATTTACCAACTAGTTTCTTTTATATAAACTAATTTCCATATATTTAAATTAAATTGGTTTCACACAATAAAAATACTTAAGTTAATTACTTATCTTGAATAAATTCATACCTTAATCATCACAACTTACTAAAATAAATTTCTACTTTAATTGAGCTTAAATCCTTCTACTACAGTTTACAATTTTACAGTAAACTAATTTTTAGTTTTTTAATCTATAAACTAAATAAATGAATAAGTAAAAATACCTTAATCCATTTACTATTGTTGCCTTCCTTATCTCAACCAAATATTACTGCTCTCGCTACTTCACTATTGTCGAACATTTCACACCCCGTTCTCCTTCGTTAACTTAACGCAATCACTTCCGCTTCACTGCCTTAGGTCAAAATACTCTGCAATGCTAACTCTTCTTTCATGACACATTCACCTCCCGTACTAAGTAATTACAACAACAATCCATCAAGACTTAGTTGTGCTAAATACATCGACCATCTTTGGTACAAATTTTCCCCAAAGCCTTGCCTACACGAACGCCTACTGTACCCTGTTTTCCCCTTCTCCCAGTCACTACCTAATCTTCATCTCGAAGACACTATGGTTGTCACAATTATCAGTTCCAGCATCTCGGTTAACATATGCGACATCTATATGTTTCAATTCCCTCAAGACATTCCCGTAAGATGCTACTACATACCAATAACCCTAAACAATATCGAAATCGCCTAATTCTTCTTCCTCCTTGCGAAATCGGCAACCCTAGATCGACTGGAGAACTATCGAACTCCAGAAATTTGTTGCGCAGCCTCCACTTATGGTCGGAGAACTTCTCTTGTTTGCTTGAGTCGTGGTTCTCTCTCTTTCCTTTTTTTCTAACTGATAAATTTTGATTTCATTTCATTTGAAATAATATAGGAAGGAGGGACAGTTTTACTTCTGAGGAAACGAAAATGAAAAGGATAAATGGGGAAGAAGTGTCGTGATTGATAGAAGGAGGAGGGAACACGAGGTACACAGTATTAAATATATGTTGGTTAAGTACATAACAAATATATTTAAAAAGATTTGATTTTGATTTTAAATATAATTTAATTTGATTTGATTTGACATCAAGATATTTTTATTCTTTTTAGACAGACGTCGATTTGATTTCGATCCCATCCACAATCAAATATCTCGGGGTTCATAATTAAAAATCGTGAACCACTATTTTAGCGTACCGACCGTCGTTCCAATGTAATTACACTATTCTGAACTTAACAGAATAGACTATATAATTTAATTCGAAATAAAATAACCATATTAAATTGAAGTAATATAATTTAAATTCAAAACAAATAGATTTTCTGAAAATAAAATATTTTTAGTATCATCTATATTCAAATACAACTAATACTGATCATCTGAATTGTTTTTTTGACTTTGTTTAAATTTTGAATTTAATTATTTTAAATTCTCAATGATTATCAAAATAAATCGTATTTCGATTATTTAATCGATAACCCAATAAAATACCATTTATATTATAAATTCAATATTTAAAACCATACTAAATATTTAAAATAAATCGACCAAAAATCCGGTCCGTTACATGTTTAAATTTCCATATGAGGTTTTATGCGTTCAATCGGCAAGCCGCTTGGCTATTTGATTTTCTTTTTGAATGGATAGGGCCTAGAGAGTCGAGTTGGTGTTTGAACTATTGGCCGGTACAAAGGAGGTTATGGTGAAATTTTCCAAAAATTTAAGGAGTTAGAATATTTTTTAGAAATAGAAATCGATATATATATTTATATATATATAATTCACTAAGAAAATGAATTTAATATAAAATATTAGAAAAGGGCCAGTGATTGTGGAATTGTTTGATGGATGTTTATTTTTCCTTTGATAGTTAAAACACAGGCTATCAAAGATTTTTATTATCATTTTCGATACGGAGAGACCGATTGGATTTAATATCCGAAAAATCACTCCGTATAGGCATAGGCGTTGCGAATTAGATTATGCTGAAGATAATCGAAGACTGAGTGAAATTCAAAGAGCTGTTATGTTTGTCCAGTCCCAGAACAACTTGTATGGACGAATGTCTGACAGAGTATTCTTAACGGTCACATAAGACGATCTTTTCAAGGTATTACGTCTGGTGGCGGAGAAATTCGTTTCACTTAGCTTTTAAACCCGTAATGTTTTTGGGAAGATCAACTAGTGATTTGACGGGTTTGACGATGTGGCATTCAAAGTGTATGGTGGCTAGATAGACGTAGCCTCAAACCTCACAACCGGGAAATGACAACAATCGGGCAGCCAGCATGGCTATGTGGGTCGCTCCCATTAGGGTGTATAATCACCTATCTAGAGAAATTCCTTTTACTTCTTTAATCTATTTCGATGCTGTCCCTTTCCGGGAAACGGTGGTTTAAGCCCAACCATTGGTGATATACATTCGATACACTCTAGCGAAATGAGTGGTCGGTCATGTGTGGGATGGGTTGCAAGACGTTCTTGTTGAACCCAGTGTATTCCCCTCTAGAGATACACTAGCGGCAGGTGGTCCCATACCTTGTCATAGTTAGAATCCAATCTCTAATAAGCGTCCTGCGGTTTTTGATTTTATACTATGTATGTAGAGCGTGAGATGCAAGCGTTCTACTATTTGGTTATTTATTTGATTAGACATTATTATAATATCACTGGATTTTGGATATCAAAAATGTTTGGATTATAGAAAGGTAAAAGCCGTCCGTGTTTATGTGTGGGTTGGTCTTACTATTATCTCTTTCTTTCAAAAGATTTTTGAAGTTAAACCATATGGTTGGAGTTTACTCACACCAGTCCCATGACTGACCCAGAGTTTATTTTGTTTTGTTTTTCCTAAACTCTTGGGTGCCCAAATTTGTATGGGCAGTCAAGTGTTTCAGGCTTTATAGATACACTTAGAGGAGCTGGAAGCAGGAGGCTTCACTGTTAGTTATCTAGAGTTATTTCCGCTATATCAAATGTTATGTTATACTCTGATGATGATATGTATATATGTACAAAACAGATTTGTATTTCAAAGTTATGTCATATGATATATTTTATTCGTTCCGCTGTGAGATTCTGTATTGTCATTTCTGTTCTTCTTCTATCTTTTCTATTTTCTTTAACCCTAATGACTCGTATTTCTGTATTATTTGAGTTGGACGTGTGGTTTAGTAGTCTGCTCAGATAGTATGGATTTGCGGGCTGTTACATCCTCTCCAATCCTTTACGGATTTGATCACTTCACATGGCGTATACTTCGAGAACTGGACCCCTAAAGGACCACCACTCGCCGTCTTTCTACGCCCCCAAACCACCACCGAGCTCGACGAGAAGGGGTCCACCGGGTGTGCTAGTCGAAGCTCTCCGGCGTGGTGTCTTCAGATCGTCATCTCGATCCTTGTGCTGATAGCGAAGTCGAGCCCTAGGTTCGAACACCAACGAAAAACCCAACAGCTTGAGTTTGATAAAGAAGAAGGTGGTCTAAATTATTTAATTAATTTAATTATTATATTCAAATTGTTAACAAACTTCATAATTTCACATCTTTCTCATACGAAATCGAAATCTAATGAAACAGGAAGTGTTGGGACTGTAAATTCGCGATCTACTTTCTAGAACTGATCAAGAAATTTTTGGAGCCTTCTACAATCTTAGAAGAATTAAAACAGCGATGTGAGATTTTTGAATCCAAATTAATTAAATAAAATTATATGAGGATGCAGACGGAGTTTAGAAACTTCCGACACCCGTCATCCATAGTGTAATAACCCGGAAAATGCGGGCCAATTTAAAATTTTTAAATTGGTGATTTCAAAGGAATTTGAACAATTGAAATAGAATATTTCAATAAAATAGTGAATTAGAAATAGTGAGTTAGTTTGAAAATTTGAATTCAAACTTTGACTGACTGTGCAGGGTGGAGAATATAACGGATTTTAGTGAAACCAAAAATATTTAAATATGTTTATCAATACCTTTCTAACGAATCTGAAAAATCAAAATTTCATAACGGGAATCAAAAGTTATGGCCGAATGAATTTTCAGAAAGGTCGCTATATAGTATATATAGCCCTGGAAAATTAATATTTTGCAAACGACCTCGGAATTCGACGAAACCACTTTTGTTGGGTCCGGGATGTCAAATTATTGCTAGGTTTCAAATTTCATAATTTTTGAAGCTAGTATGTGAGCGTAGCAAAAGAAAATGTGTTTGGTCAATTTTTGTTAAATTGGATCGACCAGAAAATGGCTATTTTTCAAACGATCTCAGAATTCGACGAAACTAGTTTTGTTGAGACCGTAGCGTCAAAACATAGCTAGATTTATTTTTCTGGAATTTTTCGAATCAGTTTGTGGCCCTGGCAAATTGAAATGTACGTTCAGAGTTAAAAATTAAATGTTTTATACTTTAATTTGAAAAATAACTGACTGTAACAGTCGAATTGGCCAACGAAATATATCCCATTGTGTCCGGGATGGGGGTATTTAGCTAGGGACGACAGTCGTTGGACTTGAAAAGGAGTTCGTTGGAGAAAACACAATTTAAAAATATAATATATATATCGGCCAATCAGAATTTTTCTTTCATAAATTAAAAAAACAAAAAAAAAACCCGTAACCCTCGAAACGAACGGCGGCGCGTGCTCCATTCTTCCCGACGAGATTCCGACCGCCTCAGCCTCCTATCGCCGCCGCCACCACCTGTCGTCGAACCGCCTCCGCCTCCTCTTCAAATCCGACCCCAGCACCTCCTCCCTCGACGCCTCCTCCGCCAGAATCGAGCCTGCCAACTTCACCACTTCCCATCGCCGCCCTGATCGCCACCGACCGCCGAGCTGCACCGAACCACCACCGACAGGACCGCCGCTCGAAGCTCTTCCACGCCACAACCTCCGATCGTCCCAATTCTTCTCAGAAATCGCGAAAATCCCAACCCTAAGTTTGAACAACAATAAAGGTTTGACCTTTATTAATTTTGAACTGATTTAAACACTTTATAGTGTTGCAAACTTTGAAAAAACATATCTTTTTGGTGTGTTGATGAAATTCGATGAAACAGGAAACATCGGGACCGCAAGGAAGCTCTCTACCACATAGAAGAAGCCGCGGATTTTTCCGAGTCATCTACGATTTTTAGCACTCCTCAAACCAATGTGAGAAATCTAAATTAAATGAATTTGAATGGAAAATGTCGTGTATAAATTATATAAGCGAAATATAAATTACACACGTGTTGTATACCTCATGTACATGCGTGGTACAAGCTATATGAGGGAAGTATGAATTATACATGCATAGAATAATTGATATATGTGTTGAAATGCAAGTGAAATATAGCAATAATATATATATATATATATATATATATATACACTCCCCTCGTCCACAAACCATGGACGATATTTATTGTTGTGAATTGGTGTGAAATATTGGATGAAAAATACGAATGGTTGAATAATTGTTTGTGGTTGATATTGTGTGGTTGTGGTTGAAAAATACCCATTGGTGATTGAAATGAATTGGAAATATTTGTGGAAATAAAAATAAACATGACGCATGCGTGCGAATTAGATGCATGAATCCCCATTGTCAAAAACCGTGAGGTTTTAAGGTAGAACGAGGAGCCGTACTAGGGACGGTGCCGGTTTTAACTACCCTGCCGTTATGCTGCCGAAATTTTGAATAATATTCATGTGTTAGAATTATTTTCATATGTTGAAATTATCTTCATGCGTTAAAATTAAAGTCATGTGTTGAAACTATATCCATGTGTGGAAATGTTCATGTGTTGAAAAGTGATGTGTGAAAATTAAATTCATTTGTGAATGAATGATGTGTTTAAACAATAAAAATTACATTTTTATAATATATATGAAGTAAGTAAAATATTCGCCTTATATATAAATAGTTTCAACAATAAAAATTCCATCTTTCTTATATGAACAACATAAATAAAATATCCATGTGTGGAAATGCTCATGTGTTGAGAAGTGTGTGTAGTGGAAAAGTTCATGTGTTGAATAAAAAGATCGAACAATAAAAATTACATTTTTATTGAAACTATGAAGTGTTGAAAACATCCATTTGTCGAATAAATATTTTAAATGATAAAAATATCATTTTTATCATCTATGTGATATGCTAAAGATATGCGGATGTTGAAATAAATATTTGTGAATGAAATATTATTTTTAACATCCATAGGAACTAAATAAAATAGTCATGTGTTGAAATCTATTTTAGTTCGCCAAAATTATCATCTTTGAAATGTGAAGTGTTAAAAATAGCCACTTGTTCAAATAAATATGCATGAGTTGAAATATACATTAATTAGCTAATGATATGATTTTAGCCTATGCATGCAACATTAGAATGAATGGTGTTTTTAAACCAAAGTAAATCAAATATGAAGTTGAATGGAAAATGAGAAGTGATAAAAATTGTATATATGTACATGCATATTCATTGAACAGGTTATAGCAAAGGGGCTAGAGAAGAGGAATAAAATTTTGTGCCCGACAAATAGGTACACATTTACTGTTTTGTTTGGGTGATGATTTTATGAGCCTGTTGGCTAGCCGCTTGGCGTTTTCTTTTTCTTTTTGACATGAGACGCCTGTGTGGCTATTTGGGAATTTTCCCAGCCCCTCCCATACAAAGGAGGTTATGGCGAAATTTTCCAAAATTTAAAGGCGTTAGTGAAATAATTGAAGTGAAAACGATATAGAAATTTTTGAATGAACTATATTTATATAAATATATAAATATAAATAAAATTAAAACGAAATGTGGCCGTGCAGTTCGTGTTTTGAAACCGTGATTTCAAACGATTAGTGCGGGAAATCCGACCATTGGATTTTCCCGAAACCGCAACCGTTGGGTTCGCCTTGGAAATATCTTTCCAACGGCACCAACCTTGTGAAGATCCGACGGTTGAATTGCCTGGAATGTTTAATTCAAATCTGAAGAAAAACAGTGTCTGAAACGAATATATTTATATAAATATAATTAAATAAAATCAAATAACGACGCTGCAGTTCGTAAATTGAAATCGTAACTTCAAATGACTAGTGTGGAAAATCCGACCATCGGATTTTCCCAAAACTAAAACCATTGGATTCATTTTGAAATGACCTTCCTAATGATATAAAATTTGTGAAGATCCAACGGTTATATTTTCAGATATGTGTAAAACAAAATTAGTGAAAAACAGCGCCAGTGCATCGGCACGACCTGAAACGTCGTTTAATTAAATATGGCCGTTTTAAATTAAATAAAAATGGCGATATATCATTATAAAATACTGTAGACGATATAGAGTGGAAATAAACCAATTTCGTTGTGTTATCTTGATATGTGATGGTTGAATGTATTTGACCTGAAAATTATAACTAAAGAACTGAAATGTGAATGTTGAATAGTCCAACCATGTGAATAATTGATTTGAAAATCTAAATATACGTGGGTTATTTGAAAAGGCCGAGTTTATCTCATTTCAAATAATCGATCGACGTTGAGAAGTCGAAGAGTTAAAGATGGTTGAAGACTGACGATCTTCACGTTGGATGGATGGGCGCTACTGATGCCCGTGATTGGAGTAGCTACCATGAAGGAGCTGAAGTAGTAGCCGTCCAAACATACTGTTGATGGTACGGATATGCGAGGAATTGGTGCCTCCGGTTTCGTTCAGACCCAGAACGGACTTGTAAATGGACTGTTTGTCTGACATTGGATTTTGTTCTGTGTTGATTGATCTCTGTTAAATATATATCTGTTTGGCGGCGGAGAATTTATTCTCTTGCTTAACACCCTTCTCTTAGACGTACGAGCTCAGAGGTTATGTATTGATAGAAATCAGTCGCATGGAGTGGATTGCCTGTGTGGCACGCCTAAGTGGCATATGATCAAGGCTTCTGTTGCAAAGCAAAGTCTTGTGGTTGATGATCAAAGCATGGTGTGTGTGACGTAGCTTTGTGTATAACGTGAATTCGCGAGCCTTACACCCCGGTATGAGTCAAAAACGGGAGACGGACCGCTGGGAGAGCACGACGTTTCTTTCTAGCTATGGTGGTGTCAGTGACCTACCAGCCCTGACATTATATATACTTTTCACCTGTGTGGTTGTTGGAATGCGAGGCGCCTCGATTATAGGTCTGTAAGGACCGGGAAACGTGTGTTCAAGAATAACTAATCCTCAAAAGTAAGAGAGGACCGGCCCAGCCGATTCCAAGGATCAGAGTGGGGTCATGGGTCATTTGCTAGAGTGTCTCGAATCGGAGAGGAGCTTGCCCCTTGCCTCGACTCATGAAGGAACCCAATTTCCAATACGAAATATACGGACGGGATTGTATTACTAGTACGGCGACATAGTGGTATGGGTCATTTATGCCGCCTATGATTGATATTTATGATTGAAATCGCTTTTGAAACATATATGCACTAGTAATAATATCAAACACTTTTGTTTTATTCGTATGAAGCATTTTTGGCCATTATAAGGTAAAAACTCTATCCTCCGGCTTGCGTTGCATTGAGTGATGGGACCTGAGTCTTATAATGGCTTCATTTTATAAAAAGCATTGCTAATCATTTACTTTATTTCATGCACTAGCACTCATTGGAGTAAACCTGTTCCGCGAAAGTGGCGTGGTCCTTTGATTTGCCTTATCATTGTTGTTAATAAGTTAAGTAGATTTCTCATACCAGTCCCATGACTGACTCGTAGTTTGTTTCACCTTGCAAACTCGGGTGCCCTCATTTTCACACGGGCAGCCTAGTTACAGGTTTCTGACGCACTTTTGGCTCATGGCGAGGCTTGACTACACCGTGCTGACTTGAATTTTCTCCGCCATTATTGTATCTATATTATGATTCCGCCATTGGCGATGTAGACTGATATTTATTTTGTGTACTCTTTATGTATGATTCCGCCTCAGGCGATGGTGACTGACTATGTATCATTATGCACTAAGTTGTATCCTGTACTGTGCTCCTCTGATGTGATGATATCTATATGATTCCGCTGTCATATGTGTGTAAATTATTCTATTTTCTGTTTATGCTACTGTCTGTGATCTGGTAATGATGATTAATGTGTTATATTCCAATGATTATCCTTAACACCGTGTCACGGGGTTTTGGGATCGTCACACATAGACCATGGACGACTTGATTGTATTGTGATGTGGAATTGGTTGATTTTTGGTATTTGATTGTGGTTGAAATGAAATTTTTTGATATTGTGGCATTAGATTTCCTAGAAAATGTATTAGGAAAATAAACCCCTTGTAAACGCCGCGAGGCCTAAGGTATTGCGAAGAGCCGTACATCGGCACGGTGCCGGTTTTAATTACCCTGCCGTTATGCTGCCTAAATATTCTGAAATATTCTTGTGTTATAAAATATTCATGTCTTATATATTAATTGTTAGAATAATATGAATTTTTTATTTTAATATATATATATGTATATATATATATACACATTTTAATGTATATACAACATTAAAAACAAAAAAATGCATTGATAATGGAATTTACATTTTTCATGAGACATTAAAAATAAGTATATGAAAATGGTTCATTGTTGAATTAAAATTGTTAACAATAAAAAGTTCACATTTTTATTGTAAAAAGAGAGTATATGAAAATGGTTCATTGTTGAATTAAAATTGTTAACAATAAAAAGTTCACATTTTTATTGTAAAAAGAGAGTATATGAAAATGGTTCATTGTCGAATTAAAATTGTTAACAATAAAAAGTTCACATTTTTATTGTAAAAAGAGAGTATATGAAAATGGTTCATTGTTGATTTAAAATTATTAACAATAAAAAGTTTACATTTTTATTTTCAAAAGAAAATATATGAAAATGATTCATTGTTTAAATAAAAGGGCCAAACAATAAAAATCTCATTTTTATTGTATATACAGGATATATGGGAATGAACATTAGTGGAATAAAAATATATTTGTGTGTAACATAGAAAAGATTACATTTTTCTATGTAATGATAAAGAATACATTTTTGATACAATATAGAAAAGATTACATTTTTCTATGTAATGATAAAGAATACATTTTTGATACAATATAGAAAAGATTACGTTTTCTATGTAATGATAAAGAATACATTTTCGATACAATATAGAAAAGATTGCATTTTTCTACGTAATGATAAAGAATACATTTTCTATACAATATATAAAAGATACATTTTTCTATGTAATGATAAAATAATACATTTTCTATACAATAAAGAAAAGATTACATTTTTCTTTGTAATATAAAAAGAATACAATTTTTCTATGTAATATAAAAAGGTTACATTTTCCTTGCAAATGAAAAGATTTCATTTTCTATGTAATATAGAAATGATTACATTGTTTGTGCAAAATAAAAAGATATCATTTTCTTTGCAAAGTAAAAAGATTACATTTGCTTTGCAAAATAAAAGAATTACATTTGCTTTGCAAAGTAAAAAGGTTACATTCTTATGTAATGTAAAAGAGATTATAATTTTTATGCAATATAAAAGGATTATATTTATGAAATGAGTTTAATGTAAAGATGTTTAAAATAAAAAGATTACATTTTTCTTTACAATGAAAAGGGATTATATTTGCTTTGCATATAAAAAGATTACATTATTATACAATGAATAAAGAAATTACATTTTTCAATGTAATATAAGAAATAAATAAATAAATTACATTTTTCAATGTAATAAAAGAAATAAATAAAGAAATTACATTTTTCAATATAATAAGAGATTACATTCTTAATGTAATAAAAGAAAGATAAGGAAATTTTCATTTTTATGTAATATATGGTTTCATATGTAAAAGAAATCAATGTTGAAATGAAAATGGCGTTGAAATCATTGAACGGTTTATATTTATATATTTAAATATAAATATAAATTAAAATAAAATGAATCGCGCTGCTGTAGTTCGCGATTTGAAATCGTAACTTCAAACGATTATACCGAGAGATCCGACCGTCGGATTTTTTCCAAAACCGGAACCGTTGGGTTCGTTTTGGAAAGATCTTTCCAATGATATAAAATTTGCTAAGATCCAACGGTTAGATTTTGAGAAATATGTAAATCAAATTTCGATGAAAACAATGCCAAGGCCATGTAATGGCCTGAAGCGTCGTTTAACTAAAAATGGCTATTTTTATATAAATAAAAATAGCGATAAATCGTTACAAAATATTATAAACAATACGGAATAAAAAGAATTGATTTGAATTATATAGATTCGCTAATTATTTGAAAAGACCGAGTTAATTCTCATTTGAAATAATTAATCGACGATTGGAAGTCAAAGATTTGAAGATGGTGCTTGAAGACCGACTATCTTCACATCGAATGGATGACTACTGATGCCCTGGATTGGTTAGCTCCCAGGAAGGGGTTATAGTGGTAGTTGTCCGGACGTACTTGTTGATCGTCCGGATATGCGAGAGCCTCTCTTCTGTGTTGGACATATGGAACAAGGAATAAGGTGTCTCCGATTTCGTTTAGACCCAGAACGGACTTGTAAATGGATGTATGTCTGACATTGGATTTTATTTTGTGCTAATTGATTTCTATTCAATATATATCTTCTTGGTGGCGGATGATTTATTCTCTTACTTAACACCCTTCTCTGAGACGTACGAGCTCAGAGGTTATATATTGGTAGACATCGGTCGCATGGCGTGAATTGTCAGTGTGGCATGCCAAGATGCAAATGATCAAGGCATATTGTTGAAAAGCAGAGCCTTATGGTTGATGATCAAAGCACAGCCCATTTTAGGCATAGCTTTGTGTACAACATAACTTCGCGAGCCTCACACCCCGGTATGAACCGGATCAGGAAAGGACTGTAGGGAGGACATATGTTTCTTTCTAGCTAGAAGTGGTGAAAGGGTTTTGCAAGCCCTAAAATTTTACTTATGTGGATGATGGAATGAGGTGCCTCGATTTTGAGTCCCTAGTGCCTCTATATTTATGCCCCATAGGGTTGGGAAACGCATTGTTCAGGCATAACTAATCCACTAAAGTATTTGTGGACCGGCCCTGAAGATCCAAGGGTCACTCAAGCTCTGATCCTGATGCTCGGGCTAGAGAGTCTCGAATTCGGTAAGGACGATCCCTTGCCTTGGTTCATGATGGAAATCCAACTTCCAATACGACCCATGCGATTTTGATTGCAAAAACATATTTGCCGACATAGTATATGGTAGCAAAGCCGTTTATGATTGATATATTATGATTGAATTTTTTTTGAAAACATATATACACTAATAATAATATCAACTCCATTTTATCGTATCCAGCATTTTTGAACACTATAAGGTAAAACTCTATCCTCCTTCGGTTTGCGTTGCATTGTGTGATGGGACTTGAGTCATATAATGGTTTCATTTTTCAAAAAAGCATTGTGTTGTTTAACGATTTACTTTATATATGCACTGGCAATCCAATGGAGTAAGCCCATTCCGCATTAGTGGCGTGGTCCTGTGATTAGCCTTATTATTAAATAGGTTATATAAGATTTCTCATACCAGTTCCATGACTGACTCGTAGTTCGTTTCACTTTGCAAACTCGGGTGCCTTCTTTTCCGTTGTAACGACACGGATTTCGCCCGGTCCTAATCGATCGCTAAACCGACCAAAACCGTTCGAATCCCGCATACGCTAACTCTGGGTATACAACACATCAGAACAAATAACAGAAGACTTTTAGAAACATCATAATAATGTTACATCAGAGCACAGAATATCAGAGTATATCGAAAATAATCAATACAGCGGAAGATGATTTTTTTCAATAAATGTAATACAATGCACAGCAGAAATAAAAGCTACACAGCGGAAGCCTATAAATGCCTGGACACAGCTTAAAGCTTCAATCCAGAATCCTGCTCAACATAACTGCAAAATAAAACTACTCGACCGCCCATGTGGAAAATAGAGGCACCCGAGTTTGCAAGGGAAAAGCAAACTACAGGTCAGTCATAGGACTGGTGTGAGAAACTCTACAATTAAAATTAACTTATTTAATCATAAGACAAATCACAGGGCCATGCCACTAACGTGGAACGGGTTTACCCCCATGAATTCCAGTGTATAAACAACAATCGGTAATATAGATATGGATCTACTATGCATCAATCAACATGCAATATCCCAATCTACCCCTTTTGGATTAATCACCACTTAGATTTTCCAAATCCAATTCAATTTACAGAAATTATTCCTTTGGATTTTATTCCCGATTTCTTATTTCAAAAATCATTTGAAATACCTATCTAACTTTCTATATCAAAGTAGATTTCACTTCGGGATCTCAAATCAAATCGTCTGGAAATATGAATTCCAAAACATAACAATGCATACAAACAAGTATGCAACCAAATATCGTGCTCCCCATCGACAAGGCAAAGGTTACGCACCTCGCAACTCGATATATATAAATGTGCACCTACCCCACATAGGAGCAGGCTACACCGACGATGCACCTCCCACACATGGAGAGCATACACTGCCCTCTCACCCATACTTTTAGTCTCAGGGTTACCCGAATCTTTAGCATTTCATATCTCGAACTAGGGAAAATAATTTCACAACATAATAATCACAAGTACTTTCAAAATATAGTACTTCACATCAGTAATTCACACATATGATCAGTCACTATTAATCACATAACCTTTGAGCTCGTACGTCTAAAAGAAGGTTGTTAAGAAAGAGAATAAATTCTCCGCCACCAAACAGATACATCATTAATAGCAACTAATCAAATATGTGATGAACCACAATGTAACACATAATACATTTCAAAATCTCTTCGATAATATCGGGTTTAGGCCTCGAAATCCTTTCTTTTTTATAAATCATTTTTATAAAACATTCCCTGTCTAAAATCGGGAATACATTTCTTTTCATTTAAGAAAATTATATCATTTCACAATCATTCATTAAATTTGAAATGAACACAACATCGCTAAACACCTTATCGTCAAATCGTGAAGTGTTTCACAAGGTGTTAGCACACAGATATCTTTACCCAACCCAATGCTAAATGTAAAGACATATTTTTCTCATAAACTGGTCGAGCACCATCCAAACAATCAATCAACCACAATCAATATCAACAACTAAGTAAATTTGGTTTAATCACATCACGTGTTTTGGTAAATTTAATCACAATTCATTCATCCAAATCTAATTAAAGATTTATTCAAACCCTAATTGGTTTCATCTCTAAAATCATTTCATATTGATTGTTCTACTTTTTGGAAATTAATCCTACTTTTATGTGGGTTAAAGAACTAATGTCATTTAAACACAGTTCACGACAAACCCCAAATCCAATTTATTTATTTATAACCATTGGATTATTTTCTAGTTAATAACTAGTTCGTTTCGATAAAAATATATATTTCTTTTTTCAAATATGGAATTTTTCATCTCAATTCTTTCTAAATCATTTATTATGATTTTACACAAATTATCGATATTTTTAATAATTTTATCAAGGCCCGTACAGTCGATTTCCATAACCGGTCATCGAACTGCACTTACACCGACCTTTTCCAAATTTGATTTGGACATAATTCCAAATCCAACCATTAGATTTCAAATCTCCAATATTCATTAGGAATCTCTTTTCGATATGAACCCAGTGGTTCCAGTTTTAGGAGAATCCGACGGTCGGATCTCCCGTAATGTCCGTTCGAAATTAATGGTCGAAATTCGCGAACTGCCGCAGCGCGGCGCATTCTATTCAGGCCATTATATTATATATATAATATATATTTCGTCGATTTCCTTTTAAAATGTATTTTATAAATCGTTTTAAATTCATTTCCAAAATGATTTCAACTTCATATTCAATTTCCAATCAAAATTGAATATTCCATATACACGACAATTTTATACAGTGTATATATATGTTAAAAATTATATTTTTAACATTCAAATCATTTTCACATTTCATATATATATCGTTTTCATTTCATATATATATATATTATTTCCACCTTTCATATATATACGATATTTTAACTTTTCAATATATACGATATTTTCACTTTCAATATATCTGATATTTTCACTTTCAATATATACGATATTTTAACTTTCAATATATACGATATTTTCACTTTTCAATATATACGATATTTTAACTTTTCAATATATAAGATATTTTCACTTTTCAATATATACGATATTTTCACTTTCAATATATATGATATTTTCACTTTTCAATATATACGATATATTCACTTTCAATATATACGATATTTTAACTTTTTAATATATACGATATTTTAACTTTTCAATATATACGATATTTTAACTTTTCAATATATACGATATTTTCACTTTTCAATATATACGATATTTTAACCTTTCAATATATACGATATTTTCACATTCAATATATACGATATTTTAACTTTTCAATATATACGATATTTTCACTTTTCAATATATACGATATTTTCACTTTTCAATATATACGATATTTTCACTTTGTATACATATATTATTTTCCATTGTATACATATATTATTTTCCATTCGCATTTCACATATATACGTTCACATTTCAATTTATTTCATTTCACATCGCAATCAATTTTCATACAGAATACAATCAAACAAGTCGTCCATGGTCTGTGGACGACGAGGAATAGTTCATATATGCAGTAATAAAATAAATTACTGTACAGAAAATATTTTAGTGAGAAGATTGTCACATTTCTGATTTTTAGTACTGTTCAAATTTGAGTTTTCCTCAAATTCAAATCTGCTCTGTTTCCGTTCTGGTCAGTTCTGAAATGTAGTATTCGTCCTTGCGAATCCAATGCAACTGAGTTTGCTGAATTCCGTTTTCGTTTGAAGAAGTTATGGCCTTGTAAATGTTAATTACACAAATTATAAATAATTAAAATATAATTAGCTTTTATTACAGTGATTAGGGGAGAAAAATTACTGGCCGCCCCCCTTCATCTTCTTTCTTCCTCCCATTCAAACTGATCGTGCCGAACAAAACCACAACACTTTCCCCCAATTCGCACGCACATCCCTGAAGCCGGCGCCCGATCCGACCACTTCACTTCGAAGCCCTCCACTTGCTCCCTCTTCACCTGCAGCGCCGCCCCGCCTAAGGTCCTCCTCTATAACGACCCAGAAAATCTGAACCAATTTAAAAATTTTAAATTGGCTAAAATAATGGATTTTGAGTATTTAAAATAAATATTTTAAATAATAGAGATGAAAAGTGAGTTGAATCGACAATTGAAAACGAATATAATTAATTCTAATTATAAACAAAGCCTGAAATGGCGCTACAGTTTTAAAAATTCAATTCAAACTTTGTCGGACTGTACTGGGTGCAAAACAAAACAGATTTGAGTGAAACCAAAAATATCTAAATCTGTTAGTGAATACCTTTCTAACGAATCAGGAAAATCGAATTTTCATAACGGAAAGCAAAAGTTATGGCCAAATGAATTTCCAGAAAGGTCGTTATGGAATTTATATAGCCCGAGAAATTGGCCATTTTGCAAACGACCTCGGAATTCGACGAAACCACTTTTGTTGGATCCGGGATGTGAAGTTTGTGGCCCTGGCAAATTGAAATGTACGTTCAAATTGAATATTGAATGTTTTATATTTTAATTTGAAGGAAAACCGACTGAAACAGTCGAATGAGCCTACGAAACATATCCCATTGTGTTCAGAATGGGGGTAAAATGCTTGGGACGACAGTCGTTGGGTTTGGATTGGAGTTCGTGTGTGAAAGGTGTATTTTTGAAATTTTAAAAATTTATAAATTAAAGAAAATCCCTGATTGGCCCAGATGCTTTTCTCTCTCCCCGATCATCAGGCGCGCGAGACGGAAAGGAGCTCCAAACTTCTCTCTTCAATTTCTCGATGAAATCAAGTGAGGTTGGATCCATTTTGAAGCTCTAACCGTCCTCTTCAAATCTATGTGAAGTTTGGCATTTATCGTGCAGTATTTCTCGAGTTGCGAGCTCGGGAAGATTGCGCCTTTGGAGCGCCGCCGCCACCACCAGAGTGCACCGAACTGCACCTCACCACCACGCGCGCGAAGGTCTTTCGAAGCTCTTCGACGCTGTGTGAGCTGATTCTCCTATCGCACAACGGTTTGATCGAAAGATCAAAACCTAGTTTTGAACCATCGTGAAAGGTGCGTCTTTTATTACATCTGAACTTTGAAAAATCATATCTTTTTGCTGTGTTGACGAAATTCGATGAAACAGGAAACATCGTGACCTTGTGGACGTCTTCTACATTTTAGAAGAGACCGCATATTTTTCTGAGCCTTCTACGATTTTTGGTGGAGTGGAACCCAATGCGAGATTTCTAATTTATAAATGATATGGAAAACGACGATGTATAAATTATATAGTCGATGTGTGAGTTATATAAGCGTTGTACACTTCTTGTATAAGCATTGTATAAGTTGTATGTTCGATGTATAAGTTATATATGCGTTGTAAAAATTATATATGTGTTGAAATAGAAGTGAATTGCTATATATATATATATATATATATATATATATATATATATACGCCCCTCGTCCACAAACCATGGACGATATTTATTGGTTGTGATTGGTGTGAAAATTGATTGATAGCGAATGGTTGTTTGGGATTGTTTGTGGTTGATATTGATTGATTGTGGTTGAAAAATACCCATTTGTGGTTGAGAAATATTTGGTTGAAACCACATAGGATTAGTTTGTGGAAATGAAATAAATATATACATGCCGCATGCGTGCGAACTAGATGCATGATTCCCCATTGTCAAAAACCGCGAGGTTTTAAGGTAGAGCGAGGAGCCGTACTAGGGAAGGTCCCGGTTTTAACTACCCTGCCGTCATGTTACCGAAATTTTGAATAATATTCATGTGTTTGAATTATTTTCATTTGCTGAAACTATATTTATTCGTTGAATAGAAAACCTTCATGTGTTGAATCAATATTCATTCGTTGGATAGAAATTCATGTGTTGAATGGTATTCGTGTTTTAAATATAAAAATCACGTTTTTATCTATTTATATAAACTATAGAAAACCTTCATGTGTTGAATCGATATTCATTCGTTGGATTGAAATTCATGTGTTGAATGGTATTCATATTTTGAAAGAAATTGTTTTATAATAAAAAATCCCATTTTTAACATCAATATGAAATGTATAAAATCATCTTGTTTAGAAATAAATTGTTTTATAATAAAAATCCCATTTTTAACATCAATATGAAATGTATAAAATCATCTTGTTTAGAAATAAATTGTTTTATAATAAAAATCCTATTTTTATTACCTATATAAATTATATAAGATAATAGTGTTTTGAAAAGAACTGTTTTACAATAAAAATCACATTTTTATTATATACATGAATTGTTGAAATGTGAAGTGTTAAAAATAGCCACTCGTTCAAATAAATATGCATGAGTTGAAATATTCATCAATTAGCTAATGATATGGTTTTTGCCTATGCATGCAACATTAGAAAGAATGGTGTTTTTAAACCAAATTGAATCAAATATGAAGTTGAATGGAAAATGATAAGTAATAAGAACAGTATATATGTACATGCATATTTATTGAACAGGTTATAGCAAAGGGGCTAGAGAAGAGGAATAAAATTTTGTGCCCGACAAATAGGTACACATTTACTGTTTTGTTTGGGAGATGATTTTATGAGCCTGTTGGCTAGCCGCTTGGCTTTTTCTTTTTCTTTTTGACATGAGACGCCTATGTGGCTATTTGGGAATTTTCCTAGCCCCTTCCGTACAAAGGAGGTTATGGCGAAATTTTTCCAAAATTTAAAGGCGTTAGTGAAATATTTGAAGTGGAAACAATATAGTAATTGTTGAATGAACTATATTTATATAAATATATAAATATATAAATATAAATAAAATTAAAACGAAACGTGGCCGTGCAGTTCATATTTTGAAACCGTGATTTCAAACAACTAGTGCGGGAAATCCGACCATTGGATTTTCCGGAAACCGCAACCATTGGGTTCGCCTTGGAAATATCTTTCCAACGGCGCCAACTTTGTAAAAATCCAACGGTTGGATTGTCTGGAATGTTTAATTCAAATCTGAAGAAAAACAGCGCCAGAAACGATTATATATATATATATATATATATAATTATATTTAATCGAATAACGACGCTGCAGTTCGTATTTTGAAATCGAAACTTCAAACGATTGTACCGGGAGATCCGACCGTTGGATTTTCCCGAAACTGGAACCGTTGGATTCGTTTTGAAAAGATCTTTCTAATGATGTAAATTTCGTGAAGATCCAACGATTAGATTTTCAGATATGTGTAAATCAAATCTGAAGAAAAACAGCGCCACTGCCGCGTTATGGCCCGAAGCGACGTTTTAAATAAATTGGCTATTTTAAAATAAATAAAAATAGCGATAAATCGTTTTAAAATACTATAAACGATATGGATGTGATTTAGAAATTAACTGAAGGTTGGCTAAGTTGAATGGTTTCCTGGGTGTTGATCTGATGTTGGTTTCGGCCTTCGGGGTTAATATTTGGGAAATCTTTCTCTTACTAATCAACGGTTAGTGACTAATGAATTGAAATGATGCGTGTGTATGCTAGTGTTGCACTTGTTTATTATATACGCAAGTGTTCAGAAAGACCGGGTTCATCCCATTCTGAATAACTGAATCGACGATAAGAAATCGAAGATGAAGACGGTGGTTGAAGACCGGAGATCTTCACCTCGTTTGGATGGTAACCGAGGTCCCGATCGGGAGGCATCCCGAAATATGGATAATGAGTGGTGATCGTCCCGACGTACGTGGTGATCGATGGGTTTGCGAGATATTTAGTGCCTCCGATTTCGTTCAGACCCAGAACGGACTTGTAAATGGACTGTGTGTCTGACATTGGATTTTATTCTGTGTTGATTGATCTCTATTAAATATACATCTGTTTGGCGGCGGAGAATTTATTCTTTTGCTTAACGCCCTTCTATGAAACGTACGAGCTCAGAGGTTGTATATCGATGGACATCAGTCACATGGCATGAATTACTAGTGTGACATGCCTAAGTGGCAAATGATCAGGGCTTCTGTTGAAAAGCAAAGTCTTGTGGTGATGATAAAAGCACCGCCTGTGTGGCGTAGCTTTGTGTATAATGTGAATTCGCGAGCCTCACACCCCGGTATGAACTAGAAACGGGAGATGGACCTCAGGGAGGGCATGCGTTTCTTTCTAGCTAGGGTGGTGTCAGTGACCTACCAGCCCTGACATTTATATACTTTTCACCTGTGTGGTTGTTGCTGTTGCGAGGCGCCTCGGTTAGATCGGACGATCTAGGTCTGATGGAGCCATTCGTTGGCTCATTTACACCCCAAAGGGTGGGGAAATGCAGTGTTCAGGAATTTTAATCCACATCGGTGGACCGGCCCTGACGATCCAAAGGCTTGACTGAGTACTTGCCTGAGGGGCGGGCTAGAGCGTCTCGAATTTGGTAAGGACTATCTTTTGCCTTGGTTCAGGACGGAAATCCAATTTACAAATACGTCATCGTGCGGTTTTGATTGTATACCTATATATGGTGACATAGTGGTATGGGGCATTAATGTCGTCTATGATTGATAGTTATGATTTGAAATTGTTTTCAAAACATATAAACACTAGCAATAATATCAAATGCCTTTGTTTTATTCGTATCAAGCATATTTTGGCCGTTATAAGGTAAAAACTCTATCCTCCAGTTTGCGTTGCATTGTGTGATGGGAACTGAGTCTTATAATGGCTTCATTTTTATAAAAAGCATAGCGATGTTTAAAAGAATGACTTGTTTTAAAACACTGGCAATCCAATGGAGTAAACCCGTTCCACGAAAGTGGCGTGGTCCTGTGATTAGCCATATTATAAATGTGTTGAGTAGATTTCTCATACCAGTCCCATGACTGACTCGTAGTTTGGTTCACTTTCAAACTCGGGTGCCCCTTTTTCTACACGGACAACCTTGTATTCAGGTTTAGCTAGTTCTTTCTGGATAGCTGGAGCTGAAGATGGATTCTATCATTTACCTCATTTTATGTTGTTCAGCTCCTATTGTACATATTTTGTTTGTTTTCCGCTGTAGACATTTATGTATAGCTGAACTGTATTTGTACTAAGTAAGATCCTGTATACTGTGTAACTCTGATGATTACTTTTATCCAGTATATTCTATTGTTCATTATCTGGTGTATTTATTTAATTCTGTTCTGCTATTATCTGTTTCTGTGTTATATTCCAAAGATTACCATTGTCTCCGTCAGTACGGGAAATGGGGTCGTCTCATCCTCGTCTCGGAAAATGCCCACGTACGCTGCGTGTTTGTGCCCCAAATCCAGCTGCTTCAGAGGCCTAGAAATGATCAGCATCATATTTATTTGTAGCGCTCATGTAGTTCTTCAATTGCAGCTCTATAATTTTGAATTTCGTTGAGTCGATTTTGCGAAAATGGGGAGAGAAAGATCGAGCGATATCAGCCCTTGGAGGAATAACAACGGAGGCTCCCCACTCTGTTGACCACGCAGGAGAATGATCAAGGGTTTTGACCCCCCTTTGGCTTGTTTCTTTTATATTAAAATAATAATTAATTCATTTAATACATGTTTTTGTGTTCGAACTTCAAATCAAACCCAACGACTGTCACCCCTAGCTAAATACCCCCATTCCGAACTCAATGTGATATGTTTCATAAGCCAATTCGACTGTTTTGATAAGCTTTTCTTTAAATTAAAATATAAAGCATTATATTTTCAAATTAAACGTACATTTTAATTTGTCGGGGACACATACTGATTCTAAAAATTCGAGAAAAATCATTTCTAGCTTCGTATTGACGATACGGTCCTAACAAAACTAATTTCGTCAAATTCTGAGACCGTTTGAAAATAGCCATTTTCTGGTCGATCGAAATTGACAGAAACTGTTAAAACACGTATTCTTTTGCCATGCTCACATGTTAACTTCAAAAATTATGGAATTTGAACCTAGCAATAATTTGACATCTCGGATCCAACAAAAGTGGTTTCTTCGAATTCTGAGGTCGTTTGCAAAATTTCCATATTCAAGGGCCTTTATATATATTAAAATATATATAAATTCCACAACGACTTTTCTGAATTTTAAACTGGACATATCTTTCAACTTCTAAAGTGAAATCTGAGTTTCTTAACTTCGTTTGAAAGATATCATTAAACAAATTCAAATATTTCTGGTTTCGTTCAGTTCCGACTTAAAACGAATTCTGTATATTCATTTGAAATTCAAAATCGAATTTTCGAACTGCAGCGCCATTTCAGGCTCGTTATATAATTAAAATAAATTTATTCATTTCAACTTCATCGAAAATAAATTTTTCGTCGTTATTATTTAAAATAATCCATTTTAAAAAACCAAAATCCGTAAAAATTGCCAAAATAAAAAATTTAAATTGGCCCAGATTTCCGGGTTATAACAATCTCCCCCACATAAAACTTTTCGTCCCCGAAAAGGAACGAAGCCGAAAGTTGTTTCACAAATCAACTCAACTTCCAGTATTTCCATTATGGCTTAAGTTCTTCAATTTTTCCAAAAATTTGGCAAACACCCTAAATTTTCGAAAAATTTCGCCATAACGTCCCCTACACCGGGGACTTCGGGATATTTCATGTAGCCTCCCTTGTCCTTCTTCAATCCAAAAGAAAAAGAAAAAGCCAATCGGCTCATAAAATCATCATCACCCAAACAAAACAGAATTATGGTAAACAATACCTATTTGTCGGGCAAACAATTTTATTCCTCTTCTCTAGCCTCCTTGCATTGACCTGTTCACACATATATATGTACATGCATGCATTTGTAATCAATTTTCAATACAGTTCAATATTTGGTTCAATTTGTATACAATTTGGCCTAATTGGTTCAAATTTTAATTAATCACAACAATAATCAAACAACAACCAACAATCAATTTATTGATTAACTTTCGAAACTTTATATATTTAAAATCATATTTTCTAAAACCAGATTATATATATAATCACAAATACGTTATTATAAACATATAATTCTCAACTCATTCTAAGGCATTACTAACCCCATCTCTAACGAGTCACTCATTCTAGAATGCTACTGATTCTATCTCTAATGAGGATTCTTTCATAGGATATTACTAATCCTACTTCTGATGAGTCTTTTATCCTGTTCTAATGAGTTGTAACCCAAATATTTGAGTTTAACCAAAGCTCTGATACCAGCTGTAACGACACGGATTTCGCCTGGTCCTAATCGATCGCTAAACCGACCAAAACCGTTCGAATCCCGCATACGCTAACTCTGGGTATACAACACATCAGAACAAATAACATAAGACTTTTATAAACATCATAATAATGTTACATCAGAGTACAGAATATCAGAGTATATCGAAAATAATCAATACAGTGGAAGATGATTTTTTTTCAATAAATGTAATACAATGCACAGCGGAAATATAAGCTACACAGCAGAAGACTGTAAATGCCTGGACACATCTTAAAGCTTCAATCCAGAATCATGCTCAACATATCTGCAAAATAAAACTACTCGACAACCCGTGTGGAAAATAGGGGCACCTGAGTTTGCAAGGGAAAAGCAAACTACAGGTCAGTCATGGGACTGGTGTGAGAAACTCTACAGTTAAAATTAACTTATTTAATCATAAGACAAATCACAGGACCACGCCGCTAACGCGGAACGGGTTTAACCCCATGAATGCCAGTGTATAAACAACAATCGGTAATATAGATATGGATCTACTATGCATCAATCAACATTCAATATCCCAATCTACCCCTTTTAGATTAATCACCACTTAGATATTCCAAATCCAATTCAATTTACAGAAATTATTCCTTTGGATTTTATTCTCGATTTCTTATTTCAAATCATTTGAAATACCTATCTAACTTTCTATATCAAAGTAGATTTCACTTCGGGATCTCAAATCAAATCGTCTGGAAATATGAATTCCAAAACATAACAATGCATACAAACAAGTATGCAACCAAATATCATGCTCCCCATCGACAAGGCAAAGGGTACGCACCTCGCAACTCGATATATATGAATGTGCACCTACCCCACATAGGAGCAAGCTACACCGACGATGCACCTCCCACACATGGAGAGCATACACCGCCCTCTCACTCATACTTTTAGTCTCAGGGTTACCCGAATCTTTAGCCACATACTAAATCATTTCATGTCCCAAAGTAGGGAAAATCATTTCACAACATAATAATCACAAGTACTTTCAAAATATAGTACTTCACATCCGTAATTCATAAATATGATCAGTCACTGTTAATCACATAACCTTTGAGCTCGTACGTCTCAAAGAAGGGTGTTAAGCTAGAGAATAAATTCTCCGCCACCAAACAGATACATCATTAATAGCAACTAATCAAATATGTGATGAACCACAATGTAACACATAATACATTTCAAAATCTCTTCGATAATATCGGGTTTAGGCCTCGAAATCCTTTCTGTTTTATAAATCATTTTTATAAAACATTCCCTGTCCAAAATCGGGAATACATTTCTTTTCACTTAAGAAAAATATATCATTTCACAATCATTCATTAAATTTGAAATGAACAAAACATCGCTAAACACCTTATCGTCAAATCGTGAAGTGTTTCACAAGGTGTTAGCACACAGATATCTTTACCCAACCCAATGCTAAATGTAAAGGCATATTTTTCTCATAAACTGGTCGAGTACCATCCAAACAATCAATCAACCACAATCAATATCAATAACTAAGTAAATTTGGTTTAATCACATCACGTGTTTTGGTAAATTTAACCACCATTCATTCATCCAAATCTAATTAAAGATTTATTCAAACCCCAATTGGTTTCATCTCTAAAATCATTTCATATTAATTGTTCTACTTTTTGGAAATTAATCCTGCTTTTACGCGGGTTAAAGAACTAATGTCATTTAAACACAGTTCACGACAAACCCCAAATCCAATTTATTTATTTATAACCGTTGGATTATTTTTCTAGTTAATAACTAGTTCATTTCGATAAAAATACATATTTATCCTTTCAAATATGGAATTTTTCATCCGAATTCTTTCTAAATCATTTATTATGATTTTACATAAATTATCGATATTTTTAATAATTTTATCAAGGCCCGTACAGTCGATTTCCATAACCGGTCATCGAACTGCACTTACAACGACCTTTTCCAAATTTGATTTGGACATAATTCCAAATCCAACCATTAGATTTCAAATCTCCAATATTCATTAGAAAGCTCTTTTCGATACGAACCCAACGGTTACGATTTTAGGAGAACCCGACGGTCGGATCTCCCGTAATGTCTGTTCGAAATTAATTGTCAAAATTAGCGAACTGCCGCAGCGCAGCGCGTTCTATTCAGGCCATTATATTATATATATTATATATATACTATATATTTCGTCGATTTCCTTTTAAAATGTATTTTATAAATCGTTTTAAATTTGATTTCAAAATGATTTCAACTTCATATTCAATTTCTAATCAAAATTGAATATTCCATATACACGACAATTTTATATGATGTATATATATGTTAAAAATTATATTTTTAACAATCAAATTATTTTCACATTTCATATATATATATATCATTTTCATTTCATACATATATATTATTTCCACCTTTCATATATATACGATATTTTAACTTTTCAATACATACGATATTTTCACTTTCAATATATCCGATATTTTCACTTTCAATATATATGATATTTTAACTTTCAATATATAAGATATTATCACTTTTCAATATATACGATATTTTCACTTTTCAATATATACGATATTTTCACTTTTCAGTATATACGATATTTTCACTTTCAATATATACGATATTTTAACTTTTCAATATATACGATATTTTCACTTTCAATATATACGATATTTTAACTTTTCAGTATATACGATATTTTCACTTTTCAATATATACGATAATTTAACTTTTCAACATATACGATATTTTCACTTTGCAATATATACGATATTTTAACTTTTCAATATATACGATATTTTCACTTTCAATATATACGATATTTTCACTTTTCAATATATACGATATTTTCACTTTTCAATATATACGATACTTTCACTTTCAATATATACGATATTTTAACTTTGTATACATATAATATTTTCCATTGTATACATATATTATTTTCCATTCGTATTTCATATATATACATTCATATTTCAATTTATTTCACATTACGATCAATTTTCACACAGAATACAATCAAACAAGTCGTCCATGGTCTGTGGACGACGGGGAACAGTTCATATATGCAGTAATAAAATAAATTACTTTACAGAAAATATTTTAGTGAGAAGATTGTCACATAGATCGGTTTTATTTCTGATTTTCAGTACTGTTCGGATTTGAATTTTCCTAAAATTCAAATCTGCTCTGTTTCCGTTCTGGTCAGTTCTAAAATGTAGTGTTCGTCCTTGCGAATCCAACGCAACTGAGTTTGCTGAATTCCGTTTCCGTTTGAAGAAGTTATGGCCTTGTAAATATTAATTACACAAATTAGAAATAATTAAAATATAATTAGCTTTTATTACAGTGATTAGGGGAGAAAAATTATTGGCCGCCCCTCTCCATCTTCTTTCTTCCTCATGTTCTAACTGAACATGCTGAACAGAACCACAGCCCTTTCTCCCAATTCGCACGCACATCCCTGAAGCCGGTGCCCGATCCGACCACTTCACTTCGAAGCCCTCCACTTGCTCCCTCTTCACCTGCAGCGCCGCCCCGCCTAAGGTCCTCCTCGTCTCGGAAAATGCCCACGAACGCTGCGCGTTCGTGCCCCAAATCCAGCTGCTTCAGAGCCCTAGGAATGATCAGCACCATATTTGTTTGTAGCGCTCATGTAGTTCTTCAATTTCAGCTCTATAATTTTGAATTTCGTTGAGTTGATTTTGCGAAAATGGGGAGAGAAAGATCAAGCGATATCAGCCCTTGGAGGAATAAGAATGGCAGCTCCCCATCCTGTTGACCATGCAGGAGAATGATCAAGGGTTTTGACCCCCCTTGGCTTGTTTCTTTTATATTAAAATAACAATTAATTCATTTAATACATGTTTTTGTGTTCGAACTTCAAATCAAACCCAACGACTGTCGCCCCTAGCTAAATACCCCCATTCCGAACACAATGGGATATGTTTCGTAAGCCGATTCGACTGTTTCAATCAGTTTTTCTTTAAATTAAAATATAAATCATTATATTTTCAATTTGAACGTACATTTTAATTTGCCGGGGCCACATACTGATTCTAAAAATTCCAGAAAAATTATTTCTAGCTTCATATTGACAATACAGTCCTAACAAAACTAATTTCCTCAAATTCTGAGCCCGTTTGAAAAATGGCCATTTTCTGGTCGATCGAAATTGACAGAAACTATTAAACACGTTTTCTTTTGCCACGCTCGCATATTAAGTTCACAAATTATGGAATTTGAAACCTAGCAATAATTTGACATCCCGGATCCAACAAAAATGGTTTCGTCGAATTCTGAGGTCGTTTGCAAAATTTCCATTTTCAAGGGCCTTTATATATATTAAAATATATATAAATTCCACAATGACTTTTCTGAATTTCAAACTGGACATATCTTTCAACTTTTAAAGTGAAATCTCAGTTTCTTAACTTCGTTTGAAAGATATCATTAAACAGATTCAAATATTTCTGGTTTCGTTCAGTTCTGACTTAAAACGAATTCTGTATATATTCATTTGAAATTCGAAATCGAATTTTCGAACTGCAGCGCCATTTCAGGCTCGTTATATAATTAAAATAAATTTATTCATTTTAACCTCAACGAAAATAAATTTTTCGTCGTTATTATTTAAAATAATCCATTTTAGATAACCAAAATCCGTAAAAATTACCAAAATAAATTTTTTAAATTGGCCCAGATTTCCGGGTTATTACATCCACAAGGGTAGCCTTGTATACAGGTTTTTAGCAGACTCATTATGGATAGTTATGGAGCTGAAGATAGATCTTATCATTTCTATTATGCTGTTCAGACTTCATTTAGCATATTATCTTTGATTCTGCTGCAAACATTTTATATTAAGTTGAAAACTATATTATGTACTAAGTATGATCCTATTATGTTGCGTAACTCTGATGATATATTATTCCCAGTGTAATTTGATGTACTTTATCTGCTGTAATTCTATATTTCTGTTTTGTTGTTATTATTTCTGTGTTATATTCCAATGATTATCCTTGCTTTCGTACTACGGGAGTTTGGGGTCATCACACTCTTTATACGTTCCACCATAGCACCGCCCTTGTTCCCCTCCTGCTACTGTTTCAAGATCCATCCCCACGCACTTACTCCCAGAGCCAACAATTCTATACACGCAGCCTTCATGCTCATCCTTTCAGCCACTAATTCACTTCTCGCATTATGTATCTTCAAACCCATTACTTTATACACCTCAACTGTCGTGCCATGACTCTGCCTTGCTACAACCACATTTCCAGACCCACGGCAACCCAGTCCACTTGCTCCAGTTGACTCTACTTTCTTTATATATATAGGGGGTTCGGGTTTTTGTTTGCCATTAAACTCAGCGGATTGAACTCCAGGGAGGAAATGAGGATAGCGCCTGTGTTATATAGGCGAGAAAAGTAGGATAAGTTCGACGTATAATCAAGTAGGCACGTAGGTAGCTGCATTGTATTGTCTCTCTCAACTTTATCATGCGTAAGTTTTCTTTTAAATGTTTAGAGGTTGATTGATATGTTAATCCTATATAGAAGAAGAAATGGTAGCTGTAGCCAGTAGAAGATGGTACATGTGTGTGACTTTTTTGATTAGAAAATACAGGGCTTAAGATTTGAGAAGACAGGAGAAGAAGGAATAGGTGTGCGTACAACTCAATATGTAGGATGGAAGAAAATAAAAAGAATAGTTGGGTGTGTATTTTCTTTTCACTACAGAGGTAGCTGAAACAATAGGGTACTTATTTTAATATTTTCTTTGAGATGAAGAAACAAATAGGGTAGGTAGTTGCATCTTGGAAAAGAAATGGAATAGGAATGCCAACTGAAAAGCATTAAAAATATGCTTCTTTTAGACCGACGTTGATTTTACTTAGGGTGCAAGCTTCCAATTCACTTTATTAAAATTATACGGTAAGTTATGTCTATCGCTATTTACCGCTTTTTACGTTGGCAATTTAATATTCATACCGACACTAATAAACTCCAAACAAAGTAAAAATGAATGTACCGCTACGTCTGAACGTTATGGTCCCAAGAAAAATAATTTCATTGAAAATCGACTCTGTTTGCACAACCATGTTATTTTATATATATCGGTTCACCTTTAAATTGTACATACAGGTAAAACAACTCTGATTAGCTCTAAAATGGAAATCTATCAATAATTACCCATACATATTCCAATAAAACTCGTTTCGTTGAAAACAGAGGCCATTAGGAAAGAAAACTATTTATAAGGCCTATATAATATCGATAAAATCCTAAGCAATTAAATTAAAATAAAAATAACTTATTATTTTCATATATTCCAATACTACACAGCTTCAAAACAAACCAATATATAATTTAAACTCAATATTAAAAATTCTGAGTTAAAACGATACTCAAATATACAAAAACCGCTTATAATTATTTAAATAAACGTTATCGTTTATTATCAGATTCCATGGCGACTGTTTGAAAATTTGAATTGGACGTAACTAACAATCTATAACACGAAATATGTATTTTTCTCTTCCATATGAAAATTATAATCAACAAGATTCGAACATTTCTTGTTTCATAGTAATCCGACTAACATCGGATTCTGTATGTTCAATTGAAGTTTCAAGACTTAATATTACGAACTACCGCGCCATTTCGAGCTCGTTTTAAATTATATATAAATTTAACGTTCAAAATCCAATTTAATAAACGAATTAAAATCCATTAATATTCCAAATAAAATATTTAAACAATAAAATATATTAAATAACTAACTATAAAAAATACGGGACGTTACAATATATGTTAATATAAAAAGCTAGCTATAATCAGGATAGTAAAAAAATCATGGTTTGGTTTCGCTGGTAGTTCTAGTTGAGACCATCTCTCGATCCAAAACGGGGAAAGAGCCCATGTTAATATCTCAAATCCATTTCAGAAATATGACTAAGAGGTGTATTCATTTGTTACTTTGTTAAAATTGCGAATCATTGTTGTGATATTCAATTGAGTTCTTGGCCTTGTAGTCGAGGAAATTTATTTTTTAAAACTATTTGAAAAATAAAAATGGATTTCAACGGTTTCAAAATACGGTTTCGGAAAATAGTTTATGAAGATATGGTTTTAATCTATCTATATTTTAAAATTTTTGGAGCCATTCAGTAATTTTAGTAAATATGATCTGATTGGTAGGAAAGAAGGAATTAGAAATAACAAGGAGTGTACCACTAAAACTCAAGAATAATAAACATCTATTCCTTGTGATTTTCTGTATCCATCTTCCTATATATATTGGATAATTTATTAAAGTTAGCAAAATTAATCTAAATTGTTTCAAAGCTCCAATATTTTTAAACACAACAAGGTTTTTTAGGTTAAAATATAAAACTGGAATATAAATAGTAATAATAAAATGGATTAATAAATATGAAACCGTTAGTTTATAAATTAATTCCATTTTGGAAAAGTTTTAAATTTTTCTTCGAAAAGGCTAAGAAAAATCCTTCATCTAGATTTTGGGGTATTTGATTTAGTGAATCGTCTATTTGTTGTCAGCTAGGTAAGGGGGGAATCTGTTTTAAATTATATTACGGATTTCTAGCTGGGTTATTTTGGAATTCGTTCGTTGTGTAGTAGCAGCATCGTTGTTGAGACTATAAATCCTTGGATTTGGTTCGGCAACTACGGCCTTTAAATACCGCGGTAATTATTAATTATTTTCGAATCACGTTAAATCTTAAAAGTTGATGCGGGATGATTAATATTTTAATCCAACCAAGTAAGGTCAAGTTCAACCTCTGTCCAAAGCCCATTTGGTAGTTGACCGTTTGGTGCTATACAAGGACAGTCAATTAGTTGATGAGCTTTGGCACAACTTGGACCTAGGACTCAACCATAAAAATTGCATCCAAATTTCCCCCTTAACTACTTTCTTTTGTCCTTCCTTCCTCATTAAGTCGAGTCATATTTCTATCCTTCTTGTCGTCTCCTCGTCTCCTCATTTTTCGTATTTGTTTGCGCATTAGAGCTTGTCTCTCTAGTACTCCCAGATCTAATTTCTTCTCTTCGAATATTTCTTGGCCTATAACACCTAGTTGCACTATTCGATCTTACTCACACTATTTAAGTCTCACCCTTGGATAGAGATCATTTGGTTGAATCGGAATGAGCAAAAAGGTCTTACGACTTTAAGGCTAAGAAAATTTGGCAAGGCAGTTAGGCTTGCACCGGCCCATTGCTTCGAGATCTTAGAATAAGATTTGTGTTTGTGCTTCGTCTGTCTTTGCTATACCTTGTTCGAATAGGTTCTTTCAAAGGCGATCGTCATTTCAGAGATGAAGAATAACTGGTTGGTTTTTCTAAGGAGAAGCTCGATGAGAGTTTTAGAGGCACCCGCATTTTATGAGGACTTGTGGACCGACTTTGGAGATTTTACATCAAATATTTTTTTTAGTGTAGATTTTTATGTTCGAGAATCTATTCGAACTTCCCATTTAGACGCATGACCCATTTAGCATAAATGGGAAGTTATCACGGGATTTTTCTCATGATGCGGAAATCAATCCTTTGTTTGATTGGTGGCCTAACTATCATTTAATACCGCATCATATTCAATTCAGCTTGTTGTGCTTGTGTGTTGTCTCTTGGAATTATTTTTTGTAAATTCACATATCAACTTTGTCTTTAGACAATATTAGGTGGGTTTCCATATGAACCAGTTTTGTGGTAGGTTTCTTTTCTCATCATAAATTCTCTTTTAGAACGGAGGGTGATGTGCGAACCTCCAACTACACCGGCGGTGTGGGTAATACGAGATTGAGCATTTTGATACCATGATACAGTTAATCAAAAATTATAAAATTTGGTTTGATCTCCAGCCGCGGAGCAAGGCGTCTCGTTGTTTATAACCATTGTTTTGGTGTTGTTTTTGTTGTTATCACTTTCCAGCATCGAGTCCTTGGTTTCATGGTGATTTGTCCTGTAACTGTTAGTGTTGTTTAAATCGGACGACTTAATTTAATGAGATTTCTAAGTTTGGAATGTTTATGTCATTCACGCATGCCTATTTGAATTAAATCTCGTTTTTCATATCTAAACTAATAGTTGTCCTAGGGCTGGAAAGAATAGAATTTTGTGTTGGATAAATTTCAACAAAAGACTGATTTTGCGTTGTTTTCGTCACGGGTATATAAATAAATAAACCACCTTTCCTCGTTAAAAGCTAAAATTTATTTTTAGTCTTTTTGTGTGTGATTTCAGTTTTTGCATTTTTGGCGTGGCTGACTTCCTTTTTCGCTAACATGTGACTTGAATCATTTAAGTTTCTGCAAAATACATTTTCTGAAGTTAATGGAAAATGTTGTTTGAGAAAACAAAATTTTACCCATTTTAATTTTCAACTGATTTACATTCTTTTCATATCGAAAGTAAAGTGGTATTGAAAAGGAATTTTCAAAATAAACACAAGAAGTTTTAAGTGGAAATTTATTTTTATGAAAATTTTCAATTTTTGGTCACATGAATAACGTAAGGAAGATGTTTGGATGCAATGTATGCACGTTTTAGTGGTGCAATAGGACAAACGATACGATAAAAACGTTAATGACAACAAGGAAAAGGCTGTTTTAGCCTTGGAAATGCTATTTCCATACCTTGTCAATGATGCATGAGAGTTACTTATTAACTCATTTTACGTTTTAGAGCTTGTTTTAAGCCTCCTTTAAAGTTTACATATGGAAATTTTTGGAGTAATTTAGGTAAATGAGGAGAAAATTCCATTGTAGGGCAGGAAATGGAATATTTGTAAGTGAAAAAATGTTAAAATTCTTCGTTTTGATTTCATTTTTCCGGTTTAGGATAAATTGAATAAGAAATTATTAGATTGCGTGATGATTTGGATGGTAGGGTTTGGATGCAAAATTGGTTGCTTCACACTTTTATTCGTAATTGTGTGAAGGTTATGGATGAAAAAGAATTTTCAAAATTTGTATTCATGTAGAACAACCAGTATATTTAGGATGTTTTGCATCATGTTTTCAAAGTGTTTCAAAATCTCAATGCATACATATAGAGGGCCCGATTTAGAATCATTTTGCATGCATATTTTATGGTTGAAATGCATTACGTATACCATGCACATATACATATGATTGCAAAGTGGATGTACAAAAATTGGTTGTGTAGGATAGGATAACTAGTTGTCAGAATTTCGGGACGAAATTCCTTTTAAGGGGGGAGAATGTAACAACCTGAAATTTTGAAAATAAATAGTTATTTAATTAGAAGCTAAAAAATAGGAATTTCTGCAAATGATGGAATTTGACTATGAAACTTTAACCGTTGCATTCGTCTCAGAATTCTGGTCAACTTTCATGTTTGGAGTTTCACTAATGGAGTCCGTATGAAAAATTTACGGACGGAATACGAAAATGGACGCAAAATAAATATACCAGAATAATTAGTTATATATTACCTAATTTAACTAGTCGACCTAGGCAATCTGGTGCGCAGGCGGTCGACAATGGAGGTCGACCGACGGTCGACAACGGAGGTCGACCGACGGTCGACAGCCCAGGTCGACCTACTGGGCGTCAGATCGCCTAGTGGTGGCTAGGTTTTGAAGGGTTAGGTTAATTTGTTTATATAACGGATGGAAAGATATAACTTAAAACTAATCTGACGGTTCTAGGGCATTTTCACCCCTATAAATAAAGGTGTAAAGCCTCATTATTTTCCATTCAAATCTATAGAGACAGCGGAGCTCTGCCAATTTTCTTCCTCTTCTAACCTAATTTCTAAATAAAAATATGTTCATACATATCAAATCAAATCAAATTCATATGCAATTGGGATTATTATTAGATTTAATGGAAGAGCATGCTCAACGATAGATTCTTCACTCTCTTCCCTTTTTCTTACATTTCTACAGATATAAAATTTCCCCTTTATAGATAAATTGTAGATTTATAAAATTTTTGGGATTGTAAGCCTAAAGGGTTCAAAATTTAGAATTTGGAGGCCATAAGTTGAGTGGGAAATTTATTAATAGCATTATAATGACTTATCTATTTCGTTTGAATCCAATCAATGTTTTATGCTTATCAGATCTGTTTATTTAAATATTGTGAATTTATTGGCAACCATCAGATCTGATTATAAATATGGTTAAAATTGGTAAATGATAATTGTGATTATGTACAACATGAATTGTAGGATTCTTAAATATTTTTCCCACATATTCCTACAGTTATATCATGAAATATATTGTACATGTTACATAATACTGTGGATTTGGAGATCAGTCCCAATAAACATAAATTAGTTGTAGTTATGTTCCAGATCTTTAGTTTAGTGCTAAAATATGAAATATATGAATTTGGGTAAAAAGATGAAATTTGTGTAGTATGTGGTTGTAAGAATAAAAGAAATATTCCTGTTTATATTCAATATTGTTGGGTTTTGGCTTAAGCATTGTAAATATATGCCTTTTTCCTCCATTTGAATAAAGAGGCATTATTTTGGAATCACAAGAAGTATGAAAAAAGATTAAAAAGGGAAAAGTGGTGCAAAGGAACATATAAATATAAATACATACATTTGTATATAATTTGCATAAACTATTCCTATATATATATTACATATATTTCTTATGATTTGAAAATATGTTAATTCCACAAAATCATTAATTCAAAAGAAGAATAAAATATAATAAAATATTAATAACTATGTCGGTTGCACGAAAACAAAAAAAATAAGTATATACATATTATTCGTCTAAATCAGCGTTAAACGGTAAAATATACATTGTTTGGAGTGTTTGAATGTTTGATAAGGTTCATTGGTGGAATTATATGTGAATATAGTCCATAAGAATTAATATATTTATGGTGACCATTTGTAGCAATCAATGTAATTAACTGTTATAAATATTAATAACTTGTGGTGTAAGCCTGCGCGGAACTAACTGGCAAATTTAGCAACCACAGTTAGTAAGTTTAATGTGAGGGGTCTAATGCATAAATATAATCGTATTAAGGCACGAGGTTAAGTTCACTTATGGTAGAAATCTACCTAGAACCGACTAACAAATCCAACATTAATAGATGTGAGGGGCCTGATATATAATATATATATATAACAGTCAAACAATAAATAAAGAACTAGAATAGAAATTGTTCGTTGGTGTACAACAAATAGATAACTTGGGATTGATAAATAGTTACCTTAGGAAAATATGACCGTTAGGGTCATAAAGGGCAATAAAAAGGAAATGGGTTTCATAAGGGAATTTATTATTGTCGTTTAAACACTAAGTCCAAATTAGGGAAGGTATTAAATAATTATCCAAGGGAAAAAGAGAATATTGTTGTATATAACGCAGTTGTATACACAATTATATGATTTTTGTTTGATGATAACAAACAAATATATATTATTATAAATGTGTTTGTTATTGTAATGTTTTATATATACAACACAGATAGGAATATAATATTTGAATTGAATATTATATCTCTAACATTCAAACAGTACAATTCTGTATAACTCCACTATTTAAACATTCACTGTATATTGTACTTGTATATAAACAGAATATAATAGACAAGTTCGTTTGACAACAATAAAATGATATTTTATTTCAATCAAATTTGTTTATTACATATATTTGTACAATTCTCTCACAGCTCCTCAGTACAGTTCATTCATTGTCACTCAGTCATACATACACACAACATATACACAGTTACATTTCATATATATCCATTTTCACTTGTATATACAGACTCATACATTCATTGACACCACACACTGTCTTCTTATCTTCAGCTTTCAGTCCAGTCATTGTCAGTCCAGTCATCACAGTCAGTCCAGTCATCCCAGCTTACCTGTCACACATGAAACAGAAACACACAGTATACTGCAATAGAAATAATACTGAATATATGCAAATATAAATTTTGTTTTTAGAATTTTATTTGCCTCAGATTTCCGGTGTGTTTCTCATCATTTTTCTGACTCGATCTGATTTTCATATCCAATCGACTGTGTCTAGACAGCTTGTGATATTCACAGTGATACACTGTAAATACCACAAGGCAGACAACATATATATGTATATACAGAGCAGGGACAGGGACAACTCGTCTGATGGCTGCATGTACACACGTGTACACGTGTGCACTGCCACGCCAATCAGTATGCAGCTGAGGAGTAGCCACTAGGACTGTCTCGACTCAGTGAAATTGAAAACAAATATACAAAACCAAAGTGGTAAAGCATACAGCAAGATAGTGGACAAACATTTCAGCCCAAAGTCAAAGTCACATGTCAAAGTTCAAAAGGAAAAGTCGTCAAACAGCAAGATTCAAGTTACAGCTCAGCTCAAAATGGTTTAACAGTTTCTAAATGGTCGAAACAGCAATGGTGTAAATCAGCAAAACATTGTTCAGGCAGTTCAAAGAAAATGGTACAACATTTCAGCAGGACATAGTCAAAACTAGAATACATGATCAAGCAAACAAATGGCAGAAAAGTTCTAACAAGTGCAACAGCATATAAAACATAGAAACAGCACAGGATGGTGCAGCTAACCACAGTGGTACATGGCAACAAAAAGTTCAATTCAAGGCTCGAGCTCATGGCGATCAAATCCGGCGACTATGGCAAATGCAAACAGGCTAGATCAAGTGTAGTAGCATGTACAAAGTTCATATGAATGGCAACATGTTCGAGACAGTTAAATTTTCATGGTGAAGATGCATACAAAATGCAATGGTACAGCAGTCTCAGTTATACAGTGCAACTACAAGTTTATACCCAAGGTCAATAATTTCAAGTGTACAGGTGAATGAACATGGCGGCATTCTTTTTCAAATAATTAAACACAAATGCATGGATGAATGGTGCAAACAAAAGCCGTGAATAAATCAAATATGGTAAGTGATAAAGTGTTGAATCTCAAATGCCATAAATCAGTGTTTATTTGGTTCATCGAAATGCATTAGGTCAATGTCAAGGCAAAATTATAGCCAGGATATATTCTAATATATATGTGAAAATAAAAAGATGCCACAATCAAATTTATGCAAGCAACAATGAATGGCCAGATTCATGATCAAAGTAGCAGAATTGCAAATTCATGGGACAAATATGGCTTTGACAACTCAGTTTTTAGAATGTTAATATGTTTCCAAAAATCATGATACTCTTCTAGGCAAGTTTTCATATATGTAGCTGATGTGTAACAATGTATACACTGGAGGAAATGGACAAGGCATATACAGGTGATCAATGCAGATAGTCATAGTGAATGAATACATCATGCACACACACATGTCAACATACAAGCAAATATGGTTTAGCAGTGAAGCATTTTTTTTGGCAAGAAAATCATGCAGAAAATCACAGCAATAAACTCATAAAGCAGCAAAATGGTTCCAGAAATTGAAGTGATGATTTTTTGGCAAGAAATAACATTTGTTTTTAAAAGCAAAAATCACTTTATTGGTTTCCAGAAATTAGCAGTGAACACGGCATCAATTTTTGAATTTCAATAATCAATGTTTGGCAAGAGTTAATTCAATTTCCAGAAATGCATGAATCTAGGAAATTAAGTGACAGCAAGATATTTCCAGTAACAATACTCAAGGGACCACAGTTTTGAATTTATTCCAGAAATATGAATTTTGTTTCGGGTTCAAACTCATATCAATCAGCCAAATCAAAAGAGGAAACATGTAAATCAGGCCAAATCTTTTTATTCCAGAAATCATGTCTGAATCCATCAGAGCAATTAACACCAAATCAGTCAAGCCAACTTTATCAAGGGACAATTTCAAACTCATTTAATTCGAGAATTCAAAAAGGGAAGCCAATACAAATCAGGGACCATTTTTCAATCGAGGAAAGCCTCAGCAAATCAGATCAAAGTCAATTACACGAAATCAGAGTAATTAGGATTTTTTATAATCCTATTTATACACGCATATCATCACAGGCAGTCATAACCATCGAAAACCCGAGCATCGAATCCAAAAACAATAGATTTCAAGTATAAAGAAATTTCAGAAAACTCACCTTTTTTTACAGAGATTCGATCTGCCTCCAAATCGATCGAGAGAGAGAGCAAATCAAAACATTGGAGAAACCTGGAAGAACCCGACAGCAATTTCGTCAAGCCATCGATTTGTTTTGGGAACAAAAGCAGGAAACCCTAGAATAATCGTGGCCGCCATTTTTTTTTCTTTGCCAGAAAAAAAGGATCGGGCAAATGGGAGTGCAATGGGCTTAAGAATGGGCCAGCCATGTTTTAAGTTTTCAAAGGGGATGACCCTTCTTAGTTGAACTCCTTTATTCTTTTTCACTTGGGTTTCTTTTGTTTTTTTATTGTATTTTAAATTTTGTTTTGTAAATCGAATCAAAGCAGTTCTAGTGTCTGTAAAATACTAGAATATCAGTCAGGGTGTTGACTGTCAGTTTTAGAATCTGTAAAATCTAGGTTACGGATTACGGGGTGTAATTCGGGGAAATCTGATCGAGGGGATATCGATCAGTCTAGGGGTTTGAGCATAGGGTTAGAATAGGAGCAGGGTTTGCAAGTGTACATGGTCTCGTATGCGGGAGCTGTTCTATTACCTAGTAGAAACCTTAGAAATGCAGCAGTAGGCAGGGTTTTGCCGAAGCTGGGTATATCTGTGTGTGATTTATTTTCTGTATTTCTGTTTCTGCTATATTCTGTGATCTGTTTATTATTTTAATATCCTGTCAGTTAATCAATTCTGTTTAAAAACTGTGAAAAACCCTATTCACCCCCCCTCTAGGGTTATTCTAGATCCAACAGTGGTATCGGAGCCAGGTATTTAACTCTAGAGTAATGGTGATTCCTAGTTGTCAGTCGATAGAGAGTCAGTCCAGTTCATCTCCAACTATTTTCACTGGAACAGATTTTTTAAACTGGAAATCTGAAATGGAATTTTATTTAAAATCTGTTAATATTAAATGTTGGGATGCTGTTATCAATGGGAGTGATATGTCTGATAATAGAAACATTGTTTTCGATTCTCGTGCTATGAATATCATATTTGATTATCTCAGTACAGAACATTTTATTCACATATCTCATTGTTTGACTGCGCAGGATGTCTGGAGAACTCTAAACACGCTCTATGGAAAATCTGACGACTGCTCAAAACCCCAGAATGTCAACTCTGATTCAGATCTGTGTTTAAAAGGAGAAACAGATGAATCAATCGAAGGAGATTCAACAGACGATGAGACAGGAAATTTTTCATACGAAGATCTAGTTTATATGTGTACTGATCTAACTAAAGCTGTTGATAAACTCCAATCTAGAAACAAATCTCTGAAATCTAAAAATCTTGAGTTGACCAGCAAAATTGATGATTTGGAATCACAACTTGAACACTTTAAAAATTCCTCAAATTCAGATTGTAAAAATTGTTTGAAATTGAAAACCAATCTTGTTCATCTCAATAAAAATATTCAAAAGTTTGAAAAAGAAATTCTGATCTTAAAAGAGAACAAGATTGAGTTATCAAGTTTGAATAATTGTTTACAAAAAGAATTTGAAATCTTTAAGACAGATATATATTCCAAATTTGAAATTGCTGAAAAGGAGAATTTGTTGAAATCCGATTTGATTTTGAAAGAACTGGAAAACGAGATTGAAAAATCCAAGAAATTTGGGTTTAAAAAACAAAAACTTTTTGAATCTGAGATTGTTGAGTTCCAAACCAAAATTAATTTGCTTAAAGAAGAAAATTTGGTTTTGAAATCTGACTTTGAAAAATATAAGATCACTGAAAATCGTGGTTCAGATTTATTGAAAGAAAACGGTGATCTCAAAACAAAACTTCAACAACTTGAAACAACCTTGGCAAAATTTTCAAACAGTGAAAAATCTTTAAATATGTTGTTGAAAAATCAATTTTCTTCAGGAAATAGAATTGGACTTGGTTTTGGAAAATCTGAGTTATTTGAAAAGAAAAGTTCAAACGATTTTAAAAATCCTCTAAGCAGCTTTGAAAAGAATGAACTTGAAAATCTGAACTTTGAAAATTCCAAAGGTTTTTTGAAACAAAAACAAAATGAAAAATTGTTTTATAATAAACCATTTAAACATATCTGGATCCCAAAAGGAAATAAAACGAATTCAGTTAACTTCAAACAGATTTGGGTTCCAAAAGGTACAAAGGTAAATTTAGATGGTTTGTTATATAGACAGGTTTGGGTACCAAAAGTGGTAAACACATATCAGAGTGGTTTTACAAATTTTGTTAGACCACTCGATCCTTTAAACTGTTAGGTACCAAAGGAGGCTGAGGAACTGCTATGTTGAAAAGAGATTGATTTCAAGTTGCTCTATATTTCTGTATTCTTTACAGTACCTCGGCCAAGACTGATGAGTCAGAGATTCTGGTTTACACTAATTTCAGGTATGATCTCTGAACTTGTCCTTGTAAATATTCTCGTTTTTTTTAATCTCTTGTTTATTTCTTCTTCTATCTCTCTTCTGTTTATTTTCTTTGTCTGTTTGATTTGTCACTGTCATATCATTTTAACTTCTTGGGCTTCCTTAACTTCTAATTGCAGTAATCATGATCTTCTGGAAACTTTCTTTATTTGAATAGAATTCTGATGTGTTAATTATTTCCAGATCTTGATTTTAATCTTGTAAATATCTGTAATTGTTTTGAAGTTTATTTTCTAATCTTTGAATTCATAACAGTGTTGATGCATTCCTGTCATATCTTGAACATTGTTAACTTGAATTCTAAATTTTTTTTTGAAGATCTGAAAGTTTAATGGAATTTCACACACCGCTGCTGTTTTGAGTTTCTTCCAATTCATTTTGGAAATGCTTAAAATATTATACTCATTACAGTACACTCTGTTATTAATCAGTTGTGATAATTTCAGAAATTTTCAGATTGGCTTGGATATTTTGAATTGTCTTGAATTACAGTGATACATCTAGAAAATCATCTTATATTCATGATCATTTTATGGTTGAAATCTATTTGTTTGAAATCATCTGAAATACTTGATATTCTGAATCTCACATATCTCTTAAATTTGAAATTATCAATATTGTGTGACTGATTCATTATATCTCAAAACTTGACATTGATTCAAGTGATTTCAAATAAATTATTTATTTATGGATCATGAATATCTCTTAATTATTTGATGTAAATGATCTAAAATCACTCTTAGAAATTTTGTGAAAAATTCCTTTGAAAATCTGGTCTTGAAATTCACTCCTATTTCATGATTATTTGATCTAATTATTTGTTTGTTTAAAATCATTTGAAATTATTGATTTATTGAATCTCACACATATCTCAAATCAAAAATTTATAATCTGGTGTGATTGATTCATTAAATTCTGATATTTTCATATTCCTCAAATGATTTCAAGTAAACAGTATTTTAATCATTAGATCATGAATCATCATATGTGGCCATCATCTTGACAAGTATGATTTAAAACTATGTTCTGTGCTGCTCTGATACTGATTCGACAATTTTTTTTATGACTGTTTGCTTTGGTAAATACAACTTGCTGCTATGATAATCTTGTAAAATCTGTGAGTCTTGTCTGCATTGGCTTTATGTTTGGGATACTCTTGTTAGTCACCTATGTCATGTTAAAATCCTCAAGATTGAAACACCAAGTGGTATCAGTTTAGATGTGCTGATTTTTTTTCATCATGTATATATTTTTAAACCCCTCATTTCATGTATAAATCTGTATAAATTCCTCTTGTAATTGATTTTCAATTTTAAAAATTATTTATTGATTATTCTTTCAGAAATTGAAATCAATATCCAAAATTGAAATGTATTTATAATTCATCAAAATTATTATCAGTTTTTGAAATTGTGATGAATTGTGACTGCAATGTACTTCACAACAAGAGGAGATTTTATTTGTTTTTTTTCATGATGGCTGAATACTAATTATAATATCTTTGAACTGGCAAATATTTCACGACCATCTCCTTTATCTATCACCCGTCTGCCATCCATCATGATTTTATATTGGAGAGTTTATTTTAAAAAAAAAAATCATCTTGTTTTTAAAACAGTGAAAATTGTTTGTGATAGAAATGGGACTATATTATTTTTCAGAATTAGTGTTAATTGAAATTTTCAATAATCCCGGTACAGTCGAGCTTATTTCATAATATAATTAATTTAGAAATTTATTTTCACAGTCCATCTCTATACCTACCCCATTTTCTACCATTCATATATTGGTTCTACATACTAAGGAGTTTTTCCTTTAAATGCTGAAAATAATAAATATAATCAATATATAAGTGTGTCTCTAACCTCATTTAAAAATCCAAGCTCTGGTCATGCATGGTTAAGAGACAACTTATAATTTAAGCTGCGACTGATCCCATTTAAAAATCCAAGCTCTGGTTATGCGTGGTCAGTGTGCTCTTAAAAAAAAATGTGCTAAAAATAGAAATAAATTTTGAAATTCTCCTCTGAGTATAAAAGCCAGCCTATCAATCCATCTTCTATTCTGTGAAATATGTTGAAATTTTATGACGTATTATGATTTGTTGATTGATGGGTATTGGGATTTGAGATTATTCGATTGAATTATAATTATAATCCAAATTCATCACTGTTTTTTGAACCTCATTTTTTTTGTAAAATAATTGGAATACATTTTTTTTACTCTCCCCATTTTATATAAAATTCATCGTAAATCCGTCACTCTCTAAAATGTGAAATATGCCACCTGTTCTCAGAATATTATGATTTTTGTTTGACTGATTGAGATTTATAATGATCATTCTTCCTCTTATGCTGAAATTATATTTTTTTGTCATTTTTCATCTGTATTTTAATTTCTGTATCCTTTTGATGATAACAAAAGGGGGAGAATGGATTAGATTTTGATTTATGAATAAATATTTTATAAATATTTTAATTTTGAGAATTCTGAATCCTTTTACATTCTTTTCACTCATGCACAGTTATAGGGGGAGTTTCTGTTGTAGGGGGAGCTAATAAATAGGGGGAGTTCAGAATTCACTGTCAAACACATTTATTGTAATCAAAATCTTTTATTTGTTTGTCATCATCAAAAGGGGGAGATTGTTGTATATAACGCAGTTGTATACACAATTATATGATTTTTGTTTGATGATAACAAACAAATATATATTATTATAAATGTGTTTGTTATTGTAATGTTTTATATATACAACACAGATAGGAATATAATATTTGAATTGAATATTATATCTCTAACATTCAAACAGTACAACTCTGTATAACTCCACTATTTAAACATTCACTGTATATTGTACTTGTATATAAACAGAATATAATAGACAAGTTCGTTTGACAACAATAAAATGATATTTTATTTCAATCAAATTTGTTTATTACATATATTTGTACAATTCTCTCACAGCTCCTCAGTACAGTTCATTCATTGTCACTCAGTCATACATACACACAACATATACACAGTTACATTTCATATATATCCATTTTCACTTGTATATACAGACTCATACATTCATTGACACCACACACTATCTTCTTATCTTCAGCTTTCAGTCCAGTCATTGTCAGTCCAGTCATCACAGTCAGTCCAGTCATCCCAGCTTACCTGTCACACATGAAACAGAAACACACAGTATACTGCAATAGAAATAATACTGAATATATGCAAATATAAATTTTGTTTTTAGAATTTTATTTGCCTCAGATTTCCGGTGTGTTTCTCATCATTTTTCTGACTCGATCTGATTTTCATATCCAATCGACTGTGTCTAGACAGCTTGTGATATTCACAGTGATACACTGTAAATACCACAAGGCAGACAACATATATATGTATATACAGAGCAGGGACAGGGACAACTCGTCTGATGGCTGCATGTACACACGTGTACACGTGTGCACTGCCACGCCAATCAGTATGCAGCTGAGGAGTAGCCACTAGGACTGTCTCGACTCAGTGAAATTGAAAACAAATATACAAAACCAAAGTGGTAAAGCATACAGCAAGATAGTGGACAAACATTTCAGCCCAAAGTCAAAGTCACATGTCAAAGTTCAAAAGGAAAAGTCGTCAAACAGCAAGATTCAAGTTACAGCTCAGCTCAAAATGGTTTAACAGTTTCTAAATGGTCGAAACAGCAATGGTGTAAATCAGCAAAACATTGTTCAGGCAGTTCAAAGAAAATGGTACAACATTTCAGCGGGACATAGTCAAAACTAGAATACATGATCAAGCAAACAAATGGCAGAAAAGTTCTAACAAGTGCAACAGCATATAAAACATAGAAACAGCACAGGATGGTGCAGCTAACCACAGTGGTACATGGCAACAAAAAGTTCAATTCAAGGCTCGAGCTCATGGCGATCAAATCCGGCGACTATGGCAAATGCAAACAGGCTAGATCAAGTGTAGTAGCATGTACAAAGTTCATATGAATGGCAACATGTTCGAGACAGTTAAATTTTCATGGTGAAGATGCATACAAAATGCAATGGTACAGCAGTCTCAGTTATACAGTGCAACTACAAGTTTATACCCAAGGTCAATAATTTCAAGTGTACAGGTGAATGAACATGGCGGCATTCTTTTTCAAATGGTTAAACACAAATGCATGGATGAATGGTGCAAACAAAAGCCGTGAATAAATCAAATATGGTAAGTGATAAAGTGTTGAATCTCAAATGCCATAAATCAGTGTTTATTTGGTTCATCGAAATGCATTAGGTCAATGTCAAGGCAAAATTATAGCCAGGATATATTCTAATATATATGTGAAAATAAAAAGATGCCACAATCAAATTTATGCAAGCAACAATGAATGGCCAGATTCATGATCAAAGTAGCAGAATTGCAAATTCATGGGACAAATATGGCTTTGACAACTCAGTTTTTAGAATGTTAATATGTTTCCAAAAATCATGATACTCTTCTAGGCAAGTTTTCATATATGTAGCTGATGTGTAACAATGTATACACTGAAGGAAATGGACAAGGCATATACAGGTGATCAATGCAGATAGTCATAGTGAATGAATACATCATGCACACACACATGTCAACATACAAGCAAATATGGTTTAGCAGTGAAGCATTTTTTTTGGCAAGAAAATCATGCAGAAAATCACAGCAATAAACTCATAAAGCAGCAAAATGGTTCCAGAAATTGAAGTGATGATTTTTTGGCAAGAAATAACATTTGTTTTTAAAAGCAAAAATCACTTTATTGGTTTCCAGAAATTAGCAGTGAACACGGCATCAATTTTTGAATTTCAATAATCAATGTTTGGCAAGAGTTAATTCGATTTCCAGAAATGCATGAATCTAGGAAATTAAGTGACAGCAAGATATTTCCAGTAACAATACTCAAGGGACCACAGTTTTGAATTTATTCCAGAAATATGAATTTTGTTTCGGGTTCAAACTCATATCAATCAGCCAAATCAAAAGAGGAAACATGTAAATCAGGCCAAATCTTTTTATTCCAGAAATCATGTCTGAATCCATCAGAGCAATTAACACCAAATCAGTCAAGCCAACTTTATCAAGGGACAATTTCAAACTCATTTAATTCGAGAATTCAAAAAGGGAAGCCAATACAAATCAGGGACCATTTTTCAATCGAGGAAAGCCTCAGCAAATCAGATCAAAGTCAATTACACGAAATCAGAGTAATTAGGATTTTTTATAATCCTATTTATACACGCATATCATCACAGGCAGTCATAACCATCGAAAACCCAAGCATCGAATCCAAAAACAATAGATTTCAAGTATAAAGAAATTTCAGAAAACTCACCTTTTTTTACAGAGATTCTATCTGCCTCCAAATCGATCGAGAGAGAGAGCAAATCAAAACATTGGAGAAACCTGGAAGAACCCGACAGCAATTTCGTCAAGCCATCGATTTGTTTTGGGAACAAAAGCAGGAAACCCTAGAATAATCGTGGCCGCCATTTTTTTTTCTTTGCCAGAAAAAAAGGATCGGGCAAATGGGAGTGCAATGGGCTTAAGAATGGGCCAGCCATGTTTTAAGTTTTCAAAGGGGATGACCCTTCTTAGTTGAACTCCTTTATTCTTTTTCACTTGGGTTTCTTTTGTTTTTTTATTGTATTTTAAATTTTGTTTTGTAAATCGAATCAAAGCAGTTCTAGTGTCTGTAAAATACTAGAATATCAGTCAGGGTGTTGACTGTCAGTTTTAGAATCTGTAAAATCTAGGTTACGGATTACGGGGTGTAATTCGGGGAAATCTGATCGAGGGGATATCGATCAGTCTAGGGGTTTGAGCGTAGGGTTAGAATAGGAGCAGGGTTTGCAAGTGTACATGGTCTTGTATGTGGGAGCTGTTCTATTACCTAGTAGAAACCTTAGAAATGCAGCAGTAGGCAGGGTTTTGCCGAAGCTGGGTATATCTGTGTGTGATTTATTTTCTGTATTTCTGTTTCTGCTATATTCTGTGATCTGTTTATTATTTTAATATCCTGTCAGTTAATCAATTCTGTTTAAAAACTGTGAAAAACCCTATTCACCCCCCCTCTAGGGTTATTCTAGATCCAACAAATATAACCTTCGTTATTTATAGTAATGGAAATAAAAATTATAGCTGGACTTAATAGGTTAATAATGTAAGATATTATTAACCATATAAACCCGTAATGAAAATGAATTGTGTAAGTGTAGTATTTCCGTATAGAGGGACTAAACGGGAATGACTTAATAACATAGCCTACTTTACCCCAAAAAAAGAAGGTGCTAAAGGAAAACGAGGTACGAACTAATAGCCTTCGTGTATAGTCCACATCCTGGGTCCTAATCGGCTAAGTAACTAGGGTTAAAGAGTCCACCAAGGAATAGGTTTTTCAGTATAGGGTCTTAAGTGGTAGGTGTGTATGGCCCTGTAACACCCAACATTTTTAACTTAAGATAATAAAATAAGAATAACTTAATTAAATATTCATAACTAAGTAAAACGAATTGTACCATTGTGTTCGTCTCGGAATTCTGGTTCAGATAGACTTCGAGTTTGCGTAAAACGGATATCGTATGAAGTTATGGGTTGCAGAAGTTAATTGTCAGATAAAACAGGAAATAGCCCAGATCAATTTTCAGCCTTTGGACCCACGGGGTCGACCCCTTCAAGGTGGGTTCGACCCACATGAAGGTGGGACGACCCACATGAAGGGGGTCGACCCCTGGGTCGACCCCCCTACGGTAGATTTGGGTAGATTAGGGTTTTCTTAGATCAGGACGATTCTGATGGTTTTTAATCAAATTTGAGAGTCCTAGTTCCTCTGCTACACCTATAAATAAGACCTTATACCTAACCCTAAACCTCATAATTCTGAGGCTATGCTAAAGCTCTGTCATTACTCTCTCTCTCCCCTCAAGTCTATTCAAAAAAATTAGATTTTTAAATTCAAGATCTGGAAGAGATAATTGACATTAATAAAAGATTATTCATAATCATGAAAAGCAAGGTAAACTTCTAGATCTAATCTATTTAAATACTTCATATTTCCTTCCCTTCTCTTTTAATGAAAATAAGCAATCCACAGTTATTAGGTTTCAAATCAAATTAAAGGGGAAAAACCATGGATGCTAAAATTGGATCAGATCCAGAATTGGGGAAAGCATAAAAGGTAAGTGGATTTAAGCTATATAGTTTAGATAAGAATATGTTATCGTTTACCATTCCCCTGTATGTATAATTGAAATGCAATATGTTGAGAAATGTAACATATGTTAATAATGCCTAAAGCGATGGGTACAAAGTAGGAATAATTAACATGCTAAATATTAATTTGTTGGGAAATGAACTTGTCAAATCTTGTATAGTAATTACCATCACTTAAATTTCATGCACTACAACAAAAACACCATATTACAACTTTAAATTTACAACGGTGCGTAAAACACAGTTGTAATAAATGCTTTTTTACAACTGTGCAAAACGCACTATTGTAATAAATGTTTTTTACAACTGTGAAATAATCATTGTTGTAATAAACATATATATCACAACTTTTCATTTTATTGGTTGTAATAGAGATGCCTAGTGCAAACTTCATGTTTGTAATATCTATATTTAATAACTAATTATATTGATATTTAATAATAATACTTAATAATAATAATTAATAATAAACTTGGGAATCAATAATATTTGTCAATTATTATTAAATAATTAATAGTTAATAAGTAGTAATTTTTTAATAGTTAATGTATGTTAACTAGCTACTTTATTAATTAATAGTAACATAAGCTTGTAATAAGTATTACTCTCGATTATAATTAACTAAGTAGAAAATAAGTAAAAGTTAATTAATTGATAACTATTATTAATAAGTAATATTTGATTTGGTAGTAACTATTTCAGCAGTTTTAATAAATATAATTTTGGCAAATTTGTTTGTTCAGCCGTTAACAACCGCGCTACCGTTTGTGCGCTTTTGTTAGATTTTTTTTATTTGCATGTAAACTTAATGTTGTAAGTAGTCCATGGAGTTTCTTATGATCTACCGGCTTTTGACAATTTTAGTTACAAAGTAATATTTAATATTTGGAAATTAAATTATATAATAATTCATAAAAATATTGACAATAAATATAACATTTATAATAAATAATAAATAAGATTTTAATAAACAATAAAAATTAAATACAAATATATAATAATTAATAACTAAGACTAAATAATAATTATTAATTTTAAATGTGGCACAATTCAAAGCATAATGTTGAAAATGTTTTTTGAGAATAGTGGAACATAACTCAGCTCCAAACTGATTTCTCACCCCCTGACACTTAACAAAATTTCCATCGGTTCTTCAATTAATCTTCCGTGTGGATGAAACGTTGTGCCTTTTGACATCGGTTCACAACATTTCTATTATATTCCATTGTATTCCTTTTCCATCCGTTCACAACATTTCCTTTTCCATCAGTTCACCGTACATTTCCTTTTCCATCGTATTCCACTGCAAACCCTAATTCCCCTTTCGATAATCAGGTGGCATAGCGATCTACTCCACTTCACATCGCCACTGCTCGATTGCTGCTGCTCAATCACCACTTCTCTCTATTTCCGTCGTCCACTGCTCGATCGCCTACGTATCTTGCCTGCGTTCTCTCGCTGGTAAATTTTTATTCGTTGTTTCAATTGCATGTGATTGTAATTTTACTGTTTCCCTCCGCTATTGCATTCGTGTAATTTTACTGTTTCCCTCTCGCTGATAATCATGAGAACGCTCCCCGTCGGTATTTCCCATATATCCAATCCCTTACACATGCAAAGCTTGACCAACTTTTTGGCTCATGCTATTGTGTCATATTGATTGTAACAATGCTCCTTTTAGGTTGAACTTTGTATATAATTTGATGACAAACCTCAATAATGACCAAGAAACTAATGCAAATTTATAGGGTATGTTGTATTATCACTTATTTTATTTATATTTATGCTAAGGAAAGCTGAGAAAGTCATAGAGATGAATTAGTTGTTGACTCTATCCTTGGAATAACTATTATAAAGTTCAGATTTTAATGTAAGATGTAAAAAAATTAATTGTGCTGAAACTATTAGTTTCCATGTGAAATCATAACAATTCATTATCATTAATACTGTACGTTTCCTTCTTAATCTGTCCATCTCTTGACAAATTACCATGGAAAACTTCTACATTTCCACTGCTGCTTATTTTTCCCTTCTTTACTACCTATTATGTTTCTTCGATCTCACCAAACCCTGTCATCCATTTATTATTTGTTTATTTTCATCTCCATATTTCTTCATCCAACTGTAATTCCTGTCAATTTGCAGTTACACTCGTTTTGGACCTGAAATATGAAATTCGATCATATATATGCATATACACGTGCGCATATGTATAAACATGTATTTGGTCATACGTTGAGTTTGTATATTTAGTTTATGATATTGACTTTTTGAATTTTACGGGTTTGGGTATTTGCCATAAACGACCAGTATGTTAGAATGACCAAAGTTTGTTCGCTTGCATTTCATACTTTGTACAGTGGTACTGACTTTATAGGCTGGAATATATATACATTATACCAGCATTATTTTTGTATACAGTCAGGATTAAGTTCAACCACAAAAAGCATGGGTTAATACTGGTTACTCATTTATTAAATATACACCTATACATATACATATATATATATATATATGTGTGTGTGTGTGTGTGTGTAATTGGCGAGACCTTAAACCAGGTTCATATATGTATATGCTGTTAAGACGGGGTAATATATGTATATATGTCACACAATATACGTAATTGGCGAGACCTTAAACCAGGTTGAAAACTGAATATATGTCACACTATATATTAGGTAGAAACTTGTAGGCATGTTAGTTTAGCATGTACCCAGCTGCCCTGGCATGTTAGTAGGAAGAATTAACAGGTTATTTCATTACTTGAAGTTGTCAAATGATGTTGAAGATCGTAATAGGTGGAGGCCTCTGAAGTTGATCCATGTACTATCCACTTAATGCAGAAATAGATTGCTTATTCATGCACAGTTAAGTTGCGGACAACGCCATAAAAGCCATTTAACTGCAGAAATAGACTTATTGGCTCACACCTACATCTGGACGGCAACATGAAAGCTATTTACATAAAGAACCAACTGGAAAAATACATAATTTAAAGAAGAATTAATACAAATTTTCATTTGAATTAGTTAGATATTAAAATATGCGGCTATTAGATCCAAAAGTGGCTCTAACACCCAAATTATCTGAATTGGCAGAGATATATATCTAGAAATGTAAGAAAACGTAGAAAACACACAAGATTTATAGTGGTTCGGCATTAACAAGTACGTCCACTTTATATCTATGATTATACGTAAGATTCGGGTACAATCAATGATTTTTCTCTCAATCTCCCTTTACAATATTGATTCACTTAATGATTTCGAATTAATATTGGTAAGAAATAGTGCAGAGACAGTAATGGTAGGAACAACACTCAGAACTGCCCAAAAGATCCTGAAAAATGCCAAGCCTGGGGCTATTTATAGGTGATATCTGCAGATGGATCGTGGTCACACGTGGCACAAATCCTGAAGATCTTGGACTGGTTCGTGGCTTGATGGAGAAATAGTCAGTATACCCGTTATGGACAGGTGTCGTGAGATCCTATATTATCGGGTCGTGAATGACTTGGTCATGGCCTTCATCTCTCAGCTTCAGGGATCGGATCGGATCGAACTGGCGTGAATGGATCGGGTCGTGGAGCACTTGAGAGGAAGGATTGGGGGGATCATCACGAACGGGTCATGACATAGCATCGCGAGGCGGAGACAACATGGTGGCCATGAACCATCAAGCACGGGTCTGTCACGATCGAGCTTCCAGGGATTGGATGAGCAAAGCTTCGTATTGTCTTTGTGTATGAACCTTGGTGGCTTGGTCAAAAAGCTAGCCAAAATTTTGCCCCCTCGAAGTATGTTCTATCAAGGATAGAATATGCTTCGAAATTACTGAACTATCTTTTCATGAAGTGATGTGAATCAAAAGTTGTATCTGTTTGAAATGTTGTACTGCTTCAGGAGGTTGTATCCTTTGACTGGTACAAATACCGGGTTAAATCATCCATTATTTCTTTATTTATTGGCCAATTCCAAACTCTGGAAAGTATTGTGATCGACTAGTTAGGTAAATTTTCCTTTTTCTCTCTTTTATTTTATTTTTATTGTGCTTGAGTTCGGATAGTTAAACCTCGTCGTGGTTTGCACACGTGGGATTTATCACGAATCAACGATTGAGCGGGCCTCCCCTCGAGCTACGTTGGACTTTCTAGTTTCGACCCTGAAGTTCTGGTGGAGCGGGTCGTATCACGAGCCGTAAGGGGCTCTTGCTCGTGGCCCATCAACTCCAAGTAAAACAAAAAAGAGGATACAAAGGGTCTTTGAAATTCTTATATAAGCCGATTCCTACTCTCTCTTTTCCTTCTTCCTTTCTTCTGCCGCCGCCACCTACTCTTTTAGCCGAAACCCTAATTTGAATTTTACCAAAAACCAAGAATTTCTTTCGATTAAAAGGTAATGGCGCGAGGTTTCCTTCCCATTTTGTTTGGCTTACTTTTTGCTTCTCTTCATTCGCCTTAAATTTATACTGATATGGTGATGGTGACGATGAGGACTTTGGGTTTAGCAATGGTGATAATGGGTTCGATTTCACGGATTTATGGATGAAGAGGAGAAGGAGAAAGGAGAATGAGACGACCCCGAACCCCGTACTGACGGCAGAAAGGGTAATCCTTGGAATATAACACAGAAACAGATAATAGCAAAACAGAAATAAATAAATACACCAGATAATGCACAATAGAATATACTGGATAAACATAATCATCAGAGTTACACAGTATACAGGATCATACTTAGTATAAATACAGTTCAGCTATACATAAATGTCTACAGCGGAAAACAAACAAAATATGTACAATAGGAGATGAACAGCATAAAATAAATGATAAGATCCATCTTCAGCTCCAGCTATCCGGATAAAGCCAGCTAAAACCTGAATACAAGGCTGCCCATGTAGAAAAAGGGGCACCCGAGTTTGAAAGTGAAACAAACTACGAGTCAGTCATGGGACTGGTATGAGAAATTTACTCAACACATTTAAAATATGGCTAATCACAGGACCACACCACTTTCGTGGAACGAGTTTACTCCATCGGATGGTCAGTGCTTTAAAACAAATAATACTTTTAAACATCGCAATGCTTTTTATAAAAATGAAGCCATTATAAGACTCAGTTCCCATCACACAATGCAACGCAAACCGGAGGATAGAGTTTTTACCTTATAACGGCCAAAATATGCTTGATACGAATAAAACAAAAGCATTTGATACTACTACTAGTGTTTATATGTTTCAAAAGCAATTTCAAATCATAAGTATCAATCATAGATGGCATTAATGCCCCATACCACTATGTCGCCATATATAGGTATACAATCAAAACCGCACAGTCGCGTATTTGGAAATTGGATTTCCGTCATGAACCAAAGCAAAAGATAGTCCTTACCGAATTCGAGACGCTCTAGCTCGTGTCTCAGGATCAGAACGCATCAACCCTTTAGATCGTCAGGGCCGGTCCACTGATGTGGATTATTATGCCTGAACACTACGTTTCCCCGCCCTTTGGGGCGTCAATGAGCCAACGAATGACTCCATCGGTCCCGGATCGACCGATATAATCGAGGCGCCTCGCAACAGTAAGAACCACATAAGTCAAACTCGTCAAGGCATGTAAAACCACTGACGCCACTTCTAACTAGAAAGAAACGCATGCCCTCCCTGATGTCCTCTCCCGTTTCTGGTTCATACCGGGATGTGAGGCTCGCGATTTCACGTTATACAAAAAGCTATGCCACACAGGCGGTGCTTTGATCATCACCACAAGACTTTGCTTTTCAACAGAAGCCCTGATCACTGCATCTTAACATGCCACACAGGCAATTCACACTGTGCAACTGATAACTATCAATCACACAGAATAAATTCCAATGTCAGACACACTGTCCATTTGCAAGTCCGTTCTGGGTCTGAACGAAACCAGAGGCACTATATACCTCGCAAACCCATCGATCTCCATGTACGTCTGGACGATCACCACTCATTATCCATGTTTCGGGATGCCTCCCAATCAGGACATCAGTTACCATCCAAACGAGGTGAAGATTTCTGGTCTTCGACCACCGTCTTCATCTTCGATTTCTTATCGTCGTTTCAGTTATTCAGAATTGGATAAACCCGGTCTTTCTGAGCAACTTGCGTATATGATAAACAAGTGCAACACAAATACACATACGCACCATTTCAATTCTTTAGTCGCTAACCGTAAATCAGTAAGAGAACGATTTCCCAAATATTAACCCCGAAGGCCGAAACCAACATCAGATCAACCCCCAGGAAACCATTCGACTTAGCCAACCTTCAGTTAGTTTCTAAATTTCACATCCATATCATTTATAATATTTTATAACGATTTATCGCTATTTTTATTTATTTTAAATTAGCCAATTTATTCAAAACGACGCTTCGGGCCATAACACGGCCGTGGCGCTGTTTTTCTTCAGATTTGATTTACACATATCTGAAAACCTAACCGTTGGATCTTCACAAAAGTTATATTATTAGAAAGATCTTTTCAAAACGAATCCAACGGTTCCAGTTTTGGGAAAATCCGACGGTCGGATCTCCCGGTACAATCGTTTGAAGTTTCGATTTCAAAATACGAATTGCAGTGTCGTTATTCGATTTAATATAATTATATATATATATATATATATATATATATATATATATATATGTATATATATATATATATATATTTGAATTAAACATTCCAGACAATCCAACCGTTGGATCTTTACAAAGTTGGTATCGTTGGAAAGATATTTCCAAAGCGAACCCAACGGTTGTGGTTTCGGGAAAATCCGATGGTCGGATCACCCGCACTAATCGTTTGAAATCACGGTTTCAAAATACGAACTGCAGCTTCGTTATTCGATATATTTCAATTCTATTCATATATATATATATATATATATATATATCAATTCTTCGATTTCAAAGCTATATTCTTTTCATACATTTGATAAAAAGGATATTTTTATCCAACATACATTCATTTCGACACTTCACTATTTTTAACAATTCATGTATATAATAAAAATGTGATTTTTATTGTAAAACAATTCATTTCAAAAACACAAATATTTTATATAGTTCATATTGATGATAAAAAATAGGATTTTTATTATAAAACAATTTCTTTCAAAATATGAATACCATTCAACACAGGAATTTCAATTCAACGAATGAATTTCGATTCAACACATGAAGGTTTTCTATAGTTTATATATATAGATAAAAAGGTGATTTTTATATTTAAATCACGAATACCATTCAACACATGAATTTCAATTCAACGAATGAATTTCGATTCAACACATGAAGGTTTTCTATAGTTTGTATATATAGATAAAAAGGTGATTTTTATATTTAAAACACGAATACCATTCAACACATGAATTTCAATTCAACGAATGAATATCGATTCAACACATGAAGGTTTTCTATAATTGGTATATATAGATAAAAAGGTGATTTTTATATTTAAAACACGAATACCATTCAACACATGAATTTCAATTCAACGAATGAATTTCTATTCAACACATGAAGGTTTTCTATTCAACAGACGAATATAATTTCAACACAGAAAAATAATTCTAACACATGAATATTATTCAAAATTTCGGCAGCATAACGACAGGGTAGTTAAAACTGATACCGTCCCTAGTACGACTCCTCGCTCTACCTTAAAGCCTCGCAGCTTTTGACAATGGGGAATCATGCATCTAGTTCGCACGCAGGCGACATGTATATTTTTTTCATTTCCACAAACTAATCTTATGTGGTTTCAACCAAATATTTCTCAACCACAAACGTGTATTTTTCAACCACAATCAATCAATTTCAACCACAAACAATTCCAATCAACCATCCGTAATCAACCAATTTTCACACCAATCACAACCAATAAAAATCGTCCATGGTTTGTGGACGAGGGCGTGTATATATATATATATATATATATATATATATATATATATATATATTATATATAGCATTTCACTTCTATTCCAACACATATATAATTTTACAACGCATATACAACTTATATATCGAACGTACAACTTATACAACGCTTATACAAGAGGTGTACAACGCTTATATAACTCATACATCGACTATATAATTTATACATCGTCGTTTTCCATATCGTTTATAAATTAGAAATCTCACATTGGGTTCCACTCCACCAAAAATAGTAGAAGGCTCAGAAAAATATGCAGTCTCTTCTAGAATGTAGAAGGCGTCCACATGAGTCCACTGTCTCTTGTTTCACTGAATTTCGTCAAGAAACGAAAAAGATATGATTTTTAGAGTGAAATCAAAAACGGTAGCGCTTTAAACTGCTATAATATAGTTTATATAATTTTCAGCCGTTACCTTTCTGAAATCTTCGAATCTAGGTTTTCGATTTTTACCCAAACCGTTGCTCGTTGTTCCGATCAGGTTGTTGCACCTTGTAGGCAGTCGGAGGGCGCCCAGATCGACGGTGAAGCGGCCTACTCCGGTGGTCGGAGCTGACGTCAGCGGGCGATGGAAGTTCGAAACTTTCGAACTCGATTCCTCCCCCAATCCAGAACGAAAAAAATCAAACTATGTATGGATTTGAAGGTGGAGAGGAGATCTTCAATTTCTTCAACTAGAGGGAAGGCTATAGATGCGTGGATTGATCAGAAATCGAACGGGAAAGTTTGAACAATATTCGTCGTCGCTGGAGGATATACGAGGAGAGAGAAAGTATAGTCAACCAATGATATTTTTTATATTTATAAATTTTTAAAATCCAAAAATACCCTCTTTCACCCATGAACACCAATTCAAACCCAACGACTGACGTCCCTAGCGTTTTACCCCCATTCCGAACACAATGGGATATGTTTCGTAGGCCTATTCGATAGTATAAGTCAGTTTTCCTTCAAATTAAAATATAAAACATTCAATATTTGATTTGAACGTAAATTTCAATTTGCCAGGGCCACAAACTGATTCGAAAAATTCCAGAAAAATAAATCTAGCTATGTTTTGACGATACGGTCCCAACAAAACTAGTTTCATCGATTTCTGTGACCGTTTGAAAAATGGCCCATTTCTGGTCGATCCAATTTAACTGTAATTGACCAAAACACGTTTTCCTTTGCCACACTCACATACTAGCTTCAAAAATTATGAAATTTGAAACCTTGCAATTACTTCACATCCCGGATCCAACAAAAGTGGTTTTGTCGAATTCCGAGGTCGTTTGCAAAATGGCCAATTTCATGGGCTATATAAATTCCATAGAGACCTTTCTGAAAATTCATTTGGCCATAACTTTTGCTTTCCGCTATGAAACTTCGATTTTTCAGATTCGTTAGAAAGATATTCACTAACAGATTTAAATATTTTTGGTTTCACTCAAATCCGTTTTGTTTTGCACCCGGTACAGTCAGTCAAAGTTTGAATTCAAATTTTGAAACTACCGCGCCATTTCAGGCCTTGTTTATAATTAGAATTAATTATATTCCTTTTCAAATATTGATTCTAACTTACTTTTCATATTTATTATTTAAAATATTTATTTTAAATATTTAAAATCCACTATTTTAGCCAATTTAAAAAATTTAAATTGGTTCAGATTTTCCGGGTCGTTACAATCTCCCCCACTTAAAACTTTTCATCCTCGAAAAGGAACAAAGTCGAAAGTGGTTTGATCAATCAACACTGCGTTCAATCTTGCTTCCATTCTCCAACTTTTCAGTTTCTGAGAATTTTCAAATTCTTCAAAAATTTGGCTAACACCCGGAATTTTCGAAAAATTTCGCCATAACCTCCTTTGTATGGGGAGAGGTTTGGGAATTTATTGGGCCGTATTAGGTACCCAATAAATCCTATAAAGCATACACATATTTATAGTGATATATTCTGGTGTTTACAGGGTAGCATGTATAGATAATAACTCCAGAGAATAAATTCTCGTCACCCTGTCAAAGCCTGAGGGAGTGTGTATTTTAATTGCTCCAGAGGAAAAATCCTCGTCACCTCGTCCCGTGTGGGAAATAAATAGTCCATGTGCCGTATCTAATAACTAGAGAGACGTGATTATTGTCAACTCCGGACCCGTGTGGGGTTTTTATTAATCTGGCAATTTTATCGTTACAATTTAAATAGTCCATATCAGTCATCAGTTCAACCTTTAATATATAGTCATCGCCATACAAGCCTCTCGCTCGTATGGTAAATCTTCCACCTCGTCACACAAGCTCCAAATGCTTATGTGGTATATGATGAATTATGCCTATCTTCATAAGTATGCCATGCAGTGTAGTTCAAAATTAATTGTTACTATCCTATGGCGATGTTTATTATTTCACACAGAACAACCAGCTCTCCGCATCCAATGGCATTCACAGGAGTTGATATAATAATATTTCGCATCCAACTCATTAAGGTTTACCTATTTGTCGGACACGCAAATAAAATCTTTACTCAACAGCTATCCAATTACCTGTTCAAACATATATAATGCACAAGTATATATTTCTATCTATTTCCTAATCTGTTCAATGTGTGATTTTTAAATGAATAAATTCTACCATTATTCTATTATTGATTAAATTAACTATCGTTTTAATAATTTAATTAATCAAATCTACTATCACACAACACAAACAACAATCAATTGTTTTTAACTTTTCAAAATCATACAGATTAATTCATACACTCTTTTTAAATTAAGCAGACTATAGAATTAAAAGCGCACATCCATTGAAAGAAAATAACAACAGAGTAGAGAACTAATTGGTAATGCAAAGTATGGTAAATGTACCTTGCACCGGAGTCAATCAGAGATATCCACTCGACACTTAGGATAGGCTTTCTGAATCCTCTCCTCAGTTTCCCAAGTACAATCTCGCGGATCTCCACTCCATTGCACTTTGGCTAAGTGAACCTTCTTGTTCCTCAGCTCTTTGGTTTCTTTGCCGATAATCTTTAGCAGCTCTCTTCTCACAGCCAATTCTGGAGTAATTTCAATATCGTGTTGAGCTGCTTCTTCCACTATCAAGTCTAGATCATGAACGTGCTTTCGAAGTTGAGATATGTGAAATACATCATGTACTCCTGGCAACCAATCAGGCAATTTAACCCTATAAGCGAGAGTTCCAATCCGTTCAAGAATAGGAAACGGACCAATAAATTTAGGCGCCAACTTCCCAGTTTTACCGAACCGGATAACTCCTCTCATCGGCGATACTTTCAAATATACGTAGTCCCCAATAGCAAATGATATATCTATTCTTCTCCTATCGGCATAGCTCTTTTGTCGGCTTTAAGCGACGAGTAATCGTTTCTTAACGAAATCGACTTTGCCGGCAGCTTCTCGGATCATATCAGGCCCCAACACAAGTCTATTACCGGGTTCGACCCAACAAGCAGGAGATCGGCACGGTCTACCATACAATGCTTCAAATGGTGACATTGTTAGGCTCGCCTGGTAGCTGTTGTTATAAGAGAATTCAGCCAAATGCAGATGGTCTTCCCATGATCCACCGAAATCTAGAACACAAGCCCGCAATAGATCTTCTAGTATACGGTTCACCCTCTCAGTTTGACCATCTCTCTGAGGATGATAAGCGGTGCTTAGATTCAGCTTTGTTCCTAGTTCTACTTGAAACGCCTCCTAGAATTTACTAGTAAATATCGGGTCTCTATCACTGACTGTACTAGCGGCACTCCATGTAGTCTAACAATTTCCTTGAAGTATATCTGCGCCAGACTCTGAGCAGTTCTGTTTGATCTGACAGGTATGAAATGGGCGGTCTTCGTGAAGCGATCTACGATCACCCAAATACTGTCATTTCCTTTTCTGGTTCTGGGCAAACCATCTATGTAGTCCATGGAAATATGTTCCCACTTCCAACCTGGAACATCTTGCGGTTGTTACAATCCAGCCAGTTTCTGCTGGTCACTTTTGACTAGCTGGCAAGTAGGGCATCGACTAACATATATTGAAACGTCTCTTTTCATAGCCTTCCACCAGAATGTTCGCTTGAGATCGTTATACATTTTGGCCACACCGGGATGGATACTCAGCTTGGATTTGTGACACTCATCTAACACTTCCCTTTTTAACTCTGGGATGTCAGGAACACAAATCCTTCCTTTCAATCTCTGGGTCTCGTCGTTATCTATTTGAAAACACGAGGGTTCGCCTTTCTGAATCCTTTTGATCATATCCTTAATAAAGTTGTCCTCCTTCTGAAGAACAGATATTTTGTCAATCAAGGAAGTCGTAATAATAAAGCTGGCGATCATTACATTCTTTCAACTCAGTGCATCGGCCACGACATTGGCTTTCCCTGGAGTGTATAGAATCTCAAAATCGTATGCTGCAAGGAATTCTAGCCAACGTTGCTGCCTCAGATTCAAGTCTTTCTGAGTGAACAAATACTTTAATGACTGATGGTCTGTATACAGTTCAAATCTCTCACCCAGAAGATAATGTCTCCAGATTTTCAAAGTGAATACTGTAGCCAACAACTCAAGATCATGAGTGACGTAGTTTTTCTCGTGAGGCTTCAGCTGACGGCTAGCATAAGCGATCACTTGACCTCTTTGCATTAACACTGCGCCAAGGCCTTCTCTAGAAGCATTAGTCCAGACTTTCAAGTCCTTATTTCCATCTATTATTGTTAACACTGGAGCAGTTGTCAGTTTTAATTTCAGCTCCTGGAAAGCTTCCTCACATACTGGAGTCCAATTGAATCTCGAATGTTTCTTAGTTAGTTTTGTTAAGGAAATAGATGTCTTCGCGAAATCCTTAATGAATTTCCGATAATAACTGGCTAACCTGAGAAAACTTCTAACTTCTGTTGGCGTACGAGGCTGTTTCCAATTCTGAATAGTAGTGATCTTACTGGGATCCACTGAAATTCCTTGCTTTGACACTACGTGGCCAAGAAATTTGACTTCTTCTTGCCAGAATATACATTTGGAAAACTTTGCTTTTAATACATTCCTTCTGAGGATTTCCAGAACCTAACCGTATCGTTAATACGAAGCTTGAAAATATTTTTTGGAAATTTTTAGAATCTGTATGTGGCCCCGGTAAATTGAAATGTGCGTTCAAATTCAATATATAGATTTATATTTTGATTTTGACGGAAACTGAACGAAACGATCGAATCAGCTTACGATACATATCCCATTGCGTTCGGAATGGGGGTATTACGCTAGGGGCGACTGTCGTTGGGTTCAGATCGGAGATGAAATGAAAATTTACTTTTTGGAATATAATTAATTAAAAAATATATATATTATTATATAAAAGGTCAACCCCTCATCTTTCTCCCTCCTTCTCCCGTTCAGCTGAAATCAAATGAAATAAATTAAAAAAAAAAGAGAAAACCGTGTTGCCTCCACCGTGACCCACCGTCGTAATGCACCACCGCTGGAGGGCCTCACCGTCGGCCGCAACCCCCCTCCTCTCTTCGTCGTCCTCCTCTTCCCAAACCCTTTTTTTTAATCCATCGAAAGCCCCATTCCCCAAAACCCTAAAAACCGCCGCGCCTCCACCCCTGGCCCACACCTCGACCACCGCCGACATCCTGCCACCTCCCCAGCCTCCAGCGCCGCCCCCTGACCCCCCACCCCCACCACTAACCATGGACCCTCCTTTGTAAAGACTAGATTTTCAATTGTTCAAGCCCTAAAACCCATGTTTCTCCGTTGCTCTGGCCAATGTAGCGCCGTTGCCGATCGTAAGTGGCTTCCCCGAGCCTCCTCCTCGACTCTGACACCGCATGTGAGTTTTGTTTTTATTTTTAATTCATATATATAAATAAAAAGGAGATTTTTAAAACTAAAAATGCGGTCTTTGTTTAACTAAAAATGCGGTCTTTGTCTAACTAAAAATGCGGTCTTTGTTTAAATAAAAATGTGGTTTTACCATATATGTAAAGTAATAAAAATATGATTCTTATATTATAGAAGTAATAAAAATATGATTTTTATATGATAGAGAATATAAAAATGCGATTTTTACATAGGTAGTAGAGATATAAAAGTACGATCTTTATATATAAAGATGTGATTTTTATATAAAGAATGGTGAGAGAAAGATGTGATCTTTATATATTTTCTTTCATTGAAATAAAATATGATTTCAGCGTATATAAAATAGTTAAGCTATAAAAATATAATCTTTGTATAGGAATTAGAAATGTAAAAAAATCCATTTTCTTTGTTATGAAAAACACGATTTTTAGTTCTATAAAAATATTATTCTTATCATATGTATGATATAATTTATAGTTAGATAAAAATAGAATTTTATCATATGGAAGAAAATAATTATTAATGGGCTAAAAATATGATTTTTAACGTAGGGATGCAATCTAGATCGACAATGAAAGCACGGCGGAGTGGATCCTAAAGGTGAGAATTTCTCACTTTTAATTTCATTTCTAGTTAAAGTATATACTAGGATGCAGACGGTGCTTAGCAGCACCCGACACCTGTCGTCCACAGACCATGAATGGCTTGTTTGTTTGATTGATTGTGTGGTGAAAATTGATTGTGTGATGCGGAATGGAGTAAAATATTTTATAGTTAAAAATATAATTTTTAACGTTATGAATAGAATAAATATTTATAAACAAATCAGATGATTTTTTTATGTACACACAATTGACTGATATCGATTGGGACGATAAATTTTACACATCGCCCAACTTCACAAATAAAACTTGTGTTTAATTGTTTGAAACCCCACACGGGTATTGGGATGATATATGATACACACTAATCCCAATAATTAGTTGTATGTCGATCGATTGATTGACAGGCTGTGTAAGCATTGAATATTTATATTTGATGCTTATGCAGTGTTGAATGCACTCTAAATGATGATTGAATGCGTTTGATTGTTATTGTATACATGTGTGTATGAAATCCATATAAATCACATTATATGGTAATTAACTTTGTCTGATTCCAGTTCATAAAGAAAGAATATTTTAAAATAACGATTATTTTAAAATAATGAATATTTTAAAATAATATTCTGTAAAAGATCAAAATCTGATTTTGATGTCCGATTTGGGCTGGACACAAATATATTTTAATATATAAAGCCGTGTTGATTAGATTAACGCCATTTTGACGTGAATGATATGTATATCGATTTTATTTATTTTATAATGAATATCGAAAAGAATTGATTTCAAAATCTAACATTTTGAAAATACTATCATTTATATATCGATGATATGGAATATTCAGTTTTGATTAGAAATTGAACATGAAGTTGAAATCGTTTTGAAAACGAATTCAAAATGATTTATAAAATAGGTTTTAAATGGAAATCGATGATATATTATATATACAATATAATGGCCCGAATAGAACGCGCCGCGCTGCGGCAATTCGTGAATTTTGTCCATTGACTTCGAACGGACATTACGGGAGATCCGACCGTCGGATTCTCCTAAAACTGAAACCGTTGGGTTTGTATCGAAAAGATCTTTCTAACGAATAATAGAGATATGAAACTTAATGGTTGGATTTGGAATTATGTCCAAATGAAATTTGGAACAGGTCGTTGTAAAAGCAGTTCGATGGCCGTTTATGAAATCGACTCTACGGGCCTTGATAAAATTATTAAAAATATCAATAATTAGTGTAAAATCATAAGAAATGATTTGGAAAGAATTGGGATTAAAAATTCCATATTTGAAAAGATGAAAATAGTTTTTTATCGAAATGAACTAGTTTTGAACTAAAATTAAAATCCAATTATTTTTAAAACAAATAAATTGGATTTGAAATGGTTTTAAAAATAAATAGAATTTCCAACATATAAATTGAAAATTGATTTGAATCGAAATTGTCTTCGGAATATTTTGATATTGGATTTCATAATTATACATATATTGTTATGGAAATTTGAAAGATATATTTATATCATTATTTCCAATACGATATTTGTTGGTTGTAGTATTTGATATTGAATATAAGCCGATATATTTTCTATTTAGAGCCTTGTATTTAATATCAAATGGGATTTTGGGTTTGTCGTGAATGGTATCTTTAATAATACTGTTCTTAAACCCAATGGAGTTAAGAAAATTAGAAACTGACTGGAGAGTAGTTAAGTTGAATGGTTTCCTGGGTATTGATCTGATGTTGGTTTCAGCCTTCGGGTTTAACACTTGGGGAATTGTTCTCTTACTAATCTTCGGTTAGAGACTGATAGAATGTGAATTGGGTTTGTTGTGAATTGTATTTTAGTGACATTCATTCTTTAACCCGATTTACAGTGAAATGGGATTTGGAATTTATAAATCTTTTGTTAAGTTTAAAGGAGATTTTCCAAAGTAAAGTTTTCCAATTTAACATATTAGATTGGAATTGAATGGAATTCGATTTGGTAATAATCGAAGTAAATTTCCATAGAGGAAGACGGTTAATATATATGGAATTTAAAAGGCCTTTTCCTTATCCCATTTATATTATCGGTTGGATATGGAAGTTTATATCGATTACGTATATCGACTTGTTTTCCATGAAGATTCCATTGTTAATGGAATGTGATTTTGGGTTGTCATGAATGGTATCTTTAATAATACTGTTCTTAGACCCAATAAAGTTAAGAAAATCAGAAACAAGAGATTAGTTAAGTTGAATGGTTTCCTGGGTATTGATCTGATGTAGGTTTCGGCCTTCGGGGTTAATACTTAGTGAATTGTTCACTTGTAATTTACGGTTAAAGGCTGAGGGAATGGAATGTGATTTTGGGTTTATCATGAACCGTGTTTTAAATGATATTGGTTTTCTAACCCAGTTAAAGAAAGGATATGATTTTCCAAGTTAAACAATCGTTAATATTGATTTTTGGGAAGATTAAAACCAAGTGGATTTTTAATGCATCTTTAATTAGATTGAATTGATATTCAAAGGAAGATTAAAGAATTAATCTAAAGAATTTATCTTTGATAAAATTAATGGGAACCTTCCCCAAAGTATAAGAATATTTGAATAAAGAAATATTTTGGATTGGAATGAGGCGTATGATGTGTTTTTATAGCACTTGTTTATTATATACGCGAGTTATTTAGAAAGACCGGGTTTATCCCATTCTGAATAACTGATTCGACGATGTGTCGAGGATGAAGACGGTGGTTGAAGACCGGAGGTCTTCACATCGTTTGGATGATTACTGAGGTATTGATTGGGTTATACACCCAAGGCAAGGTAATAAGTGGTGATCGTCCAGACGTACTTGGAGATCGACCGGATATGCGAGGACCTCTCCCCTATATTGGACATATGGGGGAGTAATTAGGTGCCTCAGGTTTCATTTAGATTCAGAATGAACTTGTAAATGGATGTGTGTTTGACATCGGATTTCATTCTGTGTGATTGATAGACATCGATTGCATAGCGTGAATTGCCTGTGTGGCATGCTGAGACGCAAATGATCAAGGCTTCTGTTGAAAAGCATGGTCTTGTGGTTAATGATCAAAGCACGGCTTTGATATAGCATAGCTTTGTGTAGCGTTGATTCGCGGGCCTCACACCCTGGTGTGAACCAGAAACGGGCCAGGGAGGGCATGCGTTGCCTTCTAACTAGGAGTGGTGTCAGCGTTTTACATGCCCTGACATTTTACTTATATGGATGATGGATAGCGGGGCACCTCGGTTATATCGGTCACTCTAGGGCCGATAGTTTGGTCGGGATATGACCAGTTTACGCCCGATAGGGCGGGGAAATGCATTGTTCAAGCATTTTAATCCACTCCGTGTGGACCGGCCCTGTGGCTCCTAAGGGTCGATGCGTTCTGATCCTGAGACACGGGCTAGAGCGTCTCGAAGCGGTAAGGATGATCCCTTGCCTTGGTTCACAGATGGAAATCCAACTTTTAATACGTGACAATTGCGTTTTTTTTTGTAGAGTCTAGTATTGGCGACATGATATATGGTACCCATGCCATCTAGGATTGATACATTTATATTTGAAGTTGTTTTATACACTATGCACTTATAATAATATCAAATGATTTGTTTTAACGTACCAAGCATGTTTGGCTATTATAAGGGAAAACCGTATCCTCCGGCTTGCATTGCATTGTGTGATGGGACCTGGGTCTTATAATAGCCTCATTTTTCCAAAAAAAAAAGCATTGCGTTGTTTTTTTATATGCACTGGTATTCTTAGGAGGAAACCCATTCCGTGTTATACGGCGTGGTCCCTTGATATATCTAATTTAAAGTAAAGTTTTAAATAACTGTTTAGTTCTCACACTAGTCACATGACTGACTTGGAGTTCATTATTTTAACCTAACTGTCGGTGCCCCTATTTTCCGCACAGGCTGCTAGTAGTTTTGGTTTTGTAGATTTATATTCGGAAAGCTCTGTATCAGTGTATTACTTTCAGTTGTATTTTTGTATTGTTCTCCGCTGCTATGTATTTAAATGTAATTTAAATCTCTGATATTGAGCAAATGTATATGATTTATTCATACTCTGTTATATTCTTATATTCTGATGGAATTGTTGTAATATACAATGAAATGTTCCCTGTTTGTGTTCCGATTTATCTTGTCCTCAAAGCAATCCGGGATTTCCTTTACTGGGTAGTTTTTGGTCCTTACAGGTGGTATCAGAGCTTTGGTTTACAGAGCTTGGAGAACAAGACCCGTTAGAACCAAACGAAAGAATTCATCAAAGATTGGATTAATAATATCCAATAGGAATGACTCGTTAGAGATAGGATCAGCAGTATCCTAGAATGAGTCGAAAGAGTAAAATTTTAAAATGAAAACAAATTTTGGTTTGAAAATTTCAGCTTTATTATTCATATTTGAATATTTATTTTATATTGATTTGAACAATCAAGTATATAAAGATTTTGTGTATACGTCTGATCTATGTGTATTCAAAGTTTTAATATACTGGATATATATAGAATCACACTCTAGTCGCCCGGAGATGATTCTGATGATTACTCGAGTATCATCAGAATTTATATTCGAGTTTCGAAAGTGGGATATCTGTATATTTCCATTAGACTGGTGTGAGAACCAAAACTAGATAGGGCATGTGATTTGGCATCAAAAATCTGATTTTTGGACTATGTATCAAAGTTGTGAATTTGAAAAGCTAATCAATTAATTGATTGATGGTTGTGTTGTATGATTATTTGTTAACCAATAAAACCATTATGTGAATATAAGGTAAATTTAGCCAAATTGTCTCAAATATAGAACTATATTGAAAATTGTTTGAAATTGCATGCATATACATGTATATACATTGAATAGGACATAGCAGGGAAGCTAAGCAGAGGAATAAAATTGTTTGCTCGACAAATAGGTAATGTTTATTGTATTTCTTGGGGTTTTTGATGATTTTATGAGCCGATTGGCTAGCCGCTTGGCTAGCCGCTTGGCTGTTTCTTTTTCTTTTTGGATTGGAGAGGCATGTATGGTGATTTCGGGATTTTCCCGGTGCTCCCGTACAAGGGAGGTTATGGCGAAATTTTTCGAAAATTTAGGGTGTTAGCAAAATTTTTGAAAATTTTGAAAAGCTCTTAGAAATTGAAAAGTTGAAAAACTTAAGCTGTAATGAAAGTTGCGTTGGTTTGTAAAATAACTTTCAGCTCTGTTCCCTTTCGAGGACGAAAACATTTTAAGTTGGGGAGATTGCAACAACCCGGAAAATCTGAGTCAATTTAAAAAAAAATATTTTGGCCCTTTTAGTGAATTTTGGATATTTAAAATGATTTATTTTAAATAATGACGACGAGAAATTTATTTTGAATAGAATTAGAATGTATATATTTATTTGAATCGACATTAAATATAAATATTTATTTTTAATTATAAAAGGAATTGAAAATGGCGCGGTAGTTTGAAAATTCGATTTCAAATTTCAAATGAATGTACAGGATCCAAAATAAACCGGATTTTACCGAAACCAAAAATAATAGAATCTATTTGAAAATATCTTTCCAATGAATCCGAAAAATTGAAATTTCATAGTGAGGATAAAAAGTTATGCCCAGTTGAAAATTCAGAATAGTCGCTATAGAATTCTAGCCCTTAAAAATGGAAATTTTGCAAATGATCTATGTTTCCGACGAAACCAATTTTGTTGGATGCGGGATGTCAAGTTATTGCTAGATTCCAAAATTCACAATTTTCCGAATCAATATGTGAGCGTGGCAAAAGAAAACATGTTTTGCCAGTTTTAGTCAATTTGGATCGACTAGAAAATGGTCATTTTCAAACGGTCTCCAAATTTGATGAAATTAGTTTTGTTAGAACCGTATCGTTAATACGAAGCTAGAAAATATTTTTTGGGAATTTTTAGTGTAACAACCCGGAAAATCTGAACCAATTTAAAATTTTAAAATTGGCTAAAATATTGGATTTTAAATATTTAAAATAAATGTTTTAAATAATAAAGATGAAAACTGAGTTTGAATCGACAATTGAAAAGGAATATAATTAATTCTAATTTTAAACAAGGCCTGAAATGGCGCGGTAGTTTCAAAATTTGAATTCAAACTTTGATTGGCTGTACCGGGTGCAAAACAAAGCGGATTTGAGTCAAACCAAAAATATTTAAATCTGTTAGTGAATACCTTTCTAATAAATCTGAAAAATTGAAGTTTCATAGCGGGATGCAAAAGTTATGGCCAAATGAATTTTCTGCAAGGTCGCTATGGAATTTATATAGCCCGTGAAATTAGCCATTTTGCAAACGACCTTGGAATTCGACGAAACCACTTTTGTTGGATTCGGGATGTCAAAAAAATTGCTAGGTTTCAAATTTCATAATTTTTGAAGCTAGTATGTGAGAATGGCAAAGGAAAATGTGTTTTGGTCAATTACAGTTAAATTGGATCGACCAGAAATGGGCCATTTTGCAAGCGGTCTCAGAATTCGACGAAACTAGTTTTGTTGGGACCGTATCGTCAAAACATAGCTGGATTTATTTTTGTGGAATTTTTCGAATCAGTTTGTGGCCCTGGCAAATTGAAATGTACGTTCAAATCAAATATTGAATGTTTTATATTTTAATCTGAATGAAAACTGACTGAAACAGTCGAATGGGCCTACGAAATATATCCCATTGTGTTCGGAATGGGGGTAAAACACTACGGACAACAGTCATTGGGTTTGAATTGGTGTTCATATGTGAAAGAGGGTATTTTAGAAATTTAAAAATATATAAATTAATAAATAAAAAACCCATTGGTCAACATCTTTCTCTCTCCCCGATAAAACCATCTGACCGACGGCGATAAAAGCTCCAGACCTTCTCTCCTTGATTCTTCGTTATACACTCAATAAAATCCAACGCCACAGTTAGGGATTTTGTAGAGCTTTGAATTCTCTTCAAATACATATGAGTATTGGATTTTTTTCGTTGCCTGTAGCTCTAGATCCATCTGCTCGAACTCGCCAACATCAAGCCGCTGCCAGAGCTGCTAGACGCCGTCGAGTTCGCCAAGCCCGGGGTCGATCTGTGCGCCTCTCCAAGCTCTCCAAGGTGGCGTTGGCCGATCGACGTATCGTTGCGCGGATTTCGAGAAAGGTGAAAACCTAGTTTTGAACCATATTGAAAGGTACACGGCTTTGTTTATTTTCCATTGTTTTAACACCTTTAAACCGTTGCAAACTTTGAAAAATCATATCTTTTTCATGTGTTGACGAAATTCAGTGAAACAAGAGACAGTGTACTCATGTGGACGTCTTCTACATTCTAGAAGAGACCGCATATTTTTCTGAGGCTTCTGCTATTTTTGGTGGAGTGGAACCCAAGGTGAGATTTCTAATTTATAAACGATACGGAAAACGACAATGTATAAATTATATAGTCGATGTATGGGTTATATAAGCATTGTACACCTCATGTATAAGCGTTGTATAAGTTGTACGTTCAATGTATAAGTTATATATGCGTTATAAAAATTATATATGTGTTTAAATAGAAGTGAAATGCTATATATATACGCCCCTCGTCCACAAACCATGGACGATATTTATTGGTTGTGATTGGTGTGAAAATTGATTGATAGCGAATGGTTGATTGAAATTGTTTGTGGTTGGAATTGATTGATTGTGGTTGAAAAATACCCGTTTGTGGTTGAGAAATATTTGGTTGAAACCACATAGGATTAGTTTGTGGAAATGAAAAAAATATATACATGCCGCCTGCGTGCGAACTAGATGCATGATTCCCCATTATCAAAAGCTGCGAGGCTTTAAGGTAGAGCGAGGAGCCGTACTAGGGACGGTCCCGGTTTTAACTACCCTGCCGTTATGCTGCCGAAATTTTGAATAATATTCATGTGTTAGAATTATTTTCATTTGTTGAAACTATATTTATTCGTTGAATAGAAAACCTTCATGTGTTGAATAAAAATTCATTCATTGAATTGAAATTCATGTGTTGAATGGTATTCGTGTTTTAAATATAAAAATCACCTTTTTATCTATATATACAAACCATAGAAAACCTTCATGTGTTGAATAGAAATTCATTCGTTGAACTGAAATTCATGTGTTGAATGGTATTCATGTTTTAAATATAAAAATCACCTTTTTATCTATATAAACAAACTATAGAAAACCTTCATGTGTTGAATAGAAATTCATTCGTTGAATTGAAATTCATGTGTTGAATGGTATTTGTGTTTTAATTATAAAAATCACCTTTTTATCTATATATACAAACTATAGAAAACCTTCATGTGTTGAATCGAAATTCATTCGTTGAATTGAAATTCATGTGTTGAATGATGTTCATATTTTGAAAGAAATTGTTTTATAATAAAAAATCATATTTTTATCATCTATATGAACTATATAAAATAGTCGTGTTTAGAAATAAATTGTTTTACATTAAAAATCACATTTTTATTATATACATGAATTGTTAAAAATAGTGAAGTGTTGAAATAGAAGATAATTTGATAAAAATATCATTTTTATCAAATGTATGAAAATCATATAGTTTTGAAATCGAAGAATCGATATATATATATATATATATATATATATATATATATATATTTATATATACATATATAGAATTGAAATATATCGAATAACGAAGCTGCAGTTCGTATTTTGAAACTGTGATTTCAAACGATTATACCGGGAGATCCGACCATCGGATTTTCCCGAAACCGCAACCGTTGGGTTCGCTTTGGAAATATCTTTCCAACGGCACCAACTTTGTAAAAATCCAACGGTTGGATTGTCTGGAGTGTTTAATTCAAATCTGAAGAAAAATAGCGCCAGAATCGATTATATATATATATATATATAGTTATATATAATCGAATAACGACGCTGCAGTTCGAATTTTGAAATCGAAACTTCAAACGATTATACCGGGAGATCCGACCGTCGGATTTTCCCGAAAATGGAACCTTGGATTCGTTTTGAAAAGATCTTTCTAATAATGTAAATTTTGTGAAGATCCAACGGTTCAATTTTCAGATATGTGTAAATCATATCTGAAGAAAAACAGCGCCACGAACGCATTATGGCCCAAAGCGTCGTTTTGAATAAATTGGCTATTTTAAAATAAATAAAAATAGCGGTAAATCGTTATAAAATATTATAAACGATATGGATGTGAAATTTAGAAACTAACTGAAGGTTGGCTAAGTCGAATGGTTTCCTGGGTGTTGATCTGATGTTGGTTTCGGCCTTCGGGGTTAATATTTGGGAAATCGTTCTCTTACTGATTGACGGTTAGTGACTAATGAATTGAAATGATGCGTATGTATGTTTGTATTGCACTTGTTTATTATATACGCGAGTTTCTCAGAAAGACCGGGTTTATCCCATTCCGAATAACTAAATCGACGATAAGAAGTCGAAGATGAAGACAGGGGTTGAAGACCGATCTTTACCTCGTTTGGATGGTAACTGATGTCCTGATTGGGAGGCATCCCGAAATATGGATAATGAGTGGTGATCGTCCAGACGTGCGTGGAGATCGATGGATATGCGAGGTATTTAGTGCCTCCGGTTTCGTTCAGACCCAGAACGGACTTGCAAATGGACTTTGTGTCTGACATTGGAATTCATTCTGTGTGATTGGTAACCATCAGTTGCATGGTGTGAATTGCCGGTGTGGCATGCTAAGATGCAGTGATCAGGGCTTCTGTTGAAAAGCAAAGTCTTATGACTGATGATCAAGCACCGCTTGTGTGGCGTAGCTTTGTGTATAACGTGAATTCGCGAGCCTCACACCCCGGTATGAACCAGAAACGGGAAAAGGACCTCAGGAAGGCATGCGTTTCCTTCTAGTTAGGAGTTGTGTCAGTGTTTTTACACGGCCTGACATTTTACTTATGTGGATGATGGATTGCGAGGAGCCTCGGTTATATCGATCGATCCGGGACCGATGGAGTCATTCGTTGGCTCATTGACGCCCCATAGGGCGAGGAAATGCAGTGTTAAGGAATTTTAATCCACATCGGTGGACTGGCCCTATCGCTCCTAGGGTGACTCGAGCTCTGATCCTGAGACACGGGCTAGAGCGTCTCGAATTCGGTAAGGACTATCTTTTGCCTTGGTTCATGACAGAAATCCAATTTCCAAATACGTGACTGTGCGGTTTTGATTGTATACCTGTATTTGGCGACATAGTGGCATGGGACGCTCATGTCGTTTATGATTGATAGTTATGATTTGAAATTGTTTTTGAAACATATAAACACTAGTAATAATATCAAATGCTTTTGTTTTATTCGTATCAAGCATATTTTGGCCATTATAAGGTAAAACTCTATCCTCTGGTTTGCGTTGCATTGTGTGATGGGAACTGAGTCTTATAATGGCTTCATTTTTATAAAAAGCATTGCGATGTTTAAAAGAATGATTTGTTTTAAAGCACTGGCAATCCAATGGAGTAAACCCGTTCCACGAAAGTGGCGTGGTTCTATGATTAGCCATATTTTAAATATGTTAAGTAGATTTCTCATACCAGTCTCATGACTGACTCGTAGTTTGTTTCACTTTCAAACTCGGGTGCCCCTTTTTCTACACGGGCAGCCTTGTATTCAGGTTTAGCGGGCTTTATCCGGATAGCTGGAGCTGAAGATGGATTCTATCATTTATCTCTTTTTATGTTGTTCAACTCCTATTGTATATATTATGTTTATTTCCGCTGTAGACATTTATGTATAGCTGAACTGTATTTGTACTATGTATGATCCTGTATACTGTATAACTCTGATGATTATGTTTATCCAGTGTATTATTTGTTCATTATCTGGTGTATTTATTTAATTCTGTTCTGCTGTTATCTGTTTATGTGGTATATTCCAAAGATTACCCTTGCCACCGTCAGTACGGGGTTTGGGGACGTCACATTTAGAGTCCGTATGTGGCCCTGATAAATTGAAATGTGCGTTCAAATTCAATATATAGATTTGTATTTTGATTTTGACGGAAACTGATCGAAATGATCGAATCAGCTTACGATACATATCCCACTGCATTCGGAATGGGGGTATTACGCTAGGGGCGACAGTCGTTGGGTTCAGATCGAAGATGAAATGAAAATTTACTTTTTGGAATTTAATTAATTATATATATATATATATATCTTATATTATAATGTAAACCTTGGTCAAAGAGGTCAAAGTGAAGCCTTTTTGGCTTTTCCTAATGTCCCCTTACCACCAAACCGTGGTCAACTTTTTTCAACTGACCTTTACGTCATTTACCAGGGTATTGGAAAACCAACCTCTCCACGTTTTCCAACTCTCCCTCTTCCCAGTCTTTTTCCATCGCTTTCTCGCTTTCTTCTCCATGCCGAATCTACCACGACAGACGCCTCTTTTGCTTCCTTCCCAACCTAAAATCATCTCTTCATTCGCTCAATTGCACTGTTGCTACATCCTTTGGCTGAGCATATTCCTTCAACTGGTGTTGTTCCGCCTCTATTACACAATAGCTCCATAGTTCCTGCCTTTAGTTGAATCGAGTCGAAATCATGGGTACCAAGCAATACCAATTCCTTCTTTCAGATCTTAAATGCCTACGGTTTGTATTTCATCTACATGGGTTCCAATCAAGTCAACAAGACAGACGGTTACATGATACTTGACTGGCCATGTTCAAAAGGAAATATATTTATATTTATTTTGATTTGATTTTCAGTCGTTCAATTCGGATTTTCTTTTACTGATTTGTTATTTTAATTATGTACATCATCATCGAATAAAAGTTTGTTTATTAACTACAGGTTAACAAACCATGGAACGGGAAAAAAATCAGACAATCAACGTTGTTGTAAGGATTCATGCATATTCTGCTAATGAGGCAATCGAAACAACTATAAGCTTACCATCATATTTCATATATATAACTCCAGTAATTTATACACTGCTTAAGGTGATGCTTCCTAAATCTCAAACACTGCAATATGTACAACGATTCTAATATTATTCAGAACTTTACTATTTTCTTAATTTAATTCTGCATTTCTAATGTTTTTTATAGTGTATTTATTTAAATGAACATAGGAGATCTAATTACGCTCGACTCTTTCCTCTTTGAACCATGAAGGTGGCAATCTCGATTTTGATATGGTATGGCTATTGATTTAAGGTTTTTAGAAGTTAATTTTCCTGATTGTTAACAGTGTGTTAGATTTTGTGCATGTGTTAGACAACCATTAAGGTTTTGAGATCATCCATAGTCTGATTTGTAGTTTACTGAATTCGAAATTCGAACTTCAAAATTGGACATAAAGACAACATTTGTCCCCTTAAACATGACCAAAAAACTATAAAATCAGCCACCTTACTTTCTTCTATTTAATATTTTCCTTACTGAATTGAAATTTGGAAGCTGAACATGCTAATAGTCAAGGATAACCAGCAGTAACCAGACTTGATTGTTGCATTCAATGGAGTATACAACCTGCTTGAGAGAAAAAATAAACATTTGAAATCGAATAGGTTTAGTCTGCTATGGAATTTTATTTTATTTAAAGCAGTGGACTATATTCAGTGCTTAGCATATATAATCTTGTCCACTTTTTAATGAATACTTAAGTTATTTGATTGGTAATATGTCAACATAGGAAAAGAGTCATTATGGTCTCATTACACTTTTCCACAACAACTGCTTTAATTGATTGTTTGACACTTTTATAGTGGTTTTTTATTCTCGATTATCTCCCTATTTTAGGCTCACCAGGTTTTAAACTCGGACCTGTGATCTATTACTGTTACTTATTTGAATAATTTTTTACACTATGTTCTCTTTCTCATTAGTGTAACTAAAATAAGATTGTCACTCACATGAAGTACGGGTGTTCTTTCTCTGTAAATTCCAATAAACTTAATTCTGCATTCTTTTCCTATTTTATCAATGAATGTGGTAGCTATTGATGATAAAAACAAAATAACTTTCTTTAACTTTAATACAAATAACCATGACACATTTAAATGGTAAAAATATGTGACAAGAGAATAACAGCAAGTGGAGTGATTCTTATTCAGAATGGGATCTATCATTAATATGTAATCAAATTTAATGAAGAAGAATAATAGTGAGAAGAAAGTTTAGAAATTCATTACACAAAGGTCAAATGAAATCAGTAGGGCATGTGAGTATGAATCAAACTTAGAAAGGAAATGGCAGCTTGCTTAAGATTCAACTAAGCGAAGTATCATATCATATGAGTGTATCCGGAGACTGTGGATTTGGTCTATTTTTCACTATTTCTGCTTTAGCAGACACGCTTGCTCTTTCGTTCTAAGTTGGTTTATTCAAGTTAATGACCTTTTCAGCCCAAATAATCAAAGTTTAGTCTTCTGTATTCATTACTCACGTGATATCATGGCTTTTTGCTCTGTCTTTTTTTGGTGAATGCAGATGAGTATATATTTGATTGATAGAGAAACATTAAATAGCTAGCTGAAGTAACAAGTTTTGTTTTCTCCTTTGATAGAGCTTTTACTGGCAAAACATTGCTACAAGGCACGTGTTATTTTGAGATATGAAAAGTTGTACATGAACAAGTTTAAACATCTCTAAAGTTTGAACTTTAAATATACTCACGGTAGACAATATCAGGTTCAATATTTTCATATTCTATATGCAACAAATTACCACCAATAAGGCAACAGTACTTTAGTACTTATGCAAGCATACCATGAATTTCAAGTGATTAATTTGGGTAAGAGTAAAAGAAATATTAGATAACCACAAATATAGTACATACCATATCAAAAACATATTTACGATGGTCTTATCTTTTATTTTACCATCTAGACTGCATTATTATATTATCGAAAAAACCACGTATATGATTGGACCTTCTTCCCTCAATTCGCCTTTTTTTTCCTATTTGTTCACTGTCGATTGTAATCCAAATAATAACTAACATTTATTACGCATGTGTATTCTAAACAAAGATAACTTGTAGCATTTTATGTATTCTCATAAATTTTTTTTCCTCTACTTTATGCATATTGAATACATTGTTGCGGTTTGATTAGCAGTGTTGCATATTATAATTATGACATTGTCCATATTTTTAACTCCGCCATCTGCATCCATTGCTTCCTGTAGATGCCAATCTCAAGCCCAGATAAAGGAGGATGAAACAACATGCACTCCTTTTTTTGTATGTTGCTTTTAAATTCTCCTATGTTGATATTATGATGTTTTAAGATAGGTTGTGAGGAAGGCATGACTTTAAGATAATAGAGCATGGCTGTAACATTATAGATCAATACAGAAAATGGAAATTAACCTGTTCACCATGAGTTAGTGCAGCTTCCTACAAAACTTTGACCAATATAGAGGAGCAAATTATTCTCAACCTACTTATAATAGAGGTACACATTGTTATTATGCATGAAGTTTTCTTTACTTCAACTACAGTATGACTTAAGCATAACCATTTTACCTTTTTTTCTCTATACAAAACCTGCATGTATACATAAAGCAGTTTTTTTTCAGGCTGTTCCGTTGACACACACATGAATCAAGTTGGTCTTCAACCCATGTTTAACTGGGAAAGCACCCATTTACTCTCCTTTTCAATGCACATTTGAAGCTCAAAGTCCTCACAACTAACTAATGACGTAGGGGAGTATTAACAAGGGAACATAATAATATAGAGCTATATGATTTTGGTGTGAGAGATTTCAATTTTCAAATGTTAACCACTAAAGCAATTTACTAAATTTCATTAATTTTCTAGAAATAATGAAATTTTCTCAAAGTACTTCATAAAGCATACACATGATCTATTATTTGAAAAATAAAAGCAGATGATATATTTTTCTATTTAAATGATAACAATGATATATAAATATTGTTTTTGAAAATCAGATTTGAAAGGAGGGAAATTCACGATATGCTTCATTGTATTTGGATAAATAAAAGTAAATGGTATTTTGAAAGGAGGGAAATTCATGGTATAGATAAACCATACACGTGATCTGTTAAAATGATCAAATTTGACAGTGTTTTTACTACTAAAATATACAATATGAACACGCCGGGCTTAAGATGATGCACATGTATTTGGATAGTATTTAGTATAATTTGTAATTGGAAACAACTATTAAACTAGAATTTAACACATAAACCAAGCCAGTTTAAAACACGATTTTGAAATATTATTTGCATCCATTGGTGATATTAATATACCTGGATACATGTGAAGGAGTGCGCACAACCTTTTCTTTGAATATACAAACAAACAAAAGTTTAAAGAGAAACATGTGATTAATAGTAATTAAGTATAAAACATATACCATCTAAGAGGCTCATTTACACGTTATAAACTTGCAGGATATCTAATATTTCATTTTCATATGGCAGTTTTACAGGACTTGGAAATTTTAGGCCCTTTGATACGCGTTATTATGTGGAGGTATGCCTTAACCTTTTCGTGTATATTCATAACACTTATCTTTATAGCATTTTTCTTAGCTCTTTTTTTTATCTTAAATGCTTTTTTAGGAGATTGGGTTGTGCCTATGCATTTCCTATCATATAAAGTCAATACACTTTATCATATAACTGAAAGAAGGGAAATTATTATGGAAAAAGAGTTGAAAAAAAAGGTTTTGAAAAGTAAGAACGTTGGAAAGATCAACTATCAACAATATTCTAATCGACATACTTATATTAAGAAACAATATTTTGATACCTTTTTGCATTATGAGTTGTATTGCATAGTGCATATTATTGATTTTCACCCCGAGTGCTTTATTATTTTTGCATGAGAATGGGGTAAGTTATTTTACTGTATATTGTAGGCAGCATGAGTAAATTGAACATTTTCTTATGCATGATTGATAATAGCTATTCAGCCTACTGTACACTGAAATGTACTCTCTTTCATTCGTTTATGGTCAAGTTGATTTATGCACACGTCTCACTTTAGTGAGGTACAAAATGGTTTCGTTGCTTCCACCTTTCCTTGGAAAACCTTATGCTAATTATCATATCACTTATGATTGTGCTACAGCGTATCTGCGTTCACATCAGACTTCACAGCTCAGCTGTCATCATTACGTATTATATACCTTAGTGGACTATTGCTATTGTATGATTTTTCTGTTTTTCGCGCAATTGTATCACGGTCGCCTGCTTTGGCCAAATCCATTTATGCATATGCCCATTGGGCGTGCCTGCGTACTGGTTATTATATAAAAGGTCAACCCCTCATCTTTCTCACTCCTTCTCCCGTTCAGTTGAAATCAAACGAAAAAAGAAGAAGAGAAAACTACACTGCCTCCACCGCGACCCACCGTCGCAACGCGCCACCACCGGAGGGCCTCACCGTCGACCGCAACCCCCCTTCTCTCTCCGTCGTCCTCCTCTTCCCAAACCCCCTTTTTTTAATCCATCGAAAGCCCCATTCCCCACAACCTTAAAAACCGTCACGCCTCCGCCCCTGGCACAAACCCCGACCACCGCCGACCCCGTACCACCTCCCCAGCCTCCAACGCCGCCCCCTGACCCCCCACCTCTGACCAAGGACCCCTCCCCTTTGTAAAGACTCGATTTTTAATTGTTCAAGCCCTGAAACCCACGTTTCTCCGCTGCTCCGGCCAACGTGGCGCCGCCGCCGACCGTCAGTGGCTTCCCCGAGCCTCCTCCTCCACTCTGACACCGCATGTGAGTTTTTTATTATTGTTAATTCATATATGTAAATAAAAAGGTGATTTTTACAAATAAAAATGTGGTCTTTGTTTAAATAAAAATATGATCTTATCATATATGTAGAGTAATAAAAAAATACGATCTTTATATTATAGATGTAATAAAAATATGATTTTTATATTATTGAAGTAACAAAAATATGATTTTTATATGATAGAGAATATAAAAATGCGATTTATACATAGGTAGTAGAGATATAAAAGTATGATCATTATATATAAAGATGTGATTTTTATATAAAGAATGGCAAGAGAAAGATGCGATCTTTATATATTTTCTTTCATTGAAATAAAATATGATTTCAGCGTATATAAAATAGTTAAGCTATAAAAATATAATCTTTGTATAGGAATTAGAAATTTGAAAAAATCCATTTTCTTTGTTACGAAAAATATGATTTTTTAGTTCGATAAAAATATTATTCTTATCGTATGTATGATATGATTTATAGTTAGATAAAAATAGAATTTTATCATATGGAAGAAAATAATTATTAATGGGTTAAAAATATGATTTTTAACATAGGGATGCAATCTAGATCGACAATGAAAGCATGGCGAAGTGGATCCTAAAGGTGAGAACTTCTTGCTTTTAATTTTATTTCTAGTTAAAATATATACTAGGATGCAGACGATGCTTAGCAGCACCCGACACCCGTCATCCACAGACCATGGACGACTTGTTTGTTTGATTGATTGTGTGGTGAAAATTGATTGTGTGATGTGTAATGGAGTAAAATATTTTATAGTTAAAAATATAATTTTTAACGTGTATATGAATAGAATAAATATTTATAAACAAATTAAACGATTTGTTTATGTACACACATTTGACTGATATCGATTGGGACGATAAATTTTACACATCGCCCAACTGCACAAATATGACTTGTGTTTAATTGTTTGAAACCCCAAATGGTATTGAGATGATATATGATATACACTAATCCCAATAATTAGCTGTATGTCGATCGATTGATTGACAGGCTATGTAATCATTAATTATTTAAATTTGATGCTTATGCAGTATATAATGCACTCTGGATGATGATTGAATGCGTTTGATTGTTGTTGTATACATATGTGTATGAAATCCATATAAATCACATTATATGGTAATTGAGTATGTCTGATTCCAGTTCAGAAAGAAAGAATATTTTAAAATAACGAGTATTTTAAAATAATGAATATTTTAATTTAATATTCAGTAAAAGATCCAAATGTGATTTTGATGTCCGATTTGGGATGGACACGAATGTATTTCAATATATAAAGCCATGTTGATTAGATTAACGCCATTTTGACGTGAACGATATGTATATCGATTTTATTTATTTTTATAATGAATATCGAGAAGGAATTGATTTCAAAATCTAACGTTTTGAAAATACTATCATTCATATATCGATGACATAGAATATTCAATTTTGATTAGAAATTGAATATGAAGTTGAAATCGTTTTGAAAATGAATTAAAAATGATTTATAAAATACATTTTAAATGGAAATCAATGAAATATATATATATATATATTATATATAATATAATGGCCTGAATAGAACGCGCTGTGGCAGTTCGTGAATTTCGACCATTGACTACGAACGGACATTATGGGAGATCTGACTGTCGGATTCTCCTAAAACCGGAACCATTGGGTTCGTATCGAAAGAGATTTCTAACAAATATTAGAGATTTGAAACCTAACCGATGGATTTGGAATTATGTCCAAATCAAATTTGGAAAAGGTCACTGTAAGTGCAGTTCCATGGCCGTTTATGGAAATTGATTGTACGGGCCTTGATAAAATTATTAAAAGTATCAATAATTAGTATAAAATCATTAGAAATGATTTAGAAAGAATTGGGATGAAAAATTCCATATTTGAAAAGATAAAAATAGATTTTTATCGAAATGAACTAGTTTTGAACTAGAATTAAAATCCAATTAAATAAATAAATTGGATATAAAATGGTTTTAAAAATAACCAGAATTTCCAACATATAAATTGGAAATGGATTTGAATCGAAATTGTCTTCGGAATATTTCGATATTGGATTTCGTGATTATACAGATATTGTTATGGAAATTTGAAAGATATATTTATATCGTTATTTCCAATACGATATTTGTTGGTTGTAGTATTTGATATTGAATACAAACCAATATATTTTCTATTCAGAGCCTTATATTTAATATCAAATGGGATTTTGGGTTTGTCATGAATGGTATCTTTAATAATATTGTTCTTAAACTCAATGGTGTTAAGAAAATTAGAAGCTGACTAGAGATTTGTTAAGTTGAATGGTTTCCTTGGTATAGATCTGATGTTGGTTTCGGCCTTTGGGGTTAACACTTCGGGAATTGTTCTCTTACTAATTTTCGGTTAGAGACTAATAGAATGTGAATTGGGTTTGTTGTGAACTATTTTTTAGCGGCATTAGTTCTTTAACTCGATTTACAATGAAATGAGATTTGGAATTTATAAATCTTTTGTTAGGAATTAAAGGAGATTTTCCAATTCAACATATTAAATTGGAATTGAATGGAATTCAATTTGGTAATAATCGAAGTAAATTTCTGTAGAGGAAGACGGTTAATATATATGGAATTTAAAAGGCCTTGTCGATATTCCATTTATATTATCGGCTGGATATGGAAGTTTATATCGATTATATATATATATATATATATCAATTTGTTTTCCATGAAGATTCCATTGCTAATGTAATGTGATTTTGGGTTGTTGGGAATGGTATCTTGAATAATACTTTTGTTAGAACCAACAGAGTTAAGAAAATAAGAAACTGGAGATTTGTTAAGTTGAATGGTTTCCTGGGTATTGATCTGATGTTGGTTTCGGCCTTCGGGGTTAATACTTAGGGAATTGTTCACTTGCTAATTTATGGTTAAATGCTAAGGGAATGGAATGTGATTTTCGGTTTATCGTGAACCGTGTTTTAAATGACATTGGTTCTTTAACCAGTTAAAGACAAGATATGATTTCCCCAGTTAAACAATCGTTAATATTGATTTTTGGGAAGACTAAAACTAAGTGGAGTTTTCATGCGTCTTTAATTAGATTGAACTGGTATTCAAAGGAAGATTAAAGAATAAACTTAAAGAATTTATCTTTGATAAAATTAATGGGGACCTTCCCCAAAGTATAAGAATATTTGAATAAAGAAATATTATGGATTGGAATGAGGCGTATGTTGTGTTTTTATAGCACTTGTTTATTATATATGCGAGTTATTCAGAAAGACCGGGTTTATCCCATTCTGAATAACTGATTCGACGATGTGTCGAGGATGATGACGGTGGTTGAAGACCGGAGGTATTCACATCGTTTAGATGATTACTAAAGTCTTGATTGGGCAGTACATCTAAGCCAAGGTAATAAGTGGTGATCGTCCAGAAGTACTTGGAGATCGAGCAGATATACGAGGACCTCTCCCCTGTATTGGACATATGGGGGAGGAATACGGTGCCTCCGGTTTCGTTCAGACCTAGAACGAACTTGTAAATGGATGTGTGTCTGACATCGGACTTCATTCTGTGTGATTGATAGACATCGGTTGCATAGCGTGAATTGCCTATGTGGCATGCTGAGATGCAAATAACCAAGGCTTTTGTTGAAAAGCAGGGTCTTATGGTTGATGATCAAAGCACGGCTTTGATATAGCATAGCTTTGTGTAGCGTTGATTCGTGAGCCTCACACCCCGGTGTGAACCAGAAACAGGAGAAGGATCCAGGGAGGGCATGTGTTTCCTTCTAGATAGGAGTGGTGTCAGCGTTTTGCACGCCCTGAATTTTACTTATGTGGATGATGGATAGCAAGGCGCCTCAGTTATATCAGTTGTTCCGGGGCCGATAGTTTGGTCGGGATATGACCAGTCCACGCCAGTGCGGGGAAACGCATTGTTCAGGAATTTTAATCCACTCTGTGTGGACCGGCCCTGTGGCTCCTAAGGGTTGGTGCATTCTGATCATGAGATACGGGCTAGAGCATCTCGAAGCAGTAAGGACGATCCCTTGCCTTGGTTCACAGATGGAAATCCAACTTCCAATACGTGACAATTGCGGTTTTGATTGTAGAGTCTAGTATTGGCGACATGATATATGGTACCCATGTCGTCTAGGATTGATACATTTATATTTGAAGTTGTTTTATACACTATGCACTTATAATAATATCAAATGATTTGTTTTAACATACCAAGCATGTTTGGCTATTATAAGGGAAAACCCTATCCTCCAGCTTGCGTTGTATTGTGTGATGGGACCTGGGTCTTATAATAGCCTCATTTTTCCACAAAAAAAGCATTGCGTTGTTTTGTTATATGCACTGGTATTCTTGGGAGGAAGCCCATTCCGTGTTATACAGCGTGGTCCCTTGATATATCTGATTTAAAGTAAAGTTTTAAATAATTGTTTTAGTTCTCACACCAGTCACATGACTGACCTAGAGGTTAATGTTTTAACCTAAACTCTGGGTGCCCCTATTTTCCGCATGGGCAGCTAATAGTTTTGGGTTTGCAGATTTATATTCACAGGATCCTGATTTACAGTTAAAGCAATATTCGTAAAGCTCTGTATTCGTGTATTACTTTGAATTGTGTTTTTGTATTGTTCTCCGCTGCTATGTATTTAAATGTAATTTAAATCTCCTATATTGATCAAATGTATATGACTTATTCATACTCTGTTATATTCTTGTATTCTAGTGGAATTGTTGTAATATACAATGAAATGTTCTTCTGTTCGTGTTCCGATTTGTCTTGTCCTTAAAGCAATTCGGGCTTTCCTTTACCGGGAAGTTTTGGGTCCTTACATTAATTCACCAGTTCATATTTAAATTATTTCCATTGAAAAACAACTCCAATTGATTCCAAACTGGAAATCTAACAACAACTATCTATATGTATTCCAATAAAACTTGCTTCGTAAAAAATAAAGGTCAGTTGAAAAGAAAACTATTTCTAAGGCATGTAAAATTTCGATAAAATAATATTAAATCCAAACCAATTCAATTTAAATAATAATAAATTATATTAATATCGTATATTTCCAAATGAAATTTTATATAGCTTCACAACAAACCAATGTAGATTTTAAACTCAACAGTAAATATCTCGGGATAAACGGTATTCAAATTATATAGAAATCCCTTATATTTACTTAATAGATCGTTTTAATTTATAAATGATTTCCATAGTGACTATTTGATAATTTGAATTGGACATAGCTTGCAATCTATAATATGAAATCTACATTTTCCTCTTTTATTAGAAATATATAATCAAATAGATTCAAACATCTGGTTACATATAATTCCGACTTATATCGGATCCTGTATATTCAATTAAAGTTCAAAACTCAATATCACAAACTACCTCGCCTTTCTGAGCTCGTTTTAAATTATATAATAAATTTAAACGTTCAAACTCAGTTTTATTAAACAAATTCAATAAAAATCCATTAATATGACCAAATTAATATTTAAAACAGATTTAAGTAGTCGTAATTAACGTTAAAAAATCTAGGACATTACACACGCCAAAATGTTGATTTGGAGAATTGGTTACTCGTACACGTTAACACTCGGTGGGTTAATATCAAGCGAATTATCCAAATTAACCAAGCAATCTAGATACAAAGTGCATAAATGTAAATAACACCAAGTTTATAGTGTTTCAGCAATAACACCTATGTCCACTTCATAGTAACTATTCATCGTCGTTGTTACAATTACAAGACTAATCCAACTCAAAATGATATGTGTTCACAAAGTTATGAAATGGAGAGGCAAAGCCCTTGCCAACTCCCTGCAAGGAAAAATAGCCACTAAAGTCCTTCTAGGTCCAAAAATTTCCATTTATGCTCCATTGTCCAAAGAGTGAGTCAAGATCCAATCCAAATGTCCCAATGTTTCTAAGAAACTTCTAAGTAAAGTTTAGAAGTCCAAAAATCCTTCCTAAGCCATAGAAATGAAGTAGGAAGCCATTAGAATGCTTCAAAAAGAAGTTTCTCGCATGCAGCACCAAACAACCAAAGATTGTGAAATAAGGCAAGTGATGGGGTATATATAGGAGTGTGGATACAAGAGTCTGTATCCTCCATATTTCGTATTTCAGGATTGATACCGATCTAGGAATCAGTACCAATTCTGGGGTCGGACCAATTCCTGGGTACTTAGCCAAAATCCAGCAACCTCTTCGCATCTCATCACGCAATACGAAATGCCAACTCTGTCCTATGAGATACAAAATATCCAAGCCAAATTTCATATCGTATCCCACGATAGGAAATAATATATTTTTTATCCCAAAAGCTAGGAAATTTAAACCACTTCATGATTCCACTTCGTATCCTAGAGCATACACGAAAAACCAGAGGGGCCTGATACGAAAGTAAAAGTTTTCATATCCCCGAAGCCTTAAACAAAATTCCATCATCCAGAAGAGAACCGAGCCTTGCATTCGTATTCCTATGGGAACACGAAATTCGAGAATTTTTATCCTTTGGTAGGATACGAATTTGTGTCGTGGAGCGTGTTACGAAATCTCATTTAGTATCATGTGCCATGCTATAACGACCCGGTAAATGAATTCGATCCCCGAATTCTGACAATAAAATATAAATCCATATCACTTGCCAAAACTCAAGTATTGAAAACACCTGATAGCTAATAGAAAGAAATTAGAAGGTGTGATAGAAAGAAAGAAATATTAGAATAGAAGGAGAAGAAGAACCTACACAACACAAAATCTCACATCGCAGCGGAACAAAATAAATATAGAAATAAATCTGTACAGAAAGCTTTAAAAGTACTTACATTCATCAAAGTACATCACACATTAGGACAGCTATAATAACATCTCCTCATATACAACATATGGCGGAATAGTTTCAATATAATATCGTACTTTTGAACTCTTCCAGCTCTTCTCTTCACAGCATTCGATAACCTAAACCTGTACAACCCGGTCTAACCGAGCATTGCATACATCAGATCAGTCTTGTGAACCAGAGTGAGAAAAACACAATAAGTTTAAGGGTATCACACAACTTGGTTTTAAAGTCAAAAGCTTTTCGAAAGAAAAAGATAAGCATAAAATTAAATCCACACATAAATTGTAACACCCCGTAATTCTGTAATATTAAGTTTCGCAAATTAAAGTATAATTAAATTTTAATATAAGAATCAAGGGAAACGGGTTATGCCATTGCGTTTGTACGAAATTCTGCTTGGAAACGAGTTCGAGTTTTTGAGAAATGGAGTCCGTATGAGGGAGATATGACCATACGAAGTTTCAAGGATTTTCAGAACAGAAAAACAGCTCGAATTCGAATTTGAATTTAAACCCCAGCACAGACTGGGCGGGAATTTTCGTGCCCAGGACCCGGTCGACCTAGGGGTCGACACTGTGGTCGACCTCCAAGGGACCAGGTTGACCCTATGGTCGACCTCCAAGGGACCAGGTTGACCCTATGGTCGACCTAGGGGTCGACCTGGTGCTGAAGCCCAGTTTTGAGCCTAGGCCCATTCTGATGTTTCTAGTCTCGTTTTCAGTCTAGATTCATCCGCCTAATCCTATATAAACATCCCCCTAGCCCCGTTCTCTTTACACCATTTTATTCTCTCCTTATGCTGCCTCTGGAATAATTAAAATAAATAAATTTAAAATAAAACACGAAGACTATTCTTGAAGACTACGGCTAGGAATTGCATGTTGGAGATTCAAATAAAGTTAAAGCTTCAAGAAGGGAAGCAAAGGCTAATTCAACGGTTGCGAGCAACGTCATGCAAATCACCAACGCTATTTGATTATCCTTTTCTGAAACCGATCAATGTAAATCAGTTACTTTTTAGATTTGAACGTCTAGATCTACTTGTGGCATGAAATTAAATGAATATAAGAATATGCCTGATCCTCTCATTTGAATCTATGCTTGTTTATGCCTTTGGATCTAATTATGAACTATTTTGATTAATTACCTGTGAGATTGTGCCTATGCCTATGACGTTGAAAACTATTGTTAATGGCCTAAGACTATGACTGTGAACATAAGACTATGCCTATGCCTATGACTGTGAACATAAGACTATGCCTATGACTGTGAACATAAGACTATGCCTATGCCTATGATTATGAACATAAGACTATTGCCTACCACCATGATTCATGACTATGAGATTATTGCCTATGATTATGAACATAAAACTATTGTCTATGACCATGACTTTGAAATTACTACAGTTAATTGCCTATGACTATTTAGGATAATTGCCTAGGACTATTTTGGTTAATTATCCATGACTATTGTGGTTAATCGCCTATGATTCATAACTATGAGATTTCTAGCTATGACCATGACTATGACTATTGTGGTTAATCACCTAAGACTATTATGGTTAATGGTTTATGCCCATAACACTATAGTTACAAACCATGTTGTACACCGAGCTGGCATTTTGACTTGCTTAGTTTATTCCTATTCGCTATTATGTACACCAAAACCATTGGATTCGTTATCCTTGTATTTGGCTCGCTTTTGCATGCCTATTCTTTTATGTCAATTCTAATGTCTATCCTCTATTCCCTTTTTAGATTCATTTCATGAGTATTTAGAAAACTTGTGAAATCGTGGTATACGTACGTTATGAATGTGGGGTTATTTGGGTAAAACATGAAATCTATATTATTTGGCATAATTTAGAGCATGTATTATAACATGACTATTAGATGCAAATTGGGGTAATTTGACGTGAATTATAGAAGATGTAATTTGATATATTGAATCTAGTATTGGCTAGTAACCTAAGCTTTAGGCATAATTTGTAAACTAGAGTATCAAATCTAGTTTTGACATGAACTATAAATAGGAATACTAGATCTAAATTAGCATAAAACTGTATGTTGGGTTAAACGATAGGTAAATCAAGATTTGAGCCTAGAATATAGGTATGTTAATTGGCTTGACAAATAAATTTGATATAGGCCAAATTTGTTTAAAAGAGTTGTTAGCAATTTACATATAGATAAAAAGGATAAATATGTAAATCTAGGAAAGACGAATATGCCTAACCCGAGGTTAGATTGAGTTACGGTATAAGACTGCCCGGAACCGCCCGGCAAATACAGCAACCGTAACAATACCTACCTAATGTCGGTAGTTAGAGCATTGAGCCCAAAAGGACCCGAGGTTAGACTGAGTTGCGGTGTAAATCTGCCCGGAACTAATCGGCACATCCAGTGACCGCAACAATATCTGTCTAATGTGAGTGGTTGGTGCTTTAAATGAATAATTTAAAGCTAAGAAACAGTTAAGCTAGAATGGGAGGGTTAAGTCCATAGGAACACCTAACTAACTTAACATGTTAACAAGACAAGACTTGTAGGGGTTAAATAACCGTTATAACATGTTAACTAGACTAGAAGGTGGGGTTAAGTAAGATACACTTAGCCAATTTAACATGTTAACTAGACTAGAAGGTGGGGTTAAGTAAGATACACTTAGCCAATTTAACATGTTAACTAGACTAGAAGGTGGAGTTAAGTAAACTCAGAACACTTAGCCATCATAGTGTGCCAAATGAACAAGGATAAGTTAAAACATGAAAGGACAATACTTAACCATTAGGGCGTGTGAATTAAACAGACGTTAGGGTTAAGTTAACTAAGAGAACACTTAACTGTTATAACGTGTTAGATAAACAAATGGGCAGGGTTAAGTTAAAGGGAACACTTAACCAATACAAGATGAAGGGGTGGGGTTAAGTAATAAGAAATACTTAACCAGTATAACTTGATTTGTGGTAGGGTTAAGTCAACATGAACTACTGGTAACACTTAACCAGTTTAACATGACAAATGAATGGGTTAAGTTAACTTGAATTGACTAATGACACTTAACCAGTCCAACTTGAGGAGAAAGAAAACTAAGTAGTAAACCTTAGTTAGGAGGACTAAGTTGTAAACCTTAGTTAAGAAAACGACGGTTCAGGAAACTAAGTAGTAAACCTTAGTAGAACACGAGAAGGAGCGAACGTCCATCTGAGCTTAAAGAAGGTTCCAACAAATTAGGTTACGAAGCACGCGACTTTGAGGGGACGTGAGGGTACTCTTGGTATCCCTCTGTGAGGCGGCAGATGATCCGCCTGGGCTCACAGAGGTTAAGGTCTGCGTTAGAAGAACCAAGGGTATACCTTGATTGCAATATAAGGCAACCTAAAGACTAGGATGGACCAACGTGATTCGATGAGACTAGTAGCCCTGTGATAGCAACTCGTCGTCTACCTACCATCTTGAGTCAGTCGAGATACGTACAACGGAAAGGCGGAGAACTCCAAAAGACCATATACTTGCTATCTTGTTATGGGTGCGGATGGCCATAGGTTAGTGGGCATAGAGGGCCTGCGTATAGTTCTCATTTTTCAAGGTGTGCCTTTCATTAGTTGAGGGAGGGGTCAGGTGGGACCATAGCCACAGGAAAAACAGACCTTAGCATTTGCATCGGAAGATATCTGAAAGCTCCTGACTAAGTTCCGTGTTTCTTGATTTTCCCTGCCACGAGACTCGGGTCGCACATACGGAGGACATGTGCATCAAGACAGCGATAACAATTCGCGACACATACGTGGGAAGAGTCTAGGAACATATACCGCTCTAGGTAGTGTGTCCTAGACTAGGGGGCATCGTTCGGTAGGTAGAATAATCCCTAGTTGGACATAGGTCGCGTAAACCCTAAAATCCGAGAAACGTTCAATGAGTAGTATATACCCTAGTAGCCCTGGGAGCGAAAACCCTGGTTGGATTTAGAATGCACTCGATAGAAAACCCTAGGTTAGACCTAAGTAATAAATAACAGATGTACACCTGAAACAACCACAATTGCGGGAATTGGGATCACGTATCTGTTCTTATCGGTTTATACAAACTACTAGTTAGGTGGTGCAGGGATATAGAAATTAGAATAACAGGGTAATCGCGAAGTAGAGAAAATATGGAAGCATATTCAGTTTATCAGTATATTCAGCTTGTCGTTAGATCCAACTTATCAGTACATTCAGTTTTATCTTGCCTTGGCATAGCTTGCGTTATCTTGTTAACCCTATCATCATGGTATTGCCTTGTATTCAGTTAATCCATGTCATGTTGTTTTTACCTGTTCACATGCTGAAAGTTACTGAACTTACCAGACTTTATGTCTGACTCCGTTTTCTTTCGCTTTCTTGTCTTCCGTCCCCCCCCCCCCCCCCAGGTCCGCAGGGAGGGAACATTACTAATTAGCTCAGTTTTTCTTTCCAAGCTTGAAGATTAGTCGAGATTTTGCTTGGATTCTCTTTTCCACTTCTATGGCTGGCTCATGCTACATTGGGGAATATAAATGTTATTTTATGCTTCTTTATTTTGTGAGACAGATACTCTGGTATTGGGAAAAAAATGTTGTACAAACTGTTTTATCAATAAAGTAAAGTTTTATTTTCCGTTGTTTTAATTATCTATCTTGTAATTTATCTGCATCTTTTACCTTAAATGCTCCAAAGAACTTAGTGCATTCCCTTTGCGAGTGACACTAACGGATGTGGGGTGTTACATAAATAATGACGGTTTTCACCTTAAGATAACATAAGACATTTTTGAAATCAATATCTTTTCCGATATTATAATAGTGTCTAAATACAAATAAATATCAATCTAGTGGAACACTTGCATCTCACGCTCCACATACACAGTATACAATCAAAACTGCAGGCTCTTATTGGAAAATGGATTTCCTGGCAAGGTATGATACCACCTTCCTGAAAATGTACCTCCGGAGATGAATAGGGGTTTAACAAGAACATCTTGCAACCAAAGCTAAGCATGACCGCCCCCTCACTTCTCTATAGAGTACCGAATATATCATTACCATGGTTGGGGGCCAGCCAACCTCAATGATAACATATATACAAAAATAGAAAGGGACAGCCAAAGGCATTTGATTTCTCCAGGTCAGGTAATGATATACCCTTTTGATGGGTGCGACCCACATAGCCATGCGACCTACCCGATTTTGTGCCATTTCTCGGTTGATGAGGCTTGAGGTCATGAATATCTTTAGAACATCTAGCCACCATTCACTTTGAATGCCACATCGTCAGATCCGCCAGATATCACTAATTAACATCCACAAAAATACCTAGGGTGTATAAGCTAAGAGAAACAAATTTCTCCGCCACCAACAGAATTACGTTTTTAGAAATCAACGTACTAGATCCTTTGCGAATACTCTATCAGACATCCGTCCATACAAGTCATCCAGGAACAGGATGAACCGAAGGCACCCTCCTACCACATCCTAAGTATCACCCTATAGATTAGTAGTGAGTAGTCCTTGCAATCCGTAGATTCCAATCACGATAGAATCACTGTCGAGATATCTCTGGTCGCTAAACCAGAGAAATTCAACAAGTAGTTCTTCCGCTCAGGACAGTCAATGGTCTTCAATTGCTCCATTTTTAATAATCATCTTCTACGTATTCACTAGTTCAGAATTGTTTTCGAATATAGATTCGATGCTGATCTTTCTGTACCAACAATCGTATGGGTCAGATTTGATAGTTTATTATTTAACTATCAAATAAATAATTGTGCAAATAAAAATGAGTTCACTGATTCAGTGCTCAACATTACATGGCCTTTTAATTAAAAATAATTAACGAACAGTGACTTAAACTTCTAATTATCTCAATATTTTTAACATAGTATTTACTTCTTATTTTAACATAAGATTTATTTTCAAAACTATTTCAAATACGTTAGAATTAATTCATATATATACACACACATGTTCCTAACCTTGGATTTAACAAATATCTCGTAAAACATTATTACTAGAAAACAATATCAAATTTCTATTCCTAGAATAAACTCATCCCAAAAACTTAACCTTTTTATTTCCTTTTATTTCTGGAAATATCGTTATATATATATAAATGTATATATATATATATATTCTCAAAGCTTCCTATTTTCATTACTTTGGAAATCTCATTATAAATATTTTCAAATGTTGCCATTAACATTGCATTATTATTTCACATATGGAAATAATAAACTATTCTTAATCTCTTTCCCATTATAAAATAATATCATCCTCAGATAATCCTGGAGTCGTTCAGGTTGGGGTGTTTATTTACCTCTCAGACCTTGATCAATCACGTTCTAATCTTAAAATAAATATGAATTGTAATTAAAACCCATATTTCATTTTAATATCAAAAACAAATATCATTTAACTATTTTGTTTAAAATATGGTTTTATAAAACCTTCTTACTTATGGAAATCCCCTTCTTGAATATAAATAGTATTTCCTAATTCATTGATTAAGAAGTGAATTACTAAAATATCACTTTCCCTTCTACTTCTTTAAACAATTCGTTTAATAACTCGGGTTTGTTACAAAATCATATTACTTGCTCCTTTATTAAATTCACTTTTAACACTCTCTTTTTCTAATCCATTCGACCATTTCCCGCTTTGAAAATCTTATTTCAATTTCCCTAATTTTACTTAATTCCATTATTAATTAACGTTAAATTAAAATCAATGATTTAACACTTTATGTCTTTATTTAAACATCGTTTACATAATTCTGGTTTAAGATAATACCCTTTTATTCTCAATTTCCTTTTTCATAATTCGAACCTTAAGTCAACATTAATTTAAGCTATCGCTTAAAATTCCTTTTATAACTTTGTTATAAAACTTGGGATTTAATATAAAACTGTTCATAAGCTCCTTTCACAATTCAATTAGATTTCATTTCCACTTCTATTACTTTTTAAATGAATTCCAATTAAAAGGTAATCTCTTAAATTATTATTAATTAAAATAATAGTTTACTTCAATCATTAACTGCTGTAGCAGTAGTTAACTTCCTTTATTAACTAAAATGAATAGTAAATTCGTTTTTAAAATCTTATTAAATTTTACACAAATGTTAGTTAGACTATTTCATCAGATTTATTCAAAAATAATAATTTAATAATTACTCTCTGTTAAAAACGTTTGACTTAGTCAACATAAAACACATTTATCTCGTTAGCCAAATTCAATTAGTCCTTCCTTTAAAATAATTAATAATATAATTAATTTAAATAATTCCATTAATACAATTAATTTAAGTAATTCCACTTAATTGTTTCTTAAAAACAATTGTCAAATTCTTAACAGTTAGGTTAA